>OY979767.1:59709919-60909919 GCA_963855975.1 Andrena chrysosceles | reverse complement strand
GTAGTAAACCCCTTCAAACATTTCAAGTAGCATGAAGTGTGAAGGCGTTGTTTCGGCTACTGGCACAACCGCCGGCGTTAGCTTTATTTAGATAAAGAAAGCAAGATGTAGAAAGGAGGCTAGTTTTTTCACTGTCATCGACGTACGCGCCAAGCATCCGCGTGCGCGCCTGCAGAGCGTCGGCCCCAGGGGGACCAAGCCGTCATTGATTGGCCGAAGTTCCCGTTTAGTCAGCACCAAATAGGCAGGAGGCGCTAGGTACATCACACACACATACCTAGGTGTATCAGTGAGCACGACACACAACCTTTCGACGTTGGTGAAATGTTACCATGACGACCGTCGTCATTTTTAATTGTATGGCGCAGACACGAGGAAGTGTAACCCACGTGGATCAGTCATCACATAAGATAAGTAATTTTTGTAATATAGCGTCTTTGAGATACTGTAAGTTTTTTTTATTAATTGCATCAATTTGAGTTTCAGATTATGTCCGGGCCTAAGAAGTGCGAAGTGAAAGGTTGCGAATCGGGAAATAAACTACTGAGGGCATTTCCCGATATCGTTAAAGACCGAGAGAGGTGCTTAAAATGGATTGCTGCTTGCGGCAATCCATTGTTAATGCACCAATCTCTTCGCAACAGGAAGATCTGCGATGTGCACTTCTTAGACATCTACAATTTACAAAGGAATCTTTGTAAGACTGCTGTTCCAACGCTTCAACTTCCAGGTATGTTCAATATATAGGGTATACGTTTCTTAACACGTGCTGAAAATATTGTAAGGGGTGATTCTAGAGGTGAAAATAAGACGAAAATCAAGAATAACGGTTTCGCGTTTGGGCCTTCATTTTGCAGTAATAATGGTTTAACGTTAAATTTCTATCTCCTGAACTAATAGTCGGAGGACACTGCGCTTTTATAGTTACATTATCGACTAACAATAGAACACAAAAGTAATCATACATTTTTCTGTATCTCTTAGGGTTTGACGAGGTTCAGCAAGCAGCTGAACGTATGGAGGTCCATACTGGTAAGAAAATACAAACATTCGATACTGTTTCCCTTGTTTCAACTGTTAGAATAACAGATATTTTTCAATAATAATGAATAGTAGCGTAGCAGTACAAATTGAATTTTTCTATCTTTATGCCATTCCGATCAGCAAATTATTAATTTTCGTACAAAGCCTCTGTAATGGCCGATTTCTTCGCCTCTGGATAAAAGTTATCTGGCGGATAGGTACTGTAGAGTATGATTAAGTCGCGTTTCCCTAGGTTAGTTACATCACAAAAATGTCAATATTAAGCTGCTATTTCAAAGTGAAAATTGTATAGATATAAATATCAATTAATAAATGGTCATTCTTTAAACATTCACCAGTTTAATTCTGCAACAGCAGCTTAATATTAATATTTTTCCGATGTAACTAGCCTAGGTGAACGCGAGTCAATCACACTCTACTGTACCTATCCGCCAGATAACTTTTACCTAGAGGCGAAGAAATCGGCCGTAAAAGTCTCTCTTACCACATAACATCGATAAGTCGAAACCTCTATAACTCGAAGATTTTAGTTCTTCCCTTCAGATTCGAGTTAACGAATTAATCATTTGCAATAAATTTTACAGATTCTGGATATGCTGTTGCTGGTACCTCTGGACAATCATTGTGGACAAGGAAAGGTACTGTGACGTTTTATATTAGAAACTATTCTTAAGGTTGTTTTATCCGAAATCCAGTTCCTCTAAAAACTCCCTTAAACCTCTGCTATTTGTACTGTATTTCTTTGCATGCAAAAATTGTTTTACTTTTTACAATTTAGCATCTGTGCTGAAATTGTTCAGGGCAAGTAGGAGGTCCAGCCTTTCTTCAGAAGAGGTGCGGCAGTATAACGTAATTGTCTCCTTGTTGAAAACAAGGAGACAAATGCGTAAACGCCATATAGAATGTAAGGAACGTTTGTTGCTAAAACGTGGCTTTGCGGAACGCATTGAAAGTCAACTGTGCGAGACTTTTTTGCATTACATAAGTCCGTAACATGGGACGACCTAAGTTCAATAGAAATTGCACTGTAGATGACAAAATTTATGCGCTTTCATTGCTGAAGCAAAGTCCAAAGGGTTATCGATACCTTTCCAATATTTTCCTCTTACCAAGTACAGAGACCTTAATAAAACTGGTCACTAAAATCATTGTATCTCCCGGTATTAGTAAGTCTGTCTTCAACAGCATCGAAAATATATTCGACAATTTCGAGGATTCGCGGTACAGATATTGCATTTTGTTATTTGACGAAATGAAGCTTAGTCCCCGGCTTCATTATATTGTCAAATCCGATATTGTAGAGGGACTAGTAAATTTCGGGTTTTCGCGTAATAGAGACATTGAAGACCATGTTCAGGTCTTTATGTTAAGAGGGATATTTGGAGATAAACCGTAGAAGCAAACAATCTCGTACTCCTTTTGTAGGGGCACCGCTTCATGGGAGTCGATAGCGCGTACATTTATGGCCATAGTACGGGAATGCACTCTTATACGCTTAAGAGTTGTTGCTTCGTTTTGCGATTAAGGATCAACAAATGTACGCGCGATTAAGCAATTACTTTTCGACACGAAAAGAGATTGCAAGTCGGTTGAAGAGGGGCTCAGCATGGTAGATGAACAAAAGATAGTACCACTGTTTAATCCGCCTCATTTATTAAAATGTATTAGAAATAATTTGTTAACGAAGGATGTTCGTTATACTCTGGACGGTGTAGAAAGAACAGCAAAATGGTCCCACTTCGAGGATACTTATTTCATTGATCGGTGTAGAGGTGATTTTAGAACTTTAGTCAATATTACGGAACAGCATGTCGTTCCAAGTAGAATTAAGAAGATGCGTGTCAAATATTGTACACAAGTCTTCTCGCGTAAAGTAGCATCTCTTATGGAACTTATGAGCACTACTGAGGCGGAAAGTGCTTGTAAATCCAGAAAGATGTCAGCTTCGGGAATAGATACGGCGATATTATTTCTAAATTTAAATTCACTTTCCGACAGTGTCAATAGTAGGGCCATTTTGGATAATGAAAGTAACGCCACAGATATTTGAAATGAGTGTATAAACTTATTCCAAAGTATGCGATTTATCAAACGCAAAGCGGGATATAAAGAATATCCTGCGGTGTTGCAGAATTGGATACATACCCTGATAGGGTTCAAAATTCCTAAGTCGTATTTGCTCGATCTTGGGTTTGCAGGATTCAGAACCAGAGATTTTAACCAAGATCCTTTGGAAAATTTTTTCTACCTGGTAAGACAACATGGTGGAAGAAATACAAACCCGACTTGTTCAGTATTTACCGGATACTACAAGTCATTGCTCATAAATTCATTGTTTTCCAACTCAGGAAGACAAAACTGCGAGGCAGATTGGAGTGAAAATTTGTTAAATGTTAAAGAAATTTTCGAATTTTCCTCTCGTAATCAAAATTCTCAATTTTCTAATAATGCAGTACCGGTAGTAGTTGTAGAATCAATAGAGTCAATTTTGCAAAATTATGATGCTACAACTGTCAATTTAGATTACTTAGAACCGTTTATTCAAGCTTGTGCTACGTGTTGCCAAGCTTTTTTTCACAAAAAAGAATTAATAGTACAATTTATGCGAGAGGTTTATGTTTTAACTAAATACTGTTTCGATAACTTCGCGGAACATTATAATTTAAAAATTTTAATTCAAACTTGTCTAAGCCTTTCAGTTGATGTCAACCTGAGCGATTGCCCTTTAGGGCATCTCAAAGTGTATTTGACCGACAACTATGTCGATCATGTATTAAAGAAATGTATTTCTTCCACCAATAGGCTACTAAATTGTTCCGAAGAACCTATGCTTCCAATGTCTGGTTTGTCATTATGTGCTTTGACGTATGGCAGATCACATGGAAAGCAAAGGTTCTAATTGTGCTTTTGAATCTACTTTTAAGTCTTTTTGCATGTATGCGATTGCAGTATGAGTGTGTAATGCGTTTTTATTATGTATATATGTTTGGATGTCGGACTGTTGCATGTGTGTTTAATGTTTTATATTGCCTGTGCGTTTCATTTTTTATATTGCATGAGTGTTTGACTTTTTATATTGCATGTAGGAGTGGAAATGAGTGTTTTGTATGCGCATGGGGTTAGCGGTTTTAGTCGCTTTAGTCGATCCTACTACACGGAAAAATGTTTTAACCCTTGAAAACAGTGCTTGTCGTACACTGTTCAGACGAGTGCTCGGTCATCATGCGGTAACGTGTTCAGCACCGTCGCTCTCGATGCGCCAGCACCGATATTTCCGGTGCTCGCCATTCGTCATTTTTCCGTGCAGTCAGCGACAGTGCGTGCACGTGATTATACGATGCCTATTATTTAAGCCCCGTTCCCAACTGTGAAAACATTTTTCCGTGTAGGCGTCTTTTGAAGATTCCCGCTGTTTTCCCTCGTAAAAACAACGCAAAGAAAAAAAAATTTTTGTAAACAATTTAATTATTTTGCAGATTCTATTGATGTCAACGAATTGAAGCAATTTCGGAAATAAAGTAAAATATTTTAGGAGTTGTATAAATTTTGTAATATTATTGTTGAATTTAATATGATCATTGTTATTGTAATAATTTTAATGACTAATATTATTTAAAATTAATAAAGAATTTGTATATCATTTAACATATATTTATGTATCTAATTATACTTTTACTTTTAATTATATTTATATTTTCAGAAGGTAAATCGGAGGAAGTACGGACGTGATTTAAAGGACCCCTGTCATTTCTAAAATAAAATTTAAAAGATTAAATTTTGGAATGACCAGAAATCCTTCAAATGGTGTCCTCACTTTCCCTGGTTTACCTTTTCTAAGACCGTCTGACCATGGATCGTCGCGTCAGTGACGCGTATGCAGCAGATAGAAGGATATACAAAGAAATTGAATATGTTTTCTTTTCCTATGAAAAGAAGACGATTGTTTCTACTCATTAAAATAATACAAAAAATTGAGATACGCACTGTCACGTCCCGCGACGTGGAGTCTACTATTAATTAACACTTTGAATCAATTATATTTACTATTTCGTACTTTAGAGGTGTTATAACCACCTCACATAAGTTGCCAATATAATACATAGCCGATATGGCACTGTAATCGGAGATCGCGATAAGAAGAGTTCGAGTCGTGAATCTACCGACGGCAACAGCGAGCAGGGGAACCAGCACGAAGGAGGTAGACGCACACCAACTAGCCGCACACCAGCTAGCCAACCGCGCGCACACCAAGGGGACCAGTGGACGCCAGCTGATGGGTCAGAGGCCCCTTCCGCCAGCGGAGTCGACACCTTCACGAAGCTGCGCTCCTGATCATCGCCACAAATTTGCCCTCCCTTAATATCCAGTAAATCGAGCTCCAATACGCAACCGATGTATATTAACTTCAATCCCTAGTATGTGGGCTGTACGAAACCAATCGCACAGAGCACATCGAAAACCCAAAAGCGTAAACCTCTAAAAAATGAATTAAAATAAGAATTTAACTATCGACGCTACTGAGGGTTTCGTATAACTGCAGAAATACGTCTTAAGTCACGCAGAAGACACCGAAATAGGGGCGCTATAGCTCAAATTCTGCAGTAAACAAAACTCTCGGATAGCCCGCTGGAAAGAATTCTTCAGGTGGATCTCACGGCAGATGATTGGGAGATTTCATCTCCCACCGTCTTAATTGTCATGTGACAAACCTGGAGAAGGAGTGACCGATTGCCCTATAAAAAGGGATCGGACCACCCGCGGAGCAATTATTATGTATTATTTGTTTTACCTTCATTAATTACAATAATTAATATTCGTGTCCTTTCAAACTGTTTAATTACTAGTGTAATAATTAAAAAGTGTTAGCATCAAAACTATTAAGAGAAAATAAAAGTGTTTGTGAACTTTATATAAGTGAGTGAAGTTTTATCATTCGTGTTCCTTATCCATAATTGTGGCATTATCACCCTTTTCTATAATAAATACGATTAATCGAGAAATGATCATTAAACAGATCGTGATTTGCACCCGTCAAAGATGACACTTATAAGCCGGACAGCCGCCCACGGTGTCACCTGGTATTCGATGCGAATCTTGATCTCGGAAAATAAAACAAACCCAACTCAATTCAACCCTATTTTCAGAAGAGTGATAATGCCCAAAGACCATCGAGCCGGGAGGAAAAATCAGTTAAGACGTTTCGCGTTGAAATATAAATTAGAAGCGGCCGAAAGTTCCATTCCGTTTGGAGCTGTCAGCGGTGCCTGCGCCCGCGAGGTCAAAATCATAAACCCAGACGACCGAGGGTTCGTGGTGGACAGTGGCAATTGGGCCCCGCCAAAAACCAACGAAGTAGAGGAGATCAGCGGGGTCCCGGACGCGCCCAACGCCTGGAAAATAATCCCGTTCGACGTATAAAACAGGTAACCAGCCTAAAATATCGCGTTAATGTACGCCTAAAGAATTCCCAACTATCCCAGAGCGTAAAGTCCCTGGACTAGCTCGAAAGCGGATCAAAAAAATATAAACTCCTTAAAAATCGCGGCCCCCAAATTAAAAATAGGGACGTAACACACACATATTCGATAATACTTAGTTTTGCCGTCATAAACATTTCTATATTCCGGAAAACACAGGTTTAGACTGCCTATTAAAGAATAACCAGCTGGCAGATGCGTTCGCCACGTGGCCTATACTATATTTTAATTCAGGCCTGGGATTTAAGTGAACGCAGCGGCCAATTTTCGGCGGCAACGCCTCCTTTCTCCCGCCGCGCCTCTTGACCCCCGCGGCAGCCAACGAGTTTGGAGCGCCTCAGGCCCGTACCATATGAACCGCGCGTAGCGCATTGGGGCGCACCCCGTATCAATAGGATTCCACAACACCCATGGTGTACTATTATCGATGCGTTTTTTTTTGTCAGTGGTATCCCCTATGGGCCTATTTCACTTTGTCGCGTGATAAAAATGGATTGGAAAAACGCGTTTTACTATCAAAATTTTAAATATGTTTGGGAAAACTAGATTTTCGCGCACGTTTAGACGTGCTGGACAAATCTAAAATATTAACGGGGAGGCTAGACGACGATGTATGCATTAAAGTTGAACGCGAGGAATCGTTTAGCCCTATGCCCACTATAAAAAAAAACGCATCGATGATAGTACCCCATGGGTGATGTGGAAACCTATTGATACGGGGGGCGCCCCAATGCGCTACGCGCGGTTCATATGGTACGGGCCTGAGGCGCTCCAAGCTCCTCGGCTGCCGCGGGGGTCAAGACGCGCGGTGGGAGAAAGGAGGCGTTGCCTCCGAAAATCGGCCGCTGCGTTCACTTAAATCCCAGGCCTGTTTTAATTCATATCCTTCACTACTCGCCTTTAAAAAAAAGATTAAAAAAAGATTAAAACCGACTTCAAAAAATAAAAATGCACTAAAAAGTGAAAAATAATTTTTTCCCTCATTTAATCTACTACTCTCATCTTTTATAAGTCGGCACCAGATTTACTCATTGCAAATGATGAGGCGCCGGCTTAAAAAAGATGAGAATAGTAGATTAAACGAGGGAATAGGTGATTTATCACTTTTTAGTGCATTTTTATTATTTGAAGTCGGTTTTAATTTTTTAAATTTTTTTATTTTTGGCTTTTTAGTTTAGGGGAGAGTGGGGTAAAACGGAACGCTTCACGAGGATTAATGGGAGGATGATAACATAAAATCGGAGGGAGAAAAAGACAAAGCACTTCAACAGACATCTTTAGTGGACCTTAAACTATAAGAAAATCAAAACCTTTGTTAAAAAAACATCGTTGGGAACGAAGGAAACTGAGATTCACCGGAGGTATTGAAATCTTCGCCACGCTCAAGTGGTGGGGTAAAACGGAACACCCACTTGAAGACCACGCAAACGTACAAAATCTTTATTTTTATGATTTAAAATGTATGTTTTAGGTATAACTATTACAAATAAAATATAACAAACATATATATTATACACATAAGAAAAAATATTTTATCAGATAACATAAAAATTACTGAAAGTAACTAAATACACATGGATTTTTACACGAATAATGAATATTAACACGTGCATGGAGAATTTTTCCGTTTTTAGTGCATTTTAAGTAAAATTGTTTAACTTAAAAAAATTTTTTGCATACTTTTTTTATTATTTACTTTTTAGTGTCTAAGTTTTGATTTGTGGTTATATGCTGATTTCGTATCGATTGAATTGATTTGATTTGTGGTTACAGGCTGATTTCAAGTCGTTTGGATTTGTGGTTATTGGTTATATTTATTGATGACTGGGTAATTTTTTCACCCCTCCCGTTTTTTTCATAATTTTGTATTGTCATCATAACGCACGCCTACAAAGTTTCAAGACAATTGGATTGGTGGAATTGGGTTAAACAGGTGTTCCGTTTTACACCACGAAAAGTGTTCCGTTTTGCCCCACATGCAGTCATTTAATAAACATTTATTATTTACACTTCAGCGTAAGGTAAAGAACTTTTTAATACGTCAAATCATCGAATATCCTTCGCGGATGTCTACGGACGTGCAAACGATCGGTCCTTGTTTACACATTGCTTAGTGATACAGTAACTTTGTCTTTTAACCGGAGCTATATATTGAACGATTCGTCTTTGTGCCCCGATCATTTTCATAAAAGTCAGGTGTGAATTGGTCAACTCATCGTTGATTAATTGAAGATTTTCTGCATCATCTTAATTGGTTTGGAATTGGTTTCGTGTGAAGTCTGTGTCTCCTGCTTGTGTTTATCATCAGCAGTTCAACGTGTTGGTGCTCACGGCTTACTCACAATCTTCACCATAATAAGTACAGTGATTCTCATCTTGAGTGTTTCTCTCAAATTCTCGTAAATATGTCTCAATCGAAAAAACTGATATGCAAAGGTTGTGGGATAGCGGTAGCAAAGCCCGTCACATGTATATCTTGTGACGTGGCGTCACATCCTGCTTGCGTTCACCGAACTCAGCATCCCTTTTATAAGGGAAAGCTGTTGGATTGCGATGAAGATCGGACACCCACTGCCTCTCCTACCACACAAACTTACGGCACCGGGATATCATCGTATGATGAGTTGCTTAAAAAGATCAATGATTTACTCGACGCAAAATTCTCCAAACTAGAAAATGAGCTGAGGGTTTTTCAATCAATTCTGGAACTACTAAACAATTCTTTAACGGATCTAAATAACAGAGTTTCAAAATTGGAATCAAATTGCTCTGAAGAAGGCATATTGGAAGAGCTGGCTGATAGAAATAAAAGATCTCACAATATTATATTGTTTAATTTGGCCGATACAGACGCTACTTCAGACAGTTGTGCAGTTAATAGTTTATTACGTGAAACTGATGTCGCCGAAACCATTGACAATTTTTCGATTAAAAGACTGGGAAGTAAAAATTCCAGTAAACCTCGTCCTCTCTGTGTTTCTTTTAATTCGCCGAGCATCCCGATTAAAATTCTGAAAAATAAACATAAATACTCTGGCTCTGCTAGAATATCTAATGACTCTACAGTGAAGCAACGTGCGTTGTTAAATGATTTGCGTGTGAAACTTCGTGATATGAACGATCAAAACAAAACTATTAGATATGTCAACGGCGCCCCTAAGATTGTTATGATGAACCGACAACAATAAAAAAAACTAGCAAGGAACTTGTCAGTATATTATCAGAATGTTAGAGGTTTACGCACTAAATTGAATCAATTACATTAAGAAGTCGCTTGCTCTTCACTTCAGTCTGACGTCCTTATCCTAACTGAAACCTGGCTTATCGACAGTATCTCTGACAGCGAGCTAGGATTAAATAACTATACCATTTACCGATGTGACCGATCTATACAAACTAGTTCTTATTCCAGAGGAGGCGGCGTTCTTATTGCGATTCGAAACACCTTACGCAGCTGTAGCACTACCAAAACCGTTTTCAATGTGGAACACTTATTTGTTGAAGTCGCATTTGGAGCTATTCCTTTAATAATTGGTGTGGTTTATTTGCCTCCGTTAAGTAATGTGACATTGTATAGTGCACACTGTTCTGCGATTGCTGATGTTTTATGCAAATATTCTAACTGTAACTATATTATTTGTGGCGACTACAACCTTCCTCATATCACATGGTCCGGCTCCAACTCATTTCCTGTCAATTCAAACGTTTCCGCTAATGGAATTGCATCTGCTGGGATTCTCTCCTCTACTTTTAATTTTTATCATGGATACCAATGCAACTCTGTGCTAAATTCTTTCGGCAATACTTTAGATTTAATCTTTTCAAACATCGTATCTACACGTGTTATGTGCTCTCCTGAGTCGATTGTAAAATGCGATAGTTACCATCCCGCTCTCCACATCTCGATTAATCTACCGAACATAATAAATACTCAGCGTACCACATTCCCCTGTTATAACTTCAAACATGGCGACTACAATAGTATTATTGATTACTTAAATCATATACGATCAGAGTCACAAGTCTCTTCATCCCAATTCACACCGTTAAGATATTCCCGTACACGGAGGAAGTCAGCCCGCTTAAAGTCTCTAAATTTGAAGTTACCACCCGAGAGGTCGCGGCCCATGGCCAGTCCTATGAACGTTACATACAAGGGTGGATGATAGACATCCGGTTCGATAAGGACTTCAATGACTCGATCAACCGTGACATTTGGACAGCTGACAAAGATGAGATCAAGCATAGCGTCAAAATCATTAAAAACACTTGGGTAAGGTTGCAGTACCCCGCACAACCAAGGAGGAGATCGATGGCTGCCGACTCATTAGATGAAACACCCGACCTTCTAAAGCACGATTGACCCGAGTCACTGAACCAAACCGCGTGAGGGAGATTAAAATCCCCGTACAGGCAAAACTTATCTTCACTATACTTATGAAATAACTCCACGACAGAATCAACGTGACTAGCATAGAGTGATATCCGGGATGCTGGCGGTATATAAATGGCCCCCATCAGTAAGTATTTATTGCCGTAAAGGTGGACTCTAACAAACACTTGTTCAACCTCGGAACAGCTGACTGTAACAGGGTAGGACGGTATAGAACTTTTGACGGCTATGAGAACACCGCCGCCTCTTGTGAAACGGCTAGTTCGTTGGGTTCTGTCACACCTATACACAGTATAATTATGTAGCCCTGATCCGTCAGAAGAAAAGGGCCCATAGAATCTTTAAGCGTTCTGGTGATTTCTGTGATTACATTGTTTTTTCTAATATCCGTTCGAATTGTAAGAGCTCCCTGGCGCGCGAGCATCGTATTTATATTGACGGCGTCGAGAAAGCGGTGTGCGACAATGTATCTAGCTTCTGGAAATTTGTAAACACTAAGCGTGTTGGGCATGGAATTCCTAGCACGGTGCATCTCGACCGCGCTTCTGCCTCGTCGCATGTTACAGCTGCTAATCTTTTTGCTGAGTTCTTTGGCTCTGTTTATAGTCCTCGGGCTGGAGTGGCGCCTGCCTTGTTTCCTGGTCTGTCCTCTAACAGTGATGTAAATATACATTCGATTTACATCTTTATTAGCCAAATCTATTCCAAGCTCGAGTCACTCGATACGTCAAAGGGCCCTGGATACGATGGGATCCCGCCTTTGTTTTTAAAGGAGTGTAGTTTCATTCTTGCAAGGCCCCTCTGGCATATTTTTAACTCCTCACTGACGATGGGGACTTTCCCGGTGGCGTGGAAGTCTACTTTAGTTACCCCGGTATTCAAGGCAGGTGAACGCTCCGATGTCAGAAATTATCGTCCTATATGCAAATTATCGGTCATTCCAAAGATCTTCGAGGAACTAATAACGGAGCATTTAACGCCTTGTCTTACTAATGTCATATGCGATGAGCAGCATGGATTCGTTCCGGGCCGATCGACGTCTACTAATCTTGCGGTCTACCACTGCTTTACCTCTGCTGCACTTGATGCGGGTCTTCAAGTTGATACTGTGTATACTGACTTCCGGAAAGCCTTTGATTCGGTGGATCATTGTATCCTGCATCAAAAATTGGCTTCAATCGGGATTAGTGGTTCGCTCGTGGCTTGGATCGTTAGTTACCTTGAAGGACGTGTTCAGGTTATCAGGGTGCAGGATCGGTTATCTGATGCGGTCAATGTGATATCTGGTGTCCCTCAGGGATCGCACCTTGGTCCTCTCCTGTTCCTCCTCTTTATAAACGATCTAAGCGAGGTTTTTCGGAATAGTAGATTCCTTATGTATGCGGATGACTTGAAAATTTTTCGCACTATTAGATGTGATTCCGAAGTGAGTCTATTACAGGATGATCTCACGAGGTTCGAGCGGTGGTGTACCGTCAATAGAATGCGGCTAAACACAGTGAAATGTGTGTTACTAAGAACGCATAGGGCAGTCATTGGTATTCCCTCGAATTATACATTATGTGATTCTACATTGTCTGAGGTTGCGGAAGTCATGGACCTTGGGGTTACGTTTACCACAGGTCTTGATTTTCGCAAGCATTATCGCAAGATCACGTGTAAGGCGATGAAAACCCTTGGGTTCATCGCCCGTTTTGGTAAACACTTTAAGCAGATCAGTACACTTAAGTTGCTTTATGTCGCATTGGTAAGGCCACTGGTCGAATATGCGTCAGTGATCTGGAACCCTAGGCACAAGCAATATACCTACTTAATTGAATCGGTCCAGCATAAGTTTCTCAGACTAGCTCTAAGGGCTTCAGGTAGCACTATAAGGTTCAATGACCATGATTATGGACCTGCCCTACTAAGATTGAGGCTATCTACTCTTAGCGACCGTCGTGTCATTTCGGACTTACTATTCCTCTACAAAGTTTTCCATGGTCAGTTTAACTGCCAGGAGCTAGTAGCACTGATTAGTTTTCACGCTCCGCAACGGTCTCTGCGTCGAAGACCCCTTTTTGTAGAATGTGTCCCGGAATATCATTACTACTCCAATGATCCCATTAATCGTGCTATGGGTGCGTTTAATCAATGCCCAGCGGACATTGATTTATTCTTAGCCTCCCTTTCTGCGTTCAAAAATCAGCTGCTTAGGATACTGCCACCTCCTTAATTTCACACCTTTGTACTGTGTTGTTGTTTGATTGTTGACTGTTATGTTATGTTTTTTTTTCTTTTCTTTTTTATCTTTTGTTATTTTTTTTATATTATTTCCTTTTTGTTTATTTTAGTTTTAAGCCGTTACATCTGTTTTTCTTTCTTGTACTCAATTGTTACAAATCTATGTACTCTAAAGGGTTCTCCCGTAGAATAATAATAATAATAATAATATACAATGGGATGCTTTGCTCGCAAATACTAACGTTGATGATTCTACGAAACTTTTGTACGACCACCTTTATTTTGCTATCGAAAACTTTATTCCAAAAATGAAACAGGCTCATAGAGCCTTTAAAAAGAGCTCTCAACTATCTGACTACTTGGTTTTTGTCAATTTGCGAGCCGAATGTAAGAGAATTGCTAAACATTGTTACTCCTCTTACGTACGCAAAACTGAATTATCGGTTCAAAATAATATTAAATCCTTTTGGAGTTATGTAAATTCTAAGCGCAAAACGTCTGGCTTGCCATGTAACATGTTTCACGAAGAAAATGTAGCAAGAGATGATAATAAAATTGCGAATTTATTTGGCATGTTTTTTGGATCAGTCTATCGAAATAGCACTACTGATTACAAAATCTTTGAAAATGGATGTAACCCCTGTTTATCTGACCTGGATATTGACATTAGTGATGTTTATATCAATTTAGATAAACTCGATGTCAATAAAGGACCTGGTATAGATGGTATCCCTCCCTTGTTTTTCAAAATGTGCAGCTTTATTATATCTCAACCGCTTTGGATAATCTTTAATAAATCTCTAAAATCAGGTTTTTTCCCAACATCTTGGAAGACCAGTCTGGTTACACCCATTTTCAAAAACGGCGACAAATCAAATGTTGAAAATTATAGACCTATAAGCATCATTAGTGTTATACCTAAAATCTTCGAAGAAATTGTAACAAATAAGTTACACAGTACTTTCTCTCTCTCAATATGTGAAGAGCAACATGGTTTCGTAAACAAGCGATCAACTGCGACAAACCTAGCGGTATATTGCAATTTTGTCTCATCTTCTTTAGAAGCAAAACTACAGGTTGACACAATATTTACTGATTTTCGTAAAGCTTTTGACACTGTAAATCATTCTCTCTTAATTGAGAAGCTTTCAGCACTGGGTTGTAGGGGTAATCTATTGGCATGGTTGGGAAGTTACCTTACTGATCGTTTTCAAATTATACGTATACGCAGTTGCCTATCATCTCCGGTCCGTGTTTTATCTGGTGTACCTCAAGGCTCCCACCTAGGTCCTCTACTATTTATAATTTTCATAATTGATTTAACTACCATTTTCCAACAATGTAAGTACCTCCTATTCGCAGGTGATTTAAAAATCTTCAGAACCATCTCGTCCATTGATGATGCTTCCAGATTACAGGCAGACCTAGATCGTTTCTGCGACTGGTGTCACATGAATGGTATGGATCTCAATATAAACAAATGCTATGTTATGCGGTCCTCCCGTCGTTCTGAGCCCTGCTTATATATCCTTACCGTCTCAATAACTATATTCTCTCCCCAATAAGAGAAGGACTTAGGTATCCATTTCTCCTCAACCTTGGACTTTTCCAACCATATTTCTTATATTGTTAACTCGGCTTCAAGAACACTTGGTTTCATATTACGCTTCTCCACTGATTTTCATTCAATTCACACACTTATATTGCTTTATATTACCCTTGTTCGTCCCTTGTTAGAATACGCTTCAATTATATGGTCTCCGAAATGCTCTAATCATGAAATCATGCTTGAGAGAGTGCAACATAAATTTCTCAGGTTTTGTTCAGATAAGCTAAAAAATCCAATGTCAATATTTGACCACGATTACTCGACAATATTAAACACAGTCAACCTAGAAACTTTATCTGCACGTAGAAGAATATCCGACCATTTATTTATTTTTAATTTAATCAATAATCATAGTGATTGTCCCTCTCTTCTTATGCAAATCAATTTCTACGCACCTGAACGCGTATTGAGATCTAGAGCAGGACTACAACAATTTAAGGCTGCCGTCTCACCGGGCGTTGAATGTGTGCGTACGCTCACACAAGCTAGGAAAAGCGTATACGTATACGCAACGTAATATACAATCCGTTTCAACCAACTTACGAAGTGGAATCGGCAAGAAGGAAGCTTTTGCGGGTATAGTTGCCTCCAGTAGACATTCGTCCAAGCGCGTCTGGTGCGTTTGAACGCTAATAAGCACCGTACGTTGAAATAATAATGAATTTATAACTCGTGTACTGAGACAGACTCGAGAAATGACAGATTTATGCTTCAAGGATTCTCCGTCACCGGCGTTGATGGTTTATTCGCGCCATGTACCATCAGAATCGGTGGAAGTCCAAGCTAGACGATAAATGTAGGAAATCCATAATTGCCGAGACGTATCGAGAGTCGAATCGCGCTGTTGCCGCATTTCCCTATTACTATTTTGTCGTCACGGAGGCTTGAATGAATCACGGCGAAGCGGCTGGAGAACAAAGACCGGCAAAGATAATATCTGGATAAACTCAAATAACAGATGCTACAGTATTGTCTCATTACGGGCTCGGTTTGGTGTACACGATGTGGACTTTTCGCTATCCCCACCACTTCTGTCTCACTCTTGTCCGGCGAAGGCGAGAACGAGATGGAACGAGAGCGAGCGAAAGGCACTGAAAGCGAGCGAGAGCGGTGCGAGACAGACTACGGGATCATGTTTTGTCACTCTCCGTCTTTCGGACGCCTGACACTCCGTCCTTTGCGTTGGCTCCCGTCGCGCAGACAAAGCGTTCCACCTCGCTCCCCCCTTCGGCCAGAAAGAAGCGACAAATGAACACTCGGAATTAGGACTCTGTTTACGATACGGGCTCAACGCCGGTCCCGACCAGCGAGGACTTAGGCTGTTCGGCGGCGGCTTATAATCGCGGTTAGAGAGGCATACAGTGTTGATAAAATGTAAAACGTGACGTTTTCAGTATTCAGTAACATACTTACTGCTGAGATTTTCCACATTAACCTCTTAGGCACGGCTGAGTTTTACGCGGGGCTGTTTCTCTGTACGGCAGAGTTCAACGGGAATTACGTGTAAACGATACAGTGAGCCGCTATAGTGGCGTGTCGTTCAGAAAGATGACATCCGCGAAAGCCATTAGAGTGGCTCGTCGTGCCTATGAGGTTAAAATGAATTCAAATACGGTATAAATCGGATTATTTCTAGAACTGTTCTAGATAATTAAATATAAATGCGTAACATTTCTAATCTAATAATGCTAAAAACAATCCGATTTATCGTGTTTAAGGGGGGAACTTGGTGTAGCGGGTCAAAGAAATCGATTTTTGTTTTTTTTGCATAAATCAATAGTTGAACATTACGAGAATACGTTCCCAAAGCCGCAAAATGAAGTTCGAAAAATTAAAGCAGATATGGCCGGTTTTGCTACGGAGCGCCAAGTTACCAGAAAACTTTAAATGCGTTTTTCTCGAAACGATAGTTTTACAATTTGCGGGCAATGTAATTCCAAAAATATTCAACTGATCGACTTGGCCTTCTGCACGGATATTTGTGAACATGTTCTTCACAGAACGTAGCTATTGGTATAATGATATTGATTAAATAAATAACTTTTTTTGGCACATTTAAGGGGTCTCCCTAGTGTGACGGTTAAAAAAAAATTGATTTTTTTTTGTTTTTTCTGAAAGTTCAACATCTTAAGAACATATTCCTAAAATATTATAGCTGAATTCGAAATTTTGGCAACGCTGTGAGCTATGAACAGTAGCGCGCGACCGGGCGCGCAGGTATGAATCGGAGCCCTCAACGCTTGTACCGAAGGTCGACCTTTTTGACTTGAAAAACCGTTACCTCCAGAGTTTCCTATGACCTGGCTACCTGTACCGTCCCCTTCTGTGCTAAAGGGGCCCCTCCAAGTGTTATAGCGGGTGTGATTCAGTGTGCATCGTAGACTCTTGACGACGAGTGCATCGTAGACTCCTGAGCAAAACAGAAGTGAGCAAAGTGAAAGAAAATGCCCAGAAAGAGCGATAAGGAGCATTCGAAAGGCTATTTAAGCCAAAACAAGAAAAGAAGATTTACAGGAAACCGCTACACTTTTGAACAGGACGTGAGTTTTGCCAGCACTTCGGCTAAGAAGTTAGTAGAAGGCAACGACGAAGACATTGAAGTGACCCGAGCGCACGGCAATCGTTTTGTGGACTTTTTTTCGGTGTTTACTGCAATTAGTCAGTTAATTGAATGCAAAGTGTGCCATAAAGACATTAAATTTACTGAAACGAGTGTGCGTGGCTTAGGTTTTAAGATTGGAGTGCAGTGCGAATGCAGCGTCACTTATATCAATTCGTGTCCGTTGATTTCTAATGCATACGAAATAAATCGAAGAATAGTATGCGTCATGCGTTTATTGGGGATAGGAAATAAATGCCTGAAACTATTCTGCGGATTGATGGACTTGGCAAAAGAATTCTATAGTAATACATACTATGCCGGTTTAGAAAATCTGTACACTGCCTCAAAAACTGTTTTCGAATTCAGTACAAACTTGGCGATGGACGAGGAGAAGCGAAGTACCTTTGAGAAGGAGAAGTCAAATATACATTTAACAGTTTCTGGAGATGGAACTTGGAAGAAGAGAGGATTTTCTTCCGTAATCGGCGTTGCAACATTGATTGGGAAATATACCAATAAAGCAATAGATGTAGTTATAAAATGCTCATATTGTAAGATGTGTGAAATGTGGGAAAAGAAAATTGACGACGAGGAAGAATACGATGAATGGAAAAGGAATCACCAAAACCAGTGTTCAGTGAACCATGAAGGATCTGCCGGGAAGATGGAGGTAGATGGTATTTCTGAAATGTTCGCCAGATCGATGCAACGATATGGCGCCATGTATACCCGCTACATTGGCGATGGGGACAGTAAAACGTATAAGGGCATTGTGGATTTGCATCCATATGACGTGCAGGTGAAAAAGTTAGAGTGTGTTTTACACGTTAAAAAAGGATAGGTTCTCGTTTGAGAGCAGAAAAAAAGAAACATAAAGGAATAGGGGGAAAAGGTCCGGGAAAATTAACGGATAAGTTAATAAATGATTTAGCAGCATATTATGGGTTAGCAATTACACGACACACGGATTCAGTGGAGGAAATGAAGAATGCGATTTGGGCAACGTATCACCATAAGTGCTCCACTGATACAGCGCCCGAACATGATTACTGCCCTACCGGAGCCGACAGCTGGTGTTCGTGGCGCCGCGCTGAAGCAAAAGGCGCCCTCGACAATTACACTCATGATCCACCCCTTACTGAACTCGTACAGCAGGTTATAAAGCCCATTTATACCAATTTATCCCAACACGAATTGATAGAGCGATGTCTAGGCGGAAACACACAGAACAATAACGAAAGTTTTAATCAGTTAATTTGGCATTTCGCCTCAAAACATATATACTCTGGGCCAAAAACAGTTGAAGTAGCAACATATTTAGCAACTGGCATATTTAACGATGGCTACCAGTCACTATTAAGAGTATTAAATACGATGGGAGTAACAATTGGCCCAGTAGCCAAAAGTTTTACCGATACGCAAGACGTGAACAGAGTTTACCTTGGAGAGAAAAGGCATCAGGAAGCATCAAAAGAAGCTCGAACTGCTCGAAGGAAAGCAAATGCAGCTTTACAAGAATTGTATGAAGAAGAGGAAGGTGTACTCTATGGGCCAGGCATCGGAGACTAATCGTAAGTATGATTTATTATTTGAAAAATGGTACTTGAATCTTTAAACGCGTTTTACTCGAAACTACATTTTTCGGCCCGGCGATCACGATATCTCCAAAACTACTCAACCAAACGACTTAAAACTTAACATATATATTGAGTGCGTCTTCTCTTAGGATCTGACCTAGAATGAAGTCATTATTTGCAAAATTCAAATTTTGCAGCTCAAAAAACTGACCACTTTTTTGCCGCGAAATGAAAACTTTTCTTTAAAGTGCCGCCATTTTTGTATTTGGTGATTTTCTATTTTCATTCTAGTTCAAGTCCTAGCTACATTCATATAGATTAAGAAAATAACTGTGTTTTTTGTTTCAGATAACCATGGCAGCCGGAATCGTGATCGCCAGCAGCAGGCGTTTTTTTTGCGAGCTTTTCATTATAACCCTTATAACATAAAATATAATTATCATTAATGCTTCAAAAAATTCAAGTAGATTGTCAAAATGTAACTGAATAAATACCCCAAAGTTAGAAACCGCAATATCAAGTACATTTCCTTCAAAAACATTCCCAAATATAGCCCTATTTTCCAGGCGTCACACTAGGGAGACCGCTTAAGGGAGGGAGTCTAGTGTAGCGGGTCGAAGAAATCGATTTTTTTTGCATAAATCAATAGTTAAACATCACGATAATATGCTCCCAAAGCCGCAAAACGAAATTCAAAAATTAAAGCGGATATATACTCGAGCTCATTTTAGAAGGAACTTGCCGACCGACGAATCGTTGGCGTTCATTGGTGCCGAAACAAATTACTATTGGCTATACCCCAAAAAAACGCTTCCTCGGAGCCAATGAGCTCATTCTACATGCGCGAATAAGTTCCTTCTAAAATGAGCTCGAGTATAGCCGGTTATGCTACGGAGCGCCAGGTTACCAGAAACCTTGAAACGCGTTTTTCTTGAAACGACAGTTTTACAATTTGCGGGCAATGTAACTCCAAAAATATTCAACCAATCGACTTGGCCTTGTGCACGGATATTTGTGAACATTTTCTTTACAAATCTAAGCTATGGGTATAATGATATTGTTTAAATAAATAACTTTTTTTTTCACATTTAAGGCAAAATTTCGTTGGAAAGAGGGACCTTTTTTTCAAGAGGCCGCCATTTGTTCAATTTTGCATCTTTTAAAAAATAAATTAATACGATTCATCCGTACACTCATAAACTAAATGAAAATTGTTCCATTTTTGGTTCCAACTGAAACCAAAAGACGCTACGTTGCCCGCAGTGGATCAATTGCGTCGCCAACGGACTGGGCATAAGCCCTTATAACTTTGTTATTTGTTGCTCTTTTTTAATAAAAATGTTTTTTTACCTACCTTAACCTGTTAATACAGCGCTGCACAAGGAGCTGTTTTCGGCGCCTAGCGGCGAGCAACCCGCCTTTCCTATTGCTAAGGTTAGAATCGGTGAGGAGAACTGCAATAGTGTATGTGCGTGTTCGTAGGCTCGTAGCATAGGGATATATGACTGGGTTCCTTGTGGGGCCTGCATGAAAATGTGTGTTTTTTACGCCTGCTGAGCGGGAGCAAAATGACTAATTTCAGACGTATTCGCGTAAAGTCTATCTCCCAAGGGAAAAAGACTTTACGCGCATGCGTATTCGCAATTTCTTACTTTCCTCCCAAAGAAACTGGAGTTTGACGTTACCCTATGGTATGAAGATGCAGTTGTTCGACTAATCGTTATCGATTTGTTGGAAAATAAATACACGTATTTATTAATTTTGATAGAATAAAAAAAGCAATCGAACATGCATATTTTTTGCGAATCGCTGAGCAGGCTTTCAAAAACACATCTTTCATGCAGGTGTTGAAAAAAATATAATGCGTGACACGGGAGAGAAGCGATCTCGCCTCGCGTGAAATGCTGCCCGAGCGTAGCGAGGGCAGCAAACTTCACGTTCGTCGGAATCGCTTACTTCTCTCCCTTGTCACGCAATATACTATAGAAAGTTAATACTATACAAATAAATAACTCTGACTCAAAGAAAACCAAATTTTAATTAAGGATATATATCATTTATAAGTCGGAAAGTTATATATAAATAAATATATACATATGTACACACATTTGGTGCTCGTCATTACATTTAGCGATATTTACAAGAAGAAAATTACATAACTAATAAATTTGTACACGTAACAATATACAAATAAATAACCCGAATTTTATTATGGGACCTGTTCTGCACTGGGGCCCCACAAGGAACCCAGTCATATATACCTATGCTACGAGCCTACGAACACGCACATACACTACTGCAGATCTCCTCACCGATTCTAACCTTAGCAACAGGAAAGGTGGGTTGCTCGCCGCTAGGCGCCGAAAACAGCTCCTTGTGCAGCGCTGTGTTAATACAATATCCCGAAAGTTTCAGAAAGATCGATTAAATACTTTCTTTAAAAAAAAATCCGGAAAAATGCCTCGATTTTCAGCTAGTTACACCAGGTTCCCCCCTTAAATACATTTTCGTCTGGAAAATCTCACCAGTATCAATAAGTTATAAACTATCGACCGTATTCTTTAAATATAAATGCTATCGGCGCACAGGTTCGGTCCACAAATTTTTCTGAAAAATTTGTGGACCGAACCTGTGCGCCGATAGCATTTATATCTCACCAGTATGTTCCTGAAACGTTCAAGCTGATACGATAGAAAATGTGAACGTTTTACATTCTATTAAAACAAACAAAATAATCATTGAACAATCATATTATTATATTTTTTCACAAAAAAATATAAATATTGCCCTCACTGCATACGTTATATTTCGCTCATTTGCTGCAACTACGACATATATAACTCAAAATTCACGATTTTGGGGGAAACGAGTTTTGTTAACGGGAAAAGTTTTGTTAGACATCAACCACTTTTTCTATACTAATAACTCAAAAACTGCAAATTTTGAGTTGTGTCGTTGTTACAGCAAATGAGCGATTTCATTACGATCGATCTGATAAAATTGTAGGAAGACCGTCAATGGAGAAGAGGAATTACACAGAATGAGAGAAGATAATAAAAATTGCGAAGTGTAGAAGAGATAATGATACGCAAATAAGTATTGTTTCATTGATATGTTTAATAATTTCACTACCCAACCTCTCTATCTTTCATTATTGCCATCCTCCTTTACGTTCAGTGAGGCTCTGACGCTAGACACAGCACTCGTGCCGTATTCCTTCAAGACATCTCGATAGAGAGTTGTGGCAACAGCGCGGCAGAGACAGAGAGAACAGAAAATGTGGCAACTATAAAAGTTCTTTTTATCGACCGCAGTAGTTTCATTAGTGTCCGTTTGTTTACAAGGGATGCTTCGATCGATTCGGACCATAACAAACTTGAGACGGCAATCTTAAATCCAGATCTACATATGGATTAATTAATCCAATAAATCGAATTATTTCTGACTCTAGCACTCTCTATAATAGTATTGATTTTTTAATGAGTCTTTGCACACTTTTAAAAGGCAGTTACGTAGGATTATCGGATAATGTCATATCTTGGGTATCACGAGTTTTTGTGCATGTCCATTTTTGCTGTGTTAGTTAAAGTTCTTTTCTGTATACATTTATGTAAAATGGCTTCGGTCCCTTTATAAATAAATAAATAAATAAATAAATAAATAAATAAATAAATAAAAATGTAGCGTAAGGACTGTAGAATCCAACGATGTTCTTACCGTTAATAATTTTCGAAATTCAAGTGTCGAAATGTGGTCGAAAGTACAACACAATACTGAAACGTCGATACCGGAAATTTTTCCAACTCACTTAAGGGGGGAGACCACTGTCTCAAATCTGAAAAAATCTTTTTTTTTACATTTTCTGAAAGGCGTATGTTTCAAGAATGTTCTCTCCAAATTTGATGAAGAAATTCGCAAAATTGACGGAGATATGGTGTTTTTCGTGAAGCGGTGTCAAACGCGCGACTGATTGTGAGCCACGCGGAACTTTGAACGCGTTTTTCTCAGAATGACATTTCTCAACCGCGTTGACGGTCTACAGAGAAAACTATACGTCCAATTGGCTTGATCAAGGACATTTGTTGTACGGAAAACCCGTCGCTAATACGTGACGATCAGACATTTTTAATTTTCAACCTGCTTCTATTTTTTTTAGCAACATTTCCCCAATTTTGTACCCCGAAAACATGACTTTTTTCAGTGGTCCGCCATTTTGTTATTTTTTACAATTTTGACATTTTGCGATCGTCACGTAATAGAGGTAAGCTTCTAGTTTTTAAATATTATTGTTTTTTTGAATTCCGATTAACCATATAGCCTGGGCACTGTCAACGCGACAAGCATATTTTTGCCGCAGCGCAAATTGAGACGAAGAGGATACAGGCAATGAATTCATGAACTTGATTGAAAAAATTGTTTTTTTTACCCTTCAATATGTACATATTAACTATACTAAGCAATAAATTGATTTGCTTGCATCGTTTGGTTGAAATAAATTCCCGAAAACACCCTTACTTTTCGGACCGAGACAGTCGTCTCCCCCCTTAACAGAAAAATAACGTGTGCGCGGGTTTATGGTCTGTCACAAAATGCTGTCAGGACCCTTTGGTCTCATTTCACGCGATACCAACTCATTCGCAGCTCTTATCTAAGAGAAACATTGATGTTCTGTTTTAGCCACCCGTTCCGTTTTACCTCACTCTCCCCTATATATATTAACACAACATGCTGAGGAGACATGCATGTACGTACATAAAATAATAATAATTAGGGGGCAATAGTCATTATTATTAACCAGTACTGGCAAAGTATTGGGCAAATATTGATGCAGTGTATAACCGGACCACAGGGGCATCGCCCTCGTTCGAATAAAAAAAGATCATCAAAATCGGTCCATATTCTGAGGAGTTATGCGGTGACAAACATAAAAAAAATACATACGTGTCAAATCTATAATCCCTCCTTTTTGAAGTCGGTTAAAAAGACAAAGGCAAAATGGTAGGTACTCAATATATCGATCCGCGGAAACGCACCCTGGGTTTCGTTAAATGCCACTTTAATAGGCGTTTCAGGCCCGTGTTATACGAAATATAAAAATACTTATAAATGCAAAAGTAATCATTATTGGACATATGCATATACCAATCTTTTTTATTATTTTGCTGAGTTGAAATCAATTCTGAAACAAGGCCCATATTTTTATGAATGCCCTGTATACATCCGCAAAGCATTTATTATATTACAGTATGTACCTCGTAGGTATTTGTACTTCGATGCATTCGTTTGAAACGCGTCTTACTAATAAAGAAACTGTTGCATTCCGTATCTTTTGCGTACCTGCAGCGTGTATCTTGAATTCTTTAATGAGAATGAAAACATCTGCGTTGTGAAAAATGTGACGAGAAACCGAGTTTACATATGTAGTATGTATCCCCTCACTCCTCTCCCCCCCCTCGGACAATTACTTACGTACTTATTGCGTTTATAGAACACTGATTTTTACGGATGAATTACTATCCAGTACATTCAACTTTTTAATATTTATTGTATTCCTTAAATAAATATATTGCACTATGCAATAAGATTAATATTATAACTTCTGCTTATTTATAGACTACACGCTACAAAAACTTACAGTACACGTATCGATCGATGCAACTTTATTTCGAAATAGAATCATTGACATCGTACCCTGGTTTAGTTACTATAAATCACAAGCTGCGTTAAAACACATTAGGTAGACCTAAAATTGATTATAATGTTTTAACAACAAATATAAATAATTAATAATAGACGATGATTTTATCATAAATGAATATAAGTTTGTGTATTATATAATAGTTTTCAATTTGATGAAGAAATTATTGTAAATAAACAGGGTGTCCCATAGGTTTCCGTACAGACTTTGCTAACGTATGCTGCTGCTAAAAACGGTACAAAAATGGCATTTAAATGTAGGTTCATAAATGCTTTATTAAAAAGTTATAATAAAGATATGAAATGTTTGACACACTTTGAGGTGAACATTGGTGAATACTATGTAACCTGGTGCTGTTCTATTAGAATTCTTGCTGGTATTCTCTAACGGCACCTCGAACACTTCCCACATAAAAACTGTAAACGAAATACATGTCTGCATATTCTTTAATAGAAAAACATTTTGCATTCTGAAGATCGTGAACTGTTATCTAATGAGTCAAAATATGTTAAAGGACAACTAAATTTATGGGCATCTAGTGTCTAAGTTCTAGTTTCTAGGTTAGGTTAAGTTGGCAATAAAATTAAGTTAAGTTGGCAATGATGTACAAATCGCGGTTGAAATCGTTTTCGCGAACATTTCCGGTTTGTAGCGTGGCATGTACACACGGCTCAAACGATTGTGACCGATCGAGTTTCGATTGCATTCGAGCTCACTAGAGCTGGCTTTTTTACATCGCTACGATTCTACAGTATTTCGTGAATATGGTGGGGGCACTGCCAAGCCACAGGTTCCCGTCTAGAACACTTCCAATTCATGTTGAAACACCACTGTGGCACCATCTGCCTATGGTTGTCATAATTATATAAATCCGCGCGATCGGTTCTGTTCGCGATGTTGTAGCGAAAATGACACAAAGGATAAATGTCAAATGACTTTTATTTGCAATGAACCTAAAAAAAAATCATAATAATTTTGCCACTATAAACGATAAACTTGTAATGTCCAAAGTAAATAAATCAACGGATTTATATATAAATCCATTGATTATTATAATGGAAAACACAAATAAATAAAGCGGGAAACTAGAGTAGTAATGATAAGAATGGAAACGAATGTTATGTATTTCGTAGAGATGGCAAGGGTTAGGAAACCAGAATACTCAGATGAAAGTCTTGTCCAAAGTAAATAAATCAACGCATTTATATATAAATCCATTTATTATTATAATGGAAAACACAAATAAATAAAACGGGAAACTAGAGTAGTAATGAAAAGAATGGAAACGAATGTTATGTATTTTGTAGAGATGGCAAGGGTTAAGAAACCAGAATACTCAGATGAAAGTCTTGTCCAAAGTAAATAGATCAACGGATTTATAATGGAAGACACAAATAAATAAAGCGGGATGGTGTAGACCAAAGAAATACGCATTTATTTCAAAATCTACTATCTGTTATTTTATGTTAACAACGGGAAAATAAACATAACCGAAAATTAAATTTTGTGACAGGACTGCGCGAACGTGACTCGCATTAAACGTCATCCGTTTACTTCACGCTATATCTGTCACTCTGTTCATGCAAGTAACCAAAATAAGTAAGAAATTTGTCCGGTTGAGAATTTATGAAAAATAAAAAATATTTTTATTTTTCATTTATTATTATTACATATTATTATTATTATTTTTTTTTATTTTAACGTCGTGGAAATCCCTAACGGATACCTCAGCTCTCCCCGAGCTGAGGTTATGTGGGGCTTGCACCCACTAAAACCACGACGATCTTGAAACGCTGGTTCCTCGTATGGCCTTTTCAAAGGCCGATGTTCTTCGTCAATGATTCAGGAGTTGTTCCGTCGAGAATATTTGCTGCCTTGAAAAAGGCCTAGCGATGCGTTCGGAGGTATGCACTAGTAATTCGTCCAGAAACCGCTACGATCAATTACTTGATGTAACCGTTTCGGGATGGATTTCCCCAGGTTTTCGAATATTTGTGGGTTGGCTGTTAAATTTGCCCAGGCGTGCATCGCATGGTCTATAAGAGCAGCCCTAGTTCTTACATCGGCAGCTGGTCGCCAGGATTTAGCAATATATGCCCATACATGTTCTATTATATTTAAATCTGGCGATTTCGCAGGCCACTGTAAAACTTCGATGTCGGGGTGCCTTCTAAACCATGCACGTACGGCAGCAGAGGTGTGTACTGAATTATTGTCCTGTACCAATCTAATCACCGGCATGGTCTCAACAGAATATATTTCACGAACGCTGGGCACAAGTACGTTCTCTAACATTTGAATATATTCCGCAGAGTTCATATGCGGTGATATTTCAACTAATCTACCAGGACCACGTGCAGAAACCCACCCCCACATACCACACGTGATGCGCCCACTGTCATTACGTGGCAAAACATATTTGGGATCTAGACGGGAATCCCCATTGGGTCTCCATACATGTAAAGATTTACCGCCAACAGTAGAAAATACCTTTTCATCGGTGAAAATGGTCCTTTCCCATTCGAATTGCGGAACAGGTAACTGCTGTAACGCAAACGCAACGCGGTCCTCACGGTGCGTTTGTGTCAGCAGCACCTTACGTGCAGGCCGGCGACAGTAGTAGCCGGCTTCCCGTAAACGATTTCGCACAGTATTGTGACATACTGGCAAATCTAGATTTACGGTAACGTCTTCCGACGATTGGAATGGGTTTTGAACCATTTCCGCAATGATAGCATTATCTTCTGCTAGCGTAGTCTTCCGCGCGCCCCTATTAAATTGACGTAGGTCAATCAGGCCTTCCTCACCCATATTCGTAAACTGGTGTACGTACCTCCTCACTGTCCGCGTTGGAATTTGAAGCTGCTCAGAAATAGACGAAACGGTGCGCCCACTTTGAAAGACCCCGCCACTTCGCCCCGTCTGAATGCTTGCTGTTCCTTTGCGGGCTGCATCTTGGATAATGGCGATTTTTTTCGAAACCAAATGTAAAAAAGTTTACAAAAACAATTGAATGCTACAGCGGGCGAGTTCCAATTACACCCAAATCGGGCCCGCGGTCGCAATATATAATGGAAATCTCGGGCGTTGCGGGCGGTTGGGGTGTAAGTGGAATTCGCCCAAAATAGGATTCCAGCTATTAAAATTAAAACACCATCCCGCTTTATTTATTTGTGTCTTCCATTATAAATCCGTTGATCTATTTATTTTTCATAAATTCTAAACCACGACGTTAAAAAAAAAATAATAATATGTAATAATAATAAATGAAAAATAAAAATATTTTTTATTTTTCATAAATTCTCAACCGGACAAATTTCTTACTTATTTTGGTTACTTGCATGAACAGAGTGACAGATATAGCGTGAAGTAAACGGATGACGTTTAATGCGAGACACGTTCGCGCAGTCCTGTTACAAAATTTAATTTTCGGTTATGTTTATTTTCCCGTTGTTAACATAAAATAACAGATAGTAGATTTTGAAATAAATGCGTATTTCTTTGGTCTACACCATCCCGCTTTATTTATTTGTGTCTTCCATTATAAATCCGTTGATCTATTTACTTTGGACAAGACTTTCATCTGAGTATTCTGGTTTCTTAACCCTTGCCATCTCTACGAAATACATAACATTCGTTTCCATTCTTTTCATCACTACTCTAGTTTCCCGCTTTATTTATTTGTGTTTTCCATTATAATAATCAATGGATTTATATATAAATCCGTTGATTTATTTACTTTGGACATTACGAGTTTATCGTTTATAGTGGCAAAATTATTATGATTTTTTTTTAGGTTCATTGCAATAAAAGTCATTTGACATTTATCCTTTGTGTCATTTTCGCTACAGCATCGCGAACAGAACCGATCGCGTGGATTTATATAATTATGACAATCATAGGCAGATGGTGCCACAGTGGTGTTTCAACATGAATTGGAAGTGTTCTAGACGGGAACCTGTGGCTTGGCAGTGCCCCCACCATATTCACGAAATACTGTAGAATCGTAGCGATGTAAAAAAGCCAGCCTTAGTGAGCTCGAATGCAATCGAAACTCGATCGGCCACAATCGTTTGAGCCGGGTGTACACACGTGTAAGAAATATCAATCGTGGTTATGCGTTGCGATCAAGATAATACATGTAAAACTAAATACACATTGCACTACATCCAACTGAGGGTTCCGAGTTATTTTCTGCTAATAGGTTATGGGCCCAGTCTGTGTGGTGTAAATTTAGAAAACTGTGTCGAAGAAAAAAGGATCATGTCGGATACACGTTTCATAATTACAAAGTTAAATAATTCTAACTACCAGGTGTGGAAGTATAAAGCAGAGCTGTTATTGATAAAAGAAGACTTATGAAAAAAGAAGACTCATTATTGATAAAAGAAGACTCATACTAGCGGTCAAGAAAGGCCGGAAGAACCGGACGAAAAATGGCTAAAGGCGGAGAGGCAGGCACGTGCGATCATTGGACTATTGGTAGAAGATGACCAATTAAGACTCGTCAGGGTCACAATTACTGCTAAGGAAGCATGGGTGGTACTACAAAATTATGACCAAAAGGCTTCGCTAACTAGTCAGGTATTTCTGTACAAAAAACTATTCAGTATAAAGCTGCACGAAGACGGTGATATGGAAGAACACATCAATGCGATCTTAAGAATTATAGATGATTTGGCAGCCATTGGGGAAGCATTAAAAGATAAGATGGTTATAGCAGTGCTGTTGTGCAGTCTGCCGGAGTCCTATGTAACTTTAATTACAGCTCTAGCGACTAGATCAGAAAAGGAACTGACTATAGAATTAGTTAAAGGAAAATTTCTAGTCGAAGATAGAAGGAGGAAAAGTACAAAGGACTGCGCGGATGAGCGTAGTGACAAGGCACTGAAGACACACTACAAACCTTCTACGAAGACAGGATTTGAAAAGAAAGACGCAAAGGGCAAAAACTGTTTTTTTTTTGTAGTAAACCTGGACACGTAAAGAAGGATTGTTTTAAGTACAAAAATTGGAAGTCAACAAAGAAGAAGGCGAATCAAGTAATGGTAGACCAGAATCAGGAAGAAAACTCTCACATCTGTTTCAATGTGATCAATGAAAGTATAAAAAAGGGGCTTGGTATTTAGGGGCAACAAGCCACATGACAAACGATTAAGGTTTCTTCAAGGTACTTAATGCATGTACAGATGAAAAAGTGAAAGTGGCAAATGGACAGTATGCAAGCGTACAGGGCATAGGATATGGTGACATATGCTGTGAAGACAAAAAAGGAAAACTGAATACGATTACAGTCACCGATGCATTGTATGTTCCTGGACTGGAAGAAAGTTTGCTATCAGTAAGGAAATTAACTCGCAAAGGCTTTAAAGTGAACTTCGATGATAATACGTGCAATATAGTTAACGATAAAGAAATAGTGGCTATAGCAGACTCGATGGGGAGTTGGTATAAACTGAGAACTCCACCTGAAGTATCAATGCTGGTGAGCCGACACAATTTCGACTGTCTGCACCCATGGCATAGGAGACTCGGCCACAGGGATCCGGAAGCGATAAAAGAAATGGAAATTAAGGGACTGACGATGGATTTAAAGATCAGAGACTGTGGCATCAAGTAGGTGTGCGACGCATGCATCAAAGGTAAGATGACTAGACTACCATTTCCAAAAGCATGATCTAGCGAAACAAACGAGATATTAGAGTTGATGCATACAGACGTTTGCGGACCAATGCAGACAAAAACGCCAGGAAGAAAGCGGTATATATTAACCATTATAGACGACTACAGCAGATTTACAGCAGTTCAATTAATGGAGTATAAATCGGAAGTCCCAGAAAGAATCCAAGAGTATATTCGCTATATGAAAACTAAGTTTAATAAAGTTCCCAAAATTATTAGGTCGGATCGTGGAAAGGAATATGTGAACGACAAATTACGGAATCACCTAAGAAAGGAAGGAATTGAGGTTCAGTATATAGTGGGATGCGCACCTGAACAGAATGGGGTAGCCGAGAGAAAAAATAGGTATCTCTTAGAAATGGCGAGAACTATGCTAATAAGTGCAAATCTCCCAAATAAGTATTGGGGCGAGGCTGTTTGCACGGCAAACTACTTACAAAATAGGTTAGTTACAAAAGCAACTGGGGTAACACCTTTTGAAAGGTGGTATAAAGGGAAGCCCTCTGTGCAGCACATATATGTGTTTGGTTCAAGAGTGTGTGTGCACGTACCCAAAGTATTAAGGAAGAAACTTGATGAAAGGGCGAGGGAACTTGTGTTCGTAGGTTGTGCACAAGATGCAAAAGGTTATCCCCTATTGGACACAACCACAGACAAAATTACAATAAGTCGAGATGTTAAACACCTCAGTGAAGACTATGGATCCGCAGAAGCTGTCACTCTAAATGAAAAAATCAAACCGATGCAGAAAGTGTTATTAATAACATAGGAAAGGCGAATAGCAAGAGTGAAATAAAGGAGGAAGGTGAAGCAGAGCCGAGCGAAGCCATAACCCTGGAGGAATCCAGCAACGAGGAAGAATTGAGGCGCTCATTAAGGAACAATAAGGTGGTTCCGCCCCAAAAATATTCTAGTCTGGTAGAACACATATCAGACCAGGAACCTTTTGAACCTGACACCTACGAGGAAGCCGTGACGTCGAAGGACAACAAACAGTGGTTGAAAGCAATGAGTGAAGAAATGAATTCATTGGTGAAAGCCGATACATGGACTCTAGTAGATAAGCCAACTGACAAGAATGTGATAGGTTGCAAATGGGTGTACAAAGTAAAGACTGATGCGTAAGGAAAAATTACAAGGTTTAAGGCTAGGCTGGTGGCACAGGGTTATTCCCAGAAATACGATGTAGATTACAAAGAAGTGTTTGCACCAGTTGCGAGGCAAACAACTTTTAGAACACTCCTGGCGGTTGCAGGAAAGCAAAAACTAACTGTGAGACATTTGGATGTAAAGAATGCTTTCTTGAATGGAGTGCTAGATGAGAATATTTATATGATGCAACCAAAATGCTTTAGAGAAAAATGTAAGGAAAATATGGTATGTAAGCTGAGAAAGAATATTTATGGTTTAAAACAGGCAGCTAGAGTATGGAATGAAAGATTGAATGAAATTTTAACCAAAGAAGCGTACACACAAAGTACAGTAGATTTATGTTTATATACAAAAAGAATAGGTAATGAAAGAGTTTATATAATTATATATGTGGATGATATTATCATGGCCAGTAAAAAGAGTGAATGTATAATAGAGATGTTTAAGCATTTTAATAAGCATTTTGATTTAACAGATCTAGGCGATATTAGCTACTACTTAGGTATAAAGGTCGAGAGTAATAAAGACGGTATATTTTCAATAAATCAAACAGGGTATTTTGAAAAACTGTTACAACATGACTGATGCAAAAGACTCGAAAATTCCGTTAGACGTAGGATATGCTAAGGCAGAAGATAAATCTAAACCAATTGATAAAGAACCGTATCAAAGAATTATAGGAGCGCTAATTTATGTAGCAACTAATACTCGATTAGACATTTCAGCAAGCGTGTCGATTCTCAGTAGAAAAATGTTCGAACCCAGGGAAGCAGACTAGACGGAAGCGAAGCAAGTATTACGATACCTAAAAGGTACAAAAGGACATAAGTTAGAATTAGGGAATGTACAGAACGAGGAGGAGAAAGTTGGATTAATAGGATACGCAGACGCAGACTGGGCACAGTGTGTAGAAGATAGAAAATCTAACAGTGTTTTTATTTTCAAATTTAATAGAGGTACAATCAGCTGGGCCTGCAGGAAGCACGACTGCGTATCACTATCTTCAACCGAGGCAGAATATGTTGCACTAGCAGAGGCATGTCAGGAAGCAACAGTGCTTCGAGAATTGTTACAGGCATTCGACGAAGAACAAACGGGGCCAACGACAATCTTTGAGGACAATCAAAGTTGTCTGAAGCTAGCCAGTGGAAATAAGTACAACAGGCGAACAAGACATATTAGCGCTAAGTATAACTATGTGAAAGACTTGCGTACAACCGAAATTACAACTTATGAATATTATCCAACTGAAGTAATGTTAGCCGATTTGTTAACGAAACCACTGCAGCGTGTAAAGTTAAAAAACTTGAGAGAGTTGTGTGGCATTAGAGATATGGCGAAAAGAAATGTGAATTTAGTTGAGGAGGAGTGTTAAAGGACAACTAAATTTTTGGGCATCTAGTGTCTAAGTTCTAGTTTCTAGGTTAGGTTAAGTTGGCAATAAAATTAAGTTAAGTTGGCAATGATGTACAAATCGCGGTTGAAATCGTTTTCGCGAACACTTCCGGTTTGTAGCGTGGCATGTACACACGTGTAAGAAATATCAATCGTGGTTATGCGTTGCGATCAAGATAATACATGTAAAACTAAATACACATTGCACTACATCCAACTGAGGGTTCCGAATTATTTTCTGCTAATAAAATACAACTGAAATTAAATTACTAAGGTCGGTATCATATATATATTGGACGGCGAGTTTCGTGAGGGGTATTCTCCCACCACACCGTTTGTTTGCCTCGGTGCTCCTTTTCTCAACGTTTTCTGACTCGCTCTCGTTCCATCTCGCTTTCGCCTTCGCAGAACAAGAGTGAGTCAGAAATGGTGGGGATACTGCCAAGATTCTGGCGTGTAGGCCAAACCGAACAGTCAGCGTAGAAATACACACATCAGAATAGGTTTGTGTTAGCAACGAAACAATTCAGGATCTTTATTGGTCAGAACATTGATTCTTTCTCTATAACTTCATCTCGTATTGGTCTACGCATAGCTTCATAACGCACACAACTGGAACGTTAAGGATAAATAACAGCCAAACGGCTAGGTTCAGGCGGAGCCGAGCAGCGTTCCCGTTACCCCACCATACCCTGCGACGACCACGCAACTCCAACTGACAAATCCGCAATCATCAGATGGTGGTGGCTGATTTCTCCTCGATCGCTGCTCGCGAAACCGAACTCACCGGCCAATATATTTGATACCGACCTTAGTAACGTGTGCAATTTGTGGGCATACTGAATTGTTTCAAAACAGTAGACAGCTTAAATCAATTAATAACATAAATGTAATTTATTTGTGCTTGCAAATAAGACCGTTATTGTTTCCTTCACATTTTATATTTTTGTTACAACTTATCAATGAAGCATTTAGGAATCTGTATTTAAATAAGATTTTTACCTTATCTATAGCTGCAGAACTCGCAGGCAAAATTTGTACGGAAATCCTGTGGAACACCTTGTATAACTTCCTGATCGAACTACTTTTCATGTTTTACTGATTTTACTTTGATGTGTGGAACATAATATGTGAATTACATGCAAGTATGTAAATTTGGTACTTTTAGTAATGTAAACTATAAAATTCGAATCTCCCGCTTGTCACCAGCGACGTTTCGCCTCACGTCGGATATTTGTATGTAAGGCAAGCGGGAAGAACGAACAGACAGGAAATAAACATTAACTTAGTCTACTGAAACCGCCGCCATTTTTCGTCCTGCCCGTGCCGTGTCGGCTACTTTCCCTTATACCGTCAAATCTAAGTCCTGCAGTCTCAGAAGTGGGATCGACCTGTCCTGACAAAGAAAGCAGGTGATATTTTTGATAACGGGAAAACCGGAAGTTCGGGAACGTACCAGTGAGTCGCGAGTGTGAACAGTAAAGGTTGGTGATAAACGTCGTTCGTCGTACATAGTCGGGAAACGAATTCCGTGTATCGAAAGTAGTGTGTGCGGAAGACGACGTACCCGTCTTATCAGAGATCGAACTCCGTGTGTCGGGGTTTGTGCGTATTGTGAAGCGTCTCAGCAGAAAACGAACTCCGTGCGTCGGGGTTTGTGCGTGCTGTAAGGAGAACACGAGACGTCTACGAAATGGCGGCGAAAGTGGCGTCAATGCGCAACGTCACGAAATTGAAGGACAAGATCCGGTCAATGGTACTCAGCACTTCCGGAACTAAGAACGAGTTGACTAACCGAATTTTGGCCGCAGACCCAAAGGCAGAGGACTGGCTCGCAAGTCCAGCGTCAGGAACATCGGCTGAGGGGTAATTATTCGATCACAGCTCTTGAGAGCAAGGTTTTCGGGATAATGCGTCGAGCAGTGAAGACAGCGTGCCTGAATCGATACGCAAAGAACATGAAACTCTCCGGCAAGAAAAAGAGGTTTTGGAGAGAGAATTGAGCTGCACAGCAAGAGGAAACTGAGAATTTTCGAATCTTAAAGGTCGTGCGTTCCACTCGAACGTGCCCATCATCAACATAGCAGGTCTCCTTGGAGAGTTCGCCGGTATTGATTATTTGTTCCGTACCTGGGAAAAACAAATCGAACTACTCCAAAGGACCTACGCGTTAACCCGACCACTTGGAAATGTCCGTTTTCGAACTTTTCGACGAAATGAGGTCTATGTTCGATCATCGTCCGAACCAATTGGCGCTGCGATGAGAATTTGAGCGACGTGTATGGCAAAGTAACGAACCATTCACCGATTGCTACTACGACAAGAATATTTTAGCTAATCGTATATCGATTGACGAGGGTGAACTCATCGATTACATTATCGATGGTATACCCGACTATCAACTGCAGAGTCAGGCCCGGATGAATCGTTTTTCCTCCAAGTCCGAGATTCTGTACGCGTTCAGAATGATATCGCTGGGGCCAAAGACGAAGGAATGACCATGCCGGGACGACGGCGACAATAGGGGCCCGCAGAACATCGGAGCTGTCAACAATCCTCGAAGTCGATGGGCCGAGGAACCTTCAATACTACGAGACGAGTCTGTGAGGTGTTACAATTGCGGGGATCGATGTCACTTGCCCAACAGATGTCAGCAGCCGAGGCGATCCCGGAACGCGTGTTTTGGTTGCGGCGCCGCACAGTGGTACATAATCACACTTTTTGTTCAAATTACCGTACAGATCGTAATTTTTTAGTAATCTTGACGATTTTTTGTTACATTCTTCGCAATTAAATTCTCTATCGATCCCTCCAGCCGGAATTTTGAATTTCTTTGCTGTTTTTTTTATATTCAGCGAAATATACAGCACTTTTAGAAAATCGGTGTCTGTGGGACTTTTTGGACGCCGATTCCGAATTCAAATTCAAATTTTTTAAATTGTAGAGCTTTTTAACGATGGCAAATTCAATATATCGAAGCGAAATTTCAGAAAATTATCTTTTTTGAAAAACTTAGTGCGTATAGATTTTCGGGGTGCTATCTTATTTGAGGATTAGGTTTTGTGCTTTTGGAAGCAAATCTTTGATTTTATGTTTATGTACGTGTCTTAAACTGGAAATGTATGGATCGGAAGATATTAAAAGAAAATGTATTATGTCCTCGTTTGTATGTATAGTTGTCGATTTACGTGTATTATTTTCTCTACATCTCTTAATATCTTTGTTCCTCGCCTCTTGTGCCTCTGCCGATAATTACCCAATAGGGATTAAAAATGTCTCTATTACATCCGACCCATGAATTAAAATCATATGGCACGAAGAAGGCATTGGCTACCACATATATTTATTGACATAAATTTTCGCCGTATCCATGCAATACTTTTTAAATTTATTTACATCGATCGGTTTTCCTGATGCCATTGCTTGCATAATTATGTACAGTCGTTTTATGAAATGTTTATCAATGCCAGTGATTTCAGGAACCTTATTGTAATTTTGAAAAAACTTCCTTGCCGTATTGCCGTCATTTGTATTACCTGCACCTTGTTTTACTGCATCCACAAGTAAACCCAATTTATCGCGAATGCCTGTTTGAATCTGGTGTTTAGTATTCTCAACCACTTCTTTTTCTTCATCGGTCAATCGTACATTCCATTTTTTAAGAGGTAATTTATATGCTAAATGCAGAATCCACTCCATGTTTCTAATCCACGCATGTAGCGTGGACAGACCGTACTGATACGTTCCTATATTTGCAGGCTTCTTTAAGATTTCTGTTAAATTATTTATTTCTTTTGGAAGTGCATCACATATGCAACATCTTTGCGAAGGAGCGGTGCCTGTAAGAGCTTAGCGAATCTTCCCGTCAATCATAGTGCATAGCATCGTATGCTCGATTGTGATTTCAACTTTCTCGAAGATTAATTTCGTTGGTTTCAAAACAGAAATTTCATTTTCCATCTGTTTCATTTCGAAATTAATATTTTCAATTGTTTCTTTCTGATATGAGTATTTAATTGTACGGCAGTGCTGGGTAGAACATGGGTATTTATTTCGCCAAAACTCTATCGGTGTATCATTCGCACGATTCACTATTAAACTAATCGGGACCATACAAAACATGAAAATACTATTGTTTCCTAAATCATTAGGATTAGTAAAGTATTGTGTGAATTGATTAAATCACGAGCTGCCGTCACAACCGTACTTTGTAATCAATTTGAAACAGGTCTCTTGTTAGAATTCGTACGCTGCATTTGTATGGTATAGTTATGTTCATGTCCGCTAGGAGCGAATGTTGCGCTGGCAGCGCAGCGTAGGTTGCTGTTTTCTCACAAGAGAAATGATAATTCTGCAATAATAAGTGTGGCCGAAGCAGGTGTTCATAGCGAATGATAAATTCTGCTTTATTTCGAGCATTTCACATCTGTTTCTTTACAAGAAATCTATAGCAACCAGTTCTTTTCAGAACTACTTATTTCATCAGTTCTTTTTAGGACTACACTTTGAAGCAGTTATTTTAAGAAATACTGTTTCAATCAGTTCTCCTTTCTTCTTCTCAAAAGAATAGCTATTTGTCAAGTTTCCCTATTTTAATACTTACTTTATTGAATATTTGAAAATGGATGCTTCGATTAAAAATATTGATTTGGTGAACATTCTGTTTAGCTCGATTTCAGCTATTTCAAAAGAACTAAGAAGAGTAGTGTTCTTTTGAAATATTTTGAGAAACAGTGGAACTTAGAAGCACATGTGTTAAGGTTGGTTGAAGAAAAATTAAATCGGCTTTTTCTCCCAACTTTCAATAAGAAATGGAAACACTCATTTTTTCAAAAGGTGAGCTTTCTCGAACGTAATACGAAATGGTTAGAAGATATTTTCACTATCCCTACGTCTTCTAAACTTCCCCAACCGAAATTGAAATCATATAAAGAAGTTAGTACGTCTACGAAAAAAAGAAGGATCAATCAAATCCTGGAAGAAATTGACGGCAGCTCGTGATTTAATCAATTCACACAATACTTTACTAATCCTAATGATTTAGGAAACAATAGTATTTTCATGTTTTGTATGGTCCCGATTAGTTTAATAGTGAATCGTGCGAATGATACACCGATAGAGTTTTGGCGAAATAAATACCCATGTTCTACCCAGCACTGCCGTACAATTAAATACTCATATCAGAAAGAAACAATTGAAAATATTAATTTCGAAATGAAACAGATGGAAAATGAAATTTCTGTTTTGAAACCAACGAAATTAATCTTCGAGAAAGTTGAAATCACAATCGAGCATACGATGCTATGCACTATGATTGACGGGAAGATTCGCTAAGCTCTTACAGGCACCGCTCCTTCGCAAAGATGTTGCATATGTGATGCACTTCCAAAAGAAATAAATAATTTAACAGAAATCTTAAAGAAGCCTGCAAATATAGGAACGTATCAGTACGGTCTGTCCACGCTACATGCGTGGATTAGAAACATGGAGTGGATTCTGCATTTAGCATATAAATTACCTCTTAAAAAATGGAATGTACGATTGACCGATGAAGAAAAAGAAGTGGTTGAGAATACTAAACACCAGATTCAAACAGGCATTCGCGATAAATTGGGTTTACTTGTGGATGCAGTAAAACAAGGTGCAGGTAATACAAATGACGGCAATACGGCAAGGAAGTTTTTTCAAAATTACAATAAGGTTCCTGAAATCACTGGCATTGATAAACATTTCATAAAACGACTGTACATAATTATGCAAGCAATGGCATCAGGAAAACCGATCGATGTAAATAAATTTAAAAAGTATTGCATGGATACGGCGAAAATTTATGTCAATAAATATATGTGGTAGCCAATGCCTTCTTCGTGCCATATGATTTTAATTCATGGGTCGGATGTAATAGAGACATTTTTAATCCCTATTGGGTAATTATCGGCAGAGGCACAAGAGGCGAGGAACAAAGATATTAAGAGATGTAGAGAAAATAATACACGTAAATCGACAACTATACATACAAACGAGGACATAATACATTTTCTTTTAATATCTTCCGATCCATACATTTCCAGTTTAAGACACGTACATAAACATAAAATCAAAGATTTGCTTCCAAAAGCACAAAACCTAATCCTCAAATAAGATAGCACCCCGAAAATCTATACGCACTAAGTTTTTCAAAAAAGATAATTTTCTGAAATTTCGCTTCGATATATTGAATTTGCCATCGTTAAAAAGCTCTACAATTTAAAAAATTTGAATTTGAATTCGGAATCGGCGTCCAAAAAGTCCCACAGACACCGATTTTCTAAAAGTGCTGTATATTTCGCTGAATATAAAAAAAAACAGCAAAGAAATTCATAATTCCGGTTGGAGGAATCGATAGAGAATTTAATTGCGAAGAATTTAAAAAAAAATCGTCAAGATTACTCAAAAATTACGATCTGTACGGTAATTTGAACAAAAAGTGTGATTATGTCCCACTGTGCGCCGACGACCACCGCGTGCAGAACTGTCCGTGGAAGAGACAGAAGACTGGTAACATCGCCACCTTAACACAGCCTATACTTTCGATTGCCCCGTACCTTCTCCCGTTAAATTACTCTGTCGGACGAGTCGTACGAGTTGTCCGCGATGGTAGACTCCGGATCCCCGGTTAGCTTGATAAAAATTAGCGACGTAGGGAATCATGCGCGCTCACCCGCGCGGTCGGAGGACTCATTGTGCGGGATTAACGGGTCCAAGTTACTTATTTTAGGCACCGTTGAAAAGAATGTATACGTAGACTCCATAGAGATAAACATGTCTTTTTTGGTGGTATCGGACCATACTTTCTCGGTCCAACACCGCGCTGTTAGGTGGGGACTTCATTTCCTGTCCGTCGGTAAAAATCTGCTTGGGAAAAACCGTCGTGGTGATGCGTGTAGACGAAATCTCTTCCCCCGAGAGAGAGGACAAGGGGGCGAACAAGATCATGAATACTAATATAACGAACGAAGCGGAATGAGCGTCCCATTGCCTAGACATAGATCCTTCTCTGGATATACACAATTCGCGTAGACTAAAAGATTCATATGACGAAGTCTTGGAGATGCGCTTCGACCCTATTTCGGTAGATTCCGAAATGAATATAAGGTTAAAATATGATCAGTCCATCAGTTCTCGTGCTAGAAGGCTATCGTTTGCAGATCGACAAAACTTGCGGGAAATACTGGAAAGCCTAATAATGGACGGCGTGATTAGACTAAGCGAATCAGAATATGGGTGCCCCATCGGTTTGGTGTATAAAAAGGACGGGACACGACGGTTATGTGTGGATTTCCGCAACATGATTAAAATTACCGTGAAGGATAACTCTCCCACGCCGCTGATTGAAGATCAGTTCGACAGGTTGGGCAATAAAAAGTATTTCAGTAAACTTGATCTGAAAAATGGATTTCACCACGTTAAGATGGCCGAGTCGTCAATAAAATATACGGCTTCTGTAACGCCGTTGGGTCAATTCGAATATCTACGGATGCCATTTGGTGCTAACAAACGCCCTGCGCGTGTTTAAACCGTTTACACATAAAATGTTTAGGCCTCTTATCGAGCAGAACAAAGTTTTATTGTATCTTGACAACATCTTAGTAGCTACGGAAGTGACGGACGAGCATCTCCAAATCTTACGTGAAATATTTATATTGACACGGAAATATGGGCTGAACTTGAGGCTAGACAAGTGCTCGTTTCTGTATAAAGAGATAAGTTACTTAGGTTATTCGATCAGTTGCGACGGCATACGGCCTAGCGGCGAACATGCGGCGGCAATAATAGACTACACGCCTCCGCGCACGGTCAGGCAGATGCATCAATTTGTGGAGTTAGCCAGCTATTTTCGCAGGTTCGTGCCCAATTTCTCGAGGGTTGCCAAACCCTTATACGATGTTATAAAAACAAATAAGTTCAAATTCGAAACTGAAGAGTGCGAAGCGTTTGACCTGCTGTGAAAATGTTTGGCCACCCAACCCGTCATTGCCGAATACTCGTCTAATGCGGAGACCGAACTGCATTGCGATGCAAGCGCCAGTGGTTTCGGAGCGATTTTATTACAAAGACAAACAAACAAAGCGTTGCGACCCGTATCTTATTTTAGTCAACGGACGACGTCATCCGAATCGAAATTCCATAGCTTTGAGCTGAAGTGTCTTGCGGTGGTGTATTCTTTGAAGCGTTTCCATATCCATTTGTCCTTCAGGCCTTTTAAAATCCTAACCGATTGCCATAATTTTCGACTCACACTTAGTAAACAGAACTTGAACCCTCGAGTTGGAACAGTACGATTTCCAAATCAAACATCGCTCGAGATCTCGTTCGAAACACGTGGACGCGTTAAGTCGCTGCCACAGTATATTGGTTCTGGAGTCGAACACGTTCGAGCAAATTCTCTACATCAAACAGGACCTTGATCCTGATATTCGGAGGATTCGGGAAGGATTGGAAAAGGCCGAGGATAAGTATTTTGAGTTAGGTGACGTTGATATATAGGAAATGCGGGAAAAATCGATTGTTGTTTTATGTGCCCTCTGCCATGGAAAGCAACGTGATCCTCACCTGTCACGATGATGTCGGTCACGTCGACGGAGATAAAGTTTTGGAAAGGATAATAAAGACCTATTGGTTTCCGAAGATACGAGAAAAGATTAAAGATTATATTTCGAATTGTCTAAAGTGTATCGAATTCTCGCCCGTTAGCGCAAAATCGGAGGGATACATGCATAGTATCCCGAAAGGTAATGTTCTGTTCGATACCATTCACGTCGATCATTATGGTCCGTTAGAGAAAAGTCATAAGGGCAATAAATATGTACTGTCGGTAGTAAAAAAAATCGTGTGTAAATCCACAAAGACGTGCGAGACCATCAAGCACCTACGGAACTATTTTCATCCCTATGGTCGTCCGAAGCGCTTGGTTACGGACAGAGGACGACGTTCACGTCCCAAGCCTTTAAAGATTTCGCAGATCAGGAATCGGTGATGCCACATGTTGATTGCCATCGGCACCCCACGCGCCAATCGACAAGTCGAACGGTATAATCGAGTCTTGACTTCGATGTTATCAAAAACATTTACATCACCCGGCAAATGGGACGATGTCCTAAGTGCTGTCGAATTTTCTCTGAATAATACCGTGTGTCGATATACCCGCGAGACCCCGTGTAAATTGTTATTTGGCGTTAACCAGGCGGGTAAAGATAACGACCGGATTAGAACAGAACTTGAATCGCGTACCTTCGACGACCGGAATTTAAACCTAATACGGGACCGCGCCGCTGCTGCTCAAACAAAGTCTGCGGATAAATGAACGCTATTATAATTCGCGGCATAAGGACGTCACCCGTTATGAGGTCGGCGACTACGTAATCATCCGCAATGTAGATGTCACGGCCGGGAATAGTATGTCTAGGAGAGTTCTAACCCAGGTCCTCTGAGGGGTGCGCGGGGGAATGCGGTGGGGGGAATTCTGAGCACAGGGGAGTGCGATGGGGGAATTCTGGGCGCGGGGGGAGCGGGGAGTGGAAGACTGGCTGCGCGCGCACGAGACGCGGAGTGGGGGAAGCCGTAATCATGGAGGGGATCCGTCCAGGCCGAGCCGCCCCGGAGACCTCTCCAGACTGGACCCGCCGTCAGAAATTTTTCGGAGGGAGAGACCCACCCCCGAAAATTTTGTCCTACCTAAGCGAGGGAGGGGACGAGCTTGGCCCACACCAGTAGTAAGGGTATGACAGTTCTAACCCAAATTTGAGTTTGAAGGCCATTTCCCCCACCCCCCCCCCCTCCCATCAAACTCAAATTTGAGTTTCAAGGTCGGCGGAAAATTCCCCGCGGGCAGCGCGCGAGCGGTGGGCGGCGCGTGGCCGGGCGGATGACGTCATCGAGATCGGGCAGCGGCGGATGATGTCATCGAGATGGCGGAGTGGTGGGGGTTATAGCGCGAGACCAGATATCGAATCAATCGATACCGAACCGATACCGAATCCGCATCGAGGAGGAACCGCGGGTGAATTGCTGCTACTATCGGGCGTGGTATCGCCACAGTCGGTAAGGAAGGAAATATTAATTTAAGATATTAATATAAATGAAAAAACAGAATCTCGGGCGACGGGGCTCGAACCCAAGACCTCCGCGGTACGAGTCAGCCGCCTAACCAACTCCCCCAACGCCGACGCTGTAACATTAGTCTTTAATAAATGGTACATATACAGAGCGTCACCAAGCATAATACATTATTTTTCCATCGGACGATGTCGGGCAATGTCGGGAAAGATCGGCGTTTTTACACACCGCGTCTTCGGATGGATGGGAAAGAGAGAGAACATGCATTCTAAAGCTTAAATTCGAGGGAGGGAAGAAGACAACAATACACAGTGGTACAGTCGCATTCATTCTATAGATAACAGTATTTCAAGCGCCGCCGCGTATCACGCGATCTCGCGTAATTCGACTCCTCTGGAGCAACCATCATGTAGCGGTGTGAAGAAGGCGTGAATCTTAAAATTATGTGGCGAGGAGGAAGACGGGTAAATAAAATGGGGACAGAATATGTGTTTAAGGTATATATATATATATTGTTACAAAAAATATAAAAAACGAATATAAAAATAGAAAAATAGAAATATAAAAATATAAAAATACAATTAAAATATAAAATAAAATACAATACAATATAAATGAATATAAATATAAAAATACAATTAAAATATAAAATAAAATTCAATACAATATAAATGAATATAAATATGAATATAAATGAATATAAACATAAATGAATATAAATATAAATGAATATAAATATAAATGAATATAAATATAAATATAAATATAAAATAGAAGTATGAAAAATAGAATATAAATATATAATATAGAATATAGAATATATATATATATATATATATATATATATATATATATATAATATAGAAATATAAAAATAGAAATATAAGAATAGAAATATAAAAATAGAAATATAAGAATAGAAATATAAAAATAGAAATATAAAAATAGAATATAAAAATAGCATATAAAAATAGAATATAAAAAAGAATATGAAAAAATATATAAAAGAAAAAAACTATGAGGGTGGTGGTGAGAGGGGAGGTGGGGAGGGAGGTGATAGGGGTGGTAGGGGCGACGGTGGCGATGGGGGTGATGGGGGTGATAGAGGCGATGGAGGTGATGGTGGTGATGGGGGTGATGATGGTAACGGCGGCCGCGGCACCCAATATGGTGCCCACCTGATCCGGTCGGGGGGAGGGTCGCGCTGCCGCGACCACGCCGCTATGGGGCCGATTAGCGGCCCCGACCGCCGCATCTGGATCCCGATGGGCGCAACTTGGTGCGCCCACGTCTCCAATTCCGCCAACCAATCCTGCACGACATGCAGCGGTATGTCCTAGAACACATTCGCAAACGTTGATATAATATTAACACATCAAACATAATAAATATCAAACGCACACACCAATACAAAGTAGTACATACATGCGGAGGCGGCGGCGGTGATAGCGGTGAGGACTGCGGTAGCGGCGACAGCTGCGGCGACGGCTGCGGCGATCCCCAATCCGACGACCAGGTGGGCGACGGCGGTGGCGATTGCTAGAAAAATAGAAATCTAGGATATAATAATGACATTTTAACCCTCGGAAGACGAACCCCCGATTTAAGAGCACTTGGTTCCAACGGTTAAACGCGATAAATGTTGAAAATATTGTTATGTACATACCTCGGGGTCGCACTCTGGTGCTATCCGCGTTATTCCCATTTTTGTAACAAAACTTGGCTCACACAAAAAAAATGTTAACTATTATGAACTGTTGCCTGTCAAGCTTTGAAGACAACTGGTCTGGCTGCATCTCCTGGCTCTCGCATCTAAAATCTTATCATGAAACCGAGAAGTGCGTAGCTTTGCAAAGTAGGATGCCTTTGTTCTTCACCATCTCCATCACAAGCCACCTGCATTTTCGCTGACCATCCTCCTCCATGTACTTATCTTCTTCTTCGCTGACCGTCCTCTCCTTATTCACACGCATCTTCTTTCCCTTCTTCTCTGTCACATCATTCGACTAGACCATATCACTTAAATGTATCCAACGTCTATCATACCACCTTGATCGGGTATTGAACGGATATTGAACGGGTATTGAACGGCTTTGATCGTGCATCGAACGGGTATTGAACGGCTTTGATCGTGCATCGAACGGGTATTGAACGGCTTTGATCGGGTATTGAACGTCTATCATACCACTTTGATCATGCATCGAACGGCTTTGATTGGGTATTGAACGGCTTTGATCGGGTATCGAACGTCTAACGTACCTCTCTGAACGCGAATCGAACGTGAATTGTACCACTCTGAACGTGAATCAAACGTGAATTGAACGGGTAATGAACGGCTTTGAATGGGTATTGAACGGGTATTGAACCACTTCGAACATGTAATGAACGCCAATCGTACCTCTTCGAACGTGAATGATACCACTTCGAACGTGAATCGAACGTGAATCGAACGTGAATCGAACGTGTATTGAACGACTTTGATCGAGTATTGAACGGTTTTGAACGTGTATTGGACATGTAATGAACCACTTCGAACATGTAATGAACGTCAATCGTACCTCTTCGAACGTGAATCGAACGGCTTTGAACGTGAATCGAACGTGTATCGAACGACTTCTGCATAACTATCGTCTTAATCTAGCATGCATCACATGTAGGAGGTTGGGGAGGGTGAAGAAAAAACATTTTCATATACATTAAAAATTGATTATATTTTATTTATGCATTTCTCTGGTGTTTGGACCACCAGTTGAATAGTTTAAATACATTTTGCATGGCACAATGTTTCGCGTGTCTACCACATCGCAGAGTATTAACTACATTTAGCTTATTTAGAGATTTGATATCCTCGTAGTCAATGTCCAGTGTCTCGATGACCGCGTCTGCTCTCGTACTTTCATCGAGGAAATCCGCAAGCCAGTCGCGTTTCTGCAGCCCTTTAACATATACGACATGGCACGTGTCATCCTCTTCTTCATCGATCGCATCTGCTACAGCTTTCGAAATTAACCGTTTAGCCATACTGTATGGAACTTCTCCATCGTCCCAGCGTAACCCTTGATGTTTCGCCGTTAACCAGCGGATGCTTGATTTGTCAGATTTCGAAAGAAGATAATGCGGCATCGAACTCCCAAAAATATAGTGCGAGAGAATTGTTCCCATTCGTAGGACAGCCACTTCCTTGACGACAAATCTTCCATCAACGATGAACCCTTGCATGTCAACGAACGTTGGTACAACCATTATCGATACAATTTGGAGGTCCACTCGCTTCCAAGACAGACGAGAGAATAGGGGCCTTTACACGATCGTTCCCGGCGTGCGTTCCAGCGCGCGGCACGCAAAAGTACTTGAACGCTGGAGCGACGCTCCTTCGTGCGCGCCAGAAGATTATACTCGCCACTACTTAGAGACAACGGGTTCGGCCTCACATTTGTACGTGGACTCCATCCAATTTTTCGATCTACGAAACGATCAATGACATATCTTGATATACCTGGCTTATAGGGGATATCATAAATGCTATTACTGTAGGGTACACTGAAACATCTGTTTTTACGAAGCTCCATTTGGTTGACCTGAAGGTGCTATAAATTATGGAAATGGTTTATGACTCAGTTATAACGACTGTAAAATTTTAAAAGGGTACATTAAAATATCCAAATGTTTCCCCGGCAATGCGATGGCAAATGAAATTGCAGGTAACACATTCACTGTTCTGACAATCATAATTATTACTATTGGCGGCAATAATTACCATGTCATTGCTTGTTTTAATATAAAAACTAATATTGATAAACAATAAATACACATAGGTATGCAAGTGATGTTATATGTAAGATAATAGATGAAGAGGTGTAATGTGCAAGATGTTTTGAAGAAAGGGGGTAGTCTTCTGATGGCGCGTGATGCAGGTCAAATTTTTCAGCCACGCTCTAGCGTGGCGCGCAAGAAAGCACCACACTCCTGCCCGCGCGCCAGAAAGCACCACGCTCCTAGCCGCGCTCCAACCTTCACTCCAGAAGAGTTTTCATAAGAGACAGTAGTTAGAAAGGGAAAACGGCACTTGAAACCTAGGGTTCGGTGTGGCGCGTGGATTTCCGACAGTTTTGAAATCCTGGAGCGCACGCCGAGCCTGGCAGCCGATCCTGGCAGCCAAGACTCCAGAAACAACGCCGTCGATAAGCCGTGCCTCGATGAGTTTCGAGTACTTCGACCCTCGAGACCAGGGGGGCCGTGCAATGTTGCCCCCTAAGACGTGACGAATCGAAAATTCTACATTTCTCACCGGATCTTGGCGAAAGTGACGTGAATCGTTTCCTTATGTTTTCCCGATGAAAATGGTCCAAAAACGACACAAATCGGATTGTAATTAAGGAATCTTCATAATAAATTGATTTTCATAACTTCGTTAAAAATAGTCCGATTTACATGAAATTTGGCATAATTTTCATTTGAAAAACATGAGAAATCCATCGGTATCACTTCCATATCGATACGATAAAGAATAAAGTATACAGTGTTTCTGAAACAGGTATGAATCCTCGGCCGACCGCAGCGAATCGAGGTCGGCGACCCACAGTCGAGGGTGAAATATTCATTACAGCGTATTAAGAAATTCTTTATTCTTCATCGTATTGATATGAAAGTAACACTAATGGATTCCTGGCGTTCTCTCAATTAAAATTATCACAAACTTCATGCAAATCGGACTACTTTTACACAAACAATACAAATTATAAAAGGAGTAGGCATTTCTTAAACCCACTCTCTTATCGTATCGATATGTACGTGACAAATGGATTCCTGGCTCACCCTGGAGTCCGACGAGAGTGTAACTTATCCAAAAGCATGATTGATCGATGTAGATTCTGTGATCTGTACGGGGATCAAAATAATTGTGAAAACTTTGTTGTATGAAGGCTGTTCGGTTTCCGTGGTCCGAACGATGACTAAAACGAGCAACATAGAGAGGGTGGAGAGAAAGCGTGGGATAAGAAAACTGTCCATTGGCGCGCAAAGGTTTGGTCGCCAAATGTTTCTGACGGTGACCAGACCTGTGCGAACCCTTGAAACTTAGTAGGTATATGTAAGCAGAAACAGCAGGAAGAGGTAGGTATATACATATAAAGGGGTAAAAGTGAAAGTAAGAAATAGCTTCAGAAACAGAAAAAGGAAATCCTGGAGCGCACGCCGAGTCTGGCAGCCAAGCCTATGCGAGCCGCTTGTAGCGGTAGGAAGTGAACGCGAATTTTTTAAAAACAAACAATTAAATATATCTATTTACTTCCAGCTTTGTGGCTTCATTTGGCAATCTTTAGGGAATATGTAAAAAAATTGTATGCAAAAATAATGGTTATATCTGTCGTTATAGAGCTTAAAATGGAGCGCATTACAAAACTCCCATGCGCACTGATAGCATAAAATCAACCGTTGTAGTTGTCTGAAATAGAAAATGATAAAATTTGGTGCAATCTGTATGAGTGTGGCTACCGCCCGAAGTAGATTAAATGAGAAATGCTGAAAATTAACAAAAACGGGAGTTTCTAAAACGGACATCGAAAGTGAAGAAGTGAAGAAGTGAAGAAGTGAAGAAGTGAAGATGTGAAGAAGTGAAGAAGTGAAGAAGTGAAGAAGTGAAGAAGTGAAGAAGTGAAGATGTGAAGAAGTGAAGATGTTTGCGAATTAAGTGGTTGAGCACGCTGGAAAATGAGGTTAGGGATCGACGGTGGGAAAGTAACACGCGGTGCACTGAGTTTTGAGTCAAAATTGACCGAGACACTTTATTTAAAGAGCTCACGATGAGCTTGAACGAGCACAATGGTGTCTGCTGCTGAGCAGAGATAGCACAAACACGCGGTCACGAAATGCGATGAGCACACGTGTTGTGCACGAGAAGAGAAGAGCAGAGGAATGAATTAACTCACTCGTGAACAATAAGAATTACTCTGAGCAAGGTAAAATGCGTACAAAGTTGTTCGTGAGCACTGAAAGGGATGAGAAAATAATTCACACGTTGCGAAATGAAACGAGTAGGTACACGTCTATCACGACAAGCGGTATGAAAAGAGAGTGAGCAAAAGGGAACGCCGAAAACGGTTGAGCGTCTTCTCGAACAATCCTCGAGAATCGATCAAGAAAGTATGCATTATGATTGGGCCGCTCGTTTCACGTGGTGAGCGGTGATTGGCTGAGCAGCTAGCCGAAGAATCGATCACCGGATCGATCATCGATCAGCGGCGTATTCCGCTGCCCAGTAGGTGCTGCGGTGAGCTTGGGTGCGGCGGAATAGTGAACTAACGGAATCTCAAACAGAAGAAGTGAAGAAATGAAGAAATGAAGAAATGAAGAAATGGAGAAATGAAGAAATGAAGGAATGAAGGAATGAAGACATGAAGAAATGAAGGAATGTAGAAGTGAAGAAGTGAAGAAGTGAAGAAGTGAAGATGTGAAGAAGTGAAGATGTGAAGAAGTGTAGAAGTGAAGAAGTGAAGAAGTGAAGAAGTGAAGAAGTGAAGAAGTGAAGAAGTGAAGAAGTGAAGAAGTGAAGAAGTGAAGAAGTGAAGAAGTGAAGAAGTGAAGAAGTGAAGAAGTGAAGAAGTGAAGAAGTGAAGAAGTGAAGAAGTGAAGAAGTGAAGAAGTGAAGAAGTGAAGAAGTGAAGAAGTGAAGAAGTGAAGAAGTGAAGAAGTGAAGAAGTGAAGAAGTGAAGAAGTGAAGAAGTGAAGAAGTGAAGAAGTGAAGTAGTGAAGAAGTGAAGAAGTGAAGAAGTGGAGAAATGAAGAAATGATGAAATGAAGAAATGGAGAAATGGAGAAATGGAGAAGTGGAGAAGTGTAGATGTGGAGAAGTGGAGAAATGGAGATATGGAGAAATGGAGAAATGGAGAAATGGAGAAGTGTAGAAGTGGAGAAGTGAAGAAGTGAAGAAGTGGAGAAGTGAAGAAGTGAAGAAGTGAAGTAGTGAAGAAGTGAAGAATTGAAGAAGTGAAGAAGTGAAGAAGTGAAGAAGTGAAGAAGTGAAGATGTGAAGAAGTGAAGAAGTGAAGAAGTGAAGTAGTGAAGAAGTGAAGAATTGAAGAAGTGAAGAAGTGAAGAAGTGAAGAAGTGAAGAAGTGAAGAAGTGAAGAAGTGAAGAAGTGAAGAAGTGAAGAAGTGAAGAAGTGAAGAAGTGAAGAAGTGAAGAAATGGGGAAATGGAGAAATGGAGAAATGGAGAAATGGAGAAGTGGAGAAATGAAGAAATGAAGAAATGAAGAAACGAAGAAATGGACAAATGGAGAAGTGGAGAAGTGGAGAAGAGGGGAAGTGGAGAAACGGAGATATGGAGTAACGGAGAAACGGAGAAACGAAGAAACGAAGAAACGAAGAAACGAAGAAACGAAGAAGCGAAGAAGCGAAGTAGCGAAGAAGTGAAGAAGTGAAGAAGTTGTTACGTGCCGGCTATTTTTCGAAATTCATTTCTAAATCTTTGCGATATCCTCATTGTAGTCAGTTCACAGATGTCGACGATTGATTCAACCATCATGTGTTATGGGAGTTTCCCTCGATCAGTTGTCAATGATCTACAAATCGAATTATTATAATTTTATATAAGTCATTGCGCCACTGCATTTTCCCATGCAAAAATCTCGACACTGCAGAACGTTCATAGAACGCCGGATGCGATAACATTCTGAAAACCTAAGCACTGTGAGGCTGGGAACGGTCCGAGGCGACGACGGTTAGGCCCGTGTGCACGAGGTGCAGAGTCAGCAATTTTGGCGCTCTTTGTGTAAAGGCCCGAGTGCTCGGGCCTACCCTGCGAACGCTCGGGGCAGTCGACTGACAAGTCGCATAGTGCGTGGCCGATCTGTCCGGGGGACATAACTATTTGTTATGAGAGTATAGGAGTTCCCGTGTTTCTTGTAGAACGTGGAAGGAATCAGTCCCCGTAGAGACTCAAACATTATATATATATTCGCGTTTTTCACTGTTTAAACTATAATCAACCTTAACCGTTATTTAAATCATTTAACCTCTACCGTTTAATAATTAAAAACATATTGCGAACCAAGTTTTGACATTGTGTGTTGTGCGACGCTCCTGCGATTCACCATCCAGTACGCGGGACCCTCAGGTCATTCAGAGAGAGCGAGAGAGAGAGAGAGGGAGCGCCGTAGTACAAATTAACAATCTCTTGTACACAGTTGGTGAGTGATTCCATCTATCCATGATATTGTACGGAAGCAGCAGCTGATTCAACCACCTAGTGGGTTATGGGTTTTCCCTCAATTAGCTGTTACCTTCCCTCCGGCGTGTGACGCGGTTTAAAAATTGTCTTGTTTCGAGTAATATAAATTGCGACCAAATTAACCATTCAACTAACTCGAGTGAATGTACAAAATTAAGAACAAACGCGATTATTGATCCAACCACTTAGTGGGTTGTGGGTTTTCCCTCGATCAATTATTGTTGACTTGTTGTTTGTTCACCGTCCGTCGTTCCCGTTCACATTCAATTCTGACTAAATCCAAACCTCATAAACAAGTCTAGGATTTTACACATTGTAATTGGACTTTTTATATATGATTTGGCGTAACACAAATCCATGTAATTTTCCCCATTTTGTACCACCTTTCAAAAACTCCTTTATATATATATTTTTTGTAATACATGGTATATTATTCCTTAACTTGTCTAATTTTGTTTCGAACCAGTCTCCTCTAAAGTACCACATCCCGATTGGACAAACTGTGTGGGTTGTAGACGAAAGCCGCGCCCCAAAACAATCCTGATTTTTGCGTAATAACCTGATTATGTCAAAATTATAAAATCTCTTTAAAATTCGTTAAGCGTTACCGAGGAAATAAGACTCAACCGCTCGGTCGAATAAAAATTAACGCCCTCACGTCACAGCTAAACTGGTGTCAGAAGTGGGATACTGCTTTTGTCAAACCCGTCACTTGTGGTATTTTTTGAGACGTTCGAGATAAAAGAGTGCATATGTAATTTTTTATATGTGATTTAATTGGTATTCTTTACATTTTTGTTTTCTTTTGTGTCTTGAATGTTTTAGGAAAATCCGTGATATCGCTTTCTGATTTATTTTCAGTTTATTTATATATATATGTATTTGTGTATATTCTTTGAATTAATTTAAAAAATTTAGCAAAATGTCTAGTTCCAATGAAACCGCTAGTGCGTCGGGTAACGCGTCCGCGAATTTATCAGTAACAAACGCGATGATGACGTCTATGGCGGAATGCTTTGCTTTGTAGCACGGTCAAAACTTATTCACTCATCGCGATTCGCGAACATAAATATATAATATAGAATATAGAATATATATATATATATATATATATATATATATATATAATATAGAAATATAAAAATAGAAATATAAGAATAGAAATATAAAAATAGAAATATAAAAATAGAATATAAAAATAGCATATAAAATTAGAATATAAAAAAGAATATGAAAAAATATATAAAAGAAAAAAACTATGAGGGTGGTGGTGAGAGGGGAGGTGGGGAGGGAGGTGATAGGGGTGGTAGGGGCGACGGTGGCGATGGGGGTGATGGGGGTGATAGAGGCGATGGAGGTGATGGTGGTGATGGGGGTGATGATGGTAACGGCGGCCGCGGCACCCAATATGGTGCCCACCTGATCCGGTCGGGGGGAGGGTCGCGCTGCCGCGACCACGCCGCTATGGGGCCGATTAGCGGCCCCGACCGACGCATCTGGATCCCGATGGGCGCAACTTGGTGCGCCCCCGTCTCCAATTCCGCCAACCAATCCTGCACGACATGCAGCGGTATGTCCTAGAACACATTCGCAAACGTTGATATAATATTAACACATCAAACATAATAAATATCAAACGCACACACCAATACAAAGTATTACATACATGCGGAGGCGGCGGCGGTGATAGCGGTGAGGACTGCGGTAGCGGCGACAGCTGCGGCGACGGCTGCGGCGATCCCCAATCCGACGACCAGGTGGGCGACGGCGGTGGCGATTGCTAGAAAAATAGAAATCTAGGATATAATAATGACATTTTAACCCTCGGAAGACGAACCCCCGATTTAAGAGCACTTGGTTCCAACGGTTAAACGCGATAAATGTTGAAAATATTGTTATGTACATACCTCGGGGTCGCACTCTGGTGCTATCCGCGTTATTCCCATTTTTGTAACAAAACTTGGCTCACACAAAAAAATGTTAACTATTATGAACTGTTGCCTGTCAAGCTTTGAAGACAACTGGTCTGGCTGCATCTCCTGGCTCTCGCATCTAAAATCTTATCATGAAACCGAGAAGTGCGTAGCTTTGCAAAGTAGGATGCCTTTGTTCTTCACCATCTCCATCACAAGCCACCTGCATTTTCGCTGACCATCCTCCTCCATGTACTTATCTTCTTCTTCGCTGACCGTCCTCTCCTTATTCACACGCATCTTCTTTCCCTTCTTCTCTGTCACATCATTCGACTAGACCATATCACTTAAATGTATCCAACGTCTATCATACCACCTTGATCGGGTATTGAACGGATATTGAACGGATATTGAACGGCTTTGATCGTGCATCGAACGGGTATTGAACGGCTTTGATCGTGCATCGAACGGGTATTGAACGGCTTTGATCGGGTATTGAACGTCTATCATACCACTTTGATCATGCATCGAACGGCTTTGATTGGGTATTGAACGGCTTTGATCGGGTATCGAACGTCTAACGTACCTCTCTGAACGCGAATCGAACGTGAATTGTACCACTCTGAACGTGAATCGAACGTGAATTGAACGGGTAATGAACGGCTTTGAATGGGTATTGAACGGGTATTGAACCACTTCGAACATGTAATGAACGCCAATCGTACCTCTTCGAACGTGAATGATACCACTTCGAACGTGAATCGAACGTGAATCGAACGTGAATCGAACGTGTATTGAACGACTTTGATCGAGTATTGAACGGTTTTGAACGTGTATTGGACATGTAATGAACCACTTCGAACATGTAATGAACGTCAATCGTACCTCTTCGAACGTGAATCGAACGGCTTTGAACGTGAATCGAACGTGTATCGAACGACTTCTGCATAACTATCGTCTTAATCTAGCATGCATCACATGTAGGAGGTTGGGGAGGGTGAAGAAAAAACATTTTCATATACATTAAAAATTGATTATATTTTATTTATGCATTTCTCTGGTGTTTGGACCACCAGTTGAATAGTTTAAATACATTTTGCATGGCACAATGTTTCGCGTGTCTACCACATCGCAGAGTATTAACTACATTTAGCTTATTTAGAGATTTGATATCCTCGTAGTCAATGTCCAGTGTCTCGATGACCGCGTCTGCTCTCGTACTTTCATCGAGGAAATCCGCAAGCCAGTCGCGTTTCTGCAGCCCTTTAACATATACGACATGGCACGTGTCATCCTCTTCTTCATCGATCGCATCTGCTACAGCTTTCGAAATTAACCGTTTAGCCATACTGTATGGAACTTCTCCATCGTCCCAGCGTAACCCTTGATGTTTCGCCGTTAACCAGCGGATGCTTGATTTGTCAGATTTCGAAAGAAGATAATGCGGCATCGAACTCCCAAAAATATAGTGCGAGAGAATTGTTCCCATTCGTAGGACAGCCACTTCCTTGACGACAAATCTTCCATCAACGATGAACCCTTGCATGTCAACGAACGTTGGTACAACCATTATCGATACAATTTGGAGGTCCACTCGCTTCCAAGACAGACGAGAGAATAGGGGCCTTTACACGATCGTTCCCGGCGTGCGTTCCAGCGCGCGGCACGCAAAAGTACTTGAACGCTGGAGCGACGCTCTTTCGTGCGCGCCAGAAGATTATACTCGCCACTACTTAGAGACAACGGGTTCGGCCTCACATTTGTACGTGGACTCCATCCAATTTTTCGATCTACGAAACGATCAATGACATATCTTGATATACCTGGCTTATAGGGGATATCATAAATGCTATTACTGTAGGGTACACTGAAACATCTGTTTTTACGAAGCTCCATTTGGTTGACCTGAAGGTGCTATAAATTATGGAAATGGTTTATGACTCAGTTATAACGACTGTAAAATTTTAAAAGGGTACATTAAAATATCCAAATGTTTCCCCGGCAATGCGATGGCAAATGAAATTGCAGGTAACACATTCACTGTTCTGACAATCATAATTATTACTATTGGCGGCAATAATTACCATGTCATTGCTTGTTTTAATATAAAAACTAATATTGATAAACAATAAATACACATAGGTATGCAAGTGATGTTATATGTAAGATAATAGATGAAGAGGTGTAATGTGCAAGATGTTTTGAAGAAAGGGGGTAGTCTTCTGATGGCGCGTGATGCAGGTCAAATTTTTCAGCCACGCTCTAGCGTGGCGCGCAAGAAAGCACCACACTCCTGCCCGCGCGCCAGAAAGCACCACGCTCCTAGCCGCGCTCCAACCTTCACTCCAGAAGAGTTTTCATAAGAGACAGTAGTTAGAAAGGGAAAACGGCACTTGAAACCTAGGGTTCGGCGTGGCGCGTGGATTTCCGACAGTTTTGAAATCCTGGAGCGCACGCCGAGCCTGGCAGCCGATCCTGGCAGCCAAGACTCCAGAAACAACGCCGTCGATAAGCCGTGCCTCGATGAGTTTCGAGTACTTCGACCCTCGAGACCAGGGGGGCCGTGCAATGTTGCCCCCTAAGACGTGACGAATCGAAAATTCTACATTTCTCACCGGATCTTGGCGAAAGTGACGTGAATCGTTTCCTTATGTTTTCCCGATGAAAATGGTCCAAAAACGACACAAATCGGATTGTAATTAAGGAATCTTCATAATAAATTGATTTTCATAACTTCGTTAAAAATAGTCCGATTTACATGAAATTTGGCATAATTTTCATTTGAAAAACATGAGAAATCCATCGGTATCACTTCCATATCGATACGATAAAGAATAAAGTATACAGTGTTTCTGAAACAGGTATGAATCCTCGGCCGACCGCAGCGAATCGAGGTCGGCGACCCACAGTCGAGGGTGAAATATTCATTACAGCGTATTAAGAAATTCTTTATTCTTCATCGTATTGATATGAAAGTAACACTAATGGATTCCTGGCGTTCTCTCAATTAAAATTATCACAAACTTCATGCAAATCGGACTACTTTTACACAAACAATACAAATTATAAAAGGAGTAGGCATTTCTTAAACCCACTCTCTTATCGTATCGATATGTACGTGACAAATGGATTCCTGGCTCACCCTGGAGTCCGACGAGAGTGTAACTTATCCAAAAGCATGATTGATCGATGTAGATTCTGTGATCTGTACGGGGATCAAAATAATTGTGAAAACTTTGTTGTATGAAGGCTGTTCGGTTTCCGTGGTCCGAACGATGACTAAAACGAGCAACATAGAGAGGGTGGAGAGAAAGCGTGGGATAAGAAAACTGTCCATTGGCGCGCAAAGGTTTGGTCGCCAAATGTTTCTGACGGTGACCAGACCTGTGCGAACCCTTGAAACTTAGTAGGTATATGTAAGCAGAAACAGCAGGAAGAGGTAGGTATATACATATAAAGGGGTAAAAGTGAAAGTAAGAAATAGCTTCAGAAACAGAAAAAGGAAATCCTGGAGCGCACGCCGAGTCTGGCAGCCAAGCCTATGCGAGCCGCTTGTAGCGGTAGGAAGTGAACGCGAATTTTTTAAAAACAAACAATTAAATATATCTATTTACTTCCAGCTTTGTGGCTTCATTTGGCAATCTTTAGGGAATATGTAAAAAAATTGTATGCAAAAATAATGGTTATATCTGTCGTTATAGAGCTTAAAATGGAGCGCATTACAAAACTCCCATGCGCACTGATAGCATAAAATCAACCGTTGTAGTTGTCTGAAATAGAAAATGATAAAATTTGGTGCAATCTGTATGAGTGTGGCTACCGCCCGAAGTAGATTAAATGAGAAATGCTGAAAATTAACAAAAACGGGAGTTTCTAAAACGGACATCGAAAGTGAAGAAGTGAAGAAGTGAAGAAGTGAAGAAGTGAAGATGTGAAGAAGTGAAGAAGTGAAGAAGTGAAGAAGTGAAGAAGTGAAGAAGTGAAGATGTGAAGAAGTGAAGATGTTTGCGAATTAAGTGGTAGAGCACGCTGGAAAATGAGGTTAGGGATCGACGGTGGGAAAGTAACACGCGGTGCACTGAGTTTTGAGTCAAAATTGACCGAGTCACTTTATTTAAAGAGCTCACGATGAGCTTGAACGAGCACAATGGTGTCTGCTGCTGAGCAGAGATAGCACAAACACGCGGTCACGAAATGCGATGAGCACACGTGTTGTGCACGAGAAGAGAAGAGCAGAGGAATGAATTAACTCACTCGTGAACAATAAGAATTACTCTGAGCAAGGTAAAATGCGTACAAAGTTGTTCGTGAGCACTGAAAGGGATGAGAAAATAATTCACACGTTGCGAAATGAAACGAGTAGGTACACGTCTATCACGACAAGCGGTATGAAAAGAGAGTGAGCAAAAGGGAACGCCGAAAACGGTTGAGCGTCTTCTCGAACAATCCTCGAGAATCGATCAAGAAAGTATGCATTATGATTGGGCCGCTCGTTTCACGTGGTGAGCGGTGATTGGCTGAGCAGCTAGCCGAAGAATCGATCACCGGATCGATCATCGATCAGCGGCGTATTCCGCTGCCCAGTAGGTGCTGCGGTGAGCTTGGGTGCGGCGGAATAGTGAACTAACGGAATCTCAAACAGAAGAAGTGAAGAAATGAAGAAATGAAGAAATGAAGAAATGAAGAAATGGAGAAATGGAGAAATGAAGAAATGGAGAAATGAAGAAATGAAGAATTGAAGAAATGAAGAAATGAAGAAATGAAGAAATGATGAAATGATGAAATGAAGAAATGAAGAAATGAAAAAATGAAGAAATGAAGAAATGACGATATGAAGAAATGAAGAAATGAAGAAATGAAGAAATGACGAAACGAAGAAATGAAGAAATGAAGGAATGAAGGAATGAAGAAATTAAGAAAGGAAGAAATGAAGAAATGAAGGAATGAAGGAATGAAGAAATGAAGAAATGAAGGAATGTAGAAGTGAAGAAGTGAAGAAGTGAAGAAGTGAAGATGTGAAGAAGTGAAGATGTGAAGAAGTGTAGAAGTGAAGAAGTGAAGAAGTGAAGAAGTGAAGAAGTGAAGAAGTGAAGAAGTGAAGAAGTGAAGAAGTGAAGAAGTGAAGAAGTGAAGAAGTGAAGAAGTGAAGAAGTGAAGAAGTGAAGAAGTGAAGAAGTGAAGAAGTGAAGAAGTGAAGAAGTGAAGAAGTGAAGAAGTGAAGAAGTGAAGAAGTGAAGAAGTGAAGAAGTGAAGAAGTGAAGAAGTGAAGAAGTGAAGAAGTGAAGAAGTGAAGAAGTGAAGTAGTGAAGAAGTGAAGAAGTGAAGAAGTGGAGAAATGAAGAAATGATGAAATGAAGAAATGGAGAAATGGAGAAATGGAGAAGTGGAGAAGTGTAGATGTGGAGAAGTGGAGAAATGGAGATATGGAGAAATGGAGAAAGGGAGAAATGGAGAAGTGTAGAAGTGGAGAAGTGAAGAAGTGAAGAAGTGGAGAAGTGAAGAAGTGAAGAAGTGAAGTAGTGAAGAAGTGAAGAATTGAAGAAGTGAAGAAGTGAAGAAGTGAAGAAGTGAAGAAGTGAAGATGTGAAGAAGTGAAGAAGTGAAGAAGTGAAGTAGTGAAGAAGTGAAGAATTGAAGAAGTGAAGAAGTGAAGAAGTGAAGAAGTGAAGAAGTGAAGAAGTGAAGAAGTGAAGAAGTGAAGAAGTGAAGAAGTGAAGAAGTGAAGAAGTGAAGAAGTGAAGAAGTGAAGATGTGCAGAAGTGAAGAAGTGAAGAAGTGAAGAAGTCAAGAAATGAAGAAATGAAGAAATGAAGAAATGGGGAAATGGAGAAATGGAGAAATGGAGAAATGGAGAAGTGGAGAAGTGGAGAAATGAAGAAATGAAGAAATGAAGAAACGAAGAAATGGACAAATGGAGAAGTGGAGAAGTGGAGAAGAGGGGAAGTGGAGAAACGGAGATATGGAGTAACGGAGAAACGGAGAAACGAAGAAACGAAGAAACGAAGAAACGAAGAAACGAAGAAACGAAGAAACGAAGAAGCGAAGAAGCGAAGTAGCGAAGAAGTGAAGAAGTGAAGAAGTTGTTACGTGCCGGCTATTTTTCGAAATTCATTTCTAAATCTTTGCGATATCCTCATTGTAGTCAGTTCACAGATGTCGACGATTGATTCAACCATCATGTGTTATGGGAGTTTCCCTCGATCAGTTGTCAATGATCTACAAATCGAATTATTATAATTTTATATAAGTCATTGCGCCACTGCATTTTCCCATGCAAAAATCTCGACACTGCAGAACGTTCATAGAACGCCGGATGCGATAACATTCTGAAAACCTAAGCACTGTGAGGCTGGGAACGGTCCGAGGCGACGACGGTTAGGCCCGTGTGCACGAGGTGCAGAGTCAGCAATTTTGGCGCTCTTTGTGTAAAGGCCCGAGTGCTCGGGCCTACCCTGCGAACGCTCGGGGCAGTCGACTGACAAGTCGCATAGTGCGTGGCCGATCTGTCCGGGGGACATAACTATTTGTTATGAGAGTATAGGAGTTCCCGTGTTTCTTGTAGAACGTGGAAGGAATCAGTCCCCGTAGAGACTCAAACATTATATATATATTCGCGTTTTTCACTGTTTAAACTATAATCAACCTTAACCGTTATTTAAATCATTTAACCTCTACCGTTTAATAATTAAAAACATATTGCGAACCAAGTTTTGACATTGTGTGTTGTGCGACGCTCCTGCGATTCACCATCCAGTACGCGGGACCCTCAGGTCATTCAGAGAGAGCGAGAGAGAGAGAGGGAGCGCCGTAGTACAAATTAACAATCTCTTGTACACAGTTGGTGAGTGATTCCATCTATCCATGATATTGTACGGAAGCAGCAGCTGATTCAACCACCTAGTGGGTTATGGGTTTTCCCTCAATTAGCTGTTACCTTCCCTCCGGCGTGTGACGCGGTTTAAAAATTGTCTTGTTTCGAGTAATATAAATTGCGACCAAATTAACCATTCAACTAACTCGAGTGAATGTACAAAATTAAGAACAAACGCGATTATTGATCCAACCACTTAGTGGGTTGTGGGTTTTCCCTCGATCAATTATTGTTGACTTGTTGTTTGTTCACCGTCCGTCGTTCCCGTTCACATTCAATTCTGACTAAATCCAAACCTCATAAACAAGTCTAGGATTTTACACATTGTAATTGGACTTTTTATATATGATTTGGCGTAACACAAATCCATGTAATTTTCCCCATTTTGTACCACCTTTCAAAAACTCCTTTATATATATATTTTTTGTAATACATGGTATATTATTCCTTAACTTGTCTAATTTTGTTTCGAACCAGTCTCCTCTAAAGTACCACATCCCGATTGGACAAACTGTGTGGGTTGTAGACGAAAGCCGCGCCCCAAAACAATCCTGATTTTTGCGTAATAACCTGATTATGTCAAAATTATAAAATCTCTTTAAAATTCGTTAAGCGTTACCGAGGAAATAAGACTCAACCGCTCGGTCGAATAAAAATTAACGCCCTCACGTCACAGCTAAACTGGTGTCAGAAGTGGGATACTGCTTTTGTCAAACCCGTCACTTGTGGTATTTTTTGAGACGTTCGAGATAAAAGAGTGCATATGTAATTTTTTATATGTGATTTAATTGGTATTCTTTACATTTTTGTTTTCTTTTGTGTCTTGAATGTTTTAGGAAAATCCGTGATATCGCTTTCTGATTTATTTTCAGTTTATTTATATATATATGTATTTGTGTATATTCTTTGAATTAATTTAAAAAATTTAGCAAAATGTCTAGTTCCAATGAAACCGCTAGTGCGTCGGGTAACGCGTCCGCGAATTTATCAGTAACAAACGCGATGATGACGTCTATGGCGGAATGCTTTGCTTTGCAGCACGGTCAAAACTTATTCACTCATCGCGATTCGCGAAATCAAAATTTTGGAGATTCTCATTCGCGAAGTCCGAGTCCAAACGCGACAGGAAATTCAGATTATTCAAAATTCTCAACAGGTATTCTTAAACCACCGCGGAATAACATGGACTCGAGTAGATATCCCGAACATGGGTATCCTGTCTATTCTCCGTATCCTTATATGCCTTATCCACCTTTTTATCAAATGCCTTATCCGCCATATTATTCACCGTATCCACAGGATCCGCGTTTTCCGTTAAATTCGCCGTACGCACAATCTCCGACGGCTCCACAATTGGCACGGAGCACGAGTCCAATTCCCCAGTCGACGCAAGTCACACCCCAAAATTCAAATTTCCAAAATAGTTTCCGAAACTCGAATTCCGATTCGCGGAATTCCGTAGGATTTCGGGAATCCATGCCGTATTCGCCAAATCAAAATCGATCGTATTCGCCAAATCAAAATCGATCGTATTCGCCGAATCAAAATCGATCGTATTCGCCGAATCAAAATTCATCTGAACCACGTAATAATTCGGATTTAAACTCCCGTGTAACTCCTCGAACAGACGCGACGACGAGTTACCAAAATCCCGAGCGTCGCCCGTCGAACAATCAAAATTCCGAGCGTCGCCCGTCGGTAAGATTTCTGGAAAAGGATCAACAATATTAAATTTGGGTTGTAATGACGAATCGCCTGTTGTAAAATTAACCGCGGAACAATTACGATATAAAACTGCAACATTTTTGATTGATACGGGTGCTGACATAAATGTAATAAAATTAAACGCATTGCATGAGGATATAACAGTCGACGTACGCGATTCTATTGAAATGAGAGGAATTACGGACGAAAGAATGGAAACATTAGGAACCACAATAGTAGAAATTTTGAATCAACCAGTCCTATTTCATGTAGTAAGTGTTACGTGCCGCGGCCCTTAGTGATCGAGCGGCGCGTTTTAGACAGCCAAATTCTGATTAGGGGTATCCCACAATCATTTGATTATCAGAATTTGTTGTAATTATGTTTAGAATGGCAAGGAGGCTCGCCGCACCCGTAACAGTCAATTATTTTATTTAATTATCTAAATACCTTATCAGAAGGATAAGGGGTAGATTTTTGGGATCATCGGTGCTCTAGGCCCATACGGGTCTTTTCAAAGGAATCAGACAGGTAATTAATGAATATAATTTAAAGAATAATAAAGCTTTAATATTGAAATACTTAATGAAAGCAAAAGATTACAACAGAATAAAGTGTATGTAGAAGATCAATCAATAATTTTTATAAACAAAGACATTAACACAAACGGGCACAATTCCCGATTAGGGGAATCCCACAATCGTTTGATTTTCAGAAATTGTGTTAAGTACGAATCAATTTTGATACAGTGTACTAAAGAGATAATAGGTGCAACTCACCAGACAGTCACAATAGTACAAATGGGAATATAATTTGAATTCCTTTTGGTGCTTGAGTAATTCTGAGCCCTGGTATACCTGAATCAGAAAGAGGAATAAGACGCGAACACACACACTCTTGATTATAGCCAAAATACACGCGAATTGAACTTGTGGTTTTAACTAAGCAAGTAGGATTAGAAGTTAAAATAAATTATTTAAAAGAATTATTATAATTAATGGTTCAAAGTTATCAGAATGAATTGTTTCGCAAAGTTGAGTCTTTCACGCGGTTACACAGTAGACCGGAGAACTCTATCTCTAAAACACTTGCGGACCCAGCGACACGCACCTCACGATTTACCGTCACAGAGTGTCGCAGCTTCATGCTCTCGGCAGCGACCAGAGTGGGTCCGCTCCGAAAATGCTTACGCTGCATTTTATCGCTCGGCCGCGCTACCGTGGGCCCGTCTACTTAATGAGGCGGTGCATGTGTGTGCTCACGACTATCCATCAGATTCCTGATTCATGATCAATTTTTACGGAACATTCGTGCGCACAGGAGACATGACATTCCATATCTTGACAATCATACAATTTCACACAGCTGATGGCCATCCCTCAATATTCATAAATTCATGTGCACAATTTCTGACTAGGGGAATCCCATAGTCTTTAGACTATCAGAAATTGTGTTAGGTATTTAATTTTAATAAAATAATTCCGAATTAATTAATAATCCACACATGCGACAAAACCGTGGGAAGGCGCGGTTCCCTGCACCGGATGTAGAGTATACAATTCCGTCAGTCTTCTAAGAAAGTAATCCAGTCTGCGCATTCCCGCTGTAGCCGTTACTGACTGTGTAGAACGCATTCGACACTCTCTGGTGAGAACGCCGCTGCGTCAGCACCGCCTTATCTGTATCGCGGGACGGTATTACGTCGAGACGACGACTCTCCAAGAAAGGGTTTTTGTTCCTGACCAAAAAGAAAAAGTTTTACGTTCGGAACGTAACATAAGATCAAATTTTCCGATACATAGTGACGGTATTTTAGGAAAACCTTATTTGAGACAAGAAAAAGCCGAAATTTCTTTTGCACACAATACAATAGTTACACAAAGTCAACCAATTCGACCGATCCATTTTATTGGCGAGGCTCCTCCGGAGGAAGCACCTCAGAAAAATAGTACGCCGCGTGTTTATCGTATTAATAGTCGTACCCGACAAGCAATCGCCATAGATGCTATCGATTGTAATTTGAAAGAAGGATATTTACCACTGATTAAAACAATAGATGGAATTTATATTGGAGAAGCGCTGGTAAAAGTTAAAAACAACGTGTGCCATGTTCTCGCAATAAATACCTTGGATAAAGATATTGAAATAGAAATACCGCCTCAAGAAATTTTACCATTTGAATATCATAACTTTCCTGAAGAACGCGAATATTTCGATTCTGACTCTGAACTGCAGGAGTCATCGGTATCGACGGACCGAGTAACCAGAATTTTATCAAAATTGCGTTTAGATCATTTAAATGATGAAGAAAAAGAACATGTAATTAAATTAATCGAGGAATTTCCTGAACGATTTCGTCTACCAGGTGACAAATTAGAATCCACTCCTTTAATACAACATCGAATACCCACAATAGATGACTTGCCCATTAACACTAGGCAATATCGGTTTCCACGAGTCCACCAAGAAGAAATAGCTCGTCAAATTTCTAATAAATTAGCAGATAAAATTATTGCACTTTCAAATTCTCCGTACAATTCACCAATCTGGATAGTACCAAAGAAACCTGATTCCGAGGGAAATCCAAGGTGGAGATTGGTAATCGATTTTCGATATCTCAATGAAAAAAACAATTGGTGACGCATATCCCCTTCCTAACATCACAGAAATTTTAGATCACTTAGGCGAAGCGAAATACTTTTCCACCTTTGATCTCGCTAGTGGATTCCAACAAATTGAAATGGATCCGCGAGACCGTGCTAAAACAGCCTTTACTACAGCTAATGGTCATTATGAGTATATTCGTATGCCCGAAGGGCTTAAGAATGCTCCCGCGACGTTTCAACGGCTGATGGATCAGGTATTGCGCGGATTACAGGATGTGGAAGTATTTGTCTACCTCGATGACATTGTTGTTTACGCGAAAAATTTGTAAGAACACGAAAAGAAAGTCCGACGTCTGTTTACGCGATTAAATGATGCAAAATTAACCCTTCAGCCAGATAAATGTGAATTTTTGAGAACCGAAGTCACATATTTAGGCTATATTATTAGTCGTTCTGGAGTAAGACCAGATCCAAAGAAAATAATTGCGGTAAAACATTTTCCTCGTCCTAAAAACCAAAAAAATGTACGACAATTTCTTGGACTAGCCGGTTATTATCGCCGATTCATCAAAGATTTTGCAGTAAAAGCGAAGCCTTTAACCGAATTATTAAAAAAGAATGTTAAATTCGTATGGGAAAGACAACATAAACAGAGTTTCAAAATTCTACGTAAAGCCTTGTGCAGGAGTCCCATATTGCAATATCCCGATTTCGATAAACCGTTCACATTAACTACGGATGCATCTGACTACGCAATAGGCGCCGTACTTAGCCAAAACGTAGACGGACACGATTTGCCGGTAGCTTACCTTTCGAGAAATTTAACGAAGCCGGAACAAAATTATTTTACCACAGAAAAGGAATGTCTAGCAGTTCTTTTTGCAATATTACATTTTCGACCATACCTTTACGGAAGAAAATTTACTTTGGTTAGTGATCACGAGCCTCTAAAATGGATAGATTCGATAAAAGATCCAGGACAACGATTAGTACGTTGGAGATTAAAATTGCATGATTACGAATATGAATTTGTACATAAACCTGGACGTCTAAATTCCAATGCGGACACTCTGTCTCGAAATCCGGTAACAGAAATTAATACTAGTTCCGATTCCAGTTCAAAAGAAACATCCGATAGCGACTCGGAATGCAATACTAAGATTTCCAAAGTTATGCCTATTAAAAAACCTCCCGCGGATAAAAGATTACCAACGCCAAGCACTTCTAGATCCGTACCTTCAAAATCAAAATCTGTAGCTAAACCAATTGTTAAGAAAAGTAAACGTACATTTCCATTAGATAAAAGTGCCATTGCAACAAGAACACGTTCCGCAGTTCAACCTGCCGAATCTAAAACTCCCATTAATTACGCGGAATTAACAAGTGCCGAATCTTCACAAAATTCCGAAGAAGAACTGTGTACCGAGGTGGTCGATCCGCCGGTATTCCGAGGACGAAAAAACGTGTTACCTAATCTCAAATCACCGATATTGGTTCAAGAATTTCAACGCACCCTTTCTAAAGAAGTACAATCTGAAGACCAGTCCGAGCTTTTGGACACTACAGAGGATGAAGCTGCCGCGGCTCCAACACCCGCCGAAAGCATAACGATAGAGGTTGCACCTCCATCCAATGATAGTGACGATAACGAGATCCACCTCGACACTACTTAACCCATTAGGCTACAGGAACTTCAGGAATCTTTTAACCGTTTCGACCAATCGCTGCAGGAGCATAGCGACATTCTTCAAAAATCATCCGATGAATCAGAACTAGATACAGAAAATTCATTCCGGGAAGAATTGGATAAACGCGCAGAAGACTTGTGGGCACAATATAAATCACGAAGACAAGATAGTGCTGAAACAACAGGCGCCGAGGTAGGACCTTCGAGATCCGAAATAGGGAGACCTCCTTTGGAATCCATACAGGAAGAAGAAGAACCAAACAATGTCACAGGATTTGATAACACGCTAATTCGCCGTCCACCGCGCCGATCTATGGTTCCAACCACGTTACCATCAAACAAACCGCTTGCGCTATCTACACCTTATTCGAAACCAAAAACAACAGTTTCTGATCTACCTTCCACCCCCAAACGTGCACCTGCTCCTGAATCAATGGACTATAATAAAATTGACCAGTATCGACCAGGAATTCAAATAACAGAAAGTATACTTCCCGACGTATTAACGTCACCGACTTTCTCCCGAAGCCCACGCGAAGAGAATATTAAATTTACTCGAAACAGTTTAACAAACATTCGCGAAAATTATGTTCATTTCATTTCTTCCGATGTGGAATTAGTAACCCCGATCAGTAAATTGCTAGCAGATATAGGAGCCATAAGCATAGAAAATTTGCGAAATTCAAAGCCAAAAGAAGGCCAAGTATTCGTTACGCCGCGAGGTAAATACAAAATTTTCAGTGTAGTAATCAAAGAAAGGTATTATGATGATACCTCTGTCGCAAAATTAGGTAATGCTTTGAAAAATTTAAAATACACACTTCTACAATCAGGCATAAAAACCTTTAGAATATCAAAATCCGGTGAGTTTACTGATACACTTCCGCAGGGTACACTAGCTGGTATCTTATCAAATATTTTTGCGAATAGCGATATCAAAATAACATTGTGCACCGGAAACGTACAGGTACCGCCCGAAGAACTCCGTCCGAAAATCATTTCGGAATTACATAAAAGTTTAATAGGAGGGCATAAGGGCGTAACAAAAACATATCAAAGAATTCGGGAAAGATTTTATTGGCCATCGATGCGTAACGACATTCAAAATTTCATTAGAACATGCAATAGTTATCAGGAAAATAAACTTGTTAGGACAAAAACTCGTGAACCAATGCTTATAACTGATACTCCATTAAAGCCATTCGATAAAATATGCTTAGATACTGTGGGACCTCTTCCATTGACTCCTAGCGGTAATCGGCACATTTTAACTGTGCAGGATAATCTTACGAAATACTGCATTGCAGTTCCTGTACCGGATATAAAAGCAGAAACTGTAGCTCATGCGCTGGTCACGCATCTGGTGTTGCAATATGGGGCTCCACGCGCAATTTTAACTGATCAAGGTACTAGCTTCATTAACAAGGTGTTAAAAGAATTAGCGAAAGTTTTCAAAATTAATCATGTAACTACCTCTGGGTATCGTCCACAAACAAATGGTGCTTTGGAACGTAGCCATATAGTCTTGACTGAATATATAAAACATTATCTAAATGACTTTGATGATTGGGATAAAATAGTACCATTTGCAATATTTTCGTATAACACGTCCGTTCACGAGGCAACAAATTTCACTCCACACGAATTAGTATTTGGCGAAATAGCACGCTGTCCTAGTGCATTCCCTACAGACGAGCCTTTATTGACGTATAACGGTTATCTTCAAGATTTATTAACTCGATTAACTGAGATGCAGACGTTGGCTGCACAAAATTTGATATCGGCTAAACATAAGTCAAAATTACATTACGATGAAAAAGCGCGACCCTTTCAGGGTAAAATTGGCGACATGGCACGCGTTTTAGTAGAAGTCAGGAAAGGAAAATTTGGCAGTCGATATCACGGCCCTTATAAAATTGTTGGAATTTTAGAGAAGAATAATATTATACTACAAAAGAAATCTGGCGAACGATTTGTAAAGCATGCTGATAAACTATTACTACACCACCAAAATGATTAGGCCTCAGTTTCCGATCTAATCGTAGAATAGAGTTAAATTAAATTAAGAAAATTGGTAACTCTTCTCTCTGTGATGACCTGGATCACGCTAACCTCCGCAAACGATCGGAGAACACATGAAATATCAAGAGTTCATTCGTTCTGGGATTGTATTTAAAAAAAAAAGCTCATTGCAAGACTGATAACATCACAGATGACGATACTTCTCGATACTCGTAATTTGGAGGAGGAGAATGCGCCTACTATACAATCACGCCTGTTCGTTATTGGATCAACCTACTACCATCTTCCACTGATACACCGTGTCGAAGGATCTACCGAGTCGCTCTTCAGTTGTCATGAAGCCGAACACCGCTCCAGTAACATACATCCTGCCGGAGTATGACCTATGGACTGTGAACTGCGACCTACGGATTGCTGAGTTCTGCAGGATAGTATCAATCACCGCTTTCTATTGAGTATTTTGTATGCGATGTGCCGTTATTATAAGATACATTGTTTTAGATGACGAATTGGTGGCCACGAATTTATGGTCACGGCTGTTGACCCTGGTTGTGAAAAACTGTACAGCACTGGAAGGATAGAGTGTGACAGCATTTTCCGCTTATCCATCGGCCTTTCAGGAGCTGGCAGTACCTGCGGGTCAATTCCTTGAGGAACCTCTCAATTGGACGCTGCGTGAATTGTAGCGGCATCATACTGGGGACATTTTTGGCGGCCAATCCGAACCTACAGAGTTTTGGCGCTAAGAGCACCGATTTTCCTACATCCGAAAAACTCCACCACAATACATTGTAGAGGCTGACGAACATCAGACTGTCCAGATGGAATTCATGTCGTGAGCCCTGGAACTAAATGCTGCGGATGGGTGGACAATGAAGGAATCCATCGAGGAGATCAACGTCTAAAACCCATCATCATACTTAACATCGCCGGGTGTACCAACGTGCGAGAAGTTCGTGCTGAATGCACTAAGTGTATTGGAACATAGTGCGACATTACAAACGAGTTGTTGTACTCGGACGTCGGTGCTCGATTCTTTAAGGACATGTCGTTTCTCGGGGAATTGACCTGTAGGCACAACCGGGGTGAATGTTTGTGGTCTCGTTAGAAATTGTTAAAAGAAAAAAAATAGCAATAGTGAATCTTGAGGGCTGCGTGCATATAGGACGCCCTTTTGTGGAATGCGTATACTCCGCCCTGCGCGGCGATCCTCACAACCACCGAACCGAAATCCGTGTCGGCGGACCGAGCGCGATGCCTCGTAAGCGTGACAGGCAGCTACTCCATGTTTTTATAAATTATACCCGGCACTCCAAATGTCCTTATGACTAGTTATCATCGGGGACGATGATTTCAAGGGGGGGAGAGTGTTACGTGCCGGCTATTTTTCGAAATTCATTTCTAAATCTTTGCGATATCCTCATTGTAGTCAGTTCACAGATGTCGACGATTGATTCAACCATCACGTGTTATGGGAGTTTCCCTCGATCAGTTGTCAATGATATACAAACCGAATTATTATAATTTTATATAAGTCATTGCGCCACTGCATTTTCCCATGCATAAATCTCGACATTGCAGAACGTTCTTAGAACGCCGGATGCGATAACATTCTGAAAACCTAAGCACTGTGAGGCTGGGAACGGTCCGAGGCGACGACGGTTAGGCCCGTGTGCACGACGTGCAGAGTCAGCAATTTTGGCGCTCTTTGTGCAAAGGCCCGAGTGCTCGGGCCTACCCTGCGAACGCTCGGGGCAGTCGGCTGACAAGTCGCATAGTGCGTGGCCGATCTGTCCGAGGGACATAACTATTTGTTAAATAGTCTTTGAGCCGGAGTTCCCGTGTATCTTGTAGAACGTGGAAGGACTCAGTTCCCGTAGAGACTCAAACATTATATATATTTTCGCGTTTTTCACTGTTTAAACTATAATCAACCTTAACCGTTAATTAAATCATTTAACCTCTACCGTTTAATAATTAAAAACATATTGCGAACCAAGTTTTGACATTGTGTGTTGTGCGACGCTCCTGCGATTCACCATCCAGTACGCGGGACCCTCAGGTCATTCAGAGAGAGCGAGAGAGAGAGAGAGAGCGCCGTAGTACAAATTAACAATCTCTTGTACAGAGTTGGTGAGTGATTCCATCTATCCATGATATTGTACGGAAGCAGCAGCTGATTCAACCACCTAGTGGGTTATGGGTTTTCCCTCAATTAGCTGTTACCTTCCCTCCGGCGTGTGCCGCGGTTTAAAAATTGTCTTGTTTCGAGTAATATAAATTGCGACCAAATTAACCATTCAACTAACTCGAGTGAATGTACAAAATTAAGAACAAACGCGATTATTGATCCAACCACTTAGTGGGTTGTGGGTTTTCCCTCGATCAATTATTGTTGACTTGTTGTTTGTTCACCGTCCATCGTTCCCGTTCACATTCAATTCTGACTAAATCCAAACCTCATAAACAAGTCTAGGATTTTACACATTGTAATTGGACTTTTTATATATGATTTGGCGTAACACAAATCCATGTAATTTTCCCCATTTTATACCACCTTTCAAAAACTCCTTTATATATATATTTTTTGTAATACATGGTATATTATTCCTTAACTTGTCTAATTTTGTTTCGAACCAGTCTCCTCTAAAGTACCACATCCCGATTGGACAACCTGAATGGGTTGTAGACGAAAGCCGCGCCCCAAAACAATCCTGATTTTTGCGTAATAACCTGATTATGTCAAAATTATAAAATCTCTTTAAAATTCGTTAAGGGTTACCGAGGAAATAAGACTGAACCGCTCGGTCGAATAAAAATTAACGCCCTCACGTAACAAAGTGAAGAAGTGAAGGAGTGAAGAAGTGAATAAGTTAGTAAGTGAAAAAGTGAAGAAGTGATGAAGTGAAGAAGTGAATAAGTGAGTAAGTGAGTAAGTGAAGAAGTGAAGAAGAGAAGAAATGAAGAAGTGAAGAAGTGAAGAAGTGAAGAAATGGAGAAGTGAAGAAGTGAAGAAGTGAAGAAGTGAAGAAGTGAAGAAGTGAAGAAGTGAGGAAGTGAGGAAGTGAGGAAGTGAGGAAGTGAGGAAGTGAGGAAGTGAGGAAGTGAAGAAGTGAAGATGTGAAGAAGTGAAGAAGTGAAGAAGTGAGGAAGTGAGGAAGGGAGGAAGTGAGGAAGTGTCTTAGTGAAGAAGTGAAGACGTGAAGAAGTGAAGAAGTGAAGAAGTGAAGAAGTGAAGAAGTGAAGAAGTGAAGAAGTGGAGAAGTGAAGAAGTGAAGAAGTGAAGAAGTGAAGAAGTGAAGAAGTGAAGAAGTGAAGAAGTGAAGAAGTGAAGAAGTGAAGAAGTGAAGAAGTGAAGGAGTGAAGGAATGAAGAAATGAAGAAATGAAGAAATGAAGAAATTAGAGATGAACGGACTAGAGTTTTGGCCGACTAGCCGACTAGCCGATTAATCGGTCCCGAAAACGCCGAATAGTCGGCCGCAAGCCGACAATGTAGTCGGTCGTTCGTTTTCGTTGTATTTCGTGCGTTGTCGGATCACCCGTCATGCAGCCATGATGGACCTGTCGTTTCGTTTTTGTTTTCCGTATTTGCCGGCTGCGTGTCGTTATTCTCCGTGTAAGCATGTCGAAAAGAAAATCACGTGTTTGGACATTTTTCGATGAAATAGAAGGAGACCAGTGCAAAGTAAGGTGTAACCAATGCCAATCAGTGATTTCGCGCGGTGGTATTGGAAAAGCAGCAAACACCACAAGTATGACAAATCATATCAAGTACAAACATAGTAACCTCATGCCTCAATTGTCAGCTGTGATAAAAAAGTGTGCTTCAACTGAACCAGTTTCCTCTGAAGCTGAACCATCTTCCTCCTCCCAGATATTGTTGACGCCGATGTTTGAAAGTAATTCTCAACAATCTCAACAAAAGATAGAAGATTGTATGGCTGTGCGGTGGTCAATTGATGACTCGAGATCGAGAGAAATTCATATTTCTATTGGTAAGATGATTGCACTTGATAACCAACCCATCTCTATTGTCGAAAATACGGGCTTCACTACTTTGATGAAACAATTGAAACCAAAATATAATATGCCCAGTAGAAAATATTTCGCTGATAATATTATACCTCATATTTACAATGAGACCAAAACCGAAATAAGGAAGGGAGTTTTCGATGCCGTCGCAATTTCCGTCACTACTGATTTATGGACAAACACCAACAATTCACCAAGCTTTTTAAGCTTTACTGCTCATTGGTTGACAATGAGACAACAACTTTAAATTCCGACATGCAGTATTGCAAATGAAACATTTTTCGGGACCTCATACCGCCGAAAATATAAAACAATATTTAGAAGAAATCCCTACTCTATGGGACATCAGTCAGACTAAAATCCATGCTATTGTGCGAGATAACGGCAAAAATATGGTCAAAGCCATAAATGATTCTATTTTCTCAGCAGTTCCATGTTTCATACATACAATGCAATTGGCAATTAATGATGCTCTCAAAAGTGAGAAAAATATTACGCAAGTTATATCGAAGTCCAGGCGCATCGTTACTCATTTTAATCATTCTGGATTAGCCCAAGATAAACTCCACAATATTCAGAAGGAACTAAAGTTACCCAATCATCAGCTTATTCAAGATATTTGCACCAGGTGGAATTCCACATACTATATGTTATCTCGCCTCTTTGAACAAAAACGAGCAGTTTCTTTATACATATCCGAAAATACTGTCAGCTTCGTTAATTTATATATCTATGAATGGGATCTCCTAGAAAAATGTATCGCGTTGCTAAAACCATTTGAGGAGGTGACCAAAATCATTAGTTCTGCCTGCTCGTCGATATCTGAAGTCATTCCACACCTTAAGACTTTGTTAAAGTACTTGGAAACTTATCTTGATGAAGACGAGGAAATAATGCAAATGAAAACAGAATTAGAAAACAGCTTGAAAAGGAGATTCGACTTAGAAAAGAAGAAAATATTTACACTTGCAACTTTGTTAGATCCCAGATATAAATTACAATTTTTCGAAGCAGAAAATGCGCATATCGTGAGGTCGCAGTTCTTATTGGAAGCGCAGAAAATTACATTAGCCGAAGAAGAAGATAGTAATTCTGAAAAAGAGAACAGAGGAAACAATTCCCCCAGTAATGAAGATAACCCAAACGATAGAATGCACCGTAATTTTTGGGATTGTTATCAAGAAATAGTGTCGAAGAAAATCGAATATGATGAAGGAAAATCCTCTTCAGCGCACGAACTCCAGGCATATTGTGCATTACCTGTCATAAATCGAAATGAAGATCCGTTCAAGTGGTGGCAACAGATCAGAGCGAGATACCCAGAAATGGCAGCTGCAGCCAAAATATACCTATGTTGTCCAGCCAGCACAGTATATAGTGAAAGGCTTTTTTCTGAGGCTGGCAACATATACGAAACCAAAAGAAACCGCCTCCTTCCTGATCGAGCAGAAAATTTAACATTCCTTCATCACAATTTGCCTTTTATAAATAAAAATATTTTGTAATAATAATATAAAATATGTATAATTAAATATAATTATGTTATTAAAATTATACTAATGAGTCATTAGTAATGACAGAATGGAAGGATATTATTTATTTCAATGCCTTATCAAGTCATCAGTAGGTAATACTAAAACATTTTTAGTAGAGATGTACCGACTAGTGGCCGACTAGTCGGTTACGCCGACTATCCGGCCACTTTTGTAGTCGGCGACTAGTCGGCGACTAGTCGGCAAAAATGGCCGATTGATCGGCTTTGAATTTTTACTAAAAATGTTTTAGTATTACCTACTGATGACTTGATAAGGCATAGAAATAAATAATATCCTTCCATTCTGTCATTACTAATGACTCATTAGTATAATTTTAATAACATAATTATATTTAATTATACATATTTTATATTATTATTACAAAATATTTTTATTTATCAAAGGCAAATTGTGATGAAGGAATGTTAAATTTTCTGCTCGATCAGGAAGGAGGCGGTTTCTTTTGGTTTCGTATATGTTGCCAGCCTCAGAAAAAAGCCTTTCACTATATACTGTGCTGGCTGGACAACATAGGTATATTTTGGCTGCAGCTGCCATTTCTGGGTATCTCGCTCTGTTCTGTTGCCACCACTTGAACGGATCTTCATTTCGATTTATGACAGGTAATGCACAATATGCCTGGAGTTCGTGCGCTGAAGAGGATTTTCCTTCATCATATTCGATTTTCTTCGACACTATTTCTTGATAACAATCCCAAAAATTACGGTGCATTCTATCGTTTGGGTTATCTTCATTACTGGGGGAATTGTTTCCTCTGTTCTCTTTTTCAGAATTACTATCTTCTTCTTCGGCTAATGTAATTTTCTGCGCTTCCAATAAGAACTGCGACCTCACGATATGCGCATTTTCTGCTTCGAAAAATTGTAATTTATATCTGGGATCTAACAAAGTTGCAAGTGTAAATATTTTCTTCTTTTCTAAGTCGAATCTCCTTTTCAAGCTGTTTTCTAATTCTGTTTTCATTTGCATTATTTCCTCGTCTTCATCAAGATAAGTTTCCAAGTACTTTAACAAAGTCTTAAGGTGTGGAATGACTTCAGATATCGACGAGCAGGCAGAACTAATGATTTTGGTCACCTCCTCAAATGGTTTTAGCAACGCGATACATTTTTCTAGGAGATCCCATTCATAGATATATAAATTAACGAAGCTGACAGTATTTTCGGATATGTATAAAGAAACTGCTCGTTTTTGTTCAAAGAGGCGAGATAACATATAGTATGTGGAATTCCACCTGGTGCAAATATCTTGAATAAGCTGATGATTGGGTAACTTTAGTTCCTTCTGAATATTGTGGAGTTTATCTTGGGCTAATCCAGAATGATTAAAATGAGTAACGATGCGCCTGGACTTCGATATAACTTGCGTAATATTTTTCTCACTTTTGAGAGCATCATTAATTGCCAATTGCATTGTATGTATGAAACATGGAACTGCTGAGAAAATAGAATCATTTATGGCTTTGACCATATTTTTGCCGTTATCTCGCACAATAGCATGGATTTTAGTCTGACTGATGTCCCATAGAGTAGGGATTTCTTCTAAATATTGTTTTATATTTTCGGCGGTATGAGGTCCCGAAAAATGTTTCATTTGCAATACTGCATGTCGGAATTTAAAGTTGTTGTCTCATTGTCAACCAATGAGCAGTAAAGCTTAAAAAGCTTGGTGAATTGTTGGTGTTTGTCCATAAATCAGTAGTGACGGAAATTGCGACGGCATCGAAAACTCCCTTCCTTATTTCGGTTTTGGTCTCATTGTAAATATGAGGTATAATATTATCAGCGAAATATTTTCTACTGGGCATATTATATTTTGGTTTCAATTGTTTCATCAAAGTAGTGAAGCCCGTATTTTCGACAATAGAGATGGGTTGGTTATCAAGTGCAATCATCTTACCAATAGAAATATGAATTTCTCTCGATCTCGAGTCATCAATTGACCACCGCACAGCCATACAATCTTCTATCTTTTGTTGAGATTGTTGAGAATTACTTTCAAACATCGGCGTCAACAATATCTGGGAAGAGGAAGATGGTTCAGCTTCAGAGGAAACTGGTTCAGTTGAAGCACACTTTTTTATCACAGCTGACAATTGAGGCATGAGGTTACTATGTTTGTACTTGATATGATTTGTCATACTTGTGGTGTTTGCTGCTTTTCCAATACCACCGCGCGAAATCACTGATTGGCATTGGTTACACCTTACTTTGCACTGGTCTCCTTCTATTTCATCGAAAAATGTCCAAACACGTGATTTTCTTTTCGACATGCTTACACGGAGAATAACGACACGCAGCCGGCAAATACGGAAAACAAAAACGAAATGACAGCTCCATCATGGCTGCATGGCGGGTGATCCGACAACGCATGAAATACAACGAAAACGAACGACCGACTACATAGTCGGCTTGCGGCCGACTATTCGGCGTTTTCGGGGCCGATTAATCGGCTAGTCGGCTAGTCGGCCAAAACTCTAGTCGGTACATCTCTAATTTAGAGATAAAGAATTGAGGCGATACAATAGATACGTAACACTTTCGGCGAATGTTGTTGAGATATTACTGTTCTGTGTAACTAAGCACTCGGGTCGGTCACGAGAGCGTGAGTGCGTATGAATGTAGACGAGGTGTTGTGTGGAAGAGTATGTATGTATGATGTCGCGAAAAGTAAATAGGAAGTCCATCAGCTGTTCGAGAATGTTCATGTTGAGTTGCGATTGATGTGAAGAAGAGAAAAAGAGAAGGAGAAAGAACGAGAGATTGAGAGACAGAGAGAGAGAGAGAGAGAGAAAGAGAGAGATGGTTCTGCTGATACACTATTTATATTCTATTTTTATATTTCTATTGTTTAATTAATTGAACAATATGTAATCATTTTACAAATATTGCAATCTATTTGCTTGTCTGTCTCCCTCCTTCACTTGTCATCAATTTCTATCGACTCTGCATAATTCTTTCTATGATTCTCGCCTCCAATTCTAAAGACGATACTACGTAATAAGTCGCTGTATTTCAAACTGAATACAGTATCATTTTTATTTAATCTTAAGTCATGTGTAAGCTATGTGTATCCGCGGCTGTATCAAACTGCAGAAGATGTGAGGACAAACTTTCAAACTTTTGTTACTGTGTTGTAACAGGGCGACGCTGCCTGCGAAACATTACATACGCGTCGTGCTGCTAAAATAATATGTGATAGCGAATACTACGACGAGGATTATCTTGTAGATTGCGAACTGGTAGCATCTGTCATCAATGATATTTTAGCGGATGCTCGTAGGAAAAAATGTTAAATTATATTCCATTTCTGTTTATATTTTTATATTCTTTTAATTGTAATTAAATTTCTTAAACATATTATTTCTCTATTTACTTATCCGTCTTCCTCCTCACCTCACCAATTTCTGCTGACACCACATAATTCTTTTTATGATTCGTGCGTTCGTTACGCCACCAAATGATGTAATCTTGCACGGCGGTCCCATCACGGGGGATTCAAATTACACGTGATCGCGCGATATGCTGCGATGTTAAATCGGAACGCTTTGAAATACTGTTAGCTTTAGAATGCTCGCTACATAATGGTTCGGAAAAATATGTCTGTTTGCTACATAACAGTTTGCTATATCGGTGATTAAAAAATTATTATTATTTCTCTGTGTTGGGGAAAACTTTCCATCACATATTGGTATGGAAAAAAGTTTCTGCTGACGCCGCATAATTCTTTCTATGATTCGCGCTGCCAAATGTCGCCATCCTGCACGACTGCTCCAGGAGATTCAAATTACACACGATATGCAGCGACGTTAAATCGGAACGCTTTGAAATACTGTTAGCTTTAATAAAATGTGTTTGTATCACTATGTAGCGCTGTCTCTTTCCCTCTCCCAGATTTAGCTTTAAAGTAATGTTCTATCTCTTTCCCATCCTCCGAAGACGCGGTGTGTAAAAAAAAACGCCGATCTTTCCCGAGATCGTCCGAAATAATTCCCAATAAAAATAAATTATTAAAACAATTTTAGCTACATAATGGTTTGAAAAAATATTTGGGGGTGGGCCAAGGTCATTCTCTCGCTCGGAAAAAATTTCCGGTGGTGGATCGGGGTTTGAAAAAGTTTTTCGGGGGTCATTCCCTCCCTCTAAAAAGTTTTCGGCGGTGGGTCCGGTCTCCGCGGCGGCTCGGCCTGGAGTGATCCCCTCCATCATCACAGCTTCCCCCACTCCGCAGCTCGTGCGCGCGCAACCGGTTTTCCTCGCCCCGCAGGCCCCGCGCCCATGTTTCCCTCCGCCGCGCTCCCCCGCGCGCCCTCACTTCCCCCCGCCCCCGCGCTCCCCTCAGAGGACCTGAGTTAGAACCCGCTTTGCTATACTACTAACTAGCACGCTTAAAAACTATGTATCGATGACATCTGACGAAGACAAAAATATGGAGAATGCTGCATGGGGTTTGAAACGACGCGATGGGCTAATAGTGAAAAATCATTTCAATTTTTGCGTCCCGCTCAAATATTTGTTGGGATTTTGCGAGAACTACAAACGCATGATTATTAATTCGCGCCATGAATTGATTTTAATACGCTCGCGCAACGACAACAATGCTCTGATAGGATCACCGATGTTGGAACCAGAAATTGAATTACTTAAACTACAATGGCGGATGCCTCATGTGACGCTGAACGACGTTAATAAGCTATCGTTGCTACGTACTTTGGAAAGTGGACAAAACCTGAGCATTTGTTTTCAATCGTGGGATCTGTACGAGTATCCTCTCTTACAGAGCACGACCAAGCATTCGTGGGCCGTGAAGGCATCTTCACAGCTGGAAAAGCCGCGCTGCGTGATCCATGCTCTACAGACTGGTCGAAGGAATGTGATGAGCGAAGACGTTACTAAGTTCAACAACTGTAAATTGACCAATGTAAAACTTTTTCTCAACTCAGAATTTTACCCATACGATGACATGAACTTGGACTTTGACAAGAATAAGCATGCCATCTTGTATCATATGTATACGCAATTCGGTAAAACGTATTATGGACATAGTTGCAACGAGGCATTATTCACCGTGGCTGATTTTTTACAATTTGGCCCCCTCGTGGTAATTGATTGCTCGCGACAAAATGAGTCGATCAAGAATGATACAGTGGATGTGCGCATAGAATTCGAGCGTAAAGAGAATGTGCCGGTAAATACTACGGCCTACTGTCTGATTCTGCACGATCGAGTGGTTGAATACAATCCGTTGACAAACGTGGTGCGCAAAATAAATTAAATTGCCACGCTACTTGTCCGCCCTCTCATGTGTCAAATTCACAAAAAAATTTCATCGTGAAAATCGAGATGCTTTACGAGAAAAACTGCATTCTCCCGTCTGTCTTGAAAGCGAACGGACCTCTAAATTGTACCGATAATGGTCGTGCCAACATTTGTTGACCTGCAAGGGTTCATCGTCGATGGAAGATTTGTCGTCAAGGAAGTGGCTGCCCTACGAAAGGGGACAATTCTCTCGCACTATATTTTTGGGAGTTCGATGCCGCATTATCTTCTTACAAAATCCGACGAATCAAGCATCCGATGGTTGGTTGCAAAACATCATGGACTACGTTGGGACGATGGAGACGTTCCATACAGTATGGCTAAACGGCTAATTTCGAAAACTGTAGCTGATGCGATCGACGAAGAAGATGACACATCCCATATCGTATACGTTAAAGGGCTGCAGAAACGCGACTGGCTTGCGGATTTCCTGGATGAAAATGCGAGAGCGGGCGTGGTCATTGAGACGCTGGACATTGACTACGAGGATATCAAATCTCTAAATAAGCTAAATGTAGTTAATACTCTGCGATGTGGTAGACACGCGAAACACTGTGCCATGCAAAATGTATTTAAAATATTCAACTGGTGGTCTAAACACCAGAGAAATGCATAAAATATAATCAATTTTTTTAATGTATATGAAAATGTTTTTTCTTCACCCTCCCCCAACCTAATCTCCTACATGTGATGTACGCTAGATTAAGACAATAGTTGTAATTATTTAGAAGTGGTATCATACACGTTCCATACATGTTCGAAGTGGTTCATTACACGTCCAATACACGTTCGAAGTGGTATCATACACGTTCGAAGAGGTACGATTGACGTTCGAAGAGGTATCAAAGAAGAAGGGGAAGAAGACATGTATGAATAAGGAGAAAGGAGAGCGTAAGCCAGAGAATAATTCGAAGAAAATGATAGCTGAACTAAGAATCGTCAGCGAAAATGAAGGTGGAGAACGATAGCATCTTACTTCTGCAACGTAAGCAACACTCAGTTTCATGATGGGAGGGCCAGGAGATGTAGCGAGACCAGTTGCTCATTAATCCTGGCAGCTAACAGTCGAATCGCCGCGCTGTTCGAAAAATTTATTTTGTTTGACACTTTTTTACAAAGTTAATATGGGAATATTCAGGATTGCCCGGAGTGCGACCCCGAGGTATGTACTTATCAATATTTTTATATTTATCGCGTTTAACCGATGACACCGAGTGAAATTAAATCAGGCAGTCGCCGCAGCCGTCGCCGCCGCGGCAGTCCCCGCAGCCGTCGCCGCCATCGCCCCCATCACTTCTGTCGCCCCCATCTCCTCCGTCGCCGCCTCCGCAGGTATGTAAGACTTTGCATTGTTTTATACATTTGATGTTTATTATGTGTCAAAATTATATCGACGTGTCTGTGTGTGTATGTTCTAGGAGCTGCAGCGGGCTAATGGCCCCGTGATGGCGGCTCGGGCGGAGCGCCCATGGGTGCCGTATCGCCGGATGGGGGGGTCCCTGCGGCGGCCACGGCGCCCGTCACCACCCTGGATCGACGTCCGCGGTCCGCTGCCGCCGCCACCACATCCTAGGTGGGTGATGGCGCCCCAGATGCCTGCGGCGTCACCGGCTCTTCGTCATCATCATCTGATACGCCACCCTGGTGGCCACCGGCGACGCCGTCGTCGTCGCCACCATCGTCGTCGCTTTAATTTTTTTTATTTTTTCTATTTTTATATTATATCTTCTTTTATATTTATATTCTTTTTATTATTCTATTTTTTTATATTTATATTCTTTTTATTATTCTTTTATTATTCTATATTTTTTATATTTATATTCTTTTTATTATTCTTTTATTATTCTATATTTTTTATATTTATATTCTTTTTATTATTCTTTTATTATTCTATATTTTTTATATTTATATTCTTTTTATTATTCTTTTATTATTCTATATTTTTTATATTTATATTCTTTTTTTGTAACAATATATTATCACTTTTAAACGTATATTATTTCTCAATTTATTTACCCAACCTTCTACTTTCGCCACATAATTTTAATTTGGAAAATATTTGGGGGAAAAAGTTTCTGGGGAGCGGATCGAGTCTGAAAAAGAGGTTTTTCATACAGGATCCGCCCCCAGAAATTTTTTAAAGGGTCATTCACTTCCTCCGGTTAAGTCTAAAAAAGTTTTCGGCGGTGGGCCCGGTCTCCGCGGCGGCTCGGACTGGAGTGATCCCCTCCACGATTGTGGCTTCCACCACTCCGCGGCACGTGCGCGCGCAACCGGTCTTCCTCTCCCCGCAGGCCCCGCGCCCATGTTTCCCTCCGCCGAGCTCCCCCGCGCGCCCACACTCCCCCCCGCACCCGCGCTCCCCTCAGAGGACCTGGGTTGGGACTCTCCTTGCTATACTACTCCCATCCTGTCTAAACAACTCCACTCTTCGGGGCTCTCTCTCATGGGGAATTCGGCCATTCTGCGACGATGTTCGTTCTCGAACTCCCTTCATCGCAGGTCGGTAACTCTGCACACGCCAGGCGCCTCCACATTGCTTATTCGCCAGCTCTTCATATGCGCTGGATGCACTCGCCGGAGCAATAGTGACTTTGAATTGCAATTACTTATTCGACAGCTCTTCATATGCGCTGGATGCACTCGCCGGTGCATTAGTCACTTTGGATTGCAATTGCTTATTCGCCAGCTCTTCATATGCGCTGGATGCACTCGCCGGTGCATTAGTCACTTTGGATTGCAATTGCTTATTCGCCAGCTCTTCATATGCGCTGGATGCACTCGCCGGTGCATTAGTCACTTTGTATTGCAATTGCTTATTCGCCAGCTCTTCATATGCGCTGGATGCACTCGCCGGTGCATTAGTGACTTTGGATTGCAATTGCTTATTCGCCAGCTCTTCATATGCGCTGGATGCACTCGCCGGTGCATTAATCACTTTGTATTGCAATTGCTTATTCACCAGCTCTTCATATGCGTTGAATGCACTCGCCGGTGCATTAGTCACTTTGGATTGCAATTGCTTATTCGCCAGCTCTTCATATGCGCTGGATGCACTCGCCGGTGCATTAGTCACTTTGTATTGCAATTTCTTATTCACCAGCTCTTCATATGCGCTGGATGCACTCGCCGGTGCATAAGTCACTTTCCATTGCAATTGCTTATTCGCCAGCTCTTCATATCCGCTGGATGCACTCGCCGGTGCATTAGTCACTTTGTATTGCAATTTCTTATTCACCAGCTCTTCATATGCGCTGGATGCACTCGCCGGTGCATTAGTCACATTGCATTGCAATTGCTTATTCGCCAGCTCTTCATATCCACTGGATGCACTTGCCGGTGCAATAGTGACTTTGAATTGCAATTACTTATTCGACAGCTCTTCAAATGCGCTGGATGCACTCGCCAGTGCAATAGTGACTTTGAATTGCAATTACTTATTCGACAGCTCTTCATATGCGCTGGATGCACTCGCCGGTGCAATAGTCACTTTGAATTGCAATTCATTATTCGACAGCTCTTCATATGCGCTGGATACACTCGCCGGTGCATTAGTCACTTTGGATTGCAATTGCTTATTCGCCAGCTCTTCATATGCGCTGGATGCTGTCGCCGGTGCATTAGTCACTTTGTATTGCAATTTCTTATTCACCAGCTCTTCATATGCGCTGGATGCACTCGCCGGTGCACTAGTCACTTTCCATTGCAATTGCTTATTCGCCAGCTCTTGATATGCGCTGGATGCACTCGCCGGTGCATTAGTCACTTTGTATTGCAATTGCTTATTCATCAGCTCTTCATATGCGCTGGATGCACTCGCTGGTGCATTAGTCACTTTGGATTGCAATTGCTTATTCGCCAGCTCTTCATATCCGCTGGCTGCACTCGCCGGTGCAATAGTGACTTTGAATTGTAATTGGTTGATACGACAGCTCTTCATATGCGCTGGATGCACTCGCCGGTGCAACAGTGACTTTGAATTGTAATTGGTTGATTCGACAGCTCTTCATATGCGCTGGATGCACTCGCCGGTGCATTAGTCACTTTGGATTGCAATTGCTTATTCGCCAGCTCTTCATATGCGCTGGATGCACTCGCCGGTGCATTAGTCACTTTGTATTGCAATTTCTTATTCACCAGATCTTCATATGCGCTGGATCCTCTCGCCGGTGCATTAGTCACTTTCCATTGCAATTGCTTATTCGCCAGCTCTTCATATCCGCTGGATGCACTCGCCGGTGCATTAGTCACTTTGTATTGCAATTTCTTATTCACCAGCTCTTCATATGCGCTGGATGCACTCGCCGGTGCATTAGTCACATTCCATTGCAATTGCTTATTCGCCAGCTCTTCATATCCACTGGATGCACTCGCCGGTGCAATAGTGACTTTGAATTGCAATTACTTATTCGACAGCTCTTCATATGCGCTGGATGCACTCGCCGGTGCAATAGTCACTTTGAATTGCAATTCCTTATTCGACAGCTCTTCATATGCGCTGGATGCTCTCGCCGATGCATTAGTCACTTTGTATTGCAATTGCTTATTCACCAGCTCTTCATATGCGCTGGATGCACTCGCCGGTGCATTAGTCACATTCCATTGCAATTCCTTATTCGACAGCTCTTCATATGCGCTGGATGCACTCGCCGGTGCATTAGTCACTTTGTATTGCAATTTCTTATTCACCAGCTCTTCATATGCGCTGGATGCACTCGCCGGTGCATTAGTCACATTGCATTGCAATTGCTTATTCGCCAGCTCTTCATATCCACTGGATGCACTTGCCGGTGCAATAGTGACTTTGAATTGCAATTACTTATTCGACAGCTCTTCAAATGCGCTGGATGCACTCGCCAGTGCAATAGTGACTTTGAATTGCAATTACTTATTCGACAGCTCTTCATATGCGCTGGATGCACTCGCCGGTGCAATAGTCACTTTGAATTGCAATTCATTATTCGACAGCTCTTCATATGCGCTGGATACACTCGCCGGTGCATTAGTCACTTTGGATTGCAATTGCTTATTCGCCAGCTCTTCATATGCGCTGGATGCTGTCGCCGGTGCATTAGTCACTTTGTATTGCAATTTCTTATTCACCAGCTCTTCATATGCGCTGGATGCACTCGCCGGTGCACTAGTCACTTTCCATTGCAATTGCTTATTCGCCAGCTCTTGATATGCGCTGGATGCACTCGCCGGTGCATTAGTCACTTTGTATTGCAATTGCTTATTCATCAGCTCTTCATATGCGCTGGATGCACTCGCTGGTGCATTAGTCACTTTGGATTGCAATTGCTTATTCGCCAGCTCTTCATATCCGCTGGCTGCACTCGCCGGTGCAATAGTGACTTTGAATTGTAATTGGTTGATACGACAGCTCTTCATATGCGCTGGATGCACTCGCCGGTGCAACAGTGACTTTGAATTGTAATTGGTTGATTCGACAGCTCTTCATATGCGCTGGATGCACTCGCCGGTGCATTAGTCACTTTGGATTGCAATTGCTTATTCGCCAGCTCTTCATATGCGCTGGATGCACTCGCCGGTGCATTAATCACTTTGTATTGCAATTGCTTATTCACCAGCTCTTCATATGCGCTGGATGCACCCGCCGGTGCATTAGTCACTTTGGATTGCAATTGCTTATTCGCCAGCTCTTCATATGCGCTGGATGCACTCGCCGGTGCATTAGTCACTTTGTATTGCAATTTCTTATTCACCAGCTCTTCATATGCGCTGGATGCACTCGCCGGTGCATTAGTCACTTTCCATTGCAATTGCTTATTCGCCAGCTCTTCATATCCGCTGGATGCACTCGCCGGTGCATTAGTCACTTTGGATTGCAATTGCTTATTCGCCAGCTCTTCATATGCGCTGGATGCACTCGCCGGTGCATTAGTCACTTTGGATTGCAATTGCTTATTCGCCAGCTCTTCATATGCGCTGGATGCACTCGCCGGTGCATTAGTCACTTTGTATTGCAATTGCTTATTCGCCAGCTCTTCATATGCGCTGGATGCACTCGCCGGTGCATTAGTGACTTTGGATTGCAATTGCTTATTCGCCAGCTCTTCATATGCGCTGGATGCACTCGCCGGTGCATTAATCACTTTGTATTGCAATTGCTTATTCACCAGCTCTTCATATGCGTTGAATGCACTCGCCGGTGCATTAGTCACTTTGGATTGCAATTGCTTATTCGCCAGCTCTTCATATGCGCTGGATGCACTCGCCGGTGCATTAGTCACTTTGTATTGCAATTTCTTATTCACCAGCTCTTCATATGCGCTGGATGCACTCGCCGGTGCATAAGTCACTTTCCATTGCAATTGCTTATTCGCCAGCTCTTCATATCCGCTGGATGCACTCGCCGGTGCATTAGTCACTTTGTATTGCAATTTCTTATTCACCAGCTCTTCATATGCGCTGGATGCACTCGCCGGTGCATTAGTCACATTGCATTGCAATTGCTTATTCGCCAGCTCTTCATATCCACTGGATGCACTCGCCGGTGCAATAGTGACTTTGAATTGCAATTACTTATTCGACAGCTCTTCATATGCGCTGGATGCACTCGCCAGTGCAATAGTGACTTTGAATTGCAATTACTTATTCGACAGCTCTTCATATGCGCTGGATGCACTCGCCGGTGCAATAGTCACTTTGAATTGCAATTCATTATTCGACAGCTGTTCATATGCGCTGGATGCACTCGCCGGTGCATTAGTCACTTTGGATTGCAATTGCTTATTCGCCAGCTCTTCATATGCGCTGGATGCACTCGCCGGTGCATTAATCACTTTGTATTGCAATTGCTTATTCACCAGCTCTTCATATGCGCTGGATGCACCCGCCGGTGCATTAGTCACTTTGGATTGCAATTGCTTATTCGCCAGCTCTTCATATGCGCTGGATGCACTCGCCGGTGCATTAGTCACTTTGTATTGCAATTTCTTATTCACCAGCTCTTCATATGCGCTGGATCCACTCGCCGGTGCATTAGTCACTTTCCATTGCAATTGCTTATTCGCCAGCTCTTCATATCCGCTGGATGCACTCGCCGGTGCATTAGTCACTTTGTATTGCAATTTCTTATTCACCAGCTCTTCATATGCGCTGGATGCACTCGCCGGTGCATTAGTCACATTCCATTGCAATTGCTTATTCGCCAGCTCTTCATATCCACTGGATGCACTCGCGGGTGCAATAGTGACTTTGAATTGCAATTACTTATTCGACAGCTCTTCATATGCGCTGGATGCACCCGCCGGTGCAATAGTCACTTTGAATTGCAATTCCTTATTCGACAGCTCTTCATATGCGCTGGATGCTCTCGCCGATGCATTAGTCACTTTGTATTGCAATTGCTTATTCACCAGCTCTTCATATGCGCTGGATGCACTCGCCGGTGCATTAGTCACATTCCATTGCAATTCCTTATTCGACAGCTCTTCATATGCGCTGGATGCACTCGCCGGTGCATTAGTCACTTTGTATTGCAATTGCTTATTCACCAGCTCTTCATATGCGCTGGATACACTCGCCGGTGCATTAGTCACTTTGGATTGCAATTGCTTATTCGCCAGCTCTTCATATGCGCTGGATGCTGTCGCCGGTGCATTAGTCACTTTGTATTGCAATTTCTTATTCACCAGCTCTTCATATGCGCTGGATGCACTCGCCGGTGCACTAGTCACTTTCCATTGCAATTCCTTATTCGCCAGCTCTTGATATGCGCTGGATGCACTCGCCGGTGCATTAGTCACTTTGTATTGCAATTGCTTATTCATCAGCTCTTCATATGCGCTGGATGCACTCGCTGGTGCATTAGTCACTTTGGATTGCAATTGCTTATTCGCCAGCTCTTCATATCCGCTGGCTGCACTCGCCGGTGCAATAGTGACTTTGAATTGTAATTGGTTGATACGACAGCTCTTCATATGCGCTGGATGCACTCGCCGGTGCAACAGTGACTTTGAATTGTAATTGGTTGATTCGACAGCTCTTCATATGCGCTGGATGCACTCGCCGGTGCATTAGTCACTTTGGATTGCAATTGCTTATTCGCCAGCTCTTCATATGCGCTGGATGCACTCGCCGGTGCATTAGTCACTTTGTATTGCAATTTCTTATTCACCAGATCTTCATATGCGCTGGATCCTCTCGCCGGTGCATTAGTCACTTTCCATTGCAATTGCTTATTCGCCAGCTCTTCATATCCGCTGGATGCACTCGCCGGTGCATTAGTCACTTTGTATTGCAATTTCTTATTCACCAGCTCTTCATATGCGCTGGATGCACTCGCCGGTGCATTAGTCACATTCCATTGCAATTGCTTATTCGCCAGCTCTTCATATCCACTGGATGCACTCGCCGGTGCAATAGTGACTTTGAATTGCAATTACTTATTCGACAGCTCTTCATATGCGCTGGATGCACTCGCCGGTGCAATAGTCACTTTGAATTGCAATTCCTTATTCGACAGCTCTTCATATGCGCTGGATGCTCTCGCCGATGCATTAGTCACTTTGTATTGCAATTGCTTATTCACCAGCTCTTCATATGCGCTGGATGCACTCGCCGGTGCATTAGTCACATTCCATTGCAATTCCTTATTCGACAGCTCTTCATATGCGCTGGATGCACTCGCCGGTGCATTAGTCACTTTGTATTGCAATTTCTTATTCACCAGCTCTTCATATGCGCTGGATGCACTCGCCGGTGCATTAGTCACATTGCATTGCAATTGCTTATTCGCCAGCTCTTCATATCCACTGGATGCACTTGCCGGTGCAATAGTGACTTTGAATTGCAATTACTTATTCGACAGCTCTTCAAATGCGCTGGATGCACTCGCCAGTGCAATAGTGACTTTGAATTGCAATTACTTATTCGACAGCTCTTCATATGCGCTGGATGCACTCGCCGGTGCAATAGTCACTTTGAATTGCAATTCATTATTCGACAGCTCTTCATATGCGCTGGATACACTCGCCGGTGCATTAGTCACTTTGGATTGCAATTGCTTATTCGCCAGCTCTTCATATGCGCTGGATGCTGTCGCCGGTGCATTAGTCACTTTGTATTGCAATTTCTTATTCACCAGCTCTTCATATGCGCTGGATGCACTCGCCGGTGCACTAGTCACTTTCCATTGCAATTGCTTATTCGCCAGCTCTTGATATGCGCTGGATGCACTCGCCGGTGCATTAGTCACTTTGTATTGCAATTGCTTATTCATCAGCTCTTCATATGCGCTGGATGCACTCGCTGGTGCATTAGTCACTTTGGATTGCAATTGCTTATTCGCCAGCTCTTCATATCCGCTGGCTGCACTCGCCGGTGCAATAGTGACTTTGAATTGTAATTGGTTGATACGACAGCTCTTCATATGCGCTGGATGCACTCGCCGGTGCAACAGTGACTTTGAATTGTAATTGGTTGATTCGACAGCTCTTCATATGCGCTGGATGCACTCGCCGGTGCATTAGTCACTTTGGATTGCAATTGCTTATTCGCCAGCTCTTCATATGCGCTGGATGCACTCGCCGGTGCATTAATCACTTTGTATTGCAATTGCTTATTCACCAGCTCTTCATATGCGCTGGATGCACCCGCCGGTGCATTAGTCACTTTGGATTGCAATTGCTTATTCGCCAGCTCTTCATATGCGCTGGATGCACTCGCCGGTGCATTAGTCACTTTGTATTGCAATTTCTTATTCACCAGCTCTTCATATGCGCTGGATGCACTCGCCGGTGCATTAGTCACTTTCCATTGCAATTGCTTATTCGCCAGCTCTTCATATCCGCTGGATGCACTCGCCGGTGCATTAGTCACTTTGGATTGCAATTGCTTATTCGCCAGCTCTTCATATGCGCTGGATGCACTCGCCGGTGCATTAGTCACTTTGGATTGCAATTGCTTATTCGCCAGCTCTTCATATGCGCTGGATGCACTCGCCGGTGCATTAGTCACTTTGTATTGCAATTGCTTATTCGCCAGCTCTTCATATGCGCTGGATGCACTCGCCGGTGCATTAGTGACTTTGGATTGCAATTGCTTATTCGCCAGCTCTTCATATGCGCTGGATGCACTCGCCGGTGCATTAATCACTTTGTATTGCAATTGCTTATTCACCAGCTCTTCATATGCGTTGAATGCACTCGCCGGTGCATTAGTCACTTTGGATTGCAATTGCTTATTCGCCAGCTCTTCATATGCGCTGGATGCACTCGCCGGTGCATTAGTCACTTTGTATTGCAATTTCTTATTCACCAGCTCTTCATATGCGCTGGATGCACTCGCCGGTGCATAAGTCACTTTCCATTGCAATTGCTTATTCGCCAGCTCTTCATATCCGCTGGATGCACTCGCCGGTGCATTAGTCACTTTGTATTGCAATTTCTTATTCACCAGCTCTTCATATGCGCTGGATGCACTCGCCGGTGCATTAGTCACATTGCATTGCAATTGCTTATTCGCCAGCTCTTCATATCCACTGGATGCACTCGCCGGTGCAATAGTGACTTTGAATTGCAATTACTTATTCGACAGCTCTTCATATGCGCTGGATGCACTCGCCAGTGCAATAGTGACTTTGAATTGCAATTACTTATTCGACAGCTCTTCATATGCGCTGGATGCACTCGCCGGTGCAATAGTCACTTTGAATTGCAATTCATTATTCGACAGCTGTTCATATGCGCTGGATGCACTCGCCGGTGCATTAGTCACTTTGGATTGCAATTGCTTATTCGCCAGCTCTTCATATGCGCTGGATGCACTCGCCGGTGCATTAATCACTTTGTATTGCAATTGCTTATTCACCAGCTCTTCATATGCGCTGGATGCACCCGCCGGTGCATTAGTCACTTTGGATTGCAATTGCTTATTCGCCAGCTCTTCATATGCGCTGGATGCACTCGCCGGTGCATTAGTCACTTTGTATTGCAATTTCTTATTCACCAGCTCTTCATATGCGCTGGATCCACTCGCCGGTGCATTAGTCACTTTCCATTGCAATTGCTTATTCGCCAGCTCTTCATATCCGCTGGATGCACTCGCCGGTGCATTAGTCACTTTGTATTGCAATTTCTTATTCACCAGCTCTTCATATGCGCTGGATGCACTCGCCGGTGCATTAGTCACATTCCATTGCAATTGCTTATTCGCCAGCTCTTCATATCCACTGGATGCACTCGCGGGTGCAATAGTGACTTTGAATTGCAATTACTTATTCGACAGCTCTTCATATGCGCTGGATGCACCCGCCGGTGCAATAGTCACTTTGAATTGCAATTCCTTATTCGACAGCTCTTCATATGCGCTGGATGCTCTCGCCGATGCATTAGTCACTTTGTATTGCAATTGCTTATTCACCAGCTCTTCATATGCGCTGGATGCACTCGCCGGTGCATTAGTCACATTCCATTGCAATTCCTTATTCGACAGCTCTTCATATGCGCTGGATGCACTCGCCGGTGCATTAGTCACTTTGTATTGCAATTGCTTATTCACCAGCTCTTCATATGCGCTGGATACACTCGCCGGTGCATTAGTCACTTTGGATTGCAATTGCTTATTCGCCAGCTCTTCATATGCGCTGGATGCTGTCGCCGGTGCATTAGTCACTTTGTATTGCAATTTCTTATTCACCAGCTCTTCATATGCGCTGGATGCACTCGCCGGTGCACTAGTCACTTTCCATTGCAATTCCTTATTCGCCAGCTCTTGATATGCGCTGGATGCACTCGCCGGTGCATTAGTCACTTTGTATTGCAATTGCTTATTCATCAGCTCTTCATATGCGCTGGATGCACTCGCTGGTGCATTAGTCACTTTGGATTGCAATTGCTTATTCGCCAGCTCTTCATATCCGCTGGCTGCACTCGCCGGTGCAATAGTGACTTTGAATTGTAATTGGTTGATACGACAGCTCTTCATATGCGCTGGATGCACTCGCCGGTGCAACAGTGACTTTGAATTGTAATTGGTTGATTCGACAGCTCTTCATATGCGCTGGATGCACTCGCCGGTGCATTAGTCACTTTGGATTGTAATTGCTTATTCGCCAGCTCTTCATATGCGCTTGATGCACTCGCCGGTGCATTAATCACTTTGTATTGCAATTGCTTATTCACCAGCTCTTCATATGCGCTGGATGCACTCGCCGGTGCATTAGTCACATTCCATTGCAATTCCTTATTCGACAGCTCTTCATATGCGCTGGATGCACTCGCCGGTGCATTAGTCACTTTGTATTGCAATTGCTTATTCACCAGCTCTTCATATGCGCTGGATACACTCGCCGGTGCATTAGTCACTTTGGATTGCAATTGCTTATTCGCCAGCTCTTCATATGCGCTGGATGCACTCGCCGGTGCATTAGTCACTTTGTATTGCAATTTCTTATTCACCAGCTCTTCATATGCGCTGGATGCACTCGCCGGTGCATTAGTCACTTTCCATTGCAATTGCTTATTCGCCAGCTCTTCATATCCGCTGGATGCACTCGCCGGTGCATTAGTCACTTTGTATTGCAATTTCTTATTCACCAGCTCTTCATATGCGCTGGATGCACTCGCCGGTGCATTAGTCACATTCCATTGCAATTGCTTATTCGCCAGCTCTTCATATCCACTGGATGCACTCGCCGGTGCATTAGTCACTTTGGATTGCAATTGCTTATTCGCCAGCTCTTCATATGCGCTGGATGCACTCGCCGGTGCATTAGTCACATTCCATTGCAATTCCTTATTCGACAGCTCTTCATATGCGCTGGATGCACTCGCCGGTGCATTAGTCACTTTGTATTGCAATTTCTTATTCACCAGCTCTTCATATGCGCTGGATGCACTCGCCGGTGCATAAGTCACTTTCCATTGCAATTGCTTATTCGCCAGCTCTTCATATCCGCTGGATGCACTCGCCGGTGCATTAGTCACTTTGTATTGCAATTTCTTATTCACCAGCTCTTCATATGCGCTGGATGCACTCGCCGGTGCATTAGTCACATTGCATTGCAATTGCTTATTCGCCAGCTCTTCATATCCACTGGATGCACTCGCCGGTGCAATAGTGACTTTGAATTGCAATTACTTATTCGACAGCTCTTCATATCCGCTGGATGCACTCGCCGGTGCATTAGTCACATTGTATTGCAATTTCTTATTCACCAGCTCTTCATATGCGCTGGATGCACTCGCCGGTGCATTAGTCACATTCCATTGCAATTGCTTATTCGCCAGCTCTTCATATCCACTGGATGCACTCGCCGGTGCAATAGTGACTTTGAATTGCAATTACTTATTCGACAGCTCTTCATATGCGCTGGATGCACTCGCCGGTGCAATAGTCACTTTGAATTGCAATTCCTTATTCGACAGCTCTTCATATGCGCTGGATGCTCTCGCCGATGCATTAGTCACTTTGTATTGCAATTGCTTATTCACCAGCTCTTCATATGCGCTGGATGCACTCGCCGGTGCATTAGTCACATTCCATTGCAATTCCTTATTCGACAGCTCTTCATATGCGCTGGATGCACTCGCCGGTGCATTAGTCACTTTGTATTGCAATTGCTTATTCACCAGCTCTTCATATGCGCTGGATACACTCGCCGGTGCATTAGTCACTTTGGATTGCAATTGCTTATTCGCCAGCTCTTCATATGCGCTGGATGCTGTCGCCGGTGCATTAGTCACTTTGTATTGCAATTTCTTATTCACCAGCTCTTCATATGCGCTGGATGCACTCGCCGGTGCACTAGTCACTTTCCATTGCAATTCCTTATTCGCCAGCTCTTGATATGCGCTGGATGCACTCGCCGGTGCATTAGTCACTTTGTATTGCAATTGCTTATTCATCAGCTCTTCATATGCGCTGGATGCACTCGCTGGTGCATTAGTCACTTTGGATTGCAATTGCTTATTCGCCAGCTCTTCATATCCGCTGGCTGCACTCGCCGGTGCAATAGTGACTTTGAATTGTAATTGGTTGATACGACAGCTCTTCATATGCGCTGGATGCACTCGCCGGTGCAACAGTGACTTTGAATTGTAATTGGTTGATTCGACAGCTCTTCATATGCGCTGGATGCACTCGCCGGTGCATTAGTCACTTTGGATTGCAATTGCTTATTCGCCAGCTCTTCATATGCGCTTGATGCACTCGCCGGTGCATTAATCACTTTGTATTGCAATTGCTTATTCACCAGCTCTTCATATGCGCTGGATGCACTCGCCGGTGCATTAGTCACATTCCATTGCAATTCCTTATTCGACAGCTCTTCATATGCGCTGGATGCACTCGCCGGTGCATTAGTCACTTTGTATTGCAATTGCTTATTCACCAGCTCTTCATATGCGCTGGATACACTCGCCGGTGCATTAGTCACTTTGGATTGCAATTGCTTATTCGCCAGCTCTTCATATGCGCTGGATGCACTCGCCGGTGCATTAGTCACTTTGTATTGCAATTTCTTATTCACCAGCTCTTCATATGCGCTGGATGCACTCGCCGGTGCATTAGTCACTTTCCATTGCAATTGCTTATTCGCCAGCTCTTCATATCCGCTGGATGCACTCGCCGGTGCATTAGTCACTTTGTATTGCAATTTCTTATTCACCAGCTCTTCATATGCGCTGGATGCACTCGCCGGTGCATTAGTCACATTCCATTGCAATTGCTTATTCGCCAGCTCTTCATATCCACTGGATGCACTCGCCGGTGCATTAGTCACTTTGGATTGCAATTGCTTATTCGCCAGCTCTTCATATGCGCTGGATGCACTCGCCGGTGCATTAGTCACATTCCATTGCAATTCCTTATTCGACAGCTCTTCATATGCGCTGGATGCACTCGCCGGTGCATTAGTCACATTGCATTGCAATTGCTTATTCGCCAGCTCTTCATATCCGCTGGATGCACTCGCCGGTGCATTAGTCACTTTGTATTGCAATTTCTTATTCACCAGCTCTTCATATGCGCTGGATGCACTCGCCGGTGCATTAGTCACATTGCATTGCAATTGCTTATTCGCCAGCTCTTCATATCCACTGGATGCACTCGCCGGTGCAATAGTGACTTTGAATTGCAATTACTTATTCGACAGCTCTTCATATCCGCTGGATGCACTCGCCGGTGCATTAGTCACATTGTATTGCAATTTCTTATTCACCAGCTCTTCATATGCGCTGGATGCACTCGCCGGTGCATTAGTCACATTCCATTGCAATTGCTTATTCGCCAGCTCTTCATATCCACTGGATGCACTCGCCGGTGCAATAGTGACTTTGAATTGCAATTACTTATTCGACAGCTCTTCATATGCGCTGGATGCACTCGCCGGTGCAATAGTCACTTTGAATTGCAATTCCTTATTCGACAGCTCTTCATATGCGCTGGATGCTCTCGCCGATGCATTAGTCACTTTGTATTGCAATTGCTTATTCACCAGCTCTTCATATGCGCTGGATGCACTCGCCGGTGCATTAGTCACATTCCATTGCAATTCCTTATTCGACAGCTCTTCATATGCGCTGGATGCACTCGCCGGTGCATTAGTCACTTTGTATTGCAATTGCTTATTCACCAGCTCTTCATATGCGCTGGATACACTCGCCGGTGCATTAGTCACTTTGGATTGCAATTGCTTATTCGCCAGCTCTTCATATGCGCTGGATGCTGTCGCCGGTGCATTAGTCACTTTGTATTGCAATTTCTTATTCACCAGCTCTTCATATGCGCTGGATGCACTCGCCGGTGCACTAGTCACTTTCCATTGCAATTCCTTATTCGCCAGCTCTTGATATGCGCTGGATGCACTCGCCGGTGCATTAGTCACTTTGTATTGCAATTGCTTATTCATCAGCTCTTCATATGCGCTGGATGCACTCGCTGGTGCATTAGTCACTTTGGATTGCAATTGCTTATTCGCCAGCTCTTCATATCCGCTGGCTGCACTCGCCGGTGCAATAGTGACTTTGAATTGTAATTGGTTGATACGACAGCTCTTCATATGCGCTGGATGCACTCGCCGGTGCAACAGTGACTTTGAATTGTAATTGGTTGATTCGACAGCTCTTCATATGCGCTGGATGCACTCGCGGGTGCATTAGTCACTTTGGATTGCAATTGCTTATTCGCCAGCTCTTCATATGCGCTTGATGCACTCGCCGGTGCATTAATCACTTTGTATTGCAATTGCTTATTCACCAGCTCTTCATATGCGCTGGATGCACTCGCCGGTGCATTAGTCACATTCCATTGCAATTCCTTATTCGACAGCTCTTCATATGCGCTGGATGCACTCGCCGGTGCATTAGTCACTTTGTATTGCAATTGCTTATTCACCAGCTCTTCATATGCGCTGGATACACTCGCCGGTGCATTAGTCACTTTGGATTGCAATTGCTTATTCGCCAGCTCTTCATATGCGCTGGATGCACTCGCCGGTGCATTAGTCACTTTGTATTGCAATTTCTTATTCACCAGCTCTTCATATGCGCTGGATGCACTCGCCGGTGCATTAGTCACTTTCCATTGCAATTGCTTATTCGCCAGCTCTTCATATCCGCTGGATGCACTCGCCGGTGCATTAGTCACTTTGTATTGCAATTTCTTATTCACCAGCTCTTCATATGCGCTGGATGCACTCGCCGGTGCATTAGTCACATTCCATTGCAATTGCTTATTCGCCAGCTCTTCATATCCACTGGATGCACTCGCCGGTGCAATAGTGACTTTGAATTGCAATTACTTATTCGACAGCTCTTCATATGCGCTGGATGCACTCGCCGGTGCAATAGTCACTTTGAATTGCAATTACTTATTCGACAGCTCTTCATATGCGCTGGATGCACTCGCCGATGCATTAGTCACTTTGTATTGCAATTGCTTATTCACCAGCTCTTCATATGCGCTGGATGCACTCGCCGGTGCATTAGTCACATTCCATTGCAATTCCTTATTCGACAGCTCTTCATATGCGCTGGATGCACTCGCCGGTGCATTAGTCACTTTGTATTGCAATTGCTTATTCACCAGCTCTTCATATGCGCTGGATACACTCGCCGGTGCATTAGTCACTTTGGATTGCAATTGCTTATTCGCCAGCTCTTCATATGCGCTGGATGCACTCGCCGGTGCATTAGTCACTTTGTATTGCAATTTCTTATTCACCAGCTCTTCATATGCGCTGGATGCACTCGCCGGTGCATTAGTCACTTTCCATTGCAATTGCTTATTCGCCAGCTCTTCATATCCGCTGGATGCACTCGCCGGTGCATTAGTCACTTTGTATTGCAATTTCTTATTCACCAGCTCTTCATATGCGCTGGATGCACTCGCCGGTGCATTAGTCACATTCCATTGCAATTGCTTATTCGCCAGCTCTTCATATCCACTGGATGCACTCGCCGGTGCAATAGTGACTTTGAATTGCAATTACTTATTCGACAGCTCTTCATATGCGCTGGATGCACTCGCCGGTGCAATAGTCACTTTGAATTGCAATTACTTATTCGACAGCTCTTCATATGCGCTGGATGCACTCGCCGATGCATTAGTCACTTTGTATTGCAATTGCTTATTCACCAGCTCTTCATATGCGCTGGATGCACTCGCCGGTGCATTAGTCACATTCCATTGCAATTCCTTATTCGACAGCTCTTCATATGCGCTGGATGCACTTGCCGGTGCATTAGTCACTTTGTATTGCAATTGCTTATTCACCAGCTCTTCATATGCGCTGGATACACTCGCCGGTGCATTAGTCACTTTGGATTGCAATTGCTTATTCGCCAGCTCTTCATATGCGCTGGATGCTGTCGCCGGTGCATTAGTCACTTTGTATTGCAATTTCTTATTCACCAGCTCTTCATATGCGCTGGATGCACTCGCCGGTGCACTAGTCACTTTCCATTGCAATTGCTTATTCGCCAGCCCTTGATATGCGCTGGATGCACTCGCCGGTGCATTAGTCACTTTGTATTGCAATTGCTTATTCATCAGCTCTTCATATGCGCTGGATGCACTCGCTGGTGCATTAGTCACTTTGGATTGCAATTGCTTATTCGCCAGCTCTTCATATCCGCTGGCTGCACTCGCCGGTGCAATAGTGACTTTGAATTGTAATTGGTTGATACGACAGCTCTTCATATGCGCTGGATGCACTCGCCGGTGCAACAGTGACTTTGAATTGTAATTGGTTGATTCGACAGCTCTTCATATGCGCTGGATGCACTCGCCGGTGCATTAGTCACTTTGTATTGCAATTGCTTATTCACCAGCTCTTCATATGCGCTGGATACACTCGCCGGTGCATTAGTCACTTTGGATTGCAATTGCTTATTCGCCAGCTCTTCATATGCGCTGGATGCTGTCGCCGGTGCATTAGTCACTTTGTATTGCAATTTCTTATTCACCAGCTCTTCATATGCGCTGGATGCACTCGCCGGTGCACTAGTCACTTTCCATTGCAATTGCTTATTCGCCAGCTCTTGATATGCGCTGGATGCACTCGCCGGTGCATTAGTCACTTTGTATTGCAATTGCTTATTCATCAGCTCTTCATATGCGCTGGATGCACTCGCTGGTGCATTAGTCACTTTGGATTGCAATTGCTTATTCGCCAGCTCTTCATATCCGCTGGCTGCACTCGCCGGTGCAATAGTGACTTTGAATTTTAATTGGTTGATACGACAGCTCTTCATATGCGCTGGATGCACTCGCCGGTGCAACAGTGACTTTGAATTGTAATTGGTTGATTCGACAGCTCTTCATATGCGCTGGATGCACTCGCCGGTGCATTAGTCACTTTGGATTGCAATTGCTTATTCGCCAGCTCTTCATATGCGCTGGATGCACTCGCCGGTGCATTAATCACTTTGTATTGCAATTTCTTATTCACCAGCTCTTCATATGCGCTGGATGCACTCGCCGGTGCATTAGTCACTTTCCATTGCAATTGCTTATTCGCCAGCTCTTCATATCCGCTGGATGCACTCGCCGGTGCATTAGTCACTTTGTATTGCAATTTCTTATTCACCAGCTCTTCATATGCGCTGGATGCACTCGCCGGTGCATTAGTCACATTCCATTGCAATTGCTTATTCGCCAGCTCTTCATATCCACTGGATGCACTCGCCGGTGCAATAGTGACTTTGAATTGCAATTACTTATTCGACAGCTCTTCATATGCGCTGGATGCACTCGCCGGTGCAATAGTCACTTTGAATTGCAATTCCTTATTCGACAGCTCTTCATATGCGCTGGATGCACTCGCCGATGCATTAGTCACTTTGTATTGCAATTGCTTATTCACCAGCTCTTCATATGCGCTGGATGCACTCGCCGGTGCATTAGTCACATTCCATTGCAATTCCTTATTCGACAGCTCTTCATATGCGCTGGATGCACTCGCCGGTGCATTAGTCACTTTGTATTGCAATTGCTTATTCACCAGCTCTTCATATGCGCTGGATACACTCGCCGGTGCATTAGTCACTTTGGATTGCAATTGCTTATTCGCCAGCTCTTCATATGCGCTGGATGCTGTCGCCGGTGCAATAGTGACTTTGAATTGCAATTACTTATTCGACAGCTCTTCATATACGCTGGATGCACTCGCCGGTGCAATAGTCACTTTGAATTGCAATTCCTTATTCGGCAGCTCTTCATATGCGCTGGATGCACTCGCCGGTGCAACAGTGACTTTGAATTGTAATTGGTTGATACGACAGCTCTTCATATGCGCTGGATGCACTCGCCGGTGCAATAGTGACTTTGAATTGGAATTACTTATTCGACAGCTCTTCATATGCGCTGGATGCACTCGCCGGTGCAATAGTCACTTTGAATTGCAATTCCTTATTCGACAGCTCTTCATATGCGCTGGATGCACTCGCCGGTGCATTAGTCACTTTGGATTGCAATTGCTTATTCGCCAGTTCTTCATATGCGCTGGATGCACTCGCCGGTGCATTAGTCACTTTGTATTGCAATTGCTTATTCATCAGCTCTTCATATGCGCTGGATGCACTCGCCGGTGCATTAGTCACTTTGGATTGCAATTGCTTATTCGCCAGCTCTTCATATCCGCTGGCTGCACTCGCCGGTGCAATAGTGACTTTGAATTGCAATTACTTATTCGACAGCTCTTCATATACGCTGGATGCACTCGCCGGTGCAATAGTCACTTTGAATTGCAATTCCTTATTCGGCAGCTCTTCATATGCGCTGGATGCACTCGCCGGTGCAACAGTGACTTTGAATTGTAATTGGTTGATACGACAGCTCTTCATATGCGCTGGATGCACTCGCCGGTGCAACAGTGACTTTGAATTGTAATTGGTTGATTCGACAGCTCTTCATATGCGCTGGATGCACTCGCCGGTGCAATAGTGACCTTGAATTGCAATTCCTTATTCGACAGCTCTTCATATGCGCTGGATGCACTCGCCGGTGCAATAGTCTCTTTGAATTGCAATTCCTTATTCGCCAGCTCTTCATATGCGCTGGATGCACTCGCCGGTGCATTAGTGACTTTGGATTGCAATTGCTTATTCGCCAGCTCTTCATATGCGCTGGATGCACTCGCCGGTGCATTAATCACTTTGTATTGCAATTGCTTATTCACCAGCTCTTCATATGCGTTGAATGCACTCGCCGGTGCATTAGTCACTTTGGATTGCAATTGCTTATTCGCCAGCTCTTCATATGCGCTGGATGCACCCGCCGGTGCATTAGTCACTTTGGATTGCAATTGCTTATTCGCCAGCTATTCATATGCGCTGGATGCACTCGCCGGTGCATTAGTCACTTTGTATTGCAATTTCTTATTCACCAGCTCTTCATATGCGCTGGATGCACTCGCCGGTGCAATAGTCACTTTGAATTGCAATTCATTATTCGACAGCTCTTCATATGCGCTGGATGCACTCGCCGGTGCATTAGTCACTTTGGATTGCAATTGCTTATTCGCCAGCTCTTCATATGCGCTGGATGCACTCGCCGGTGCATTAATCACTTTGTATTGCAATTGCTTATTCACCAGCTCTTCATATGCGCTGGATGCACTCGCCGGTGCAATAGTCACATTGAATTGCAATTCCTTATTCGACAGCTCTTCATATGCGCTGGATGCACTCGCCGGGGCATTAGTCACTTTGTATTGCAATTGTTTATTCGCCAGCTCTTCATATCCGCTGGATGCACTCGCCGGTGCAATAGTGACTTTGAATTGCAATTACTTATTCGACAGCTCTTCATATACGCTGGATGCACTCGCCGGTGCAATAGTCACTTTGAATTGCAATTCCTTATTCGGCAGCTCTTCATATGCGCTGGATGCACTCGCCGGTGCAACAGTGACTTTGAATTGTAATTGGTTGATACGACAGCTCTTCATATGCGCTGGATGCACTCGCCGGTGCATTAGTCACTTTGGATTGCAATTGCTTATTCGCCAGCTCTTCATATGCGCTGGATGCACTCGCCGGTGCATTAATCACTTTGTATTGCAATTGCTTATTCACCAGCTCTTCATATGCGCTGGATGCACTCGCCGGTGCAATAGTCACATTGAATTGCAATTCCTTATTCGACAGCTCTTCATATGCGCTGGATGCACTCGCCGGGGCATTAGTCACTTTGTATTGCAATTGTTTATTCGCCAGCTCTTCATATCCGCTGGATGCACTCGCCGGTGCAATAGTGACTTTGAATTGCAATTACTTATTCGACAGCTCTTCATATACGCTGGATGCACTCGCCGGTGCAATAGTCACTTTGAATTGCAATTCCTTATTCGGCAGCTCTTCATATGCGCTGGATGCACTCGCCGGTGCAACAGTGACTTTGAATTGTAATTGGTTGATACGACAGCTCTTCATATGCGCTGGATGCACTCGCCGGTGCAACAGTGACTTTGAATTGTAATTGGTTGATTCGACAGCTCTTCATATGCGCTGGATGCACTCGCCGGTGCAATAGTGACCTTGAATTGCAATTCCTTATTCGACAGCTCTTCATATGCGCTGGATGCACTCGCCGGTGCAATAGTCACTTTGAATTGCAATTCCTTATTCGCCAGCTCTTCATATGCGCTGGATGCACTCGCCGGTGCATTAGTGACTTTGGATTGCAATTGCTTATTCGCCAGCTCTTCATATGCGCTGGATGCACTCGCCGGTGCATTAATCACTTTGTATTGCAATTGCTTATTCACCAGCTCTTCATATGCGTTGAATGCACTCGCCGGTGCATTAGTCACTTTGGATTGCAATTGCTTATTCGCCAGCTCTTCATATGCGCTGGATGCACCCGCCGGTGCATTAGTCACTTTGGATTGCAATTGCTTATTCGCCAGCTATTCATATGCGCTGGATGCACTCGCCGGTGCATTAGTCACTTTGTATTGCAATTTCTTATTCACCAGCTCTTCATATGCGCTGGATGCACTCGCCGGTGCAATAGTCACTTTGAATTGCAATTCATTATTCGACAGCTCTTCATATGCGCTGGATGCACTCGCCGGTGCATTAGTCACTTTGGATTGCAATTGCTTATTCGCCAGCTCTTCATATGCGCTGGATGCACTCGCCGGTGCATTAATCACTTTGTATTGCAATTGCTTATTCACCAGCTCTTCATATGCGCTGGATGCACTCGCCGGTGCATTAATCACATTGAATTGCAATTCCTTATTCGACAGCTCTTCATATGCGCTGGATGCACTCGCCGGGGCATTAGTCACTTTGTATTGCAATTGTTTATTCGCCAGCTCTTCATATCCGCTGGATGCACTCGCCGGTGCAATAGTGACTTTGAATTGGAATTACTTATTCGACAGCTCTTCATATGCGCTGGATGCACTCGCCGGTGCAATAGTCACTTTTAATTGCAATTTCTTATTCATCAGCTCTTCATATGCGCTGGATGCACTCGCCGGTGCATTAGTCACTTTGGATTGCAATTGCTTATTCTCCAGCTCTTCATATCCGCTGGCTGCACTCGCCGGTGCAATAGTGACTTTGAATTGCAATTACTTATTCGACAGCTCTTCATATACGCTGGATGCACTCGCCGGTGCAATAGTCACTTTGAATTGCAATTCCTTATTCGGCAGCTCTTCATATGCGCTGGATGCACTCGCCGGTGCAACAGTGACTTTGAATTGTAATTGGTTGATACGACAGCTCTTCATATGCGCTGGATGCACTCGCCGGTGCAACAGTGACTTTGAATTGTAATTGGTTGATTCGACAGCTCTTCATATGCGCTGGATGCACTCGCCGGTGCATTAGTCACTTTGTATTGCAATTGCTTATTCACCAGCTGTTCATATGCGCTGGATGCACTCGCCGGTGCAATAGTGACTTTGAATTGCAATTACTTATTCGACAGCTCTTCATATGCGCTGGATGCACTCGCCGGTGCAATAGTCACATTGAATTGCAATTCCTTATTCGACAGCTCTTCATATGCGCTGGATGCACTCGCCGGGGCATTAGTCACTTTGTATTGCAATTGTTTATTCGCCAGCTCTTCATATCCGCTGGATGCACTCGCCGGTGCAATAGTGACTTTGAATTGGAATTACTTATTCGACAGCTCTTCATATGCGCTGGATGCACTCGCCGGTGCATTAGTCACTTTGTATTGCAATTGCTTATTCATCAGCTCTTCATATGCGCTGGATGCACTCGCCGGTGCATTAGTCACTTTGGATTGCAATTGCTTATTCTCCAGCTCTTCATATCCGCTGGCTGCACTCGCCGGTGCAATAGTGACTTTGAATTGCAATTACTTATTCGACAGCTCTTCATATACGCTGGATGCACTCGCCGGTGCAATAGTCACTTTGAATTGCAATTCCTTATTCGGCAGCTCTTCATATGCGCTGGATGCACTCGCCGGTGCAACAGTGACTTTGAATTGTAATTGGTTGATACGACAGCTCTTCATATGCGCTGGATGCACTCGCCGGTGCAACAGTGACTTTGAATTGTAATTGGTTGATTCTACAGCTCTTCATATGCGCTGGATGCACTCGCCGGTGCAATAGTGACCTTGAATTGCAATTCCTTATTCGACAGCTCTTCATATGCGCTGGATGCACTCGCCGGTGCATTAGTCACTTTCCATTGCAATTGCTTATTCGCCAGCTCTTCATATCCGCTGGATGCACTCGCCGGTGCATTAGTCACTTTGTATTGCAATTTCTTATTCACCAGCTCTTCATATGCGCTGGATGCACTCGCCGGTGCATTAGTCACATTCCATTGCAATTGCTTATTCGCCAGCTCTTCATATCCACTGGATGCACTCGCCGGTGCAATAGTGACTTTGAATTGCAATTACTTATTCGACAGCTCTTCATATGCGCTGGATGCACTCGCCGGTGCAATAGTCACTTTGAATTGCAATTCCTTATTCGACAGCTCTTCATATGCGCTGGATGCACTCGCCGATGCATTAGTCACTTTGTATTGCAATTGCTTATTCACCAGCTCTTCATATGCGCTGGATGCACTCGCCGGTGCATTAGTCACATTCCATTGCAATTCCTTATTCGACAGCTCTTCATATGCGCTGGATGCACTCGCCGGTGCATTAGTCACTTTGTATTGCAATTGCTTATTCATCAGCTCTTCATATGCGCTGGATGCACTCGCTGGTGCATTAGTCACTTTGGATTGCAATTGCTTATTCGCCAGCTCTTCATATCCGCTGGCTGCACTCGCCGGTGCAATAGTGACTTTGAATTGTAATTGGTTGATACGACAGCTCTTCATATGCGCTGGATGCACTCGCCGGTGCAACAGTGACTTTGAATTGTAATTGGTTGATTCGACAGCTCTTCATATGCGCTGGATGCACTCGCCGGTGCATTAGTCACTTTGGATTGCAATTGCTTATTCGCCAGCTCTTCATATGCGCTGGATGCACTCGCCGGTGCATTAATCACTTTGTATTGCAATTGCTTATTCACCAGCTCTTCATATGCGCTGGATGCACCCGCCGGTGCATTAGTCACTTTGGATTGCAATTGCTTATTCGCCAGCTCTTCATATGCGCTGGATGCACTCGCCGGTGCATTAGTCACTTTGTATTGCAATTTCTTATTCACCAGCTCTTCATATGCGCTGGATGCACTCGCCGGTGCATTAGTCACTTTCCATTGCAATTGCTTATTCGCCAGCTCTTCATATCCGCTGGATGCACTCGCCGGTGCATTAGTCACATTCCATTGCAATTCCTTATTCGACAGCTCTTCATATGCGCTGGATGCACTCGCCGGTGCATTAGTCACTTTGTATTGCAATTGCTTATTCACCAGCTCTTCATATGCGCTGGATACACTCGCCGGTGCATTAGTCACTTTGGATTGCAATTGCTTATTCGCCAGCTCTTCATATGCGCTGGATGCTGTCGCCGGTGCATTAGTCACTTTGTATTGCAATTTCTTATTCACCAGCTCTTCATATGCGCTGGATGCACTCGCCGGTGCACTAGTCACTTTCCATTGCAATTGCTTATTCGCCAGCTCTTGATATGCGCTGGATGCACTCGCCGGTGCATTAGTCACTTTGTATTGCAATTGCTTATTCATCAGCTCTTCATATGCGCTGGATGCACTCGCTGGTGCATTAGTCACTTTGGATTGCAATTGCTTATTCGCCAGCTCTTCATATCCGCTGGCTGCACTCGCCGGTGCAATAGTGACTTTGAATTGTAATTGGTTGATACGACAGCTCTTCATATGCGCTGGATGCACTCGCCGGTGCAACAGTGACTTTGAATTGTAATTGGTTGATTCGACAGCTCTTCATATGCGCTGGATGCACTCGCCGGTGCATTAGTCACTTTGGATTGCAATTGCTTATTCGCCAGCTCTTCATATGCGCTGGATGCACTCGCCGGTGCATTAGTCACTTTGTATTGCAATTTCTTATTCACCAGCTCTTCATATGCGCTGGATGCACTCGCCGGTGCATTAGTCACTTTCCATTGCAATTGCTTATTCGCCAGCTCTTCATATCCGCTGGATGCACTCGCCGGTGCATTAGTCACATTCCATTGCAATTCCTTATTCGACAGCTCTTCATATGCGCTGGATGCACTCGCCGGTGCATTAATCACTTTGTATTGCAATTGCTTATTCACCAGCTCTTCATATGCGCTGGATGCACTCGCCGGTGCATTAGTCACATTCCATTGCAATTGCTTATTCGCCAGCTCTTCATATCCACTGGATGCACTCGCCGGTGCAATAGTGACTTTGAATTGCAATTACTTATTCGACAGCTCTTCATATGCGCTGGATGCACTCGCCGGTGCAATAGTCACTTTGGATTGCAATTGCTTATTCGCCAGCTCTTCATATCCGCTGGCTGCACTCGCCGGTGCAATAGTGACTTTGAATTGTAATTGGTTGATACGACAGCTCTTCATATGCGCTGGATGCACTCGCCGGTGCAACAGTGACTTTGAATTGTAATTGGTTGATTCGACAGCTCTTCATATGCGCTGGATGCACTCGCCGGTGCATTAGTCACTTTGGATTGCAATTGCTTATTCGCCAGCTCTTCATATGCGCTGGATGCACTCGCCGGTGCATTAATCACTTTGTATTGCAATTGCTTATTCACCAGCTCTTCATATGCGCTGGATGCACTCGCCAGTGCAATAGTCACTTTGAATTGCAATTCCTTATTCGCCAGCTCTTCATATGCGCTGGATGCACTCGCCGGTGCATTAGTGACTTTGGATTGCAATTGCTTATTCGCCAGCTCTTCATATGCGCTGGATGCACTCGCCGGTGCATTAATCACTTTGTATTGCAATTGCTTATTCACCAGCTCTTCATATGCGTTGAATGCACTCGCCGGTGCATTAGTCACTTTGGATTGCAATTGCTTATTCGCCAGCTCTTCATATGCGCTGGATGCACTCGCCGGTGCATTAGTCACTTTGTATTGCAATTGCTTATTCACCAGCTCTTCATATGCGCTGGATGCACCCGCCGGTGCATTAGTCACTTTGGATTGCAATTGCTTATTCGACAGCTCTTCATATGCGCTGGATGCACTCGCCGATGCATTAGTCACTTTGTATTGCAATTGCTTATTCACCAGCTCTTCATATGCGCTGGATGCACTCGCCGGTGCAATAGTGACTTTGAATTGCAATTACTTATTCGACAGCTCTTCATATGCGCTGGATGCACTCGCCGGTGCAATAGTCACTTTGAATTGCAATTCCTTATTCGACAGCTCTTCATATGCGCTGGATGCACTCGCCGATGCATTAGTCACTTTGTATTGCAATTGCTTATTCACCAGCTCTTCATATGCGCTGGATGCACTCGCCGGTGCATTAGTCACATTCCATTGCAATTCCTTATTCGACAGCTCTTCATATGCGCTGGATGCACTCGCCGGTGCATTAGTCACTTTGTATTGCAATTGCTTATTCACCAGCTCTTCATATGCGCTGGATACACTCGCCGGTGCATTAGTCACTTTGGATTGCAATTGCTTATTCGCCAGCTCTTCATATGCGCTGGATGCTGTCGCCGGTGCATTAGTCACTTTGTATTGCAATTTCTTATTCACCAGCTCTTCATATGCGCTGGATGCACTCGCCGGTGCACTAGTCACTTTCCATTGCAATTGCTTATTCGCCAGCTCTTGATATGCGCTGGATGCACTCGCCGGTGCATTAGTCACTTTGTATTGCAATTGCTTATTCATCAGCTCTTCATATGCGCTGGATGCACTCGCTGGTGCATTAGTCACTTTGGATTGCAATTGCTTATTCGCCAGCTCTTCATATCCGCTGGCTGCACTCGCCGGTGCAATAGTGACTTTGAATTGTAATTGGTTGATTCGACAGCTCTTCATATGCGCTGGATGCACTCGCCGGTGCATTAGTCACTTTGGATTGCAATTGCTTATTCGCCAGCTCTTCATATGCGCTGGATGCACTCGCCGGTGCATTAATCACTTTGTATTGCAATTGCTTATTCACCAGCTCTTCATATGCGCTGGATGCACCCGCCGGTGCACTAGTCACTTTCCACTGCAATTGCTTATTCGCCAGCTCTTGATATGCGCTGGATGCACTCGCCGGTGCACTAGTCACTTTCCATTGCAATTGCTTATTCGCCAGCTCTTGATATGCGCTGGATGCACTCGCCGGTGCATTAGTCACTTTGTATTGCAATTGCTTATTCATCAGCTCTTCATATGCGCTGGATGCACTCGCTGGTGCATTAGTCACTTTGGATTGCAATTGCTTATTCGCCAGCTCTTCATATCCGCTGGCTGCACTCGCCGGTGCAATAGTGACTTTGAATTGTAATTGGTTGATACGACAGCTCTTCATATGCGCTGGATTCACTCGCCGGTGCAACAGTGACTTTGAATTGTAATTGGTTGATTCGACAGCTCTTCATATGCGCTGGATGCACTCGCCGGTGCATTAGTCACTTTGGATTGCAATTGCTTATTCGCCAGCTCTTCATATGCGCTGGATGCACTCGCCGGTGCATTAATCACTTTGTATTGCAATTGCTTATTCACCAGCTCTTCATATGCGCTGGATGCACCCGCCGGTGCATTAGTCACTTTGGATTGCAATTGCTTATTCGCCAGCTCTTCATATGCGCTGGATGCACTCGCCGGTGCATTAGTCACTTTGTATTGCAATTTCTTATTCACCAGCTCTTCATATGCGCTGGATGCACTCGCCGGTGCATTAGTCACTTTCCATTGCAATTGCTTATTCGCCAGCTCTTCATATCCGTTGGATGCACTCGCCGGTGCATTAGTCACATTCCATTGCAATTCCTTATTCGACAGCTCTTCATATGCGCTGGATGCACTCGCCGGTGCATTAGTCACTTTGTATTGCAATTGCTTATTCACCAGCTCTTCATATGCGCTGGATACACTCGCCGGTGCATTAGTCACTTTGGACTGCAATTGCTTATTCGCCAGCTCTTCATATGCGCTGGATGCTGTCGCCGGTGCATTAGTCACTTTGTATTGCAATTTCTTATTCACCAGCTCTTCATATGCGCTGGATGCACTCGCCGGTGCACTAGTCACTTTCCATTGCAATTGCTTATTCGCCAGCTCTTGATATGCGCTGGATGCACTCGCCGGTGCATTAGTCACTTTGTATTGCAATTGCTTATTCATCAGCTCTTCATATGCGCTGGATGCACTCGCTGGTGCATTAGTCACTTTGGATTGCAATTGCTTATTCGCCAGCTCTTCATATCCGCTGGCTGCACTCGCCGGTGCAATAGTGACTTTGAATTGTAATTGGTTGATACGACAGCTCTTCATATGCGCTGGATGCACTCGCCGGTGCAACAGTGACTTTGAATTGTAATTGGTTGATTCGACAGCTCTTCATATGCGCTGGATGCACTCGCCGGTGCATTAGTCACTTTGGATTGCAATTGCTTATTCGCCAGCTCTTCATATGCGCTGGATGCACTCGCCGGTGCATTAATCACTTTGTATTGCAATTGGTTATTCACCAGCTCTTCATATGCGCTGGATGCACCCGCCGGTGCATTAGTCACTTTGGATTGCAATTGCTTATTCGCCAGCTCTTCATATGCGCTGGATGCACTCGCCGGTGCATTAGTCACTTTGTATTGCAATTTCTTATTCACCAGCTCTTCATATGCGCTGGATGCACTCGCCGGTGCATTAGTCACATTCCATTGCAATTCCTTATTCGACAGCTCTTCATATGCGCTGGATGCTGTCGCCGGTGCATTAGTCACTTTGTATTGCAATTTCTTATTCACCAGCTCTTCATATGCGCTGGATGCACTCGCCGGTGCACTAGTCACTTTCCATTGCAATTGCTTATTCGCCAGCTCTTGATATGCGCTGGATGCACTCGCCGGTGCATTAGTCACTTTGTATTGCAATTGCTTATTCACCAGCTCTTCATATGCGCTGGATGCACTCGCCGGTGCATTAGTCACATTCCATTGCAATTCCTTATTCGACAGCTCTTCATATGCGCTGGATGCACTCGCCGGTGCATTAGTCACTTTGTATTGCAATTGCTTATTCACCAGCTCTTCATATGCGCTGGATACACTCGCCGGTGCATTAGTCACTTTGGATTGCAATTGCTTATTCGCCAGCTCTTCATATGCGCTGGATGCACTCGCCGGTGCATTAGTCACTTTGTATTGCAATTGCTTATTCATCAGCTCTTCATATGCGCTGGATGCACTCGCTGGTGCATTAGTCACTTTGGATTGCAATTGCTTATTCGCCAGCTCTTCATATCCGCTGGCTGCACTCGCCGGTGCAATAGTGACTTTGAATTGTAATTGGTTGATTCGACAGCTCTTCATATGCGCTGGATGCACTCGCCGGTGCATTAGTCACTTTGGATTGCAATTGCTTATTCGCCAGCTCTTCATATGCGCTGGATGCACTCGCCGGTGCATTAATCACTTTGTATTGCAATTGCTTATTCACCAGCTCTTCATATGCGCTGGATGCACCCGCCGGTGCACTAGTCACTTTCCACTGCAATTGCTTATTCGCCAGCTCTTGATATGCGCTGGATGCACTCGCCGGTGCACTAGTCACTTTCCATTGCAATTGCTTATTCGCCAGCTCTTGATATGCGCTGGATGCACTCGCCGGTGCATTAGTCACTTTGTATTGCAATTGCTTATTCATCAGCTCTTCATATGCGCTGGATGCACTCGCTGGTGCATTAGTCACTTTGGATTGCAATTGCTTATTCGCCAGCTCTTCATATCCGCTGGCTGCACTCGCCGGTGCAATAGTGACTTTGAATTGTAATTGGTTGATACGACAGCTCTTCATATGCGCTGGATGCACTCGCCGGTGCAACAGTGACTTTGAATTGTAATTGGTTGATTCGACAGCTCTTCATATGCGCTGGATGCACTCGCCGGTGCATTAGTCACTTTGGATTGCAATTGCTTATTCGCCAGCTCTTCATATGCGCTGGATGCACTCGCCGGTGCATTAATCACTTTGTATTGCAATTGCTTATTCACCAGCTCTTCATATGCGCTGGATGCACCCGCCGGTGCATTAGTCACTTTGGATTGCAATTGCTTATTCGCCAGCTCTTCATATGCGCTGGATGCACTCGCCGGTGCATTAGTCACTTTGTATTGCAATTTCTTATTCACCAGCTCTTCATATGCGCTGGATGCACTCGCCGGTGCATTAGTCACTTTCCATTGCAATTGCTTATTCGCCAGCTCTTCATATCCGTTGGATGCACTCGCCGGTGCATTAGTCACATTCCATTGCAATTCCTTATTCGACAGCTCTTCATATGCGCTGGATGCACTCGCCGGTGCATTAGTCACTTTGTATTGCAATTGCTTATTCACCAGCTCTTCATATGCGCTGGATACACTCGCCGGTGCATTAGTCACTTTGGACTGCAATTGCTTATTCGCCAGCTCTTCATATGCGCTGGATGCTGTCGCCGGTGCATTAGTCACTTTGTATTGCAATTTCTTATTCACCAGCTCTTCATATGCGCTGGATGCACTCGCCGGTGCACTAGTCACTTTCCATTGCAATTGCTTATTCGCCAGCTCTTGATATGCGCTGGATGCACTCGCCGGTGCATTAGTCACTTTGTATTGCAATTGCTTATTCATCAGCTCTTCATATGCGCTGGATGCACTCGCTGGTGCATTAGTCACTTTGGATTGCAATTGCTTATTCGCCAGCTCTTCATATCCGCTGGCTGCACTCGCCGGTGCAATAGTGACTTTGAATTGTAATTGGTTGATACGACAGCTCTTCATATGCGCTGGATGCACTCGCCGGTGCAACAGTGACTTTGAATTGTAATTGGTTGATTCGACAGCTCTTCATATGCGCTGGATGCACTCGCCGGTGCATTAGTCACTTTGGATTGCAATTGCTTATTCGCCAGCTCTTCATATGCGCTGGATGCACTCGCCGGTGCATTAATCACTTTGTATTGCAATTGGTTATTCACCAGCTCTTCATATGCGCTGGATGCACCCGCCGGTGCATTAGTCACTTTGGATTGCAATTGCTTATTCGCCAGCTCTTCATATGCGCTGGATGCACTCGCCGGTGCATTAGTCACTTTGTATTGCAATTTCTTATTCACCAGCTCTTCATATGCGCTGGATGCACTCGCCGGTGCATTAGTCACATTCCATTGCAATTCCTTATTCGACAGCTCTTCATATGCGCTGGATGCACTCGCCGGTGCATTAGTCACATTCCATTGCAATTCCTTATTCGACAGCTCTTCATATGCGCTGGATGCACTCGCCGGTGCATTAGTCACTTTGTATTGCAATTGCTTATTCACCAGCTCTTCATATGCGCTGGATACACTCGCCGGTGCATTAGTCACTTTGGATTGCAATTGCTTATTCGCCAGCTCTTCATATGCGCTGGATGCTGTCACCGGTGCATTAGTCACTTTGTATTGCAATTTCTTATTCACCAGCTCTTCATATGCGCTGGATGCACTCGCCGGTGCACTAGTCACTTTCCATTGCAATTGCTTATTCGCCAGCCCTTGATATGCGCTGGATGCACTCGCCGGTGCATTAGTCACTTTGTATTGCAATTGCTTATTCATCAGCTCTTCATATGCGCTGGATGCACTCGCTGGTGCATTAGTCACTTTGGATTGCAATTGCTTATTCGCCAGCTCTTCATATCCGCTGGCTGCACTCGCCGGTGCAATAGTGACTTTGAATTGTAATTGGTTGATACGACAGCTCTTCATATGCGCTGGATGCACTCGCCGGTGCAACAGTGACTTTGAATTGTAATTGGTTGATTCGACAGCTCTTCATATGCGCTGGATGCACTCGCCGGTGCATTAGTCACTTTGTATTGCAATTGCTTATTCACCAGCTCTTCATATGCGCTGGATACACTCGCCGGTGCATTAGTCACTTTGGATTGCAATTGCTTATTCGCCAGCTCTTCATATGCGCTGGATGCTGTCGCCGGTGCATTAGTCACTTTGTATCGCAATTTCTTATTCACCAGCTCTTCATATGCGCTGGATGCACTCGCCGGTGCACTAGTCACTTTCCATTGCAATTGCTTATTCGCCAGCTCTTGATATGCGCTGGATGCACTCGCCGGTGCATTAGTCACTTTGTATTGCAATTGCTTATTCATCAGCTCTTCATATGCGCTGGATGCACTCGCTGGTGCATTAGTCACTTTGGATTGCAATTGCTTATTCGCCAGCTCTTCATATCCGCTGGCTGCACTCGCCGGTGCAATAGTGACTTTGAATTGTAATTGGTTGATACGACAGCTCTTCATATGCGCTGGATGCACTCGCCGGTGCAACAGTGACTTTGAATTGTAATTGGTTGATTCGACAGCTCTTCATATGCGCTGGATGCACTCGCCGGTGCATTAGTCACTTTGGATTGCAATTGCTTATTCGCCAGCTCTTCATATGCGCTGGATGCACTCGCCGGTGCATTAATCACTTTGTATTGCAATTGCTTATTCACCAGCTCTTCATATGCGCTGGATGCACTCGCCGGTGCAATAGTCACTTTGAATTGCAATTCCTTATTCGCCAGCTCTTCATATGCGCTGGATGCACTCGCCGGTGCATTAGTGACTTTGGATTGCAATTGCTTATTCGCCAGCTCTTCATATGCGCTGGATGCACTCGCCGGTGCATTAATCACTTTGTATTGCAATTGCTTATTCACCAGCTCTTCATATGCGTTGAATGCACTCGCCGGTGCATTAGTCACTTTGGATTGCAATTGCTTATTCGCCAGCTCTTCATATGCGCTGGATGCACTCGCCGGTGCATTAGTCACTTTGTATTGCAATTGCTTATTCACCAGCTCTTCATATGCGCTGGATGCACCCGCCGGTGCATTAGTCACTTTGGATTGCAATTGCTTATTCGACAGCTCTTCATATGCGCTGGATGCACTCGCCGATGCATTAGTCACTTTGTATTGCAATTGCTTATTCACCAGCTCTTCATATGCGCTGGATGCACTCGCCGGTGCATTAGTCACATTCCATTGCAATTCCTTATTCGACAGCTCTTCATATGCGCTGGATGCACTCGCCGGTGCATTAGTCACTTTGGATTGCAATTGCTTATTCGCCAGCTCTTCATATGCGCTGGATGCACTCGCCGGTGCATTAATCACTTTGTATTGCAATTGCTTATTCACCAGCTCTTCATATGCGCTGGATGCACCCGCCGGGGCATTAGTCACTTTGGATTGCAATTGCTTATTCGCCAGCTCTTCATATGCGCTGGATGCACTCGCCGGTGCATTAGTCACTTTGTATTGCAATTTCTTATTCACCAGCTCTTCATATGCGCTGGATGCACTCGCCGGTGCATTAGTCACTTTCCATTGCAATTGCTTATTCGCCAGCTCTTCATATCCGCTGGATGCACTCGCCGGTGCATTAGTCACTTTGTATTGCAATTTCATATTCACCAGCTCTTCATATGCGCTGGATGCACTCGCCGGTGCATTAGTCACATTCCATTGCAATTGCTTATTCGCCAGCTCTTCATATCCACTGGATGCACTCGCCGGTGCAATAGTGACTTTGAATTGCAATTACTTATTCGACAGCTCTTCATATGCGCTGGATGCACTCGCCGGTGCAATAGTCACTTTGAATTGCAATTCCTTATTCGACAGCTCTTCATATGCGCTGGATGCACTCGCCGATGCATTAGTCACTTTGTATTGCAATTGCTTATTCACCAGCTCTTCATATGCGCTGGATGCACTCGCCGGTGCATTAGTCACATTCCATTGCAATTCCTTATTCGACAGCTCTTCATATGCGCTGGATGCACTCGCCGGTGCATTAGTCACTTTGTATTGCAATTGCTTATTCACCAGCTCTTCATATGCGCTGGATACACTCGCCGGTGCATTAGTCACTTTGGATTGCAATTGCTTATTCGCCAGCTCTTCATATGCGCTGGATGCTGTCGCCGGTGCATTAGTCACTTTGTATTGCAATTGCTTATTCATCAGCTCTTCATATGCGCTGGATGCACTCGCTGGTGCATTAGTCACTTTGGATTGCAATTGCTTATTCGCCAGCTCTTCATATCCGCTGGCTGCACTCGCCGGTGCATTAGTCACTTTGTATTGCAATTGCTTATTCATCAGCTCTTCATATGCGCTGGATGCACTCGCTGGTGCATTAGTCACTTTGGATTGCAATTGCTTATTCGCCAGCTCTTCATATCCGCTGGCTGCACTCGCCGGTGCAATAGTGACTTTGAATTGTAATTGGTTGATACGACAGCTCTTCATATGCGCTGGATGCACTCGCCGGTGCAACAGTGACTTTGAATTGTAATTGGTTGATTCGACAGCTCTTCATATGCGCTGGATGCACTCGCCGGTGCATTAGTCACTTTTTTTTGCAATTGCTTATTCACCAGCTGTTCATATGCGCTGGATGCACTCGCCGGTGCAACAGTGACTTTGAATTGCAATTACTTATTCGACAGCTCTTCATATGCGCTGGATGCTGTCGCCGGTGCATTAGTCACTTTGTATTGCAATTTCTTATTCACCAGCTCTTCATATGCGCTGGATGCACTCGCCGGTGCACTAGTCACTTTCCATTGCAATTGCTTATTCGCCAGCTCTTGATATGCGCTGGATGCACTCGCCGGTGCATTAGTCACTTTGTATTGCAATTGCTTATTCATCAGCTCTTCATATGCGCTGGATGCACTCGCCGGTGCATTAGTCACATTCCATTGCAATTCCTTATTCGACAGCTCTTCATATGCGCTGGATGCACTCGCCGGTGAATTAGTCACTTTGTATTGCAATTGCTTATTCACCAGCTCTTCATATGCGCTGGATGCACTCGCCGGTGCATAAGTCACTTTCCATTGCAATTGCTTATTCGCCAGCTCTTCATATCCGCTGGATGCACTCGCCGGTGCATTAGTCACTTTGTATTGCAATTTCTTATTCACCAGCTCTTCATATGCGCTGGAAGCACTCGCCGGTGCATTAGTCACATTGCATTGCAATTGCTTATTCGCCAGCTCTTCATATCCACTGGATGCACTCGCCGGTGCAATAGTGACTTTGAATTGCAATTACTTATTCGACAGCTCTTCATATGCGCTGGATGCACTCGCCAGTGCAATAGTGACTTTGAATTGCAATTACTTATTCGACAGCTCTTCATATGCGCTGGATGCACTCGCCGGTGCAATAGTCACTTTGAATTGCAATTCATTATTCGACAGCTCTTCATATGCGCTGGATGCACTCGCCGGTGCATTAGTCACTTTGGATTGCAATTGCTTATTCGCCAGCTCTTCATATGCGCTGGATGCACTCGCCGGTGCATTAATCACTTTGTATTGCAATTGCTTATTCACCAGCTCTTCATATGCGCTGGATGCACCCGCCGGTGCATTAGTCACTTTGGATTGCAATTGCTTATTCGCCAGCTCTTCATATGCGCTGGATGCACTCGCCGGTGCATTAGTCACTTTGTATTGCAATTTCTTATTCACCAGCTCTTCATATGCGCTGGATGCACTCGCCGGTGCATTAGTCACTTTCCATTGCAATTGCTTATTCGCCAGCTCTTCATATGCGCTGGATGCTGTCGCCGGTGCATTAGTCACTTTGTATTGCAATTTCTTATTCACCAGCTCTTCATATGCGCTGGATGCACTCGCCGGTGCACTAGTCACTTTCCATTGCAATTGCTTATTCGCCAGCTCTTGATATGCGCTGGATGCACTCGCCGGTGCATTAGTCACTTTGTATTGCAATTGCTTATTCATCAGCTCTTCATATGCGCTGGATGCACTCGCCGGTGCATTAGTCACATTCCATTGCAATTCCTTATTCGACAGCTCTTCATATGCGCTGGATGCACTCGCCGGTGAATTAGTCACTTTGTATTGCAATTGCTTATTCACCAGCTCTTCATATGCGCTGGATGCACTCGCCGGTGCATAAGTCACTTTCCATTGCAATTGCTTATTCGCCAGCTCTTCATATCCGCTGGATGCACTCGCCGGTGCATTAGTCACTTTGTATTGCAATTTCTTATTCACCAGCTCTTCATATGCGCTGGAAGCACTCGCCGGTGCATTAGTCACATTGCATTGCAATTGCTTATTCGCCAGCTCTTCATATCCACTGGATGCACTCGCCGGTGCAATAGTGACTTTGAATTGCAATTACTTATTCGACAGCTCTTCATATGCGCTGGATGCACTCGCCAGTGCAATAGTGACTTTGAATTGCAATTACTTATTCGACAGCTCTTCATATGCGCTGGATGCACTCGCCGGTGCAATAGTCACTTTGAATTGCAATTCATTATTCGACAGCTCTTCATATGCGCTGGATGCACTCGCCGGTGCATTAGTCACTTTGGATTGCAATTGCTTATTCGCCAGCTCTTCATATGCGCTGGATGCACTCGCCGGTGCATTAATCACTTTGTATTGCAATTGCTTATTCACCAGCTCTTCATATGCGCTGGATGCACCCGCCGGTGCATTAGTCACTTTGGATTGCAATTGCTTATTCGCCAGCTCTTCATATGCGCTGGATGCACTCGCCGGTGCATTAGTCACTTTGTATTGCAATTTCTTATTCACCAGCTCTTCATATGCGCTGGATGCACTCGCCGGTGCATTAGTCACTTTCCATTGCAATTGCTTATTCGCCAGCTCTTCATATGCGCTGGATGCTGTCGCCGGTGCATTAGTCACTTTGTATTGCAATTTCTTATTCACCAGCTCTTCATATGCGCTGGATGCACTCGCCGGTGCACTAGTCACTTTCCATTGCAATTGCTTATTCGCCAGCTCTTGATATGCGCTGGATGCACTCGCCGGTGCATTAGTCACTTTGTATTGCAATTGCTTATTCATCAGCTCTTCATATGCGCTGGATGCACTCGCCGGTGCATTAGTCACATTCCATTGCAATTCCTTATTCGACAGCTCTTCATATGCGCTGGATGCACTCGCCGGTGAATTAGTCACTTTGTATTGCAATTGCTTATTCACCAGCTCTTCATATGCGCTGGATGCACTCGCCGGTGCATAAGTCACTTTCCATTGCAATTGCTTATTCGCCAGCTCTTCATATCCGCTGGATGCACTCGCCGGTGCATTAGTCACTTTGTATTGCAATTTCATATTCACCAGCTCTTCATATGCGCTGGATGCACTCGCCGGTGCATTAGTCACATTCCATTGCAATTGCTTATTCGCCAGCTCTTCATATCCACTGGATGCACTCGCCGGTGCAATAGTGACTTTGAATTGCAATTACTTATTCGACAGCTCTTCATATGCGCTGGATGCACTCGCCGGTGCAATAGTCACTTTGAATTGCAATTCCTTATTCGACAGCTCTTCATATGCGCTGGATGCACTCGCCGATGCATTAGTCACTTTGTATTGCAATTGCTTATTCACCAGCTCTTCATATGCGCTGGATGCACTCGCCGGTGCATTAGTCACATTCCATTGCAATTCCTTATTCGACAGCTCTTCATATGCGCTGGATGCACTCGCCGGTGCATTAGTCACTTTGTATTGCAATTGCTTATTCACCAGCTCTTCATATGCGCTGGATACACTCGCCGGTGCATTAGTCACTTTGGATTGCAATTGCTTATTCGCCAGCTCTTCATATGCGCTGGATGCTGTCGCCGGTGCATTAGTCACTTTGTATTGCAATTGCTTATTCATCAGCTCTTCATATGCGCTGGATGCACTCGCTGGTGCATTAGTCACTTTGGATTGCAATTGCTTATTCGCCAGCTCTTCATATCCGCTGGCTGCACTCGCCGGTGCATTAGTCACTTTGTATTGCAATTGCTTATTCATCAGCTCTTCATATGCGCTGGATGCACTCGCTGGTGCATTAGTCACTTTGGATTGCAATTGCTTATTCGCCAGCTCTTCATATCCGCTGGCTGCACTCGCCGGTGCAATAGTGACTTTGAATTGTAATTGGTTGATACGACAGCTCTTCATATGCGCTGGATGCACTCGCCGGTGCAACAGTGACTTTGAATTGTAATTGGTTGATTCGACAGCTCTTCATATGCGCTGGATGCACCCGCCGGTGCATTAGTCACTTTTTTTTGCAATTGCTTATTCACCAGCTGTTCATATGCGCTGGATGCACTCGCCGGTGCAACAGTGACTTTGAATTGCAATTACTTATTCGACAGCTCTTCATATGCGCTGGATGCTGTCGCCGGTGCATTAGTCACTTTGTATTGCAATTTCTTATTCACCAGCTCTTCATATGCGCTGGATGCACTCGCCGGTGCACTAGTCACTTTCCATTGCAATTGCTTATTCGCCAGCTCTTGATATGCGCTGGATGCACTCGCCGGTGCATTAGTCACTTTGTATTGCAATTGCTTATTCATCAGCTCTTCATATGCGCTGGATGCACTCGCCGGTGCATTAGTCACATTCCATTGCAATTCCTTATTCGACAGCTCTTCATATGCGCTGGATGCACTCGCCGGTGAATTAGTCACTTTGTATTGCAATTGCTTATTCACCAGCTCTTCATATGCGCTGGATGCACTCGCCGGTGCATAAGTCACTTTCCATTGCAATTGCTTATTCGCCAGCTCTTCATATCCGCTGGATGCACTCGCCGGTGCATTAGTCACTTTGTATTGCAATTTCTTATTCACCAGCTCTTCATATGCGCTGGATGCACTCGCCGGTGCATTAGTCACATTGCATTGCAATTGCTTATTCGCCAGCTCTTCATATCCACTGGATGCACTCGCCGGTGCAATAGTGACTTTGAATTGCAATTACTTATTCGACAGCTCTTCATATGCGCTGGATGCACTCGCCAGTGCAATAGTGACTTTGAATTGCAATTACTTATTCGACAGCTCTTCATATGCGCTGGATGCACTCGCCGGTGCAATAGTCACTTTGAATTGCAATTCATTATTCGACAGCTCTTCATATGCGCTGGATGCACTCGCCGGTGCATTAGTCACTTTGGATTGCAATTGCTTATTCGCCAGCTCTTCATATGCGCTGGATGCACTCGCCGGTGCATTAATCACTTTGTATTGCAATTGCTTATTCACCAGCTCTTCATATGCGCTGGATGCACCCGCCGGTGCATTAGTCACTTTGGATTGCAATTGCTTATTCGCCAGCTCTTCATATGCGCTGGATGCACTCGCCGGTGCATTAGTCACTTTGTATTGCAATTTCTTATTCACCAGCTCTTCATATGCGCTGGATGCACTCGCCGGTGCATTAGTCACTTTCCATTGCAATTGCTTATTCGCCAGCTCTTCATATGCGCTGGATGCTGTCGCCGGTGCATTAGTCACTTTGTATTGCAATTTCTTATTCACCAGCTCTTCATATGCGCTGGATGCACTCGCCGGTGCACTAGTCACTTTCCATTGCAATTGCTTATTCGCCAGCTCTTGATATGCGCTGGATGCACTCGCCGGTGCATTAGTCACTTTGTATTGCAATTGCTTATTCATCAGCTCTTCATATGCGCTGGATGCACTCGCCGGTGCATTAGTCACATTCCATTGCAATTCCTTATTCGACAGCTCTTCATATGCGCTGGATGCACTCGCCGGTGAATTAGTCACTTTGTATTGCAATTGCTTATTCACCAGCTCTTCATATGCGCTGGATGCACTCGCCGGTGCATAAGTCACTTTCCATTGCAATTGCTTATTCGCCAGCTCTTCATATCCGCTGGATGCACTCGCCGGTGCATTAGTCACTTTGTATTGCAATTTCTTATTCACCAGCTCTTCATATGCGCTGGATGCACTCGCCGGTGCATTAGTCACTTTGTATTGCAATTGCTTATTCACCAGCTCTTCATATGCGCTGGATACACTCGCCGGTGCATTAGTCACTTTGGATTGCAATTGCTTATTCGCCAGCTCTTCATATGCGCTGGATGCTGTCGCCGGTGCATTAGTCACTTTGTATTGCAATTTCTTATTCACCAGCTCTTCATATGCGCTGGATGCACTCGCCGGTGCACTAGTCACTTTCCATTGCAATTGCTTATTCGCCAGCTCTTGATATGCGCTGGATGCACTCGCCGGTGCATTAGTCACTTTGTATTGCAATTGCTTATTCATCAGCTCTTCATATGCGCTGGATGCACTCGCTGGTGCATTAGTCACTTTGGATTGCAATTGCTTATTCGCCAGCTCTTCATATCCGCTGGCTGCACTCGCCGGTGCAATAGTGACTTTGAATTGTAATTGGATGATACGACAGCTCTTCATATGCGCTGGATGCACTCGCCGGTGCAACAGTGACTTTGAATTGTAATTGGTTGATTCGACAGCTCTTCATATGCGCTGGATGCACTCGCCGGTGCATTAGTCACTTTGTATTGCAATTGCTTATTCACCAGCTGTTCATATGCGCTGGATGCACTCGCCGGTGCAACAGTGACTTTGAATTGCAATTACTTATTCGACAGCTCTTCATATGCGCTGGATGCTGTCGCCGGTGCATTAGTCACTTTGTATTGCAATTTCTTATTCACCAGCTCTTCATATGCGCTGGATGCACTCGCCGGTGCAATAGTCACTTTGAATTGCAATTCCTTATTCGACAGCTCTTCATATGCGCTGGATGCACTCGCCGATGCATTAGTCACTTTGTATTGCAATTGCTTATTCACCAGCTCTTCATATGCGTTGAATGCACTCGCCGGTGCATTAGTCACTTTGTATTGCAATTTCTTATTCACCAGCTCTTCATATGCGCTGGATGCACTCGCCGGTGCATAAGTCACTTTCCATTGCAATTGCTTATTCGCCAGCTCTTCATATCCGCTGGATGCACTCGCCGGTGCATTAGTCACTTTGTATTGCAATTTCTTATTCACCAGCTCTTCATATGCGCTGGATGCACTCGCCGGTGCATTAGTCACATTGCATTGCAATTGCTTATTCGCCAGCTCTTCATATCCACTGGATGCACTCGCCGGTGCAATAGTGACTTTGAATTGCAATTACTTATTCGACAGCTCTTCATATGCGCTGGATGCACTCGCCTGTGCATTAGTCACATTCCATTGCAATTGCTTATTCGCCAGCTCTTCATATCCACTGGATGCACTCGCCGGTGCAATAGTGACTTTGAATTGCAATTACTTATTCGACAGCTCTTCATATGCGCTGGATGCACTCGCCGGTGCAATAGTCACTTTGAATTGCAATTGATTATTCGACAGCTCTTCATATGCGCTGGATGCACTCGCCGATGCATTAGTCACTTTGTATTGCAATTGCTTATTCACCAGCTCTTCATATGCGCTGGATGCACTCGCCGGTGCATTAGTCACATTCCATTGCAATTCCTTATTCGACAGCTCTTCATATGCGCTGGATGCACTCGCCGGTGCATTAGTCACTTTGTATTGCAATTGCTTATTCACCAGCTCTTCATATGCGCTGGATACACTCGCCGGTGCATTAGTCACTTTGGATTGCAATTGCTTATTCGCCAGCTCTTCATATGCGCTGGATGCTGTCGCCGGTGCATTAGTCACTTTGTATTGCAATTTCTTATTCACCAGCTCTTCATATGCGCTGGATGCACTCGCCGGTGCACTAGTCACTTTCCATTGCAATTGCTTATTCGCCAGCTCTTGATATGCGCTGGATGCACTCGCCGGTGCATTAGTCACTTTGTATTGCAATTGCTTATTCATCAGCTCTTCATATGCGCTGGATGCACTCGCTGGTGCATTAGTCACTTTGGATTGCAATTGCTTATTCGCCAGCTCTTCATATCCGCTGGCTGCACTCGCCGGTGCAATAGTGACTTTGAATTGTAATTGGTTGATACGACAGCTCTTCATATGCGCTGGATGCACTCGCCGGTGCAATAGACACTTTGAATTGCAATTCCTTATTCGACAGCTCTTCATATGCGCTGGATGCACTCGCCGATGCATTAGTCACTTTGTATTGCAATTGCTTATTCACCAGCTCTTCATATGCGCTGGATGCACTCGCCGGTGCATTAGTCACATTGCATTGCAATTCCTTATTCGACAGCTCATCATATGCGCTGGATGCTGTCGCCGGTGCATTAGTCACTTTGTATTGCAATTTCTTATTCACCAGCTCTTCATATGCGCTGGATGCACTCGCCGGTGCACTAGTCACTTTCCATTGCAATTGCTTATTCGCCAGCTCTTGATATGCGCTGGATGCACTCGCCGGTGCATTAGTCACTTTGTATTGCAATTTCTTATTCACCAGCTCTTCATATGCGCTGGATGCACTCGCCGGTGCATTAGTCACTTTGGATTGCAATTGCTTATTCGCCAGCTCTTCATATGCGCTGGATGCTGTCGCCGGTGCATTAGTCACTTTGTATTGCAATTTCTTATTCACCAGCTCTTCATATGCGCTGGATGCACTCGCCGGTGCACTAGTCACTTTCCATTGCAATTGCTTATTCGCCAGCTCTTGATATGCGCTGGATGCACTCGCCGGTGCATTAGTCACTTTGTATTGCAATTGCTTATTCATCAGCTCTTCATATGCGCTGGATGCACTCGCCAGTGCAATAGTGACTTTGAATTGCAATTACTTATTCGACAGCTCTTCATATGCGCTGGATGCACTCGCCGGTGCAATAGTCACTTTGAATTGCAATTCATTATTCGACAGCTCTTCATATGCGCTGGATGCACTCGCCGGTGCATTAGTCACTTTGGATTGCAATTGCTTATTCGCCAGCTCTTCATATGCGCTGGATGCACTCGCCGGTGCATTAATCACTTTGTATTGCAATTGCTTATTCACCAGCTCTTCATATGCGCTGGATGCACCCGCCGGTGCATTAGTCACTTTGGATTGCAATTGCTTATTCGCCAGCTCTTCATATGCGCTGGATGCACTCGCCGGTGCATTAGTCACTTTGTATTGCAATTTCTTATTCACCAGCTCTTCATATGCGCTGGATGCACTCGCCGGTGCATTAGTCACTTTCCATTGCAATTGCTTATTCGCCAGCTCTTCATATCCGCTGGATGCACTCGCCGGTGCATTAGTCACTTTGTATTGCAATTTCTTATTCACCAGCTCTTCATATGCGCTGGATGCACTCGCCGGTGCATTAGTCACATTCCATTGCAATTGCTTATTCGCCAGCTCTTCATATCCACTGGATGCACTCGCCGGTGCAATAGTGACTTTGAATTGCAATTACTTATTCGACAGCTCTTCATATGCGCTGGATGCACTCGCCGGTGCAATAGTCACTTTGAATTGTAATTGATTATTCGACAGCTCTTCATATGCGCTGGATGCACTCGCCGATGCATTAGTCACTTTGTATTGCAATAGCTTATTCACCAGCTCTTCATATGCGCTGGATGCACTCGCCGGTGCATTAGTCACATTCCATTGCAATTCCTTATTCGACAGCTCTTCATATGCGCTGGATGCACTCGCCGGTGCAACGAGCATTAGTCACTTTGTATTGCAATTGCTTATTCACCAGCTCTTCATATGCGCTGGATACACTCGCCGGTGCATTAGTCACTTTGGATTGCAATTGCTTATTCGCCAGCTCTTCATATGCGCTGGATGCTGTCGCCGGTGCATTAGTCACTTTGTATTGCAATTTCTTATTCACCAGCTCTTCATATGCGCTGGATGCACTCGCCGGTGCATTAGTCACATTACATTGCAATTCCTTATTCGACAGCTCTTCATATGCGCTGGATGCTGTCGCCGGTGCATTAGTCACTTTGTATTGCAATTTCTTATTCACCAGCTCTTCATATGCGCTGGATGCACTCGCCGGTGCACTAGTCACTTTCCATTGCAATTGCTTATTCGCCAGCTCTTGATATGCGCTGGATGCACTCGCCGGTGCATTAGTCACTTTGTATTGCAATTGCTTATTCATCAGCTCTTCATATGCGCTGGATGCACTCGCTGGTGCATTAGTCACTTTGGATTGCAATTGCTTATTCGCCAGCTCTTCATATCCGCTGGCTGCACTCGCCGGTGCAATAGTGACTTTGAATTGTAATTGGATGATACGACAGCTCTTCATATGCGCTGGATGCACTCGCCGGTGCAACAGTGACTTTGAGTTGTAATTGGTTGATTCGACAGCTCTTCATATGCGCTGGATGCACTCGCCGGTGCATTAGTCACTTTGTATTGCAATTGCTTATTCACCAGCTGTTCATATGCGCTGGATGCACTCGCCGGTGCAACAGTGACTTTGAATTGCAATTACTTATTCGACAGCTCTTCATATGCGCTGGATGCTGTCGCCGGTGCATTAGTCACTTTGTATTGCAATTTCTTATTCACCAGCTCTTCATATGCGCTGGATGCACTCGCCGGTGCAATAGTCACTTTGAATTGCAATTCCTTATTCGACAGCTCTTCATATGCGCTGGATGCACTCGCCGATGCATTAGTCACTTTGTATTGCAATTGCTTATTCACCAGCTCTTCATATGCGTTGAATGCACTCGCCGGTGCATTAGTCACTTTGTATTGCAATTTCTTATTCACCAGCTCTTCATATGCGCTGGATGCACTCGCCGGTGCATTAGTCACTTTGTATTGCAATTGCTTATTCACCAGCTCTTCATATGCGCTGGATACACTCGCCGGTGCATTAGTCACTTTGGATTGCAATTGCTTATTCGCCAGCTCTTCATATGCGCTGGATGCTGTCGCCGGTGCATTAGTCACTTTGTATTGCAATTTCTTATTCACCAGCTCTTCATATGCGCTGGATGCACTCGCCGGTGCACTAGTCACTTTCCATTGCAATTGCTTATTCGCCAGCTCTTGATATGCGCTGGATGCACTCGCCGATGCATTAGTCACTTTGTATTGCAATTGCTTATTCACCAGCTCTTCATATGCGCTGGATGCACTCGCCGGTGCATTAGTCACATTCCATTGCAATTCCTTATTCGACAGCTCTTCATATGCGCTGGATGCACTCGCCGGTGCATTAGTCACTTTGTATTGCAATTGCTTATTCACCAGCTCTTCATATGCGCTGGATACACTCGCCGGTGCATTAGTCACTTTGGATTGCAATTGCTTATTCGCCAGCTCTTCATATGCGCTGGATGCTGTCGCCGGTGCATTAGTCACTTTGTATTGCAATTTCTTATTCACCAGCTCTTCATATGCGCTGGATGCACTCGCCGGTGCACTAGTCACTTTCCATTGCAATTGCTTATTCGCCAGCTCTTGATATGCGCTGGATGCACTCGCCGGTGCATTAGTCACTTTGTATTGCAATTGCTTATTCATCAGCTCTTCATATGCGCTGGATGCACTCGCTGGTGCATTAGTCACTTTGGATTGCAATTGCTTATTCGCCAGCTCTTCATATCCGCTGGCTGCACTCGCCGGTGCAATAGTGACTTTGAATTGTAATTGGATGATACGACAGCTCTTCATATGCGCTGGATGCACTCGCCGGTGCAACAGTGACTTTGAATTGTAATTGGTTGATTCGACAGCTCTTCATATGCGCTGGATGCACTCGCCGGTGCATTAGTCACTTTGTATTGCAATTGCTTATTCACCAGCTGTTCATATGCGCTGGATGCACTCGCCGGTGCAACAGTGACTTTGAATTGCAATTACTTATTCGACAGCTCTTCATATGCGCTGGATGCTGCCGCCGGTGCATTAGTCACTTTGTATTGCAATTTCTTATTCACCAGCTCTTCATATGCGCTGGATGCACTCGCCGGTGCAATAGTCACTTTGAATTGCAATTCCTTATTCGACAGCTCTTCATATGCGCTGGATGCACTCGCCGATGCATTAGTCGCTTTGTATTGCAATTGCTTATTCACCAGCTCTTCATATGCGTTGAATGCACTCGCCGGTGCATTAGTCACTTTGTATTGCAATTTCTTATTCACCAGCTCTTCATATGCGCTGGATGCACTCGCCGGTGCATAAGTCACTTTCCATTGCAATTGCTTATTCGCCAGCTCTTCATATCCGCTGGATGCACTCGCCGGTGCATTAGTCACTTTGGATTGCAATTGCTTATTCGCCAGCTCTTCATATGCGCTGGATGCACTCGCCGGTGCATTAATCACTTTGTATTGCAATTGCTTATTCACCAGCTCTTCATATGCGCTGGATGCACCCGCCGGTGCATTAGTCACTTTGGATTGCAATTGCTTATTCGCCAGCTCTTCATATGCGCTGGATGCACTCGCCGGTGCATTAGTCACTTTGTATTGCAATTGCTTATTCACCAGCTCTTCATATGCGCTGGATACACTCGCCGGTGCATTAGTCACTTTGGATTGCAATTGCTTATTCGCCAGCTCTTCATATGCGCTGGATGCTGTCGCCGGTGCATTAGCCACTTAGTATTGCAATTTCTTATTCACCAGCTCTTCATATGCGCTGGATGCACTCGCCGGTGCACTAGTCACTTTCCATTGCAATTGCTTATTCGCCAGCTCTTGATATGCGCTGGATGCACTCGCCGATGCATTAGTCACTTTGTATTGCAATTGCTTATTCACCAGCTCTTCATATGCGCTGGATGCACTCGCCGGTGCATTAGTCACATTCCATTGCAATTCCTTATTCGACAGCTCTTCATATGCGCTGGATGCACTCGCCGGTGCATTAGTCACTTTGTATTGCAATTGCTTATTCACCAGCTCTTCATATGCGCTGGATACACTCGCCGGTGCATTAGTCACTTTGGATTGCAATTGCTTATTCGCCAGCTCTTCATATGCGCTGGATGCTGTCGCCGGTGCATTAGTCACTTTGTATTGCAATTTCTTATTCACCAGCTCTTCATATGCGCTGGATGCACTCGCCGGTGCACTAGTCACTTTCCATTGCAATTGCTTATTCGCCAGCTCTTGATATGCGCTGGATGCACTCGCCGGTGCATTAGTCACTTTGTATTGCAATTGCTTATTCATCAGCTCTTCATATGCGCTGGATGCACTCGCTGGTGCATTAGTCACTTTGGATTGCAATTGCTTATTCGCCAGCTCTTCATATCCGCTGGCTGCACTCGCCGGTGCAATAGTGACTTTGAATTGTAATTGGATGATACGACAGCTCTTCATATGCGCTGGATGCACTCGCCGGTGCAACAGTGACTTTGAATTGTAATTGGTTGATTCGACAGCTCTTCATATGCGCTGGATGCACTCGCCGGTGCATTAGTCACTTTGTATTGCAATTGCTTATTCACCAGCTGTTCATATGCGCTGGATGCACTCGCCGGTGCAACAGTGACTTTGAATTGCAATTACTTATTCGACAGCTCTTCATATGCGCTGGATGCTGTCGCCGGTGCATTAGTCACTTTGTATTGCAATTTCTTATTCACCAGCTCTTCATATGCGCTGGATGCACTCGCCGGTGCAATAGTCACTTTGAATTGCAATTCCTTATTCGACAGCTCTTCATATGCGCTGGATGCACTCGCCGATGCATTAGTCACTTTGTATTGCAATTGCTTATTCACCAGCTCTTCATATGCGCTGGATGCACTCGCCGGTGCATAAGTCACTTTCCATTGCAATTGCTTATTCGCCAGCTCTTCATATCCGCTGGATGCACTCGCCGGTGCATTAGTCACTTTGTATTGCAATTTCTTATTCACCAGCTCTTCATATGCGCTGGATGCACTCGCCGGTGCATTAGTCACATTGCATTGCAATTGCTTATTCGCCAGCTCTTCATATCCACTGGATGCACTCGCCGGTGCAATAGTGACTTTGAATTGCAATTACTTATTCGACAGCTCTTCATATGCGCTGGATGCACTCGCCAGTGCAATAGTGACTTTGAATTGCAATTACTTATTCGACAGCTCTTCATATGCGCTGGATGCACTCGCCGGTGCAATAGTCACTTTGAATTGCAATTCATTATTCGACAGCTCTTCATATGCGCTGGATGCACTCGCCGGTGCATTAGTCACTTTGGATTGCAATTGCTTATTCGCCAGCTCTTCATATGCGCTGGATGCACTCGCCGGTGCATTAATCACTTTGTATTGCAATTACTTATTCACCAGCTCTTCATATGCGCTGGATGCACCCGCCGGTGCATTAGTCACTTTGGATTGCAATTGCTTATTCGCCAGCTCTTCATATGCGCTGGATGCACTCGCCGGTGCATTAGTCACATTCCATTGCAATTGCTTATTCGCCAGCTCTTCATATCCACTGGATGCACTCGCCGGTGCAATAGTGACTTTGAATTGCAATTACTTAGTCGACAGCTCTTCATATGCGCTGGATGCACTCGCCAGTGCAATAGTGACTTTGAATTGCAATTACTTATTCGACAGCTCTTCATATGCGCTGGATGCACTCGCCGGTGCAATAGTCACTTTGAATTGCAATTCATTATTCGACAGCTCTTCATATGCGCTGGATGCACTCGCCGGTGCATTAGTCACTTTGGATTGCAATTGCTTATTCGCCAGCTCTTCATATGCGCTGGATGCACTCGCCGGTGCATTAATCACTTTGTATTGCAATTGCTTATTCACCAGCTCTTCATATGCGCTGGATGCACCCGCCGGTGCATTAGTCACTTTGGATTGCAATTGCTTATTCGCCAGCTCTTCATATGCGCTGGATGCACTCGCCGGTGCATTAGTCACTTTGTATTGCAATTGCTTATTCACCAGCTCTTCATATGCGCTGGATACACTCGCCGGTGCATTAGTCACTTTGGATTGCAATTGCTTATTCGCCAGCTCTTCATATGCGCTGGATGCTGTCGCCGGTGCATTAGTCACTTTGTATTGCAATTTCTTATTCACCAGCTCTTCATATGCGCTGGATGCACTCGCCGGTGCACTAGTCACTTTCCATTGCAATTGCTTATTCGCCAGCTCTTGATATGCGCTGGATGCACTCGCCGATGCATTAGTCACTTTGTATTGCAATTGCTTATTCACCAGCTCTTCATATGCGCTGGATGCACTCGCCGGTGCATTAGTCACATTCCATTGCAATTCCTTATTCGACAGCTCTTCATATGCGCTGGATGCACTCGCCGGTGCATTAGTCACTTTGTATTGCAATTGCTTATTCACCAGCTCTTCATATGCGCTGGATACACTCGCCGGTGCATTAGTCACTTTGGATTGCAATTGCTTATTCGCCAGCTCTTCATATGCGCTGGATGCTGTCGCCGGTGCATTAGTCACTTTGTATTGCAATTTCTTATTCACCAGCTCTTCATATGCGCTGGATGCACTCGCCGGTGCACTAGTCACTTTCCATTGCAATTGCTTATTCGCCAGCTCTTGATATGCGCTGGATGCACTCGCCGGTGCATTAGTCACTTTGTATTGCAATTGCTTATTCATCAGCTCTTCATATGCGCTGGATGCACTCGCTGGTGCATTAGTCACTTTGGATTGCAATTGCTTATTCGCCAGCTCTTCATATCCGCTGGCTGCACTCGCCGGTGCAATAGTGACTTTGAATTGTAATTGGATGATACGACAGCTCTTCATATGCGCTGGATGCACTCGCCGGTGCAACAGTGACTTTGAATTGTAATTGGTTGATTCGACAGCTCTTCATATGCGCTGGATGCACTCGCCGGTGCATTAGTCACTTTGTATTGCAATTGCTTATTCACCAGCTGTTCATATGCGCTGGATGCACTCGCCGGTGCAACAGTGACTTTGAATTGCAATTACTTATTCGACAGCTCTTCATATGCGCTGGATGCTGTCGCCGGTGCATTAGTCACTTTGTATTGCAATTTCTTATTCACCAGCTCTTCATATGCGCTGGATGCACTCGCCGGTGCAATAGTCACTTTGAATTGCAATTCCTTATTCGACAGCTCTTCATATGCGCTGGATGCACTAGCCGATGCATTAGTCACTTTGTATTGCAATTGCTTATTCACCAGCTCTTCATATGCGTTGAATGCACTCGCCGGTGCATTAGTCACTTTGTATTGCAATTTCTTATTCACCAGCTCTTCATATGCGCTGGATGCACTCGCCGGTGCATAAGTCACTTTCCATTGCAATTGCTTATTCGCCAGCTCTTCATATCCGCTGGATGCACTCGCCGGTGCATTAGTCACTTTGTATTGCAATTTCTTATTCACCAGCTCTTCATATGCGCTGGATGCACTCGCCGGTGCATTAGTCACATTGCATTGCAATTGCTTATTCGCCAGCTCTTCATATCCACTGGATGCACTCGCCGGTGCAATAGTGACTTTGAATTGCAATTACTTATTCGACAGCTCTTCATATGCGCTGGATGCACTCGCCAGTGCAATAGTGACTTTGAATTGCAATTACTTATTCGACAGCTCTTCATATGCGCTGGATGCACTCGCCGGTGCAATAGTCACTTTGAATTGCAATTCATTATTCGACAGCTCTTCATATGCGCTGGATGCACTCGCCGGTGCATTAGTCACTTTGGATTGCAATTGCTTATTCGCCAGCTCTTCATATGCGCTGGATGCACTCGCCGGTGCATTAATCACTTTGTATTGCAATTGCTTATTCACCAGCTCTTCATATGCGCTGGATGCACCCGCCGGTGCATTAGTCACTTTGGATTGCAATTGCTTATTCGCCAGCTCTTCATATGCGCTGGATGCACTCGCCGGTGCATTAGTCACTTTGTATTGCAATTTCTTATTCACCAGCTCTTCATATGCGCTGGATGCACTCGCCGGTGCATTAGTCACTTTCCATTGCAATTGCTTATTCGCCAGCTCTTCATATCCGCTGGATGCACTCGCCGGTGCATTAGTCACTTTGTATTGCAATTTCTTATTCACCAGCTCTTCATATGCGCTGGATGCACTCGCCGGTGCATTAGTCACATTCCATTGCAATTGCTTATTCGCCAGCTCTTCATATCCACTGGATGCACTCGCCGGTGCAATAGTGACTTTGAATTGCAATTACTTATTCGACAGCTCTTCATATGCGCTGGATGCACTCGCCGGTGCAATAGTCACTTTGAATTGCAATTGATTATTCGACAGCTCTTCATATGCGCTGGATGCACTCGCCGATGCATTAGTCACTTTGTATTGCAATTGCTTATTCACCAGCTCTTCATATGCGCTGGATGCACTCGCCGGTGCATTAGTCACATTCCATTGCAATTCCTTATTCGACAGCTCTTCATATGCGCTGGATGCACTCGCCGGTGCATTAGTCACTTTGTATTGCAATTGCTTATTCACCAGCTCTTCATATGCGCTGGATACACTCGCCGGTGCATTAGTCACTTTGGATTGCAATTGCTTATTCGCCAGCTCTTCATATGCGCTGGATGCTGTCGCCGGTGCATTAGTCACTTTGTATTGCAATTTCTTATTCACCAGCTCTTCATATGCGCTGGATGCACTCGCCGGTGCACTAGTCACTTTCCATTGCAATTGCTTATTCGCCAGCTCTTGATATGCGCTGGATGCACTCGCCGGTGCATTAGTCACTTTGTATTGCAATTGCTTATTCATCAGCTCTTCATATGCGCTGGATGCACTCGCTGGTGCATTAGTCACTTTGGATTGCAATTGCTTATTCGCCAGCTCTTCATATCCGCTGGCTGCACTCGCCGGTGCAATAGTGACTTTGAATTGTAATTGGTTGATACGACAGCTCTTCATATGCGCTGGATGCACTCGCCGGTGCAATAGTCACTTTGAATTGCAATTCCTTATTCGACAGCTCTTCATATGCGCTGGATGCACTCGCCGATGCATTAGTCACTTTGTATTGCAATTGCTTATTCACCAGCTCTTCATATGCGCTGGATGCACTCGCCGGTGCATTAGTCACATTGCATTGCAATTCCTTATTCGACAGCTCTTCATATGCGCTGGATGCTGTCGCCGGTGCATTAGTCACTTTGTATTGCAATTTCTTATTCACCAGCTCTTCATATGCGCTGGATGCACTCGCCGGTGCACTAGTCACTTTCCATTGCAATTGCTTATTCGCCAGCTCTTGATATGCGCTGGATGCACTCGCCGGTGCATTAGTCACTTTGTATTGCAATTGCTTATTCATCAGCTCTTCATATGCGCTGGATGCACTCGCTGGTGCATTAGTCACTTTGGATTGCAATTGCTTATTCGCCAGCTCTTCATATCCGCTGGCTGCACTCGCCGGTGCAATAGTGACTTTGAATTGTAATTGGATGATACGACAGCTCTTCATATGCGCTGGATGCACTCGCCGGTGCAACAGTGACTTTGAATTGTAATTGGTTGATTCGACAGCTCTTCATATGCGCTGGATGCACTCGCCGGTGCATTAGTCACTTTGTATTGCAATTGCTTATTCACCAGCTGTTCATATGCGCTGGATGCACTCGCCGGTGCAACAGTGACTTTGAATTGCAATTACTTATTCGACAGCTCTTCATATGCGCTGGATGCTGTCGCCGGTGCATTAGTCACTTTGTATTGCAATTTCTTATTCACCAGCTCTTCATATGCGCTGGATGCACTCGCCGGTGCAATAGTCACTTTGAATTGCAATTCCTTATTCGACAGCTCTTCATATGCGCTGGATGCACTCGCCGATGCATTAGTCACTTTGTATTGCAATTGCTTATTCACCAGCTCTTCATATGCGTTGAATGCACTCGCCGGTGCATTAGTCACTTTGTATTGCAATTTCTTATTCACCAGCTCTTCATATGCGCTGGATGCACTCGCCGGTGCATAAGTCACTTTCCATTGCAATTGCTTATTCGCCAGCTCTTCATATCCGCTGGATGCACTCGCCGATGCATTAGTCACTTTGTATTGCAATTGCTTATTCACCAGCTCTTCATATGCGTTGAATGCACTCGCCGGTGCATTAGTCACTTTGTATTGCAATTTCTTATTCACCAGCTCTTCATATGCGCTGGATGCACTCGCCGGTGCATAAGTCACTTTCCATTGCAATTGCTTATTCGCCAGCTCTTCATATCCGCTGGATGCACTCGCCGGTGCATTAGTCACTTTGGATTGCAATTGCTTATTCGCCAGCTCTTCATATGCGCTGGATGCACTCGCCGGTGCATTAATCACTTTGTATTGCAATTGCTTATTCACCAGCTCTTCATATGCGCTGGATGCACCCGCCGGTGCATTAGTCACTTTGGATTGCAATTGCTTATTCGCCAGCTCTTCATATGCGCTGCATGCACTCGCCGGTGCATTAGTCACTTTGTATTGCAATTGCTTATTCACCAGCTCTTCATATGCGCTGGATACACTCGCCGGTGCATTAGTCACTTTGGATTGCAATTGCTTATTCGCCAGCTCTTCATATGCGCTGGATGCTGTCGCCGGTGCATTAGCCACTTAGTATTGCAATTTCTTATTCACCAGCTCTTCATATGCGCTGGATGCACTCGCCGGTGCACTAGTCACTTTCCATTGCAATTGCTTATTCGCCAGCTCTTGATATGCGCTGGATGCACTCGCCGATGCATTAGTCACTTTGTATTGCAATTGCTTATTCACCAGCTCTTCATATGCGCTGGATGCACTCGCCGGTGCATTAGTCACATTCCATTGCAATTCCTTATTCGACAGCTCTTCATATGCGCTGGATGCACTCGCCGGTGCATTAGTCACTTTGTATTGCAATTGCTTATTCACCAGCTCTTCATATGCGCTGGATACACTCGCCGGTGCATTAGTCACTTTGGATTGCAATTGCTTATTCGCCAGCTCTTCATATGCGCTGGATGCACTCGCCGGTGCATTAGTCACTTTGTATTGCAATTGCTTATTCATCAGCTCTTCATATGCGCTGGATGCACTCGCTGGTGCATTAGTCACTTTGGATTGCAATTGCTTATTCGCCAGCTCTTCATATCCGCTGGCTGCACTCGCCGGTGCAATAGTGACTTTGAATTGTAATTGGATGATACGACAGCTCTTCATATGCGCTGGATGCACTCGCCGGTGCAACAGTGACTTTGAATTGTAATTGGTTGATTCGACAGCTCTTCATATGCGCTGGATGCACTCGCCGGTGCATTAGTCACTTTGTATTGCAATTGCTTATTCACCAGCTGTTCATATGCGCTGGATGCACTCGCCGGTGCAACAGTGACTTTGAATTGCAATTACTTATTCGACAGCTCTTCATATGCGCTGGATGCTGTCGCCGGTGCATTAGTCACTTTGTATTGCAATTTCTTATTCACCAGCTCTTCATATGCGCTGGATGCACTCGCCGGTGCAATAGTCACTTTGAATTGCAATTCCTTATTCGACAGCTCTTCATATGCGCTGGATGCACTCGCCGATGCATTAGTCACTTTGTATTGCAATTGCTTATTCACCAGCTCTTCATATGCGTTGAATGCACTCGCCGGTGCATTAGTCACTTTGTATTGCAATTTCTTATTCACCAGCTCTTCATATGCGCTGGATGCACTCGCCGGTGCATAAGTCACTTTCCATTGCAATTGCTTATTCGCCAGCTCTTCATATCCGCTGGATGCACTCGCCGATGCATTAGTCACTTTGTATTGCAATTGCTTATTCACCAGCTCTTCATATGCGTTGAATGCACTCGCCGGTGCATTAGTCACTTTGTATTGCAATTTCTTATTCACCAGCTCTTCATATGCGCTGGATGCACTCGCCGGTGCATAAGTCACTTTCCATTGCAATTGCTTATTCGCCAGCTCTTCATATCCGCTGGATGCACTCGCCGGTGCATTAGTCACTTTGGATTGCAATTGCTTATTCGCCAGCTCTTCATATGCGCTGGATGCACTCGCCGGTGCATTAATCACTTTGTATTGCAATTGCTTATTCACCAGCTCTTCATATGCGCTGGATGCACCCGCCGGTGCATTAGTCACTTTGGATTGCAATTGCTTATTCGACAGCTCTTCATATGCGCTGGATGCACTCGCCGGTGCATTAGTCACTTTGTATTGCAATTGCTTATTCACCAGCTCTTCATATGCGCTGGATACACTCGCCGGTGCATTAGTCACTTTGGATTGCAATTGCTTATTCGCCAGCTCTTCATATGCGCTGGATGCTGTCGCCGGTGCATTAGCCACTTAGTATTGCAATTTCTTATTCACCAGCTCTTCATATGCGCTGGATGCACTCGCCGGTGCACTAGTCACTTTCCATTGCAATTGCTTATTCGCCAGCTCTTGATATGCGCTGGATGCACTCGCCGATGCATTAGTCACTTTGTATTGCAATTGCTTATTCACCAGCTCTTCATATGCGCTGGATGCACTCGCCGGTGCATTAGTCACATTCCATTGCAATTCCTTATTCGACAGCTCTTCATATGCGCTGGATGCACTCGCCGGTGCATTAGTCACTTTGTATTGCAATTGCTTATTCACCAGCTCTTCATATGCGCTGGATACACTCGCCGGTGCATTAGTCACTTTGGATTGCAATTGCTTATTCGCCAGCTCTTCATATGCGCTGGATGCTGTCGCCGGTGCATTAGTCACTTTGTATTGCAATTTCTTATTCACCAGCTCTTCATATGCGCTGGATGCACTCGCCGGTGCACTAGTCACTTTCCATTGCAATTGCTTATTCGCCAGCTCTTGATATGCGCTGGATGCACTCGCCGGTGCATTAGTCACTTTGTATTGCAATTGCTTATTCATCAGCTCTTCATATGCGCTGGATGCACTCGCTGGTGCATTAGTCACTTTGGATTGCAATTGCTTATTCGCCAGCTCTTCATATCCGCTGGCTGCACTCGCCGGTGCAATAGTGACTTTGAATTGTAATTGGATGATACGACAGCTCTTCATATGCGCTGGATGCACTCGCCGGTGCAACAGTGACTTTGAATTGTAATTGGTTGATTCGACAGCTCTTCATATGCGCTGGATGCACTCGCCGGTGCATTAGTCACTTTGTATTGCAATTGCTTATTCACCAGCTGTTCATATGCGCTGGATGCACTCGCCGGTGCAACAGTGACTTTGAATTGCAATTACTTATTCGACAGCTCTTCATATGCGCTGGATGCTGTCGCCGGTGCATTAGTCACTTTGTATTGCAATTTCTTATTCACCAGCTCTTCATATGCGCTGGATGCACTCGCCGGTGCAATAGTCACTTTGAATTGCAATTCCTTATTCGACAGCTCTTCATATGCGCTGGATGCACTCGCCGATGCATTAGTCACTTTGTATTGCAATTGCTTATTCACCAGCTCTTCATATGCGTTGAATGCACTCGCCGGTGCATTAGTCACTTTGTATTGCAATTTCTTATTCACCAGCTCTTCATATGCGCTGGATGCACTCGCCGGTGCATAAGTCACTTTCCATTGCAATTGCTTATTCGCCAGCTCTTCATATGCGCTGGATGCACTCGCCAGTGCAATAGTGACTTTGAATTGCAATTACTTATTCGACAGCTCTTCATATGCGCTGGATGCACTCGCCGGTGCAATAGTCACTTTGAATTGCAATTCATTATTCGACAGCTCTTCATATGCGCTGGATGCACTCGCCGGTGCATTAGTCACTTTGGATTGCAATTGCTTATTCGCCAGCTCTTCATATGCGCTGGATGCACTCGCCGGTGCATTAATCACTTTGTATTGCAATTACTTATTCACCAGCTCTTCATATGCGCTGGATGCACCCGCCGGTGCATTAGTCACTTTGGATTGCAATTGCTTATTCGCCAGCTCTTCATATGCGCTGGATGCACTCGCCGGTGCATTAGTCACATTCCATTGCAATTGCTTATTCGCCAGCTCTTCATATCCACTGGATGCACTCGCCGGTGCAATAGTGACTTTGAATTGCAATTACTTAGTCGACAGCTCTTCATATGCGCTGGATGCACTCGCCAGTGCAATAGTGACTTTGAATTGCAATTACTTATTCGACAGCTCTTCATATGCGCTGGATGCACTCGCCGGTGCAATAGTCACTTTGAATTGCAATTCATTATTCGACAGCTCTTCATATGCGCTGGATGCACTCGCCGGTGCATTAGTCACTTTGGATTGCAATTGCTTATTCGCCAGCTCTTCATATGCGCTGGATGCACTCGCCGGTGCATTAATCACTTTGTATTGCAATTGCTTATTCACCAGCTCTTCATATGCGCTGGATGCACCCGCCGGTGCATTAGTCACTTTGGATTGCAATTGCTTATTCGCCAGCTCTTCATATGCGCTGGATGCACTCGCCGGTGCATTAGTCACTTTGTATTGCAATTGCTTATTCACCAGCTCTTCATATGCGCTGGATACACTCGCCGGTGCATTAGTCACTTTGGATTGCAATTGCTTATTCGCCAGCTCTTCATATGCGCTGGATGCTGTCGCCGGTGCATTAGTCACTTTGTATTGCAATTTCTTATTCACCAGCTCTTCATATGCGCTGGATGCACTCGCCGGTGCACTAGTCACTTTCCATTGCAATTGCTTATTCGCCAGCTCTTGATATGCGCTGGATGCACTCGCCGATGCATTAGTCACTTTGTATTGCAATTGCTTATTCACCAGCTCTTCATATGCGCTGGATGCACTCGCCGGTGCATTAGTCACATTCCATTGCAATTCCTTATTCGACAGCTCTTCATATGCGCTGGATGCACTCGCCGGTGCATTAGTCACTTTGTATTGCAATTGCTTATTCACCAGCTCTTCATATGCGCTGGATACACTCGCCGGTGCATTAGTCACTTTGGATTGCAATTGCTTATTCGCCAGCTCTTCATATGCGCTGGATGCTGTCGCCGGTGCATTAGTCACTTTGTATTGCAATTTCTTATTCACCAGCTCTTCATATGCGCTGGATGCACTCGCCGGTGCACTAGTCACTTTCCATTGCAATTGCTTATTCGCCAGCTCTTGATATGCGCTGGATGCACTCGCCGGTGCATTAGTCACTTTGTATTGCAATTGCTTATTCATCAGCTCTTCATATGCGCTGGATGCACTCGCTGGTGCATTAGTCACTTTGGATTGCAATTGCTTATTCGCCAGCTCTTCATATCCGCTGGCTGCACTCGCCGGTGCAATAGTGACTTTGAATTGTAATTGGATGATACGACAGCTCTTCATATGCGCTGGATGCACTCGCCGGTGCAACAGTGACTTTGAATTGTAATTGGTTGATTCGACAGCTCTTCATATGCGCTGGATGCACTCGCCGGTGCATTAGTCACTTTGTATTGCAATTGCTTATTCACCAGCTGTTCATATGCGCTGGATGCACTCGCCGGTGCAACAGTGACTTTGAATTGCAATTACTTATTCGACAGCTCTTCATATGCGCTGGATGCTGTCGCCGGTGCATTAGTCACTTTGTATTGCAATTTCTTATTCACCAGCTCTTCATATGCGCTGGATGCACTCGCCGGTGCAATAGTCACTTTGAATTGCAATTCCTTATTCGACAGCTCTTCATATGCGCTGGATGCACTAGCCGATGCATTAGTCACTTTGTATTGCAATTGCTTATTCACCAGCTCTTCATATGCGTTGAATGCACTCGCCGGTGCATTAGTCACTTTGTATTGCAATTTCTTATTCACCAGCTCTTCATATGCGCTGGATGCACTCGCCGGTGCATAAGTCACTTTCCATTGCAATTGCTTATTCGCCAGCTCTTCATATCCGCTGGATGCACTCGCCGGTGCATTAGTCACATTGCATTGCAATTGCTTATTCGCCAGCTCTTCATATCCACTGGATGCACTCGCCGGTGCAATAGTGACTTTGAATTGCAATTACTTATTCGACAGCTCTTCATATGCGCTGGATGCACTCGCCAGTGCAATAGTGACTTTGAATTGCAATTACTTATTCGACAGCTCTTCATATGCGCTGGATGCACTCGCCGGTGCAATAGTCACTTTGAATTGCAATTCATTATTCGACAGCTCTTCATATGCGCTGGATGCACTCGCCGGTGCATTAGTCACTTTGGATTGCAATTGCTTATTCGCCAGCTCTTCATATGCGCTGGATGCACTCGCCGGTGCATTAATCACTTTGTATTGCAATTGCTTATTCACCAGCTCTTCATATGCGCTGGATGCACTCGCCGGTGCATTAGTCACTTTGTATTGCAATTGCTTATTCACCAGCTCTTCATATGCGCTGGATACACTCGCCGGTGCATTAGTCACTTTGGATTGCAATTGCTTATTCGCCAGCTCTTCATATGCGCTGGATGCTGTCGCCGGTGCATTAGTCACTTTGTATTGCAATTTCTTATTCACCAGCTCTTCATATGCGCTGGATGCACTCGCCGGTGCACTAGTCACTTTCCATTGCAATTGCTTATTCGCCAGCTCTTGATATGCGCTGGATGCACTCGCCGGTGCATTAGTCACTTTGTATTGCAATTGCTTATTCACCAGCTCTTCATATGCGCTGGATACACTCGCCGGTGCATTAGTCACTTTGGATTGCAATTGCTTATTCGCCAGCTCTTCATATCCGCTGGCTGCACTCGCCGGTGCAATAGTGACTTTGAATTGTAATTGGTTGATACGACAGCTATTCATATGCGCTGGATGCACTCGCCGGTGCAACAGTGACTTTGAATTGTAATTGGTTGATTCGACAGCTCTTCATATGCGCTGGATGCACTCGCCGGTGCATTAGTCACTTTGTATTGCAATTGCTTATTCACCAGCTGTTCATATGCGCTGGATGCACTCGCCGGTGCAACAGTGACTTTGAATTGCAATTACTTATTCGACAGCTCTTCATATGCGCTGGATGCACTCGCCGGTGCATTAGTCACTTTGTATTGCAATTGCTTATTCACCAGCTCTTCATATGCGCTGGATACACTCGCCGGTGCATTAGTCACTTTGGATTGCAATTGCTTATTCGCCAGCTCTTCATATCCGCTGGCTGCACTCGCCGGTGCAATAGTGACTTTGAATTGTAATTGGTTGATACGACAGCTATTCATATGCGCTGGATGCACTCGCCGGTGCAACAGTGACTTTGAATTGTAATTGGTTGATTCGACAGCTCTTCATATGCGCTGGATGCACTCGCCGGTGCATTAGTCACTTTGTATTGCAATTGCTTATTCACCAGCTCTTCATATGCGCTGGATGCACCCGCCGGTGCATTAGTCACTTTGGATTGCAATTGCTTATTCGCCAGCTCTTCATATGCGCTGGATGCACTCGCCGGTGCATTAGTCACTTTGTATTGCAATTGCTTATTCACCAGCTCTTCATATGCGCTGGATACACTCGCCGGTGCATTAGTCACTTTGGATTGCAATTGCTTATTCGCCAGCTCTTCATATGCGCTGGATGCTGTCGCCGGTGCATTAGCCACTTAGTATTGCAATTTCTTATTCACCAGCTCTTCATATGCGCTGGATGCACTCGCCGGTGCACTAGTCACTTTCCATTGCAATTGCTTATTCGCCAGCTCTTGATATGCGCTGGATGCACTCGCCGATGCATTAGTCACTTTGTATTGCAATTGCTTATTCACCAGCTCTTCATATGCGCTGGATGCACTCGCCGGTGCATTAGTCACATTCCATTGCAATTCCTTATTCGACAGCTCTTCATATGCGCTGGATGCACTCGCCGGTGCATTAGTCACTTTGTATTGCAATTGCTTATTCACCAGCTCTTCATATGCGCTGGATACACTCGCCGGTGCATTAGTCACTTTGGATTGCAATTGCTTATTCGCCAGCTCTTCATATGCGCTGGATGCTGTCGCCGGTGCATTAGTCACTTTGTATTGCAATTTCTTATTCACCAGCTCTTCATATGCGCTGGATGCACTCGCCGGTGCACTAGTCACTTTCCATTGCAATTGCTTATTCGCCAGCTCTTGATATGCGCTGGATGCACTCGCCGGTGCATTAGTCACTTTGTATTGCAATTGCTTATTCATCAGCTCTTCATATGCGCTGGATGCACTCGCTGGTGCATTAGTCACTTTGGATTGCAATTGCTTATTCGCCAGCTCTTCATATCCGCTGGCTGCACTCGCCGGTGCAATAGTGACTTTGAATTGTAATTGGATGATACGACAGCTCTTCATATGCGCTGGATGCACTCGCCGGTGCAACAGTGACTTTGAATTGTAATTGGTTGATTCGACAGCTCTTCATATGCGCTGGATGCACTCGCCGGTGCATTAGTCACTTTGTATTGCAATTGCTTATTCACCAGCTGTTCATATGCGCTGGATGCACTCGCCGGTGCAACAGTGACTTTGAATTGCAATTGCTTATTCGCCAGCTCTTCATATGCGCTGGATGCTGTCGCCGGTGCATTAGTCACTTTGTATTGCAATTTCTTATTCACCAGCTCTTCATATGCGCTGGATGCACTCGCCGGTGCACTAGTCACTTTCCATTGCAATTGCTTATTCGCCAGCTCTTGATATGCGCTGGATGCACTCGCCGGTGCATTAGTCACTTTGTATTGCAATTGCTTATTCATCAGCTCTTCATATGCGCTGGATGCACTCGCTGGTGCATTAGTCACTTTGGATTGCAATTGCTTATTCGCCAGCTCTTCATATCCGCTGGCTGCACTCGCCGGTGCAATAGTGACTTTGAATTGTAATTGGATGATACGACAGCTCTTCATATGCGCTGGATGCACTCGCCGGTGCAACAGTGACTTTGAATTGTAATTGGTTGATTCGACAGCTCTTCATATGCGCTGGATGCACTCGCCGGTGCATTAGTCACTTTGTATTGCAATTGCTTATTCACCAGCTGTTCATATGCGCTGGATGCACTCGCCGGTGCAACAGTGACTTTGAATTGCAATTACTTATTCGACAGCTCTTCATATGCGCTGGATGCTGTCGCCGGTGCATTAGTCACTTTGTATTGCAATTTCTTATTCACCAGCTCTTCATATGCGCTGGATGCACTCGCCGGTGCAATAGTCACTTTGAATTGCAATTCCTTATTCGACAGCTCTTCATATGCGCTGGATGCACTCGCCGATGCATTAGTCACTTTGTATTGCAATTGCTTATTCACCAGCTCTTCATATGCGTTGAATGCACTCGCCGGTGCATTAGTCACTTTGTATTGCAATTTCTTATTCACCAGCTCTTCATATGCGCTGGATGCACTCGCCGGTGCATAAGTCACTTTCCATTGCAATTGCTTATTCGCCAGCTCTTCATATCCGCTGGATGCACTCGCCGGTGCATTAGTCACTTTGTATTGCAATTTCTTATTCACCAGCTCTTCATATGCGCTGGATGCACTCGCCGGTGCATTAGTCACATTGCATTGCAATTGCTTATTCGCCAGCTCTTCATATCCACTGGATGCACTCGCCGGTGCAATAGTGACTTTGAATTGCAATTACTTATTCGACAGCTCTTCATATGCGCTGGATGCACTCGCCAGTGCAATAGTGACTTTGAATTGCAATTACTTATTCGACAGCTCTTCATATGCGCTGGATGCACTCGCCGGTGCAATAGTCACTTTGAATTGCAATTCATTATTCGACAGCTCTTCATATGCGCTGGATGCACTCGCCGGTGCATTAGTCACTTTGGATTGCAATTGCTTATTCGCCAGCTCTTCATATGCGCTGGATGCACTCGCCGGTGCATTAATCACTTTGTATTGCAATTGCTTATTCACCAGCTCTTCATATGCGCTGGATGCACCCGCCGGTGCATTAGTCACTTTGGATTGCAATTGCTTATTCGCCAGCTCTTCATATGCGCTGGATGCACTCGCCGGTGCATTAGTCACTTTGTATTGCAATTTCTTATTCACCAGCTCTTCATATGCGCTGGATGCACTCGCCGGTGCATTAGTCACTTTCCATTGCAATTGCTTATTCGCCAGCTCTTCATATCCGCTGGATGCACTCGCCGGTGCATTAGTCACTTTGTATTGCAATTTCTTATTCACCAGCTCTTCATATGCGCTGGATGCACTCGCCGGTGCATTAGTCACATTCCATTGCAATTGCTTATTCGCCAGCTCTTCATATCCACTGGATGCACTCGCCGGTGCAATAGTGACTTTGAATTGCAATTACTTATTCGACAGCTCTTCATATGCGCTGGATGCACTCGCCGGTGCAATAGTCACTTTGAATTGCAATTGATTATTCGACAGCTCTTCATATGCGCTGGATGCACTCGCCGATGCATTAGTCACTTTGTATTGCAATTGCTTATTCACCAGCTCTTCATATGCGCTGGATGCACTCGCCGGTGCATTAGTCACATTCCATTGCAATTCCTTATTCGACAGCTCTTCATATGCGCTGGATGCACTCGCCGGTGCATTAGTCACTTTGTATTGCAATTGCTTATTCACCAGCTCTTCATATGCGCTGGATACACTCGCCGGTGCATTAGTCACTTTGGATTGCAATTGCTTATTCGCCAGCTCTTCATATGCGCTGGATGCTGTCGCCGGTGCATTAGTCACTTTGTATTGCAATTTCTTATTCACCAGCTCTTCATATGCGCTGGATGCACTCGCCGGTGCACTAGTCACTTTCCATTGCAATTGCTTATTCGCCAGCTCTTGATATGCGCTGGATGCACTCGCCGGTGCATTAGTCACTTTGTATTGCAATTGCTTATTCATCAGCTCTTCATATGCGCTGGATGCACTCGCTGGTGCATTAGTCACTTTGGATTGCAATTGCTTATTCGCCAGCTCTTCATATCCGCTGGCTGCACTCGCCGGTGCAATAGTGACTTTGAATTGTAATTGGTTGATACGACAGCTCTTCATATGCGCTGGATGCACTCGCCGGTGCAATAGTCACTTTGAATTGCAATTCCTTATTCGACAGCTCTTCATATGCGCTGGATGCACTCGCCGATGCATTAGTCACTTTGTATTGCAATTGCTTATTCACCAGCTCTTCATATGCGCTGGATACACTCGCCGGTGCATTAGTCACTTTGGATTGCAATTGCTTATTCGCCAGCTCTTCATATGCGCTGGATGCTGTCGCCGGTGCATTAGTCACTTTGTATTGCAATTTCTTATTCACCAGCTCTTCATATGCGCTGGATGCACTCGCCGGTGCACTAGTCACTTTCCATTGCAATTGCTTATTCGCCAGCTCTTGATATGCGCTGGATGCACTCGCCGGTGCATTAGTCACTTTGTATTGCAATTGCTTATTCACCAGCTCTTCATATGCGCTGGATACACTCGCCGGTGCATTAGTCACTTTGGATTGCAATTGCTTATTCGCCAGCTCTTCATATGCGCTGGATGCTGTCGCCGGTGCATTAGTCACTTTGTATTGCAATTTCTTATTCACCAGCTCTTCATATGCGCTGGATGCACTCGCCGGTGCACTAGTCACTTTCCATTGCAATTGCTTATTCGCCAGCTCTTGATATGCGCTGGATGCACTCGCCGGTGCATTAGTCACTTTGTATTGCAATTGCTTATTCACCAGCTCTTCATATGCGCTGGATACACTCGCCGGTGCATTAGTCACTTTGGATTGCAATTGCTTATTCGCCAGCTCTTCATATCCGCTGGCTGCACTCGCCGGTGCAATAGTGACTTTGAATTGTAATTGGTTGATACGACAGCTATTCATATGCGCTGGATGCACTCGCCGGTGCAACAGTGACTTTGAATTGTAATTGGTTGATTCGACAGCTCTTCATATGCGCTGGATGCACTCGCCGGTGCATTAGTCACTTTGTATTGCAATTGCTTATTCACCAGCTGTTCATATGCGCTGGATGCACTCGCCGGTGCAACAGTGACTTTGAATTGCAATTACTTATTCGACAGCTCTTCATATGCGCTGGATGCTGTCGCCGGTGCATTAGTCACTTTGTATTGCAATTTCTTATTCACCAGCTCTTCATATGCGCTGGATGCACTCGCCGGTGCACTAGTCACTTTCCATTGCAATTGCTTATTCGCCAGCTCTTGATATGCGCTGGATGCACTCGCCGGTGCATTAGTCACTTTGTATTGCAATTGCTTATTCATCAGCTCTTCATATGCGCTGGATGCACTCGCCGGTGCATTAGTCACATTCCATTGCAATTCCTTATTCGACAGCTCTTCATATGCGCTGGATGCACTCGCCGGTGAATTAGTCACTTTGTATTGCAATTGCTTATTCACCAGCTCTTCATATGCGCTGGATGCACTCGCCGGTGCATTAGTCACTTTGTATTGCAATTTCTTATTCACCAGCTCTTCATATGCGCTGGATGCACTCGCCGGTGCATTAGTCACATTGCATTGCAATTGCTTATTCGCCAGCTCTTCATATCCACTGGATGCACTCGCCGGTGCAATAGTGACTTTGAATTGCAATTACTTATTCGACAGCTCTTCATATGCGCTGGATGCACTCGCCAGTGCAATAGTGACTTTGAATTGCAATTACTTATTCGACAGCTCTTCATATGCGCTGGATGCACTCGCCGGTGCAATAGTCACTTTGAATTGCAATTCATTATTCGACAGCTCTTCATATGCGCTGGATGCACTCGCCGGTGCATTAGTCACTTTGGATTGCAATTGCTTATTCGCCAGCTCTTCATATGCGCTGGATGCACTCGCCGGTGCATTAATCACTTTGTATTGCAATTGCTTATTCACCAGCTCTTCATATGCGCTGGATGCACCCGCCGGTGCATTAGTCACTTTGGATTGCAATTGCTTATTCGCCAGCTCTTCATATGCGCTGGATGCACTCGCCGGTGCATTAGTCACTTTGTATTGCAATTTCTTATTCACCAGCTCTTCATATGCGCTGGATGCACTCGCCGGTGCATTAGTCACTTTCCATTGCAATTGCTTATTCGCCAGCTCTTCATATCCGCTGGATGCACTCGCCGGTGCATTAGTCACTTTGTATTGCAATTTCTTATTCACCAGCTCTTCATATGCGCTGGATGCACTCGCCGGTGCATTAGTCACATTCCATTGCAATTGCTTATTCGCCAGCTCTTCATATCCACTGGATGCACTCGCCGGTGCAATAGTGACTTTGAATTGCAATTACTTAGTCGACAGCTCTTCATATGCGCTGGATGCACTCGCCGGTGCAATAGTCACTTTGAATTGCAATTGATTATTCGACAGCTCTTCATATGCGCTGGATGCACTCGCCGATGCATTAGTCACTTTGTATTGCAATTGCTTATTCACCAGCTCTTCATATGCGCTGGATGCACTCGCCGGTGCATTAGTCACATTCCATTGCAATTCCTTATTCGACAGCTCTTCGTATGCGCTGGATGCACTCGCCGGTGCATTAGTCACTTTGTATTGCAATTGCTTATTCACCAGCTCTTCATATGCGCTGGATACACTCATCGGTGCATTAGTCACTTTGGATTGCAATTGCTTATTCGCCAGCTCTTCATATGCGCTGGATGCTGTCGCCGGTGCATTAGTCACTTTGTATTGCAATTTCTTATTCACCAGCTCTTCATATGCGCTGGATGCACTCGCCGGTGCACTAGTCACTTTCCATTGCAATTGCTTATTCGCCAGCTCTTGATATGCGCTGGATGCACTCGCCGGTGCATTAGTCACTTTGTATTGCAATTTCTTATTCACCAGCTCTTCATATGCGCTGGATGCACTCGCCGGTGCATTAGTCACATTCCATTGCAATTGCTTATTCGCCAGCTCTTCATATCCACTGGATGCACTCGCCGGTGCAATAGTGACTTTGAATTGCAATTACTTATTCGACAGCTCTTCATATGCGCTGGATGCACTCGCCGGTGCAATAGTCACTTTGAATTGCAATTGATTATTCGACAGCTCTTCATATGCGCTGGATGCACTCGCCGATGCATTAGTCACTTTGTATTGCAATTGCTTATTCACCAGCTCTTCATATGCGCTGGATGCACTCGCCGGTGCATTAGTCACATTCCATTGCAATTCCTTATTCGACAGCTCTTCATATGCGCTGGATGCACTCGCCGGTGCATTAGTCACTTTGTATTGCAATTGCTTATTCACCAGCTCTTCATATGCGCTGGATACACTCGCCGGTGCATTAGTCACTTTGGATTGCAATTGCTTATTCGCCAGCTCTTCATATGCGCTGGATGCTGTCGCCGGTGCATTAGTCACTTTGTATTGCAATTTCTTATTCACCAGCTCTTCATATGCGCTGGATGCACTCGCCGGTGCACTAGTCACTTTCCATTGCAATTGCTTATTCGCCAGCTCTTGATATGCGCTGGATGCACTCGCCGGTGCATTAGTCACTTTGTATTGCAATTGCTTATTCATCAGCTCTTCATATGCGCTGGATGCACTCGCTGGTGCATTAGTCACTTTGGATTGCAATTGCTTATTCGCCAGCTCTTCATATCCGCTGGCTGCACTCGCCGGTGCAATAGTGACTTTGAATTGTAATTGGTTGATACGACAGCTCTTCATATGCGCTGGATGCACTCGCCGGTGCAATAGTCACTTTGAATTGCAATTCCTTATTCGACAGCTCTTCATATGCGCTGGATGCACTCGCCGATGCATTAGTCACTTTGTATTGCAATTGCTTATTCACCAGCTCTTCATATGCGCTGGATGCACTCGCCGGTGCATTAGTCACATTGCATTGCAATTCCTTATTCGACAGCTCTTCATATGCGCTGGATGCACTCGCCGGTGCATTAGTCACTTTGTATTGCAATTGCTTATTCACCAGCTCTTCATATGCGCTGGATACACTCGCCGGTGCATTAGTCACTTTGGATTGCAATTGCTTATTCGCCAGCTCTTCATATGCGCTGGATGCTGTCGCCGGTGCATTAGTCACTTTGTATTGCAATTTCTTATTCACCAGCTCTTCATATGCGCTGGATGCACTCGCCGGTGCACTAGTCACTTTCCATTGCAATTGCTTATTCGCCAGCTCTTGATATGCGCTGGATGCACTCGCCGGTGCATTAGTCACTTTGTATTGCAATTGCTTATTCACCAGCTCTTCATATGCGCTGGATACACTCGCCGGTGCATTAGTCACTTTGGATTGCAATTGCTTATTCGCCAGCTCTTCATATGCGCTGGATGCTGTCGCCGGTGCATTAGTCACTTTGTATTGCAATTTCTTATTCACCAGCTCTTCATATGCGCTGGATGCACTCGCCGGTGCACTAGTCACTTTCCATTGCAATTGCTTATTCGCCAGCTCTTGATATGCGCTGGATGCACTCGCCGGTGCATTAGTCACTTTGTATTGCAATTGCTTATTCACCAGCTCTTCATATGCGCTGGATACACTCGCCGGTGCATTAGTCACTTTGGATTGCAATTGCTTATTCGCCAGCTCTTCATATCCGCTGGCTGCACTCGCCGGTGCAATAGTGACTTTGAATTGTAATTGGTTGATACGACAGCTATTCATATGCGCTGGATGCACTCGCCGGTGCAACAGTGACTTTGAATTGTAATTGGTTGATTCGACAGCTCTTCATATGCGCTGGATGCACTCGCCGGTGCATTAGTCACTTTGTATTGCAATTGCTTATTCACCAGCTGTTCATATGCGCTGGATGCACTCGCCGGTGCAACAGTGACTTTGAATTGCAATTACTTATTCGACAGCTCTTCATATGCGCTGGATGCTGTCGCCGGTGCATTAGTCACTTTGTATTGCAATTTCTTATTCACCAGCTCTTCATATGCGCTGGATGCACTCGCCGGTGCACTAGTCACTTTCCATTGCAATTGCTTATTCGCCAGCTCTTGATATGCGCTGGATGCACTCGCCGGTGCATTAGTCACTTTGTATTGCAATTGCTTATTCATCAGCTCTTCATATGCGCTGGATGCACTCGCCGGTGCATTAGTCACATTCCATTGCAATTCCTTATTCGACAGCTCTTAGTAGTATGTATAAGGGGATTCCAACGCAGGTCCTCTGAGGGGAGCGCGGGGGCGGGGGGAAAGTGAGGGCGCGCGGGGGAGCGCGGCGGAGGGAAACATGGGCGCGGGGCCTGCGGGGAGTGGAAGGTCGGTTGCGCGCGCACGAGCCGCGGAGTGGGGGAAGCCGCGATGATGGAGGGGATCACTCCAGGCCGAGCCGCCGCGTAGACCGGACCCACCGCCGAAAACTTTTTAGAGGGAGTGAATGACCCCCGAGAACTTTTTTAAACCCCGATCCACCACCGGAAATTTTTTCCGAGCGAGAGAATGACCTTGGCCCACCCCCAAATATTTTTCCAAACCATTATGTGACATGCGGCGCGAAGAATGAAATAGATTTATGCAGTGTCTACAAATCTTAGAATTAGGAGGCGAGGAGGAAGATGAGTAAATAAAATGGAGACAGAATATACGTTTAAGAAATTTATTTAAAAAGAATATAATTTAACATTTTTTCTTCCTACGAGCTTCAACTAGAATATCACTGATGGCGCATGCTACCAGTTCGCAATCTACAAGATACTCCTCGTCGTAGTATTTGCTATCACGTATTATTTTAGCAGCACGACGAGCATCTAACGTTTCGCAGGCAACATCGCTCTGCCGTAGCACGTTAACAAAAGTTTCAAATTTTTCACTCGCATCTTCTGCAGTTTGATACAGCCGCGGATACAAATACTCTATACATGGCCGAAGACTAAATAAAAATATTGCTGTATCCAGTGTGAAATACACTGTATCATCACCATCTGTCATCTTTATAATTGGTGAATCAGAGATCCGAAAAAAGTCCAACGATAAATTATCAATCCTCATGTAGTCCGGTTCAGGTAATCGTGCACATTCTTCGATGTTATCATAGTTGTCGAATAGTAGACCCCATGTATGCCATGATAATATGAGATGATTTCCATGATTATCGCCGAGAAGAACTTCTACATCGGCCGTACGGCCTACGTTGATTCCAATTTCCAAATATTTGGTACCCATGGTTGTTAATGCGTATCTTCTGACCATGATACGTGACGTTTGGCGCGGGCTAAGAGAACAATCAAAGCTATGAAAGTACTCGCTCGTATTAGGAACAAACATAAATATTTTGAGAAGATGTGAAAATTACACCGTACCGGTCTCGATATATATTCTCCCCACATGGAGCTACGCCGTCATCTCGCACGATCGGAACGAAACAATCCTCACACCCAGCGAGTATTTCATCAATGGTATACATTTTTTCAGAGCACTATTTGTTCCGTCGAAAGTCACTGATGCTACTGAGCGATTGATTGAATAGCGTCCAGGAACTGGTTTAAATAGAGGTTGCTTCCCCCCCACCACCATCACCGCATCTTATTCTAAACCTACCAATTTTTTAAAATGATTTTCAATCTTAACACCGCAATGTATCGCGCGATCGTGTGTAATATGAGTCCTCCCCGAGCATCTCCATACGATGATGTCATTTTCACAGTGTGAAGAACGAAATAAACGCTGAATCTTAGAATTAGATGGCGAGGAGGAAGACGGATAAGTAAATGGAGAAAAAATATACGTTTAAGAAATTTTATTTAAAATTAAAAGAATATAATTTTAACATTTTTTCCCACGAGCATCAGCTAGAATATCATTGATGGCGCATGCTGCCAGTTCGCAATCTACATGATAATCCTCACAGTAATGTTCACTATCACATATGATTTTAGCAGCACGACGCGCATCTAATGTTTCACAAGCAACATCGCTCTGCCATAGCACGTTAACAAAAGTTTTAAATTTCGCCTCCACATCTTTGCTAATTCGATGCAGCCGTGGATACACATAGTCTATACATGATTCAAGATTTAATAAAAATGATACTGTATCCGGTTTGAAATACAGCGGCTTATTATGTAGCATCATCCTTACAATTGGAGAATTATAGATATCACAAAAATCTATCGTTAATTGATCCATCTGCATCGAAGGTGATCCAGGTAATCGTGAACGTTCTTCGATAGCATCACGATTGTTGCATAGTAGACCCCATGTATTATATGGTAACGTGAGATACATCCCACGATTGTCGCCGAGAATAATTTCTACATCGATCGTAGGTCGTACTCTGATTCCAATTTCCAAATATTTGCTGCCCATAGATGTTAATGCGTATCTTCTGACCATGATCCGCGATGTTCGGCGCGGGCTAAGAGAACAATCAAAGCTATGAAAGTGCTGGAATAAACATAAAAAATTTTGAGAAGATGTGAAAAATTAAGCCTTACCAAGCAACTGTATCCTCCCCGCATTGAGCTATGCCATCATCTTGCACGATCGGAACGTAATAATTCATGTGTCCGGCGTTTACTTCGGCACTGGTACTACACATTTTTTCAGAGCACAAATTGTTTCGTCGAAAGTCACTGAGGCTACTGAGCGATTGATTGAATGGCGTTCGGGAGACTGGCTTAAATAGAGGTGCAATTGCTTCCCCCACCACAGCATTTTATTTTAAAGCATCTGATTTTTCCATAATGCATTGCAATCTTAACGTCGCAGCATAGCGAAAGATCGTATGTAACTTGAGCCCCAATCCTCAAGGATAAAAGTCTCAACACGTGCTGAATGTAATATAATACTTTTGCGCGCCATATGTGTGAATCATAGAAAGAATTTTGCTGTATCAGCAGAAACTGCATAGAACCATGTTGGGTTGGATCGTCAAAAGAGTAAGACAGAGATCGCAAATCATGACACCAGTCATAAAAGCGCGCTCCAAACTGCACAAAACTTCAAATCGTTGCAACGTGTTGCGAGGAAAAGACATTACATTTACATTCCATTTACGACCATGGGAGAATTCGTGCAAGTGTTGGATCAATCTGCGCGATTGATTTCACGGGAAGAATACCTCGCGTGGGAAGAACGGTGCAACGAGTGCATCGAATCGTTGGAAGAACAGAGCCGAGTGAAACGTCCTCGATTATCGATCGGTGTTCGGCAATCGTTGGTTGCTCGAATCGCGCAGCTCGAAGGACTAAAATATTCATTGCGCGGCCGTTTTGTGCATGATGGTGCAGGACATTCGAGCACAGGACTTTTGTGGCGCGAAATAGACGCTGCGTTCGATAGTCGCGTATTAACCGGTGCCGTGCTAAATTCGAACTATATCGAACCGCGCAACTTCCTCCAGGATGCAGGAACCATTGTGTTGGAACATGTGCGGGGTGCTTTGAGGAAACAGCGGAACCTCAAAGTGAACACAGTGTTCAACGGCGAATTTGTGGCGGGTGATAAACGTGCAAGTAAGAGCATCAACACCTGGAACTGCGAACTCTTCCGCACATCCGATCTACAGGAGTGGTACCAACGAAGCGTCGTCGAACCCACCCTGACATCGTTGGAAGAGTTCCAGGAACGCGACAGCGGATGGGCATTGATGAGAATCCTCAACCTGACCATCAATGTCAACAAGTACAATCCGCTGCGCGCAGGGTGCCACTTCAAGTTGCCACAGGATTTATTGTTGAAGAATGCAACGATCAATGTGCAATCCCCGGACAATGCATGTTTCGCATGGGCAGTGGTCGCCGCTCTCCATCCTGCGGAACGAGACACCGCGCGTCCAAGTTCATACCCGCACTATACGTCTGTGCTAAATCTCCAGGGCATTGAGTTCCCAATGTCCCTGAGGCAAATTGGAAAATTTGAGCGGTTGAATGAAATCTCCATCAACATCTACACCTTCGAGACGAAGAAAGGGTCGACAGTCTTTCCGTTGCGCCTCACTAGCCAAAAAAGGGATCGACACGTCAACCTGCTCTACACACCGAATCAAGAGCACGGCGATGTAGGACACTTTGTGTGGATCAAGAATTTGTCCCGGCTGGTAGGCATGCAGCTGAGCAGACACAAGGAAAAGAAATTCATCTGTGATCGGTACGTATAGAATACTTGTGAAATATTGAAATGTATTGTAGAAAAAATTAAATAAAAAAATTTGTGTTTACAGGTGTATGCACTATTTCGGATCTGCCGAGAAGCTGGAGAACCATTCGCTGGACTGTGGCAAGATGAATGACTGCGCCATCCTGCTGCCCAGCGAAGGAAAAAATCTCCTCACCTTCGAGAACCACTGCAGGAAGGAGCGGCTCCCCTTCGTGGTATATGCAGATCTGGAGTGCATCATTGAAAAAACAGAAGACAATCGAGTGGGTGATCTAGATAATAAGTTACATACGTATCAGCACCATAAAGTGCATAGTATTGCATATTATATGCATTGTTCCTATGATACATCGCTATCGACGTATCGATGTTGCCGCGACGCGGATTGTGTTTCATGGTTCGTATACGAACTAAAAAAATTTGCAAACTTCGCCAAACCCATCTTGACCAGTAATGTTCCAATGCTGGATTTAACTCCGGAACAGTTGACGACATTTCGCGATGCAACACACTGTCATATTTGCGAAGAATCATTCAAGGCTGACGATGTACGAGTTCGCGATCATTGCCATCTATCCGGACGGTTTAGAGGCCCGGCACATTCGGAGTGCAATTTAAATTATAAAAATGCGTTTTACATCCCCATAGTTTTCCATAATTTATCCGGCTACGATTCGCATTTCATTATCGAGGAAATAGCTATCGCTTTCGACGGTCACGTTGATGTATTACCCATAACTAAAGAAAAATATATTTCGTTCACAAAAAATGTTGAAGATACGGCTGAATCAGACTCGCGAAATTATATTAAATTACGATTCATCGATTCGTACAAATTTCTCAATACCAGTCTCGACAAATTAGCATCTTTCCTTAGCACAGATCAATTAAAAATTTTACGATCCAAATTTGAAACATTATCCACCGAAGATTTCAATTTATTGACGCGAAAAGGTGTCTTTCCGTACGAATACCTTGATTGCGCGAACAAGCTGCAGGACCCATGCTTACCGCCGCGCGAGTCATTCTACAGTTCGTTAACGGGTGAGACTGTATCCGAGAGCGATTACGCGCACGCTGAGACTATCTGGCAGCGTTTCGGGATTAGAACCTTGGGCGAATACAGCGACTTGTATTTGAAAACTGATGTCTTGTTATTGGCAGATATTTTTGAAAATTTTCGCGAAAGTTGTATCAAGAGTTACGGACTAGATTCGGCGCATTATTATACTCTACCTGGTTTCACGTGGGATGCCATGCTAAAGCATACCAAAATTGAATTCGAATTGCTCACCGACGTTGATATGGTCATGTTTATCGAACGCGGTATACGTGGTGGTTTAAGCCAATGTTCCGGAAGATACGCACATGCCAATAACAAGTACATGCCATCTTACGACGCATCGGAAGAGTCATCGTACTTGATGTACTTTGATGTGAATAATTTGTATGGGTGGGCAATGTGTCAGCCCCTACCATACGCTAAATTTCAATGGGTCGAAGATGTCGCAAAGTTTGACGTATCATCAATCAAAGTCGATTCGCTCATAGGGTACATTCTCGAGGTAGATCTGGAATATCCACAACGTCTGCACGACGCTCATGCCGATCTACCGTTCTGTCCGACGCGTACCAAACCACCTGGCAGCAGGCAGGACAAATTACTCGCGACGGTATACGATAAGCAGCGTTACGTTATCCATTACCGCAACCTGCAGCAGTGCACGCGTCACGGTCTTCGTATTACAAAGATACACCGCGTGCTTCAATTCGCTCAATCTCCCTGGCTCCGCGATTACATCGAACTCAATACACGGTTCAGAACAAGCGCGACAAATGACTTTGAAAAAAATTTGTACAAATTGATGAACAACGCGGTATTTGGTAAAACTATGGAAAATGTACGAAATCACGTGGATGTAAAACTTTTGACACATTGGGAAGGGCGATATGGTGCGGAGGCAATGATCGCGAAACCGAATTTCCACAGCAGAAGTGTTTTTTCGGAAAATTTAATAGCTGTTGAATTGCGAAAACTCGAGGTGAAATTCAACAAGCCGATATATGTGGGTATGTGCATTCTGGACATATCAAAAATTTGTTTGTACGAATTTCACCACGAGTACATGTCGCCCAAGCATGGAAAAAATTGTAAAATTCTATATACCGACACAGATAGTCTCATTTATCACATTCAATGCGATGATATCTACGAGTCCATGAAACACAATATCGATAGATTCGACACGAGCGATTATCCTACAGACAATCCATATAATATGCCGCGCGTAAATAAGAAGGTTCCGGGGCTGATGAAGGATGAAAATAACGGTGCGATAATGACCGAATTCGTAGGTCTTAGAGCGAAAATGTATGCACTTCGCGTAGACGGCAAAAGAGATACGAAAAAGGCGAAAGGCGTCAAGACCAACGTCATAGCCAGAACGATAACTTTCGACGACTACGCGCAATGTTTGCATAGGGAGATCGAAATGGTTCGCAGACAATCATGTATACGGTCTAAATATCATAAAGTGTACACCATTTCAGAATCTAAAATCGCTCTAAGCCCACACGATGACAAGCGGCATATCGTACCCAATTCGATCGACACTCTGCCCTGGGGTCATTATAATATCCCATTGTAAAATAGAAATTGTATTTATTGTATAATATAAAATTATTTGAGAATGTATAATATAAAATTATTATTGTGTTTATTCTATTTATTGTGTAAAATATAAATGGTGGAATTAATGTATAAAAAAATTGTTCACACATATGTATGTATCATTGTATTTATTGAACCATGTATTATTATGCTACAATACATTATTTTTATTTATCCAAGAATTGTGTGATTTATCAAATCCCAACCACTTGACGTACACCTTATCCCCCTTCCTACGTAAGACTTTTTCCACTAGATACACATCAGGATCGGTGACGCGTTGCAGCTCGTGTTCATAGAATCCTCCGGCAACAGGTTTTCCACAGGAATCGACCAGCAGATACGTTGCAGGATTAGTTGCTTGTACTTTGGCTATCTTGAACACCTCCGTTGTCCAATTCGGCGTATAGCCTTTATCGAATATGGTTTTAAATTTGCTCACGCGCACAAACTCGCCCAACTTGAATCTCGCTGGAGCAGCGATCTTTATGTTGCTGTATACGCTGGCTAGCAACTTATCGGCGATCGCAGGGGTAACATCGCAAGGACGCATTCCGATGGTTCTATGTTTTCGTGCGTTATACTCTGCAAGTAGACTTGGTAGAGCATCGGTCCATCTATAGGTTCCATTGAGCGTAAACAGTTTCCACATATTGTTTTTCAAAGTTCGATTGAAACGTTCTACGACGGAGGCCTTCATCACAGAATACGTCGAATAATGATTAACGTTATGCTTTGCCAAGAGTTTCTGCACATCAGCGTTGTAAAATTCTTTTCCTTGATCGGTTTGCAAATTTTTCGGATATCGATCTCTAAATATCTTTGCAAACGCTTTAGTCACCTCAGCGCCACTTTTAGTCTTGAGCGGCAACGCCCATGCATACTTGCTCAACACATCGATGACGGTGAGTATGTAGTGGTGACCCTGGTTGAATCGTGAGTATGGACGCATTTCTACAATGTCAGCTTGCCACAGATCATCGTATCCATGCACTATGACACGCCTCCGCGGAAAATGTCTTCGAGCTGGAGCATGCAATTCCTCAACGAGTTGTAGCTTCTTGTGGCCGTGGTTTTCTTTACTCTTGGATTTCGATAATGGCTGCATGTTTGATCGCAGAGGTGTCTTTGACACGAATGATGCGATAATTATCGGGCACGTTCATTAAGTGCTCCCAATCGGTCCAGGGGCAAGTTCATCCGCCTCACATGATTCTCCTTCGCAGCGCTGCTGCGGGATAGAATTCGACGCCTGCGATATCTTTTGAACGCTGTTTTGCAGCGTCAGCATATCTCTTTGAAACGCGATCAGTTTCCTCTCTAATTCTTCCTGCCGCTCTCTCAAAAGTTTAATGTTCTTTTCCATGTATAGTTTATTGACAGCATCGGTGTCAGCCACCGGTTGAGCTACGCGTCGTATCTTGCATGATTTTGCATCAAAGTCGGCACCAACCACGCAAAGAGCGTTATCTCGCATGTAATTTCGAAGCAAACCACTCCATTTGTAATAGTCCATTCTAGCTGCTCCACTCTTCTCGAGCGATACCCCAAATTTGTTGATCGGCATCTCGATGCATACAGTGCACATCATTGGCGTGCGGCTTAATTTATATAATGAGGCCTACCTCGCGTAGTTCCTCGACAATCGATAGAATTTCGGGATCATGAGAGTTGTTACCCGCCTGACGTGACGCTTCCAACAAACGCAATCGATCCACCAGCTCGTTGGGATCGTCCCAGTGTACGTAATCGATCTTGTTATCGTTTACCACCATGGCTCGTGGTGTCCTAAGACCTTTCCCTGCTTTATTGACTGATGTGCGTGGGATTAGCGGTGCAATTACATGTCTGTACTTGTATCCCTTGTTGCTCAATATGGGATTTTTAGCACCATGACCGCGTCTGTGGGCATTCGTCGCCAGCAGTATACTTTTGTATTTTTGTTTATCAGCATCGGTGTATAGAGCATCATCGGGAATTCTCTTGAAAATCAGTTCGTAAAGACCGGGTGTTCCTCTGTATTTTACACCATCTATGATTATGTTATCATCCATGTCTATATCGAAAGCCTTATCCCCAAGCCTCGTTCCACTATTGCCAAAGTATACACCGTACACATAGTCCATTGATGTATCCTTATCACCACTTAGGATCGCGCTCATGTATTTTTGCCCCAGCGGACCGAAATGACTGCGAAACGTTTCTTGTCCCTCGGATGTTTGAAGTTGCTGTCTGATAGATGTTACAAACGACTCATTGGGACTAGTTTCGAAAACGTCGTCATCAATAGTTGCGAGCGATTGTACACTGGGAAATGTACTTATTGGTGTGTGAGGAACGGGAAATGTACTTATTGGTGTGTGAGGAACGGGAGACTCGTTTGATGTAGCATTCCGTCGTTTATGCTTCGATTGAACTGGTGTTGAGGTTATGGGTGAATATTCAGACGACATGTGCCGTTTCCTCTTTGTCTTGCGCGATGTGTTCCCTTTCGGATGGATTTTTTTAGGCGTTAATGTTTCATTCCCTTCAACGTCTATGCTCATCAGTGGTGATGTGCTAGCTTCTACCGCTGAGGTATTTTCAACAATATGTTTTAAGGGTTCGACGATAGGTTTGAAGTATCTCTCCAACGCGACATCTTCCTCCATCTTGCCTGTCTTCAAAGCCTGATGTTTCTTGCGAATGGATTCGCTAGTTTTTGCAATTTCCTTCGCTATTCTCTCGCGATCCTTAATCTCCAGAGTATCGATATCAATCATCGTTGTACCGCTGACGTTGCTTTCCCACCGACGTGTTGATGACAATTGACCGTCTCACGGTACGGCAAACTCGTTAAATCCCTTTCTGTAACGTCCATTGGACATCGCGCTATCCTTGTCTATTACCACGAAACCATACTCCCGTTGCCAACAATTATGACACAAAGCGCAGAAATCCTCGTAAGACATGTCAGTGTTTACGTGATCGTTGTACACATGTTTCAAGTTGGTACCATCCTGCTTAAACAGAATCAACAGATTGGCATTGTCGCGTATAAGATGTTTAGGTATCTTTGCATACGTCTGACAGAGATAGAAGCAGTCAACGTTCGAGTGGCGCCCCATTGCAAAGTATTCCCTTATCGTATCTTGCTTGTCGCATGCCACATCATCAAAGATGAAAATAGAATTCGGAAGCGATTCGCACGGTGGGATGACGTCACTGTTATTCGAAAACGTAAAGTAGCCAATTTCATCTATCGGAGTCAATAAATTCTCCAAATACTGATATTTCGGCTGTTGCAACGACTTGGAGTACACGTACACGTTCTCGAAGCGGACGCCGTGAGGACTTTCCAACAAGCTCACCAACACGTTTGTCTTTCCGCAATTTGATGGGCCACAAACGAGGCAGCGTATAGTGTTTGGTAGCATGCTACCATGTCTGCGTCTGGTTTTCGAAGACATAACTCGTGATTTATCGTCAAAATTTGTCACGCGTATCGTTACAGGTTGTCGCACGAATCGCATCCTCTCCGCAAACTGTGAAAAATGATTTTGATACGTCGAAGCGCCCTATTTATAGGTCCGCATCGACTCAAAACAGCTCAGTATCCAAAATGCTTCTGATCCTGTCGGATAATTGCGATATTCGAGACCTAACCTCTGAACAGTTGAAATATATACCAAAGATTATTCTACTCCGAGAGTTTGGGAGACACATTGATCAGTTGTGGGACAGACTCCCCGAGCACATAAAAGCCGATTCTGAGGTTCGGCAGTATCGTCGGTGTCTGGAGCATTATAATCGTCCTTGGCAGCGAACACATATCGACGGTCCAGCACCATTGATTAAAAACTGTAGCGAATGTCGCCGACGAGAGTAAAGAAAGGCTGTGGTTTGTTAAATCGAGCGATAAACGCGCTACCTATCGAATTACATATTCCGGGATACCAGTTTTGCGGTCCAGGAACACATCTGGCAAAACGATTGGCTAGAGGGGATCAAGGCATCAATCCGTTGGACGCGGCGTGTCGCGAACACGATATTGCATATTCGCGCAGCAACGACCTCGGCGAAAGGCACGCGGCAGATAAAGTTCTCGCTGACAAAGCGCGAAAACGCATCGTTGCGCGAGACTCGACTCTGGGTGAAAGAGGTGCTGCTACAGCTGTTTGGGCAGCTATGAAAGCCAAGACGAAAATCGGAATGGGGATGAAAACAAAACCTCGCAAAAGTACTCCAAAGAGAGCGCCGAAAAAGCGGATTCTTCCGGTGGCAAAACGGGGTGGTATATTACCACTTCTCCCGCTGCTAGGTGTTCTCGGATCATTAGCTGGTGGAGCGGCGGGAATCGCCAAGGCGGTAAACGATAATAAGGCGGCGCAACATCAGCTGCAGGAAATGCAACGTCATAATCGCTCCATGGAAGGCCGCGGACTTTATCTCGCACCATACAAGCGTGGACAGGGAATATCGAAACGAAAAAAAAAAACGCCGAAAAAAAAATAAAAATGCCCGCGGGTGTAACTACCGATGCACAATTGGAGGAGTTGGCAAAACGTATGCGTATTCCATTCTTTAGAGGTGTTTTTATGCGAAACGCGCTACCAGTCGGAGGAGTACGTCGAAACGAGAGCGGTATTGTAAATTTGGACAATGTCGAGGGGTCGGGGACTCATTGGGTGGCATATGCGAAGAGAGGGTGTCGAGCTATATATTTCGACAGCTTTGGAAATCTTCGACCGCCCAAGGAATTGGTAAAATATCTGGATAAGGATGCTGTGAAAATTGAATACAATCGAACGTCTTATCAAAAGTACGATCAGAGCAATTGTGGACAACTATGTCTACGCTTTCTACAAACGATCGGTACCAAATTTAAGGATTGACTTCCCGCCACTCTGATTCAGTACTAATCGAGCCGTACAGTTCGGAATATGTCGCTAACATTCACTCTAACCGGCAAGAGTAGCACCCTCGCGGTGAGCTACTTTCCACCCATAGATTTGAGTGACGATGATTACGAGCTTGGTCTAACAACCTTTGAAACTTATCACACCATACCAAACATCGACTCGAGCAACGATAAATTCTACTTCACCGTAAACTATGACATCAGCAACAGCGTCGACACCACTCCTGAATACATTACGATTCCCCATGGCTCCTACGAACTAGACGCCATTGCCAAGTATTTGAAGCAGCGATTACTCGAACGGTATCCTCAAAATCTCGACGGTACCGATGGTGGTGACAACGATGCGTATCCAATAGTGTTGCGTCCCAACAACAACACCATGAAAAGCGAACTGTACTGTTGGTTCACCGTAGATTTTACAAAGCCTAATAACATTGGATCGCTATTGGGATTCTCGACGAATCGGGTATTAGAACCAGGACGGTGGCACGAATCGGACGATCCAATTAATATCATGAACGTGAACATTGTTCGTATAGAATGTAGCGTGACCGCTGGTGCGTACAACAGTGGGAGGCGTGTCCATACGATACATGAATTTTCTCCGAGAGTTCCACCAGGATATAAGATATCGGAAACGCCCGCGCAGATCATTTACCTTCCAATCACCGCACGGATCATTACGGATCTAACGATACGCGTTGTGGATCAAAACGGACGGTTGCTCGATTTTCGAGGTGAAGAGATTACCATCAGATTGCACGTACGACGGCGACGACGATAATACATGAAGTGCGAACGAAAGAGATGCTTGTATTGAACGACTCTAGAAACCCGTTTCTTCCAAGTGAAATTGTTTACAACTGCAACAACAACTGCAACAGCTCCGATCACGCTAAAAAGAAGAGGCTCAGTGCTGCGAACATTGCATTTTTGAAATCATTGGGATTCATTGTGCGCATTTAGGTTGAAAATGGTTGACATTCTAAGTATTGGAGGGAAGCCGACGTTTGATGATCGCATCGTCAAGCTTCAGACTCACACATACAACCCATACGTCAACACAACGTTTGGATACAGCGATGAGATAAGAATACCGATACAACAGCAGGATTTATACACATTGCCGTGTGAAAGTTTTCTCTATGTGGAGGGGAAATTGAAGATAAATAAGCCAAAAGATGCATTAACGGTGACGTTGGGAAATAATTGCATGGCGTTCTTATTCGATGAGATTCGATACGAGCTGAATGGCGTGGAGATTGATCGCAGCAGAAACGTTGGAATAACTAGCACGCTTAAAAACTATGTATCGCTGACATCTGGCGAAGACAAAAATATGGAGAATGTTGGATGGGGGTTGAAACGGCGGGATGGGCCAATAGTGAAAAGTCATTTCAATTTTTGCATCCCACTCAAATATTTGCTGGGATTTTGTGAGGACTACAAACGCATGATTATTAATGCGCGTCACGAATTGATTTTAATACGATCGCGCAACGACAACAATGCTCTGATAGGATCGCCGATGTTGGAACCAGAAATTGAATTGATTAAGCTACAATGGCGGATGCCCCATGTGACGTTAAATGACGTTAATAAGCTATCGTTGCTACATACTTTGGAACGTGGACAAAACCTGAGCATTTGTTTTCAATCGTGGGATCTGTACGAGTATCCTCTCTTACAGAGCACGACCAAGCATTCGTGGGCCGTGAAGGCATCTGCACAGCTGGAGAAGCCGCGATGCGTGATCCTTGCTCTACAGACTGGTCGAAGAAATGTGATGAGTGAAGACGTTACTATGTTCAACAACTGCAAATTGGCCAATGTAAAACTTTTTCTCAACTCGGAATTTTACCCATATGATGATCTGAACTTGGACTTTGACAAGAATAAGCACGCCATCTTGTATCACATGTATACGCAATTCCGTAAATCGTATTATGGGTATAGTTGCAACGAGGCATTATTCACCGTGGCTGAATTTTTACAATTTGGCCCCCTCGTGGTAATTGATTGCTCGCGACAAAATGAGTCGATCAAGAATGGCACCGTGGACGTGCGCATAGAATTCGAGTGTAAAGAGAATGTGCCTGCAAATACTACAGCCTACTGTCTGATTCTACACGATAGAGTGGTTGAATACAATCCATTGACAAACATGGTGCGCAAAATAAATTAAATTACCACGCTACTTGCCCGCCCTCTCCTGTATGAAATTCGCAAAAAAATTTCATCGTGAAAATCGAGATGTTTTACGAGAAAGACTGCATTCTCTCATCTGTCTTGGAAGCGAGTGGACCTCCAAATTGTATCGATAATGGCTGTACCAACGTTCGTTGACATGCAAGGGTTCATCGTTGATGGAAGATTTGTCGTCAAGGAAGTGGCTGTCCTACGAATGGGAACAATTCTCTCGCACTATATTTTTGGGAGTTCGATGCCGCATTATCTTCTTTCGAAATCTGACAAATCAAGCATCCGCTGGTTAACGGCGAAACATCATGGGTTACGCTGGGACGATGGAGAAGTTCCATACAGTATGGCTAAACGGCTAATTTCGAAAGCTGTAGCTGATGCGATCGATGAAGAAGAGGATGACACGTGCCATGTCGTATATGTTAAAGGGCTGCAGAAACGCGACTGGCTTGCGGATTTCCTCGATGAAAGTACGAGAGCAGACGCGGTCATCGAGACGCTGGACATTGACTACGAGGATATCAAATCTCTAAATAAGCTAAATGTAGTTAATACTCTGCGATGTGGCAGACACGCGAAACACTGTGCCATGCAAAATGTATTTAAAATATTCAACTGGTGGTCTAAACACCAGAGAAATTCATAAATAAAATATAATCAATTTTTAATACATAAATGTTTTTTTCTTCACCCTCCCCAACCTCCAACCTCCAACCTCCTGCATGTACGCTAGATTAAGACGATAGTTTTAATTATTATGCAGAAACCGCTCGATACCCCTTCAATACCGTTTGATACCCCGTTCAGAGTGGTATGATTTACGTTCGATACCCGTTGAAAGCCGTTCAATACCGTTCGATACCCGTTCGATACCCGTTCAATACCGTTCAATACCCGTTCAAAGTGGTATGATTCACGTTCGATACCCTTTCATTTACCCTCCTTCTCTCCTCGCCACCTAATTTTAAGATTCCACGTTTCAATAAACAGTTTCCTTACAATTAGAAATTAAAGAATTAGTGAAATTTAATCGACACGCTGTCGTCAGAATCTCCGCGGACTAACGTGCCGGCGAACATTTCCCCAACGATTACGACCCGCCGTTTAAATCACGCGCAGATTGTTTAGCTTTAAAATAATACTGTCTCTTTCCCTCCTCCAAGTACATGGTTTGTAAAAAATTATTATTTCTCTGTGTTGGGGGGGTAAAATATTAGGGGAAAAATTTCTGAGGGTGGGCCAAGGTCTGAAAGAGATTTTTTGGGGGTCATTCACTCCCTCTAAAAAGTTTTCGGCGGTGGGTCCGGTCTACGCGGCGGCTCGGCCTGGAGTGATCCCCTCCATCATCGCGGCTTCCCCCACTCCGCGGCTCGTGCGCATGCAATCGGTTTTCCTCTCCCCGCAGGCCCCGCGCCCATGTTTCCCTCCGCCGCGCTCCCCCGCGCGCCCTCACTTCCCCCGCCCCCCCGCGCTCCCCTCAGAGGACCTGCGTTAGAACCCGCTTTACCATACTACTGCTCTTCATATGCGCTGGATGCACTCGCCGGTGAATTAGTCACTTTGTATTGCAATTGCTTATTCACCAGCTCTTCATATGCGCTGGATGCACTCGCCGGTGCATTAGTCACTTTGTATTGCAATTTCTTATTCACCAGCTCTTCATATGCGCTGGATGCACTCGCCGGTGCATTAGTCACATTGCATTGCAATTGCTTATTCGCCAGCTCTTCATATCCACTGGATGCACTCGCCGGTGCAATAGTGACTTTGAATTGCAATTACTTATTCGACAGCTCTTCATATGCGCTGGATGCACTCGCCAGTGCAATAGTGACTTTGAATTGCAATTACTTATTCGACAGCTCTTCATATGCGCTGGATGCACTCGCCGGTGCAATAGTCACTTTGAATTGCAATTCATTATTCGACAGCTCTTCATATGCGCTGGATGCACTCGCCGGTGCATTAGTCACTTTGGATTGCAATTGCTTATTCGCCAGCTCTTCATATGCGCTGGATGCACTCGCCGGTGCATTAATCACTTTGTATTGCAATTGCTTATTCACCAGCTCTTCATATGCGCTGGATGCACCCGCCGGTGCATTAGTCACTTTGGATTGCAATTGCTTATTCGCCAGCTCTTCATATGCGCTGGATGCACTCGCCGGTGCATTAGTCACATTGCATTGCAATTGCTTATTCGCCAGCTCTTCATATCCACTGGATGCACTCGCCGGTGCAATAGTGACTTTGAATTGCAATTACTTATTCGACAGCTCTTCATATGCGCTGGATGCACTCGCCAGTGCAATAGTGACTTTGAATTGCAATTACTTATTCGACAGCTCTTCATATGCGCTGGATGCACTCGCCGGTGCAATAGTCACTTTGAATTGCAATTCATTATTCGACAGCTCTTCATATGCGCTGGATGCACTCGCCGGTGCATTAGTCACTTTGGATTGCAATTGCTTATTCGCCAGCTCTTCATATGCGCTGGATGCACTCGCCGGTGCATTAATCACTTTGTATTGCAATTGCTTATTCACCAGCTCTTCATATGCGCTGGATGCACCCGCCGGTGCATTAGTCACTTTGGATTGCAATTGCTTATTCGCCAGCTCTTCATATGCGCTGGATGCACTCGCCGGTGCATTAGTCACTTTGTATTGCAATTGCTTATTCACCAGCTCTTCATATGCGCTGGATGCACTCGCCGGTGCATTAGTCACTTTCCATTGCAATTGCTTATTCGCCAGCTCTTCATATCCGCTGGATGCACTCGCCGGTGCATTAGTCACTTTGTATTGCAATTTCTTATTCACCAGCTCTTCATATGCGCTGGATGCACTCGCCGGTGCATTAGTCACATTCCATTGCAATTGCTTATTCGCCAGCTCTTCATATCCACTGGATGCACTCGCCGGTGCAATAGTGACTTTGAATTGCAATTACTTAGTCGACAGCTCTTCATATGCGCTGGATGCACTCGCCGGTGCAATAGTCACTTTGAATTGCAATTGATTATTCGACAGCTCTTCATATGCGCTGGATGCACTCGCCGATGCATTAGTCACTTTGTATTGCAATTGCTTATTCACCAGCTCTTCATATGCGCTGGATGCACTCGCCGGTGCATTAGTCACATTCCATTGCAATTCCTTATTCGACAGCTCTTCATATGCGCTGGATGCACTCGCCGGTGCATTAGTCACTTTGTATTGCAATTGCTTATTCACCAGCTCTTCATATGCGCTGGATACACTCATCGGTGCATTAGTCACTTTGGATTGCAATTGCTTATTCGCCAGCTCTTCATATGCGCTGGATGCTGTCGCCGGTGCATTAGTCACTTTGTATTGCAATTTCTTATTCACCAGCTCTTCATATGCGCTGGATGCACTCGCCGGTGCACTAGTCACTTTCCATTGCAATTGCTTATTCGCCAGCTCTTGATATGCGCTGGATGCACTCGCCGGTGCATTAGTCACTTTGTATTGCAATTGCTTATTCATCAGCTCTTCATATGCGCTGGATGCACTCGCTGGTGCATTAGTCACTTTGGATTGCAATTGCTTATTCGCCAGCTCTTCATATCCGCTGGCTGCACTCGCCGGTGCAATAGTGACTTTGAATTGTAATTGGTTGATACGACAGCTCTTCATATGCGCTGGATGCACTCGCCGGTGCAATAGTCACTTTGAATTGCAATTCCTTATTCGACAGCTCTTCATATGCGCTGGATGCACTCGCCGATGCATTAGTCACTTTGTATTGCAATTGCTTATTCACCAGCTCTTCATATGCGCTGGAGGCACTCGCCGGTGCATTAGTCACATTGCATTGCAATTCCTTATTCGACAGCTCTTCATATGCGCTGGATGCACTCGCCGGTGCATTAGTCACTTTGTATTGCAATTGCTTATTCACCAGCTCTTCATATGCGCTGGATACACTCGCCGGTGCATTAGTCACTTTGGATTGCAATTGCTTATTCGCCAGCTCTTCATATGCGCTGGATGCTGTCGCCGGTGCATTAGTCACTTTGTATTGCAATTTCTTATTCACCAGCTCTTCATATGCGCTGGATGCACTCGCCGGTGCACTAGTCACTTTCCATTGCAATTGCTTATTCGCCAGCTCTTGATATGCGCTGGATGCACTCGCCGGTGCATTAGTCACTTTGTATTGCAATTGCTTATTCACCAGCTCTTCATATGCGCTGGATACACTCGCCGGTGCATTAGTCACTTTGGATTGCAATTGCTTATTCGCCAGCTCTTCATATCCGCTGGCTGCACTCGCCGGTGCAATAGTGACTTTGAATTGTAATTGGTTGATACGACAGTTCTTCATATGCGCTGGATGCACTCGCCGGTGCAACAGTGACTTTGAATTGTAATTGGTTGATTCGACAGCTCTTCATATGCGCTGGATGCACTCGCCGGTGCATTAGTCACTTTGTATTGCAATTGCTTATTCACCAGCTGTTCATATGCGCTGGATGCACTCGCCGGTGCAACAGTGACTTTGAATTGCAATTACTTATTCGACAGCTCTTCATATGCGCTGGATGCTGTCGCCGGTGCATTAGTCACTTTGTATTGCAATTTCTTATTCACCAGCTCTTCATATGCGCTGGATGCACTCGCCGGTGCACTAGTCACTTTCCATTGCAATTGCTTATTCGCCAGCTCTTGATATGCGCTGGATGCACTCGCCGGTGCATTAGTCACTTTGTATTGCAATTGCTTATTCATCAGCTCTTCATATGCGCTGGATGCACTCGCCGGTGCATTAGTCACATTCCATTGCAATTCCTTATTCGACAGCTCTTCATATGCGCTGGATGCACTCGCCGGTGAATTAGTCACTTTGTATTGCAATTGCTTATTCACCAGCTCTTCATATGCGCTGGATGCACTCGCCGGTGCAATAGTCACTTTGAATTGCAATTCCTTATTCGACAGCTCTTCATATGCGCTGGATGCACTCGCCGATGCATTAGTCACTTTGTATTGAAATTGCTTATTCACCAGCTCTTCATATGCGCTGGATGCACTCGCCGGTGCATTAGTCACATTCCATTGCAATTCCTTATTCGACAGCTCTTCATATGCGCTGGATGCACTCGCCGGTGAATTAGTCACTTTGTATTGCAATTGCTTATTCACCAGCTCTTCATATGCGCTGGATACACTCGCCGGTGCATTAGTCACTTTGGATTGCAATTGCTTATTCGCCAGCTCTTCATATGCGCTGGATGCTGTCGCCGGTGCATTAGTCACTTTGTATTGCAATTTCTTATTCACCAGCTCTTCATATGCGCTGGATGCACTCGCCGGTGCAAGAGTCACTTTCCATTGCAATTGCTTATTCGCCAGCTCTTGATATGCGCTGGATGCACTCGCCGGTGCATTAGTCACTTTGTATTGCAATTGCGTATTCATCAGCTCTTCATATGCGCTGGATGCACTCGCTGGTGCATTAGTCACTTTGGATTGCAATTGCTTATTCGCCAGCTCTTCATATCCGCTGGCTGCACTCGCCGGTGCAATAGTGACTTTGAATTGTAATTGGTTGATACGACAGCTCTTCATATGCGCTGGATGCACTCGCCGGTGCATTAGTCACTTTGTATTGCAATTTCTTATTCACCAGCTCTTCATATGCGCTGGATGCACTCGCCGGTGCATAAGTCACTTTCCATTGCAATTGCTTATTCGCCAGCTCTTCATATCCGCTGGATGCACTCGCCGGTGCATTAGTCACTTTGTATTGCAATTTCTTATTCACCAGCTCTTCATATGCGCTGGATGCACTCGCCGGTGCATTAGTCACATTGCATTGCAATTGCTTATTCGCCAGCTCTTCATATCCACTGGATGCACTCGCCGGTGCAATAGTGACTTTGAATTGCAATTACTTATTCGACAGCTCTTCATATGCGCTGGATGCACGCGCCAGTGCAATAGTGACTTTGAATTGCAATTACTTATTCGACAGCTCTTCATATGCGCTGGATGCACTCGCCGGTGCAATAGTCACTTTGAATTGCAATTCATTATTCGACAGCTCTTCATATGCGCTGGATGCACTCGCCGGTGCATTAGTCACTTTGGATTGCAATTGCTTATTCGCCAGCTCTTCATATGCGCTGGATGCACTCGCCGGTGCATTAATCACTTTGTATTGCAATTGCTTATTCACCAGCTCTTCATATGCGCTGGATGCACCCGCCGGTGCATTAGTCACTTTGGATTGCAATTGCTTATTCGCCAGCTCTTCATATGCGCTGGATGCACTCGCCGGTGCATTAGTCACTTTGTATTGCAATTTCTTATTCACCAGCTCTTCATATGCGCTGGATGCACTCGCCGGTGCATTAATCACTTTCCATTGCAATTGCTTATTCGCCAGCTCTTCATATCCGCTGGATGCACTCGCCGGTGCATTAGTCACTTTGTATTGCAATTTCTTATTCACCAGCTCTTCATATGCGCTGGATGCACTCGCCGGTGCATTAGTCACATTCCATTGCAATTGCTTATTCGCCAGCTCTTCATATCCACTGGATGCACTCGCCGGTGCAATAGTGACTTTGAATTGCAATTACTTATTCGACAGCTCTTCATATGCGCTGGATGCACTCGCCGGTGCAATAGTCACTTTGAATTGCAATTCCTTATTCGACAGCTCTTCATATGCGCTGGATGCACTCGCCGATGCATTAGTCACTTTGTATTGCAATTGCTTATTCACCAGCTCTTCATATGCGCTGGATGCACTCGCCGGTGCATTAGTCACATTCCATTGCAATTCCTTATTCGACAGCTCTTCATATGCGCTGGATACACTCGCCGGTGCATTAGTCACTTTGTATTGCAATTGCTTATTCACCAGCTCTTCATATGCGCTGGATACACTCGCCGGTGCATTAGTCACTTTGGATTGCAATTGCTTATTCGCCAGCTCTTCATATGCGCTGGATGCTGTCGCCGGTGCATTAGTCACTTTGTATTGCAATTTCTTATTCACCAGCTCTTCATATGCGCTGGATGCACTCGCCGGTGCACTAGTCACTTTCCATTGCAATTGCTTATTCGCCAGCTCTTGATATGCGCTGGATGCACTCGCCGGTGCATTAGTCACTTTGTATTGCAATTGCTTATTCATCAGCTCTTCATATGCGCTGGATGCACTCGCTGGTGCATTAGTCACTTTGGATTGCAATTGCTTATTCGCCAGCTCTTCATATCCGCTGGCTGCACTCGCCGGTGCAATAGTGACTTTGAATTGTAATTGGTTGATACGACAGCTCTTCATATGCGCTGGATGCACTCGCCGGTGCATTAGTCACTTTGTATTGCAATTGCTTATTCACCAGCTGTTCATATGCGCTGGATGCACTCGCCGGTGCAATAGTGACTTTGAATTGCAATTACTTATTCGACAGCTCTTCATATGCGCTGGATGCACTCGCCGGTGCAATAGTCACTTTGAATTGCAATTCCTTATTCGACAGCTCTTCATATGCGCTGGATGCACTCGCCGGGGCATTAGTCACTTTGTATTGCAATTGTTTATTCGCCAGCTCTTCATATCCGCTGGATGCACTCGCCGGTGCAATAGTGACTTTGAATTGGAATTACTTATTCGACAGCTCTTCATATGCGCTGGATGCACTCGCCGGTGCAATAGTCACTTTGAATTGCAATTCCTTATTCGACAGCTCTTCATATGCGCTGGATGCACTCGCCGGTGCATTAGTCACTTTGGATTGCAATTGCTTATTCGCCAGTTCTTCATATGCGCTGGATGCACTCGCCGGTGCATTAGTCACTTTGTATTGCAATTGCTTATTCATCAGCTCTTCATATGCGCTGGATGCACTCGCCGGTGCAACAGTGACTTTGAATTGTAATTGGTTGATTCGACAGCTCTTCATATGCGCTGGATGCACTCGCCGGTGCAATAGTGACCTTGAATTGCAATTCCTTATTCGACAGCTCTTCATATGCGCTGGATGCACTCGCCGGTGCAATAGTCACTTTGAATTGCAATTCCTTATTCGACAGCTCTTCATATGCGCTGGATGCACTCGCCGGTGCAACAGTGACTTTGAATTGTAATTGATTGATTCGACTGCTCTTCATATGCGCTTGATCCACTCGCCGGTGATATTGCGATGTTTTCATCCATCGATTTGTCTACTTTCTTGTGTACTCGTACCTGCTCCTCCTGTTTTTATGTACGGAGGTTCTCTAATCGGCTGTTGTCGATTGTATCGACTATCTATAATTTCTGACAACATTCAGTCCTCATAGAACTTCTTCAGTTTTTCCTCCATCTCTGTAGCCCAGAATCGATCATCTCTCGAAACTGTTGAAACTTTCATTCCTTTTGGCGTCCATAAACATAAATAGGCCCGTTGCCTTTTCGTTATGTGCAATTGCCCTTGCACTTGATAATAGTAATGATGATTCTTATTCATTTCATTACCCCTGTAAATACGCCTAATACTATCAAGTTGCTTTATTGCTTCAGCAGGTGATAAATCCTTGGCCGATTCAGGACACTTTACTTCGACGATTTTACCATGGTCCACGAGGTCGTCAGGAGTTGCACCTAAGTGAGGCACAGTGTCATCGATGAAGAGGCCACACGGTAGAATATGCATTCCTAATTCTTCTTGAATTTGTGTCAAGGCGTTTGCCTCATTTTCCCTTCCGTATTGGAGAGAATGTAAATTGTGGAGTTGCGGGTACATTATACTCTTCACAGTATTTGCCCGTGGTGTAGTCTTTCGTAATCGGCATACCTTGCGGAAATTGGATGCAGTTAATAATTTCTTCCTATAACCAATCCGTTTTTCGCTATACGCCTGATCGCGAGTTTCCACTTGGATCTCGTCTCGCCTCGTTTGCCAGTGAAGGAGTATATCCACGTGCCTTTTACACTCGGAAGAGTATACTATCTCTTCCATATCTGGTTTTGCCGCGTTGGGGCCGTAATCCTGGTCGCACGATTGTTTGTTATTTCGAAAGGAGGATGCTTTCGCTTCTTTTTTATACTCCCTTGCTTTTTCTGATGCGCGCTTCCGACGTCCTTCCAGCTTTCTTACCATGGTTGGCGGTTCATTATTCATTGCCGTACTCAATCTGCTGAACGCCTCTTTTGTGTTATATTGGACGACTGCAGCGGAGACTCTACCCTGATACGAGCCTCCTCGCTCAAAGTTTATCCTTTTGCCTCCGATGAATTTAGCAATTATGTTATTAAAACCTTCAACAGCATTGTTATTTAGACCGCGCAGCAAACTGTCAGCTTTAACGAAAAGTTGCTGCATTGCTTCTTCGATACTTTCATAAATACCAGCTTCTCTTAGTTGTGGAACGTAGTCTACTCTGTTGGGATCAGAGTATTTCTTACAGAAGTATGCTAACTTCTGACATTCCTTGTGTTGACCGAAAACGTGACTCGGTACATTTTTCAAATCTTGCTTCAAATTTTGAATTCGTTCCTCGAGTGGTACTTCTTCTTGCAACCGGTATTCCGCAGCTTTTTTTATACCAGTACGCAGGCGGAGAGCATTATTCTGTACGACAGCTCTTAGATCTTTATTGCGGCCTTTTGTTCCGATTTCGTTTATTTTTTTACTGAAATTGCGTAACAGGTGATTGGTGCATTCGATTTTTTGTACCTGCACCATATACTTTCCATATGGATTACTGTCCAATATCTTCTTGTACACACTGCTATCGCCATCGGCAACTAATATATGGTATATTAGGCCGTGCATATCTATGCTGCAATTGAATCCTTCGACAATAGCAATACTCTCCATGCCAGTTGAACTCTGATAACGACCCCAGTTATTGAAGCAACGATGATCGCGCGGTTCTTCCTTCCTCGTACCTGCTATTTGGCAAGTCATGCAGAATTTATTCTTCACGCTGATGTACAGCACTTTCTTCGTGTGGTATCCCACGATGGCTCCTACGCCAGAAAGAGATTTGTAATCTCCTCCACAGTAGGACCTTTTCATCCAGCTGCCATCCGCGACAACTGGGATAAACGGTAGATTGGATTCTGCATGTACGTTGCCTCTTTCGATAGCTAATGCTTTTTCCTCATTTCCAGCATCTTCCATTTCGCGTTGTGCGGCCACTTCGAGGGCATCGATTAGCTCAATCTGACATTTGTCGTAGATCCATTTCGTCATACAGGACACGTTCACGGCAATCAATATGTCCTCCAGTTGATTATATCCGCCGCCCGTCATCATTTTTGCGGAAACAGCGGCGCTGTTGATATCCATAGTGGAATCACTCTTCCGAAGATAGGATATGCACTTTGTGTATTTGCACATTTTGCATTCTACATAATACACATTTTCTAGTCCATTCCGTTGACATCTAATTATTTCAAAATGTTCGATGCCACAGCCAATAGTCGAATGTTTTCGAAGATTTCTTTATTTGTTCGAAAACATACAGAAAATCAACGAAGTCTCTTCCTTCTGAAATTGGATTTTCCGGCTGTTCTGGTTCTGCATTCTCCACCACCCAGTAATCGGCATCAATTCCAATATCTTCATCCGTTTCTTCGTTGATATCTCTTACGGAATATATCTCATCCCTGTCTGCGTCGAAATCAATTTCTTCTTCGTTCGACTCGAAATGCACATGTTCTTCAATTTCCTCTTCGTCCGCATTGAAATGTATTTCTTCTAAAATATCTGCCGCGTCCGTATCAAAATCCACTTGTTCTACAATTCCTTCGATAATTGGGAAGTCTTGAAAATTTCCTACGTCTTCTTCTTGTATTATGTTCGTAGGAAAATCATACGCAGCAGATGTGCTGGGAAGTGTTTCGTCATACGAGGTACCTGCACGCGTACCTGCTTTCGCCACGGTGCCCTGGCCTACCGCGAGGCACGCTGCTCTTTTTAATCGTTGCATACACGTAAAGAGTCAAGAATCGGTAACACGTGATACATACATAGAAATAAGAAAAACATACAATAGAAAAGAAAAGCAGGCACAGTAAAAGAAGATATAGTACAGTAAAGTCTCGATGTGAGCGAAAGCCTCGGAACGTAGGAAAAGAGAGCGAGTGGAAGAAAGGACTGCCGATTGTCCCCATCTTTTTCATGCGCTGTCCTTCTCTGCGGCCGACGCGTATTACCACTAAATATGTATTATCCAAATTATATCGTGTTTGGTGTCATTTATCATTAGGGAAACATCACAAATGTTATGATGCTTTATTTATGAAAATATTATTATTATTGCATTACTGTGAATATCATTCTAATTTATCTTCGCGGTACGAAGAGGGACGTAGCGTGATACAAATGTTCCTCTCGTGCCGCGTTTACATGGCGAACACGAACAAATACATTGTTCGCGAACGTTTTCGTCTGTTCTTGCCGTATCCACACCGCCGTATATAGAACAAAACGTTCACATACGATTCGTACACTGAGGGCGGTATTCACAGTCGCGTCTTGAGCGAATGCTTGAGATCATCTTCTAGAAGACGATCTTGTTTGCCTGAAGACATCAGGTATTCATAGTCGTTACTCAAGATGATGTTAAGCATTTGCTTGGAATAAGCGATTGCTTATATGACGTATCCAGTTACTTTATAAAGCATTTACTCAAGCATTTGCTCGTTCACGTTCGGAAACTTTCGGAATAATTCTGTTAGAACAACCAATGATGAAGGATATTCCGTTCGTTCCTTGGTGGACGACGGAGTAGGATACTCGAACGTGAGTGAGTGATGCGTATGACCGTCGAGGTTATATTATAGCGATGCCGGGGGACAGTTTATCGGAGAGTCTCGGGAATGGCGAGGATAACCCCTCGCGGTGATTTATAATGATTTCAGGAACAACGTAATTCGAAGCATAATGAAGGAAATTAGATGTAAAATTGATTTATATTGATTTATATAATGAACTAATATATAAACCCAACCACTAAACTGTAATGCGTGTGAGCGTAGAGGTTATATTATAGCGATTACGGGGGAACAGTTTATCGGAGAGTTTCCGGAATGGCGAGGATACCCCCCTGTGGTGCCTCACGATGATTTCTCTTTGATACGATAGAATAAAGAATTTTGTTTTTATGAAACAGGTATCAAGGGGGCAATTTTGTGATGGTGGTAAAGAAAAATATATACCCTTCTCGCTTTTTTAAACGTTTTGTAGTACCAATTTAATTAAAAATTTAAAACCGAAATTGAAAAATATTCCCATTTTTAGTATAAACTTAACAAAGATCAATTTTGAAATATCGCAATTTTTTCTCAAAAGTCCAGTTGCTCCAGGATCACCCTGTTATATGCCTGATGACCATGGCCCATATACCGTACATGGGTCACACTCATCACGTCACTCTCCTTCCACTCCAGTAAACTATTCCCACGGTAACGCTTTGTTTATTCACTTTTTCCAGTTTTCTAGTTTCAGCACAGTTATATATGATAATGGCGGAAGACAAACATCGTTGTAGGCACTACACGCCAGTAGAAAAACGTTGTTTTCTACATATAATCGACAATTACAAACATGTGATTGAATGTAAAAGGAGTAACGTGAATTCATTACGTGATAAAGAGTTAGCATGGACAAAAATATGTGATGAATTTAATAACTCGTCATTGACGGTTCAAAAGGTAAGAAGCACAGAGATTAAACAACCAACAGCATACATATCATTTTGTACTAATTTTCTCTTATTTTGAAGAGAAACGTGCAGCAATTGAAAAAGCTGTGGACAAACATGAAACATGCCCATCGCGACCAATTAACTAATGAAAAACAGAGCAGACTAGCTTCAGGTGGAGGACCAGAAGCACCCTCGACAGAAGTCGACCCGGAAATTGCGGCAATAGTGCCATCTTTGATGTCCACTGCGCCAACCTTATTTTCATCTAATATTAATGCTGCAGAAATAGATTGTAAATTCATTTATCAATAGTAGTTAAATTTTATGGTAAAATGTATTAAGATCTTATTCAACACAGAATAGTAACTTTAACTAAATTTTAGATGGAAGACAGGTGGTGCATGACATTATTGATGGAAATGACGATGATAATAACGATGAAGGAGTGATTGACCTGGAAGCTCATGCATCAACGTCAGAAACAAGATCTGAAATAAAAAAAAGTAAAAAAAGACAGAAATGTACAGAATCCGAAGAGGAGTTGAAAGCAATAAGAATGAAAAGTATTATGCAACATGAGGAGAGAATGGCTGTAATGAAAGAAGAGCATTTTAAAAAAATCCAGGCGTTAGAAATTAGAGCTGCTTTAGCGAAAGCCGAATTATCTGAACTGCAACTGAAAAACGAAAAAGCTCGTATGTCAAATTGTATATAGGTTTCCGGAGTCTACTTCTGTGGAGGGCATTTCAGACCCTCCGCCTGTAGCGAATCTACTCTGTTTCTCATTAGTTATCTGATCTCTGTACTTCTTACCTCTTGCACCGTCAATGACGAGTTATTAAATTCATCACATATTTTTGTTCATGCCAACTCTTTATCACGCAATGAATTCACGTTACTCCTTTTACATTTTATCACATGTTTGTAATTGTCAATTATATGTAGAAAAGAACGTTTTTCTACTGGCTTGTAATGCTTGCTTTTATCAAAATAAACTAATATATAAAAATTAAACAATTTTGTTCCTCAATCACATTCAACCACTAAAGTGATGTAATGTTAAAATAAAAACACCTGAGATAGTTGAGGCTCCATATAATTTTATTTAGTACATAATATATATCGACATTAATATTGATATTAGCGATATTGACGAAGATGATTATATAGCGGACAATAGAGTCGTTAGAAGATATATTCGGGACGTGCAAACTCCATTTGAATATTACGATGAAGATGAATTTAAAAGGCGATTTCGATTTGATAAGGGCTCGGTATTATATGGTATTTTACTGAAAATTATTGAAGGACTGGCGAAAATGAATAAACGTATGCCAACAGTGTCTAGCGGTGTTTTCCGCGTGACAGCTTTCGAAGCACGCATGGAGAATCGACGATTATTCGTTGACTTTGGGAAAGGAAATAGAGCAATCGGTCTTTTAGTTGAAGAGCCGAGCAATTAGCGCCTCACAAACAGCGAATCCATTCAAATTTCGTTGATTGTGAGGTGCAGGTACAGGTACATCGTCGTCATCGTCGACGAATAAGTCCTCACTATCCGGCAATACGTCCTTGAAGATCAAAGACATGTTGTGTAGCATGGCGCATGCTACAACAACTGCGGTGGAGCAAACGAGCTTTGTCGACAGACCTCGCGACAAACATGGAAATCTACGTTTCCAAATGCCGAAGGTCCGTTCGACAATGAGCCTCGTTCGAATTTGGATGTCGTTATACCTGCAATGATACAATATTCAATAAATATAATTTTTTGTTTCGTACAGCAAAACTGGATAATTCTAAAGAAGAGAATATTTACGTTAACTCTTCGTCCGTTTGAGGATTTGCAAGTGGGGTCATTAGAAAGGGTAGGCAAGCATACCCTTTATCACCCACAAGCATTCCATCCAAACGTTGCTCCACGTATCGCATGCGTATTGCCGAATTCTGAAAGATTCGGCTGTCGTGGGCGCTACCCGGCCACTCTGGTACGATGAAGAATTCCATTCTTGGACCAACAACAGCCTGCAACAAAGATGATATTTAAAAAAAAATAGAAAGAACTACGTGGAGACTGAAAATATGAAATAAAAACATGAATGAAAACCTACTTGCACGTTAAGTGAGAAATATCCTTTGCGATTCCGAAATATTTCAGCGATATTGTGGAATCGCGTGTGCACTAATCTCACGTGCGTGCAGTCGATGGCCCCATCGATACCAGGTAGACCGATTTCTCCATTTCCTTTCCCAAGGTCAGCGAATAATCGTCGATTCTCAATACGTGCTTCGAAATCTCTTGGCATTTTTATAAATTCGGAAATTAAACCCGCAAGTAAACAACTTACGCGGAAAACAATTCTGGACACTGTGGGTTGAGAGATCTGCATCGAGTCCCCAAGCAGTTGCTATAAACATATTTTAAACAATTTACCTCATGCACACTCTTGAATTATCAATATTTTAGACGTTAAAAATAAAATATTAGATTTCTAAATTACCTGAAAACTTGCAGTTGCATAATATCGTAAGCATGCGAGTAGTTGCAATTCCGGGGCAATCGGCAGGCCACGATTATTTATTTTCGCCAATCCTTCAATAATTTTCGGTAAAATACCATATAATACAGAGTCCTTATTAAATCGGAATCGCCTTTTAAATTCATCTTCATCGTAATATTCAAATGGATTTTGCACGTCCCGAATATACCTTCTAACGACTCTATTGTCCGCTATATAATCATCTTCGTCAATATCGCTAATATCAATATTAATGTCGATATTGTCTTCAAAATCCATGTTTCGCGTCCTTTATGCAGATAATGGCGTAAGTATTTGATGGTTTAAACTTTCAACACGTTGCCGGGGAATAGAATCTCTGGTGTGGAGGGGGACTACCACGTGACGGTACATGGGTGATGGAATCATCACGCACACCACTGCCGTAGGTGTTCCCCCTCTACTCCGGTGGAATCTCAAGACGGTCTCAAGACATGTAAAACGTCGTCTTGAAAATATAACCTCGCTTTATCGTCTATTTTGACACATGTGACGTCATACAAGGATTTACTTATTTGAAAAAGATTTTCCTCAAGCAAATGCTCAAGACACGACCTCAAGACGCAACTATGAATCTAGGCGGCATCTTAAGCAAATGCTTGAGATGGTCTTGATCTCAAGACGCGACTGTGAATACCGCCCTGAGTTTTGTTCATATTTGCGGCGGTGTGGACACGGCAAGATCAGGCGAAAACGTTCGCGAACAATGTTTTTGTTCGTGTTCGCCTTGGTGTAAACACGGCATTAAACAACGCGATTCCCTCGCTACGCAAACCGAAGGACATGCCCTTTTGGCCCGTTTTCTTTTCACACGCACACATCTGCACAACCGTCTCCGCTACTCGCAAGCGAAGGCAGCCGCAAACAGACATGTCTGCGCTGCGATACGCGGCTGTGTGTGTATGCAGCACGCGTGCACTTGACCGCGTGTGAAAAGAATACTTTTCGCATTTCAATCGTGGGTCATTCAACGCGAAATCGGACACTTTTCGGAGTACCATTTGGGATTTTTGTGAAACTTGCATATGTTGTAGTCTTCAGCGATACATAAACGTATTTCAAAGGATTTATCAAAATTTTCAAGATCGTGAAAATTGACTTTTTTCATTCAATTATAACTGTTGAACTAAGAGAAAGGTAAGAATGAGCTTTTGGGTGCTTACACTGGGGAAGTAAGAGTACCTAATAAAAATTATGTCACTTAAAAAAGAACAAATTTTAGACCATTTATTCTGCAATTGTTTTAAACAAATGCAATTTTATACCAGCAGGGCGCTATTTCAAAATTTGAAAAAAATTGAAGATGGAGCCCTACTTGAGCTCTTTGCAGACACGTTTTCAGAAACGCGGATATTTTAAAATTGGTCGCATGAAAATTAATTGAATGTGACGCTGCGCCGCCCAGCACCGGCTCGACAGACTGATTGTGAGCCGTGCGTGCTACAATATACAACTATTTATTTCTTTCATTCCTAACCATGTGTGGCCTTGAAAATCATAGTACACCATATGGTTGGTCCTTGGAACCTTGTTCTGGATATTAATATTGGACGGAGCTAGATCAACGCGGGTGGTGCGCCTTCCGCTTGCGGTCGCGTAAATCGTGGTAGCGAGCCGATGAGAGTTTGCAGATTTGAAGCAGAAACACTATTATACAGGATGGATACCTGCTACTCTATTGATAGTCAATACTCTAGGGGTGATTCTATGGGCCAAAATAAGACGAAAATACATATAGAATACAATTTTTTAATATCGCGCTTCGTTTTCGAGAAAATTGGCTTTGAATTTCAGCTAAATACGTGTGCCATTTAGCCACCTGACGGGCACGCGGAGGTAAGGGGGGCAGGATGGATCTCCGTTCAGCGGCCTGTAGACGGTCAATATTATTGTGCAATATTGAATATTCAATATATTCGAATATTCTAATTTGAATATTCAATATATTCGAATATTCTAATTTGAATATTCAATATATTCGAATATTCTAATTTGAATATTCAATATTGCACAATAATATTGACCGTCTACAGGTTGTTTTAGGAAAAATTGGTAAAAAAGTTAACAATGTCTTAAAATTCAACGAGGGACTGCAGGGTGGTTTTCGCTTTATGGAACGTTGTAAAATAACGAAGAAACGAAGCGTCCGATAAACCGTGTCGTGTGTCTTTCGTGAAGTAAACCCTACTTGAACGTGCCGGTAACAGAAATCAGACCTACTCCATTGTTTGAAATATTTTCTGCAAGCAGTTTTTCGAACTGTTCACAATTGTGTAAGGAAGTCATAACGCCCAATGCGGGAATATTGAAGACGGCACTGGGTATCGCTCGCCGTCTTGGAAGGCGAGGCCCAGGAGGATGCATAAGGTTATACAATATACAATGTCGTTTCGACGCACAAGCAAGGCCAATGACGTCAGGGTCATCGACGAGCGTTTGAGAGCGTAGCACGCATGGCCGCTAAACAGGAAATCTGCTAACATATTAATTAAAAAGCTAGGGGTTTCTTAGAATGCAAAAAGCGAATATGATCTGTGTTTTGAAGAGAAAAGTTATTTAGAATGAATTATACATTTTAGCTCCTAACATCATCATTTTTGGAGATAGAATTATTTTAATTATGTATAAAAATTATGTAGAGTTGCAAATATTTGCCGCTATAACTTTTGAATATGTACTCTATGAACTAGATAGAACAAATAGCACAAAAATTTTCAGGTTCCATGAGGTTCCTGGATATCTAGAGCTTTTCCAACTAAAGTTTTTGAAAAATTCCATCATTTTTATGATTATATTTTAATTCTGTTCGTTGGAAATTAAAATACTCGTGCTTGATTGACTACTTATTTGTACCTCTGCAATCCATTATTCAAAATACTAGCAATTATCGCGATACAGTTGAGCACTTTTGATATACAGGGTGTCCCAAAAATGCTGCGGGTCCTTAAAGGGGGTGATTCGGGGGATGATTGCAAACAACTTTTTCCTTTGCGAAAAAGCTCTCCGAGGTTTGGTTAACGAGATATTAACAAAAAGCACCGACCAATCAGAGCGCGAGTCTGACGGCCGAGTTCCCGCGCTAGCGTGGCTACGAGCCGCGCTGCGACTTGTGAACAAGCAACTCGGCATGCAATGAAGAAAATTGCGTAGAATGGCAAATGAAAAAGACGTAACAAATAAAATCGAACACGTTGTCATGGTTTGTTTGTTACTTGAAGTGAATAATGAATAAAGGATAAATGGATGAAAATCACGTGTAACGTAAAAAGACGAATACACAATTTTTTTAGAAGATTCGAAAATAATAATTATTTGAAGTGGGAGGATAAGGAATACGTAAAATTCCTTGTGTTAATAACGTATCCACGAAAAGGTAATGTAACGGGAAATTAACGAAAAGTGATAAAAATCCGTAACTCAATAACGGCCAGCACTGTTGCTGATAACGAATAAGTCTGTTTAAAAAGCCCGAATAAATATTTTCGTACGAGACTTTTGAGAATTGTCGCCGGAAATAAGCCATAGCTTGCGTTAAATTTAAAAATGAATGATCACCATTAAAGTAACTAAAACTCACCCTTGACGAAAATTCACCTGCAACTTGAAAACTTGTGTCACTGGGTCACTGAACCGATCCTGGTCATCGATGGACGAGCCCAGTGCACAGCTGTTCCCAGGTATACGACACTACCCAAAGTTAAGGGTCGCAATGTCAGGTGCGTCCAGGTCAACGTACCGAATATTCACTTCACTGCACGGCTACTAACACTGATGACTTTGTTTACTTTTTATGGAATGTGTTGTTCCTACGATTCAAAAATTGGTGGCCCCGAAAGGGGCCGATTGTTATCAGTTAAAGAACTGCTCCACATGGCGACCGTTATTGTCCACGCATGTTTGAGCGCGGAGAAGTATTTGTCGTTGGACGCCCTGTAATGTCTGCGGCGTTATGTTCTCCACCGCTGCGTGGATAAGCGCTACTGCTTCCTCAGGTGTGTCCACCGGCTGACGATACACCTCATTCTGAAATGATTGTTGTACAACAAATACAAAACGTAAGTAAAAAAAAAATTATCTACAACAGGAATAAGTAAAGAGTAACAGCAATAATCAAATTACCTTCAGGTAGCCCCAGAAGAAAAAATCCAGCGGATTCATATCCGGTGACCGTGGGGGCCACGCAACGTGGGCCTCTCGCCCGCCGCGGCCGATCCACCTGTCCTGAAAGGTTTCACCTAAATAGGCGCGGACAATATCGGCATAATGAGGCCCAGCTCCGTCATGCTGGTAGTACATGTTCTGTCGGATCTCATATGGAATATGGTCCATAAGATCCGGCAGAACATGTTCTAAAAAATATTTATACGCTGGGCCGTCCAGCCTGTCTGGCAGAATGTACGGCCCAACGATAAATTCGCCACAAATGCCGGCCCATAGGTTGATCGACCAACGGACTTGTGCGGCACGTGGACGAAGCGCTAGGGGATTTTCGTCGCTCCACACATGCATATTGTGGGAATTGAAGCAACCTTCCCTGTTGAAAATTGCTTCATCCGTCCACAATATGTATGTGGTGAACGACGAATTCCTTAGCACTTCTCCCAACAGCCACCTGGAATATTGAACCCGCTGGATGTAATCTCGGGCGTGCAAATGTTGCACCCGTACATATTTGTACGGATGCAACCTTCGATCCCTGAGGATGCGGTGTACCGTCGTCTTGCTGACACTAGAACAAAATGCAAAAACATCCACTATTAGATAACATTTTTTTTCTTAATTAATAATTGCTGCAGTTATCTTGAACTGTGACTTACTTTAGTCGACGACTCAAAATGCGCACACTAATCGTTGGGTTGGCTTCAACGGCGTCGAGGATTCTCTCTATGGTGCCCGGATTTCGCGCTGCAGCGGGTCTGCCCACCTCGCTGCCTCGCGGCATCATGGACCCCGTCGAGAAAAGCCGCGACGCTAACCGACGAAACGTATCTTCGCTTGGTGTTTCCATATCCGGATATTCTAGCGCAAATGCTCGCGCAGCAGCCCTCGCGTTCCCGTCGTTCCGGGCGTACACCCAGAACATACGATAGTACTCTTTCTGTGGAATACTCTTTTTTGGTCGGCATTTAATTTTGCTATCATTTCAGACACATCAATTTTTTCATCCGTTTTATTACCAAGATCCCTAAAATCTTGCATTGCTTCACCAGCTTCTACATTTTGAGCGCCTATCGGATTGTCAGGGTCATCCTGAGACACGTTTTTTTGTAATTCTTCATCTAATTGCCGAACTAACTCTTGTGCAGTTTCAAACGCTTTGTTCAATTCTTCTACTTTTTCGTGATATTGTAATGCTTTCGTAAGATGTAGTTTTACATTATGAAATGCTTCCATATAAGTATCACAACTATTTTTAAGATCCTTTAATTCCCGCCATGGTTTAAACATAAGCAATAAAGAAAAGAAATAATCTTCCGGTCGATTATTAACATTATGTCTATAATGATTAATAAGACATCCACGTTGTCGCCGTTTAAGATAATGACTATTATCTAATTTATAATATTCAATATTATTATTTTTCGGTTTGATTGTCGTGATATCATACCATTGTGCGAATTCATAAAGAGACACAGATTCTAATTCTCCAGATCTATTTGGATAATAATTATCTATTAAAGATGGACAAAATATATCTGTAGATTCACCATCAAGGGCTTCAATTTCTTTACGACTTTTTAATTTCCTCTGTCGTATAGGATTAACATCTAACCATTTAATAGTTGTATTTCGATCTGTTCCATATAAAGGTATACCTAACAATGTATCAGCAGCCTCAAGAGCTCCACATTCTCTATTGCTTATGGATCGTAAAGCAAAATTCCAAAGAACACTTGCCAATGACTTATTTTTATTATTTACGCTATTTGCAAAATCATAATCAGACAGTTCACTTTTCCCTGCTTTATTCAAATATTTAGTAACATACCAAGTGAGCAGTGTCGATTTTTCACCAATAAACGTATATCCATATTGCCTTCCCACGCAGTAAGTATAACAGGATTATAATCATTAATATCAACTTCATTCTTTGTTCGAGGAAGATCGTATAATCTACTCTTATGTTTTAATTGTTTTCTACCTGCTATCGAAGTTGCCACGTCTCTCATATTTAGTGTGTCAGTAACAGGACGAGGAAACCCAAAACGGCACCTACGAATAACTTTAGATCCTACTTTTTTAGCACGAAGACAATAATCATTATGTTTGTGTCGTTGGTGCGCATTAACACGTCTGTGCAATAATGGCGAAATATTTTTATGTGGCATTTTGCAGCTTATATATTGTAAAATAAATTTAGAGACTTCTTCAATAGAAGATTCACCGAAAATTGGTGCACCTTCAATCCAGATTAATAAATGAAAATGTTGTATACCTCTACCTTGATATTCTCGTCATCAGAACTAGTGTGTTACTTTACCAATCGGAGAATCTTCTGAACAAATAAAAGCAAGCATTGCCTGAAATTTATTATCAAGAAATCTCGATGTTGATACAGGATCTTTAGCAACAAGTAAACTAGTGGTTAACAAAGAGTCCTGCCACCCATTTACGTCACGAATATATTCACCTAAATCGTCCCATAACCATTCACTAGGACTTAACGTTAGAAACCATGTCGCAGGTCCGTAATGTTGTGCCATACAAGATAAATCACTTCTCGGTCTACGCCAATATTGTTCCGTATTTCGAAGTGAAGAAAACATTGAATTTAAGTTGGACTCCAACGCTTCTTTCGACATAGCCTCTAAATACTCCGCAACTGTGTAACGAATTCGTGTATCAGTTATATTCATTTTATGGTAAATTCCACGACGTAACTGACGAATATTCGCGTTATTTAATAAATAAAACAAATATTGTTGATTTAATCTAAATTGTGGACGCTTAGATGTCAAGCGACATTTAATAAATTCGTGCTCTTGAAGTTTGATCGGTCTACTTTCATCACATTGTCCATTAGAACCAAATGGAAATAAATCTGGAAAACACATCAAATCTAAATTATTTTCACGATTATCTAAAGGTATGTCCTGAATTTTTAACATTTGATATAAAGCAGTCGCAGTTTGATTTTCTTTTTTTTCATGTAGAGGATATATAGTATATTGCTCATAATAGCTATCATCTTTATCTTTTTGAGTTAGCATTGCCTTGCGCTGATCGTCCAATGCAAGTTCTACATGATCTTTTATCTCTTCCACATGTATTTCTAATGGTTCACAGTCATCACTTGCATCATTTTCTGATTTTTGCATTTCAAATTCTACATTATCCAAATTTGCCTAAAAACAATTTATTATGAATATCGGGCAGTACAATTTCAGAATATAAAGGATTATTGTTTTTCAACCATATTAAAGCTTCAAATACCTTTTTAATGTCCACTAAATCTTCCCAGATAATTTTTTTTTAGTTGGAACATTTCGAACTAAAATAAATTCAAGATTTAAATTTATTGGATCAGTGTTAGAACATAACTTATCGAAAGTCTGTTGTAAAGGAAGTGGTAAATGAAATGTTCTACCTTTAACTTTTTGTATCTTTTGGCGTGCAGGTGTTTTTTTATTAACAACTGTTTCCATTTTAACAACAGTTTGAAAAGCTTTAGCTCTCTGTAAAAGCAATTTCTCAAATTCGTTAAGAGATGATATTACCTCAGGCACATCATTTACTGAGAGATTATTTAGAATACAATAAGCAGGCATCAAGCCACTACCAAATTTTTTATCACAATACTTACATATATATTGCGGATCAATTTTTTGTTGCTTTACATACACCATTAAATCTTTCCAAATTTGATTATCCCTCCGCATTTTTTGTTTACTAATTTTAAAAACACTTCTTCTATAACAAAGTCTCTCACACGATATACAACTATACCGCGGGGTGTCCAGTGAACATTTTCTCAGAACCATAAATGCATTATGATATTTCGAAATAATATCATCATCACTTAACATTATTTCAGTTTGCTGAAGTTTAAACATATCTGCTTTTTCTTGCGCAACATTTTTTTATAAAAACCATTAAGTTGATATATAAAACGTCTAATACTTCTTACTTTGGGGAAATGAGGCGACAATAACTCCATTGGAACAGACATCGCTTTACAAAGATTTAAATCAATATAACAGCCATGCGTATGGCCTAATTTATTATTATTTGAAGTTTTCACAGTACACTCGTGAATGTTTTGCATAAGTTTGGGTAAATGCTTCAAAGTACATATATTTACAGCTTCTAGAAATTTATGATATCGGGCAATTAGAAGCGGATCATTAATTTTACATAAAGAACTGCACGACCACGATTTTTTTGCTTGTGCTTCAATCAAAGGTAATACATTTTCAGTTTGTCCTTTCATATTTATTATTAATGGCTCCGTTATAGTGACTTCAGATGAATTTATATTGTAATGTGTAGAATCTTTAAAAGATAATTAAAATGATCCATATGCAAATCATTTAACCATCTACCTTCAGTAATAATACTTTTTTGTTCGAATGATAGCGTCATTTTTTGTTGACGTCGCTCAGCTGAGATATTACTATTTAATCCGTCCTCAGATTGCTGAAAATCGCAATTTGTTTGTATTAAGCTCGATTGCAGTTGTTCCATTTTTTTACGTTGACGTATTGTGCGCTTACAAGACGCTTTAACCTCTTTTGCTTTTACTTTTATTAATGGAAGCACTTTATGAGGAACACTAAAATTTAGGTCTTGAGGAAAATGGTCTATAATATTGAATTCAAACATTTTTATCAAGTGCGGTCGCATTAAACTGTGGTTATATCATACTTTTTCAGGTTTAATATTAAATAATAACGAAACAGCAAAGGCTATTGCGAAAACACCGCAATCGCTACCGTTCGGTTGTTGTTGCACAGTAGGAAATGTAACAGGATTCTGGATAAAGTCATATGTTGGAAATAATCTTTTCAAGAATTTTTCATGATCTTTCTCTAACATTTTATTGTTCAAAGAATCATAAATAAATATATTTTTTCTGTCGTAATAGCTGCATACCCAATGACCTCTTCCGTACAGTAACCAATTATCATTCGCATTATCTCTCGACAACGAACTATATAAAAATTGTATATGCCTTTCATTTTTCGGTATAGGTTGTATTGTATCAAGTACTTGCACTCGCCACGTTTCAACAGGTCTATAATTGGAATGATATTGTAAAAGGCAATTGAAACGATCCATATCATCATCCCATAACCATTCACCACGAAAAATTTCATTTTTATTTTTTTCGGGAAAAACCGGTATTCCATGTTTCTTTTCTACCTGTCTAGACATTTTAGTAGAAAGAACTAAAATTACTTTTTATTTTCTTTTATTGTAACTTTCTTGAAAGTTATACTCGTGACACGGCGCAATGCAGCCTGCCTATCGAGTGATGTTATAAGATAATAAGGCGCGATGCAGCCGTTAAAGCTTACTCGGAATAGCGCAAAGCAGCTCAGCGAGTGTACTTTATTTAATTGTTGAAAATTCAAACCTGTAAAAAACGAAAAATTTGTAATAAACACTAATATCATACGCATTATTATAAATAATTATAAATAAATGTAAACATCACTTACCAAATATAATAATTTGATGTAGCTTCTCCTACTAAGTAGGAGGTAAACGTCCTTCCAAGGGACTTGATACTAAAACGATACACATTTCAATAAAGAAATAGGTTAGCTAAAATCTCCGCAGACGATTATTTGACTGCACATACATCTGTATAAACGTGTAATGAAACAATAACGTATTCGTTGAAAATATATTCGTTTCATTATACGTACAGCTTAATTAAAAATAATGAAGCACACTTACATGTAAGGAAATAAAGAAGAATTTTTGGACGCCGTGACATGCGTGAGCTCCGGTCGTCCACTTTGTTTCTTTTTTTGTTTTAAAGGCTGCCGTTCCAATGAGCGGCTGGCGACGCTTCCACTAGTGCAAGGGAGAAGTATGCATCTGTTTCTCCCTTGCACTAGTGGAAGCGTCGCCAGCCGTAGTCGCCAGCCGCTCATTGGAACGGCAGCCTTTACGCGCGACCCTAGGCCCATGTGCCCGTCTGTCAGACCGAGACCGCCTCGTACCAAGAAAATGTGCCGCCGTTGGGCGAGATCTTCTTTACCAACGCCTTTTGAATACGCTTTCAGCCTTATTTATTCGGCCCGGATCTTATATACAGCTAAATCTAACGTAGAAGTACAAATAATACCACTTTTTCGTCCTCGACATTTTCATGTACTTGGCGTAATTTTTTTATTAAAGTTTTTATGGGGATTTTACAACAGCTAATCTTCCGCGCCCACAACCGCAGGAATTTTCCGTTCCAGTTGCTTATAAGCTGCTGTGAGCGTCGCGGGCGAAAAGTGTAGTGAAACGGGGTTCGTAAGCGTTAGTAGGGAAGGGTTCTTTTCCCGAAGAGTCGATTATTTTACCGATTATCAATTGTTTACTGTGATCGTAATTCTCGATCTTGAATGAACTATTTTTTTTATAAAATACTTCAATACCGCTTGTGTTACAGCACGGCCGTCTCTAATACAGGCCTCCAACTAGTCAAAATGGCAACGCTGTTCATCAGTCCTATCTGAAGCTTTCGTCCAACCACGTCCGTCTGGTACCGATCTGAACATAGTCATCGGCCTGATGGTTATTGTTCGAAATGCGGTGTTGCAACATCGTAGGTGGAGGCCTTGTACTATAGACGGCCGTGGTTACAGTCAAAGCGTGTTAATTCAGCGAATATATAGTATACACATTCATAAATTTCGAGTGAAATTAGAAATTGGGGTTATGTGAAGCGTGCAAAGAGCAGTTATATGCTCTCCACCAATCAGACGCGATCACAAAAATCGCAGTTTTCTTCAGAAGGACGAAAGATTGATATACAATATCGCAAATGACCCTGTACTTTATGATGATATTAGTAACAAGGATCAAAGAAAATGTGTAGAGAGAAATACCAAATAAATTAAAAACAACAAATAAAGTATTATTTATTTGTATGCATGTTCATAAATGTTACGACTTTTAAAAAATAAATGAGCTTAGCAAGCCGAAAGCAACGTCTAGAAGCACGCGTTTGACGCTGATAGTAAATTCCGCCTTTAGCGCTTCGCTGGACACAATTGAATTGCGCGCGAAAATCACGAACGAACCCAACCTCGCATCATGGGCATCGTGAGCGCGTTGCGGTGGCGTCAATGACGTCATTTGTGACGTTTGCAGCGCGGCCACGATGACCGCGGTCGCTACGTGCACCGAAAAACACCGTTGTGAATGGGCGAAAATATCGGTGCTGAGCCCATTCACAACGGTGTTTTTCGGTCCTGACAGCGCCGAAAATGGGCCCAGCATCGGTTTTTACGGTGCTGACCTTTTTGCATGTGGAACAAAAGCCACGGGAGTTGCAGGCGATTTGGGCTTAAGTAGAACGCACCCTAAATCTAACGTAGAAGTACAAACAAGCGTCACTTTAAATTTACTTACTGTAAATTTAGACCTGTAAAAAGCCTTGTTATAACTTCTTTTTATATTATAAATGACAATAAAACATGATGTTACTTAACGCGGAACGTAATGAAGAATTTCGATATGTCCCATGTGAACTGCTTTATATCCTTGCGTCCCGTGTGAACTACTTCATATAAATTTATGTTCTGCTGAAACGCGCGCGGCCCGGGGTCGGTTAGGAACGATACATTTGCAGTGATGGAGGAAAACCTACATGTAGTGATGAGATCCGAAGCACTTCGAACACGATTCGAAGCTTAAAACTCTTAAAAGTCTTGATAAGTCTTGATAGGTCTTGAAAGTCTTGAAAATGAACATCTGGTAGCCAAAAACCAGCCAGGTTGATCAGCCAGAGAGTCTCGCCAGGGTCCGCGGTTTATTACTGTTTGTCCCGTGCGTCAGCGGTGGACGTACATGCGGGTCCGAAACCTACCAAGTCTTGAAGCAAGAGTTTCAAGATTTCCAAGACGATCAAGACTTTCAAAACCTATCAAGACTCAAGAATTTTAAACTTCGAATCATGTTCGAAGTACTTCGAATTAGTCGCCTGATATATGGACCGTTTATTTTAAAAGTGGTGTAAGTCCATTTTTGAAAAAATCTGATATCACGTAATTCATGCTTAATTTAATGTAAATTTTTTATGTATAACTAAATGAAAATGAAAATGGACTTACACCACTTTCAAAATAAACGGTCCATATAAAACAGATTCGAAGTGCTTCGGATCGCATCACTACAAACATCTACAGGAGCGATGGTAATGTGTGCGTGAACTGATGCCACTTGGTTGGGACGCACACATTACCATCGCTCCTGTAAGTGTTTCCTCCTCCATATTTGAAAATGAATCGTCGAACTGCAGGTGACAGTGAGAAAATGCATGTCTTTCCCTCAGTACATGATGCCCCGGCAGTGTCGAATTAAACCCACGGCTTGTCGCTGCGCCGGGACACCTACTTTTACGCTGCGGCTGCAGTGGCCGCGACTCAGAGCCGCCTTAACAAATTTGAGCGCCCTGGGCTAAAAAAATTTGGCGCCCTAGCCTCCAAGGGTGCAATTTCTTCGCAATCGGCGCAAGGCAGTACATCACAACCCCGAGTCTCAACCAAGGCAAACACGAACAAAAACAATCACCGTGAACGAAATTTTTGTCTCCAAAATTGAAGAGAAAAAAGCATTTCAACATATTTAATTCTTAAGCGCCCTTGGACCACGGGTGCCCCTGGGCTATAGCCCATTTAGCCCATTGGTACAGGTGGCCCTGCCGCGACTCTGTGTGAAGCAAACATCGCGCGACATTGTGGGTGCGTTCCGATTCACGCATAATGCGCATAAAATGTGTAGGATATGTCACGTACCCTATGCACTTCATGCGCATAATGCGTGAATTGGAACGCGCCCTGTGTCTTTTTTCTCTCTTCGACGAAGAAAAAGACAAGTGTCCCGCGACACTCGCTTCGAGGGCATTGTTTTTGTTCGTATTTCCCTTGGTGAAGACCCGGGGTTGTGATGTACACCGATTGCGAAGAAATTGCACTCTTAAGGGCTAGGGCGCCAAATTTTTTTAGCCCAGGACGCTCAAATTTGTTAAGACGGCCCTGATGCTGCATGCGGAGGGTTTGGAACGATGAATTTGCAATGATGGGGGAGGAAACACCTACAGGAGCGGTGGTAATGTGTACGTGATTGGCGCAGGCGCAGTTCATGCACACATTACCACCGCTCTTGTAGGTGTTCCCTCCCCCATCCAGCGAAGCTGAAGCTCGTTGATTCTTGCCCGCGCATTCTCGTTTTTGGTGCCTACAGTAGTGACCATGTCGAGCGAGCACAATGTAAGTAATACAAAAATACTATTCATAGTTAATCATATATTTTAGTTCGGCTATCTTTATTAGTTACTTTTATCGTGAGAATTTATTTTTAGTTGTGAGAAATTTTTTCGTGATTCGTGAGATAAAACTAATGAATGTACATGTAAGCTACAACATTTTGAAAGTCTTTGGTAGGCACTTTGCCTATGTTAAGTATAAGTGGAAGTAGACCGTAATTGTATAATATAATAGCAAGTAAAACAACAAGAAGATATTAGACACGTTGAAGCATATTCTAACTTATAACACTGTTAAAAATTATACGTGTCTTCGTTTGAATTCGAACCGTGTCAGCGTGTTTGCCGACACGCGACCTATCTCGTCCCTCGTCCTGTCTCCGTCTCTTAGTCTCTACGTCTCTCCGTGTGTCGAACTTTGTCTCTCGACTCCCCACTCCTGTGATTTCGATCTCCCTCCTACCTGTCTCCCGCTTTCTCTCTCCTCTCTCGGCCTCATCTCCTACCTATTGTCTTGTCTCCACGCAGTCGTTAATCAGCAACCGGCACACGACCAGGGAAATAAACTCGACGGATATTCAAAGTGAAAGCAATCTCAATTTATTTCTCCGACCTCTTAAAATTATCGAACATTTTGGTCCTTCGAGCCGGATTATCTCTCTCAAATCGGTACAGTCTCATTAAATCAAAGCGCGGTTCGCGTAATTAACGAGTGTCGCCAAACCGTGTGTGTAACGAAAGTGCCGCCATTATCATAGTTTACGCCTCGTGTGAGAACGCTCGGACTGTCGGGATGGCTACTTTCGACGCCTGCGTTGAAAATCAACGCGACTTACACGGGCTCATCGCGAGAACCGTCGAAAATCGGCGGAAAATCGGCGCGACAAAGAAAACGCAGTACGCAATCGAAACCCGAATCAAGACTCTCGAGAAAAACTGGGCAAAGTTCGAGCATAATCACGACAAACTCGCGAATGCTCGGGCCGAATCATCGAAGCAACATCCGTATTTCCAAGACGATCTGTATGCGCTTTGCGAAGAAGCTTACAACGATCAAATGGCCATCCTGCTGCAAGAGCTCGAAGAAATGACCGGTAAAAGACAAGTGGATCGCGAGGACGTTCCGCCGTCGACAGAGCTTACGAATGCGCTACCAAAAATCAATTTACCGCGATTTTCAGGAGCATATCAGGAATGGATTCCTTTTCGCGACATGTTTAAGGCATTAATCATCCGTCGCAAGACGCTCACCGATGTGGAGCGTCACCACTATTTACGCACGAATGTTTCGGGAGAGGCATCTCAGTTAATTTCAAACATAGCGGTCACCGGGGATAATTTTGAAACAGCGTGGGCTACGCTGGTAGACCGTTACGAAAACAAACGCCTATTAGTCACGGCGTACCTCGAGACGATCTTCACTCAAAAAACGATGACGCGCGAGTCGGCCGCGGAATTAAAATCACTCTACTCGAATATTAAACAAGCAATCGGAGCGCTGAAATCGTTGAATGCGCCGGTCGAACATTGGGATTGGATAATTAATTATATTATTCTCCGATTGTTCGATCGGGAAACCTATCGTGCCTGAACCCAGCACATCGGCAGGACCACGACGCCCGCGAGCTTTCCCGAACTCGCCGAGTTTATAAACGGCCATATCAGTGCTCTCGAAGAACAAGAGGTGCGCACAGGCAACAAACAGCGCCCAAACGACAGTGCGAAGCCCGCAAACAAGCGAGCCGCAATCAAATCGCTCGCGGCAGTATCTGCAAATCTTAAGTGTGCATTGTGCAGTGATAATCACTATGTTTCGGCGTGCGCGAACTATCGGGAAAAAAACGCGGATGAACGTCGAGAGTTCATCGAAAGAAATCAGCTGTGTTACAACTGTCTCGGTTATCATCGAGTCAGTGCCTGTCGTTCCGCGAAAAGATGTTATACGTGCGGAAAACCACATCACACCACGATCCACGGGGCATCGACAACAAGAACAGGGGATCCTTCAACGGTTGCCGTAACAAGTGTCTCGGGAGGACACAGCGCATCGAAAGAGTCTCACCCATCACCGATGCTCCACGCGTCGCCCGAAGACAGTCAACAAAGTGTCGATCATCTCGCGACACCGCGAAGATATCTCCTCGCGACGGCCATTGTGAATATCCTCGGGCAAAATCGGGAGCCTTACGTCGCTCGGGTCTTGCTCGATTCCGGATCCGAATTAACATTTGTTCGCGAATCGGTCGTACAATCACTGCGCTTGCCTCGTCAACTCGCCAAGGTTCCGCTGATTGGGATTGGAGCACAGCGAAGTCCGACCACCAAAGGTGTCGTCGAAATCACGATACAGTCGCGGGTCAATCCAAGCTTCGTGTGCCCCATTATTGCGTTGATACTTCCAAAACTCACGGGAACAATTCCAGTCGCTGCACTTCCCGAGTGCAACTGGGAGCATCTTCGAGGCCTCGTCTTAGCCGATCCAGACTACGCTAAACCAGGAAGGATCGACATCATAAGGATATTCATCGCTACGGCCTCCGATTAGGGCCTCCGCAATCTCCTATCGCGCAAGAGACGGCGTTCGGATGGACCATTTCCGGACCCGTTGCCTCGGCGCCACTTCAGCGGAACTACCACGCCTTCACGACAAGCTCCGAGGAAGGTGACCTCAACGCTCTTCTCGAACGGTTCTGGGAATTAGAAGACGTCCCACGAATCACAACTCCGACACTCACGAAGGATGAACAACTGTGCGAGCAGCAGTTCATCGCGACGCACACACGCAACGAACAAGGGAAGTATACAGTCCGTCTTCCGTTCAAATCGCGACCTTCTCGACTTGGAAATTCTCGCGCGGCAGCGGAACGTGCCCTCCTCCAAGTTCATCGCCGCGCTAAGTCAGACTCGACCTTCAAGGAACTTTACTTCAAATTTCTCGAAGAATATCAAGCACTAGACCACATGAGTCCAGTCTCAAATCCACTCGACGAGCCGACAGTCGCGTATTATCTACCGCACCACGGGGTCATGCGCGACTCCAGTACGACAACACGTATCCGCGTTGTGTTCAACGGGTCAAAAAAGACTGATCTCGGAATTTCATTAAATCAATATTTATTACCAGGTCCTAAACTGCAAATTGATCTCGTCGACGTGCTTCTTCGATGGCGGTGGTATCCCATCGTCTTCTGTGCAGATCTGGAGAAAATGTACCGTCAAATTCTGATCCATCCAAGCGACTGGGATTATCAACGGATCGTGTGGAGCGCAACAGCGGACGCTCCGCCAACTCCGTATCACCTAAAGACAGTTACGTATGGCCTTACCTCCGCGCCGTATCTCGCGCTTCGCGTCCTCCGTCAACTTGCAACAGATGACGGGAATCGGTATCCACTCGCTGCCGATGTTCTTCGTTCCGAAGTATATGTGGACGACATTCTCTCGGGCGCGTACACTCAATCCGAGGCGATGCAAAAGATTGCGCAACTCGATCGGATTCTGATGGCGGGCGGCTTCCGAGCGCGAAAATGGGCTTCGGCAATTCCCGAAATTCTCAACGGCATCGAGGTCGAACGCAAGGAAACCCTTAGCGCTAGGACCCTTGAAGACTCTCCGATTCACAAGGCCCTCGGACTCTTATGGCGACGGACTGACGACCGCTTCGTCTTCTCGGTGGAAATCGGAGAGCCACCCACGCACTGGACAAAAAGAAAACTCCTCTCAGTTATAGCACGGCTGTTCGATCCGCTCGGGTGGATCGCCCCGATCGTAATCGTAGCAAAGATGATTTTCCAGGACCTGTGGAAGGAGTCACTAGGCTGGGACGATCAAATTCCGGATCACGCTCTTCTTCAATGGACCAAATTCCACGACGAGCTTCCGTCGGTTCGCCAAATCTCACTCCCACGGTGGATCGGAACTAATTCTCCGAGTCCAGTAATCGAATTACACGGATTTTCAGATGCCTCTATTCATGCCCTGGCTGCGTGTGTTTACATACGCGTCCTTAACGATGACCCCGAAGAAGCCACCGTCACGCTCGTCGTTTCTAAAACCCGAGTAGCACCGTTAAAAAGGGTTACAGTTCCGCGATTGGAACTTTCAGCTGCGCTATTACTCACCCGACTCGTATGCAAAGTTTGTGCAACATGGAACCTCGAGATGACCCCACTTCATCTTTGGACTGATTCGGCGATTACTCTAATCTGGGTGCGGGGACACTCCTCCCGCTGGAAGGACTTTGTAGGCAACCGGGTCGCGCTTATCCAGGAGATGTTGCCTCGAGGTCACTGGCATCACATTCCAGGAGAGCAGAATCCCGCAGACATCGCATCCCGGGGAACCTCGCCCAAAGCACTGCAAGCACACACGTCCTGGTGGCAAGGGCCACCGTGGCTTCGACGACCGTCAACCTTCTGGCCGCACAACTCCACGCCAGATATCGGGCCTAATGACGACCTCGAAGTCAGAGCTAACGTCGTGAACATCGCCACCAAAGATCGAAGTAGCAGTGTATGGGAGGTAATTGATCGGTTCTCTCACCTTCATCGATTACTTCGTGTTACAGCTTGGATATTCCGAGCAATCTCCATCTTCCGAGGTAACAAACAGCACGACATCACCCTGACAACCAAAGAAATAGCATCAGCTCTAAATTGGTGGGTCAGACACACCCAATCACGGACGTTCGGTGAGGATATAACTCGGCTTCGTCGCTCCGGAGAAGTCACACGATCAAGCAAGCTGAAGGCACTTACACCATTCCTCGACGACAACGGGATCTTACGAGTTGGAGGACGACTAAAAAACGCATTGCTTGAACCAGACAACACTCATCCGATAATCCTTCCACCGGATGCGTCACTCACTCGACTGGTCGTGGACGAGAGCCATCGACGTACACTTCACGGCGGCGTACAACACACTCTGGCAACGACCCGACGACAATACTGGATTCTTCGAAGCCGCAGTGTTGTCAAATCGCATATTCTTCGCTGCGTGCGGTGCGCACGGCAACGCGCTCGAACCGCGCAGCAATTAATGGGTCAGCTTCCACGAACTCGTGTGACACCATCTCGGCCGTTTCAAAATATCGGTGTCGATTATGCGGGACCGTTCGTAATCAAAACGTGGCGTGGAAGAGCTGCTAAAACGTATAAAGCCTTTCTTGTCGTTTTTGTCTGCTTCTCCACGTCGGCCGTTCATCTCGAACTCGCTACGGATTATTCGACAGCCGGTTTCCTCGCAGCTTACCGTCGTTTTGTCGGTCGAAGGGGCGCGAGCGCTACTATTACGAGTGATCACGGGACAAATTTCATTGGCGCCGATGCCGAACTCAAACGCATGTTCGCCGCAGCCTCGCGCGACCTTTCTACTCTACGTGATAAACTCGTCCTTCTCGGAACTCAGTGGCGCTTCCAGCCACCAGGTGCCCCACACTTCGGCGGAAAGTGGGAAGCAGCAGTTAAATCCGCGAAATATCATTTGCGTCGTATTATGGGAGGCGTTATTCTTACGTACGAAGAGTTCTCAACTCTCCTCGCTGAAATTGAAGGTGTTCTCAATTCCAGGCCGCTCTGTCAAATGTCTGACGATCCTGAAGACGTCGAAGCTCTAACTCCAGGACATTTTCTCGTTGGTGGACCTCTCACGGCATTTCCTGAACCATCTCTTGTAGAAGAAACTCTATCTCGTCTCACTCGGTGGCAACTCGTTCGACAGCTGACAGAGCGGTTCTGGCAGCGATGGTCATCTGAATATCTCCAGCGCATGCAGGGCATCTCCAAATGGCATTTTAAAACGGATTCCATCAAGCTCGGAACTCTCGTTCTTGTTGCGGACGAACGTTATCCACCGACAAAGTGGCCTCTAGCTCGCGTTACCGAATTGCACCCGGGTACTGATGGGCTTGTACGCGTCGCGACAATTCGCACCGCGACAACCACGCTGCGACGTCCAGTCACGAAACTGTGCGTGCTTCCCGTCGACAGCACTGCGAACTAAAATTGCCATGACGAGCATGGCAAGGCGGGCGGAAATGTTAAAAATTATACGTGTCTTCGTTTGAATTCGAACCGTGTCAGCGTGTTTGCCGACACGCGACCTATCTCGTCCTCGTCCTGTGTCTGTCTCTTAGTCTCTACGTCTCTCCGTGTGTCGAACTTTGTCTCTCGACTCCCCACTCCTGTGATTTCCAACTCTCTCCTACCTGTCTCCCGCTTTCTCTCTCCTCTCTCGGCCTCATCTCCTACCTATTGTCTTGTCTCCACGCAGTCGTTAATCTGCAACCGGCACACGACCAGGAAAATAAACTCGACGGATATTCAAAGTGAAAGCAATCTCAATTTATTTCTCCGACCTCTTAAAATTATCGAATAAACACCAAGGATCACTCTAACCCCGGGTTTACACCAAGGCGAACGCGAACAAAGACATTGTTCGCGAACGTTTTCGTCTGTTCTTGCCGTGTTCACACCGCCGCATACATGTACAAAACTCAGTATAAGAATCGTATATGAACGTTTTTTTCTATTTACGACGGTGTGGACACGGCAACAACAAATGAAAACGTTCGCGAACAATGTTTTTGTTCGTGTTTGCCTTGGTGTAAACCCGGGGTAAGGGTTGAAACTTTTTTTTCAATTTTGTGTTATAACTCGCGAACTATAAGAGATAGAAAAAAAGTTTCGAGACAAAAGTTACTTTTTTTAATTAGATCTATCATTTGGTAAAAAAATTATTTTACAGTTCATGAATTAGCAACAAAAAAAATTACATTGTAATCAGAAGGAAATCCCCTACATGTCCACAAAGTTTCAGAATTTTTTGAATTTCCGGGTTCGGGATGTTCCCTTGTGAGTTAAAAAATATGCATCTATGTATCCAATATCTTCTTGTTCCAACAATTAACGTGTTAATATCAACTTGTTCCACATTCGTCAGCTTTATCAATGTGTCTAATATCTTCTTGTTCCAACATGTAAGCTACAACATTTTGAAGGTCTCTGGTAGGCACTTTGCCTATGTTACGTATAAGTGGAAGTAGACCATAACTGTATAGCAAGTAATACCACAAGAAGATATTAAATGCGTTGAAGCATATTTTATTCTAAATAATATAATTAGAATTTCAACCGTATTTATAGAATAGTTCCAATAAGAGAACACGATATTTTATTCTAACTTGTAACACCAATGATTAGAAATATGAAACACATCTGAGTGAAAATATGCTTCTATGTAGGGTAGAAGTCCCTATTACTGGCAGTGTCTCTATTACTGCCACTTTATTTATTTTGGTTAATAAAAATGTAACGCATAAAGAATAGTATACAATAATAATATTCTTATTAAATTGGGACTGTTCTTATTATTATTGTTGTACACTATTCTTTACATGTTACATTTTTATTAAGCAAAATAAATAAAGTGGCAGTAATAGGGACACTGACAGTAATAGAGTCATCTACCCTATCCAATATCTTCTTGTTCCAACAAGAAGATATAGACCCGGTTAAAGCATATTGTATTGTAACTTATAACACTAACGATTAAAAATATCAAACATATCTCAGTTGAACGTAAACAATTATGAAAGTCTTTGATAGGCACTTTGCCTACGTTAAGTATCAGTGGACGTAGACTGATAATTAACGTATGACTTTCTTCTATCATAGGGTAGATGTCCCAATTACTACCACTTTAAGATTATAACTGAACTTCATTTAATCATTTCACGTGTTGTTTAAACTAAAAATCGTCTCAGTTTGAAACATAATATTATTTAACATTTCTTTCATTAAAAAAAATAGCTTTATGAATTAAATATGAAGAATTTATTAATAATTAATTAAAATTCGCGAGCTATCCTAGTGCACCTATATCTGTCACCTCAAAAATTTTATGTTTAGTAATAACATTTTTTTGTATATTTTTTTTATACGTTACGTTTTTATTACATGAAATAAATCAAGTGGCAGTTATTGGAACATCTACCCTATGTCACTTTTATGAACTTTTGATCTTTTTTGCTAATTGTTTATTACTTTTTGTAGATAATGCGGGCACACTCCCTACTGAATGGTATGTTTCATTAACCATAAACTTATAGAAAAAGTAAATAATAGAAATTTATATATACATTTATTCAAATTTATTTTTCCAGACTCTGATGACGATACTGTCATGATGGTGCACAGTGGCACCTATGAAGAGGCCGCGGGATGCTCAAGAAGTGTGGCGTCGCCACCGTCGCGGCACCATCATGATCAGAGGGAAGCTATGGCTATCCGCATGAATTGTTAATATTTTATTATTATTAATACTTTAATTAGATATTTTTATATCTTTCAACAATGTTACGTATGTGGAATTTTTCCCATACGCTGCTCTCAACCGTTTTTCGAGCTCGCGTCTACGAAGGGAAAACGCCCTAAAATCCTTTTTGTTTATCACATACCACTAATGGGGGTCGTGATCTCGACCATCTGGATCACGACCATGGGAACGGGAATGACACGACGACGACCCCGAAAGATCTCCTTATATGGAAACTTCTAACGAATCCCCACTCATTTTCGGGACTATATAAACCCTTTGGTTTCAACCCTCGTTGGTTCAAAGCTATAGAGTCACGCGTAAAGTCACGTCGTGTCACGCTCGTACAGAGTTGGTTATATCCAGCAAGATCGGGCTAAAGTCTCCATCGGAATCATAGTTAACCTCATAGAATCCGCGAGTTCGGTTTATATTCTATTTGGCACTTGGAAATAGCCACTCGTACGCCCCGCATCGCCAGTGCGTCAACACCGTGCAATTAGTGATAACACACACATTTTATTTAATATTTAATCGCGACACTTACATTTGTACAATAACTAATTATTGAATATACGAATGGTGTTCACTTGTAAATCGAGTCGATTACGTTAAACCCATCTTTTACCCAGCGATCCTTATAATATTAGTAGCACTCACCCACTGATATAACTTTACCGCTCGAGTTGTATCAAATATTAATTAAGAGTTACGAGGCATTACTAACATTTCCCGCGACTCCCTGATTTCGCATCAGGTTCGTTCACAACCCTTTACCAAAGCAAGCCATCTTCTCCAACCCAGTGGCTCCCCGATTTCGCATCGGGTTCGTCCACGAAAACTCACCCTTCCTACGGCTCCCTAATTTCGCATCAGGTTCGTCCGTATCCTACAACTCCCTGATTTCGCATCAGGTTCGTCTGTAAGTCTACCAACTTCCGAACAGCTCCCTGGTTTCGCACCAGGTTCGTCTGTGAATAATCCAACCTCCTAACAGCTCCCTGGTTTCGCACCAGGTTCGTCTGTGAACTTCATCCTAGTGACTCCCCGATTTCGCATCGGGTTCGTTCACGACGTTTCACCCTCCTGCGGCTCCCTGATTTCGCATCAGGTTCGTCCTCGCTGTCAATATTCCTAGCGGCTCCCTGATTTCGCATCAGGTTCGTCCGCGCACCTAACTAACAAATTCATAAACCGTATTCCTTGGGAAATACCCTTCTCGCCGGCCTCTCGCGTTGCCGCAGCCCCGGCTCGTAACAACAATATAAAATTTGTTCACTTTAGCCTATTTGAGGGGAGGCCGTATGGATGCATCCTCATCAGCCCCGACACTACAACCACCACCAGCCCCGACACTACACCCACCACCAGCCCCGACACTACACCACCAACACCACAAATATACACACAGACGCCGGCCACGGCACATGGTATTAATTTTTAATACTTTAATTAGTACTTTAATTAGACATATTTTTATCTTTTAACAATATAAAAACTGTTCACTTCAGTCTATATCAGAGGAGGCGAACCTTTTTATCTGTACGTGCCAAAAATTTATAAATAATATTTATCGATTTGCTGATGTGCCGAGCAGTTTTTAATAGGTGAAAATTAGTAGAAAATTAATCATTGCAGAATTTTATTCAGACAAGTTTAAAAATTAAGATAGATTATCATAATAAGAATTCACCAGATTTGAGCAGTAATTAATAACGGATCAAATAAAAGTGACTCTAATTATTTTTTTTGTACTAATTACAGAAGGACATGTAGCCCGTCACAAAAGGAGTGGGCGGAGAGTGAGGGAGCAGAATAATAATCGTATCACTCTCTAAATCCTACGGGACCAGGCCAACACCCTCCGCGCCCTGGTCATTGCCCAATGCCGTGGCCGTGGTCGTGGCCTGGCCATTAATAAATATTTTTATTATATTATTTTAAATCTTTTATTAGTTTATAATTTTATATCTTTTAATAGTTTATATATATATTTTATTGTTCTGTAGTCTTAATAGTTTATATATTTTATATCTTTTAGTATATAAGTATTTTTTAAATAACTATACGTGACCGAAACAATGATAGGTTCACTATCCGCGTCGGCTGGTTTGCTGTGTTTATTTTTGTTTGCATTGTCGGAAGCGTACTGTGTCGCTTGTTATTGTTGCACAAGAATGTGCCCTACACACTTAGTAAGCAGTCACTCCAATATCACAAGCGTTAGTGTAAAGACGTACTTCTTTAGGAAACATACAGAAAATTATCGTGCATAGGATACGAAATAATCTTAGGTTCACGATAGAAATATTTAAAAAATACTTTTGTCAGCGCAATTTTTTGAACTATTTCGTATGGTAAGTACAAAGTTTATAATCTTCAAACAGTTTGAAAGATATTTTATGTTCATTTAATAGTTTTAAAGCATAATGGGGCGTGGAAAACCGTTAAATGATCGTGAAAAGGGCCAAATTATTGCTTTCCACAATATGGGTCTCTCAAACAGAGAAATTTCAAGGAGGATTGAAAGATCATTAAACGTAGTCAACCATTTTTTACAACTGAACGAACAATACGGCACTAAAAAATCTACGGGCCGTCCAAAAAAAATAAGTCAAAGGGAGAAAGGGAAGATTCTTCAAGAAGCACGACAAAATAAACTTAATGCGCCTAAAATAAAAATGAAATTAGACTTGCCAGTTGGTGTTCGACGTGTACAGCAAATTTTAAGATCAAGTGGAACACTTAAATACAGAAAAAGAGCGAAAAAACCGCCATTAACTAAATTTCACAAAGAAGAACGTCTGAAATTTGCGGAAAATCATATGTCGTGGACTGAAAAATGGAAAACGGTAATATTCTCAGACGAAAAAAAATTCAATTTAGATGGCCCTGATGGGTTCCAATATTATTGGCACGATCTGCGTGACCAAAAGGAAATAAAAATGACAAGAGTCCATGGAGGAGGGAGTGTTATGATTTGGGCTGCATTCGCCTACAACGGCAAGACCCCGATAATGTGGTTTCCGCCCAAAGCAAATGCCGAAAAATACCAGGAGCTACTGGAATATGTCCTGGATCAGTATGGCGATGAAATTGGTGGGCCTAATTTAATATTTCAGCACGATAATGCAGCAATACATCGTGCAAAAACGATTAAAACATGGTTTGAGAGGATAAAAGTTGAAGTTTTACCTTGGCCATCAAGGAGTCCGGATTTAAATCCTATTGAAAACCTTTGGGGAATCTTAGCAAGGAAGGTATACGCCAATGGGAAGCAATATTCTAATGTGTCTGAATTAAAAGATGGGATCAGAGAGGCATGGGCTCAAATTAAATCAGAGACATTACAAAAACTAGTTGAGACAATGCCACGTAGAATATTTGAAGTGATTAAAAACAAAGGAGGTCAAACGAAGTGTTAAATTATTTTTATCTTTTTATTTATTAAATTTTTATGCAAAAAATATAGAATGAACCTATGTTTATTTCGCCCATATATTTCAAATTTTGTGATAGAAAATTTATAACTGACACTAATAAACATTATATTGCTCAATTGAACTGTGTATTTTGTTAATTGCATTAGAAAGAATAAATAATAATAAATAAAATCAAAAATACAACATAAAACACATTTTTATGTCAACCAATTAAAGTGAACCTATCATTATTTCGGCCACTGTATATATATATATATATATATATATATATATATATATATATGTAATAAATATTTTTTTACCTTTTTGCATAATTTAAAATCGTTTAATTTATAATATTGTAGGCGTGGGCACAGGGTATTCTTGATAACTACCTGGTTACTATAAGACAGTAACAACCGAAAGATTTATTGAGATCAGAATGATCGACACGTGGTAGCTCGTTGCGCTTTAACCCTTCAAACTTCGGACCGTATGTAGCTGCATGTAAATCTGCTGTTAGCAAGTGTATCGCCGCGGTGGCCGTATGTCCCCCCCCCCCCCTCCCCGCGCAGCGAAAAAGCACTTATGCATCTTATAAAACGTCATTCGCACTTCATGTTTCTTTCTCGGCCTCGACCTTAGAGCATATAGTGTTGCGTTATCCGCTGGTGGAAATCCATATATTATATGAAGTTAGCTATAAGTCATAGAGATATCGAAGTTAGATGTAGAGCGAAATTCAAAACCCTTTTGTATTGAATGATAGCAATAATGTATATGTATTCGAAGCGAACGGAACATCTGGAAGGTCTTAAGCAAGTTTGAAACGGAAGACAAGGAAGAGTTTATTGCATAGCGCGTTGTGTTTCTCGGGGGTTTTTTCCTTTGCTATTTTTGAACGTGTCCTTATAATGTTAGCAGCTGATACCTGAACTCGGAAGACGTACGAAAACCCGGCATTGCATTCAATAGCTTTCAAGTTACCGTTAGACCAGTCGAGGATAGTAAATAGCTTAACTTTCTCTTTTACACATCTGCGTGCCAAATTTCGTCGAGCGAGCGGCTGTACGTGTCATAAAAGTACTTAAAACTCTGTTCTCCCTTTCAAAAATCGTCGAAGTCTTGTTAGGGTAAAAACTCCGCTCGGGGAAGGCTGAACGTCATAAAGCCATAAACTTTCTCCGAGTGACGTCGTCTTGACCCCAAGGGTTGCGCTTACTTACCTGCGAGATATGTATGTACTGTACGTAGCTTATGTACCACTCTATGTAAACGGGAGCGTGCCTCGATCACTAGACGAGAGTGGTAGGAAGCGTGGAGGAAGGGGCCAAGGACGAAGAGGTGGCTGAAGGACAACCCCCTGACGAAGCTTGAGGGATGACACTGTCTTGATTGGACGAAAGGATCCGAGGAGGGAGTCAGAGGAAAACTTCAAAATTGAAGGAGTAGGGCACACGGAGGTGGCAAGCGAGGCGTTATTTTGTAAAAGAGCAGATCAATCTTGTCAGCAGACTTGAAAACAGTTTACTTTGTAAAAATATACAAACAGTTTCAAATTTTACCTTGTGAAATCTCTTGAAATTCCCGCACAAACTCGCGAGCTGAGTGCTTCAGCACTCCACGGGCGCGGACCTACCGTCTTATAGACTTCTCTAGTTTTATCGCGCAACAAAATTGGTGACAGCGGTGGGATATTTAAAAGTAATTGATAGACTATTTAATCAATTAATTTTGCCGGCTCGCGAGTGCAACATTAGTGATAGTAGAGACTAATAGTGCGATTGGACGCTCAATTTAAATTTAGTATATATATATACATAGTGCGCGAAAAACGCTGAATTTAGAATAGATATTAACTCTAAAAGTGTGTGAAAAGGTAAATCCCCTCTCTCAAGGGTTTTACACGGTTTCCCCGCGAGCAAAGGGCGAATACCAGAGGTGGGTGGTTTTCAGTGGCCGTGTTAAAATTTCCCTGGAACCACATGTATTCTTCGATCAGAGTTATTTGCTAAATTTCGTGCACATCAACCTTCAATAACGGAGCGGAGCTGAGTTTTTGGAACGTCTAAAGGACAACGAGGAGCTGTTGAAGACACCACGAGTTGTTTCAACAAGGAACTGAAGTCTCTTCATTTCAACAGCAAACAGGACAAGCAGATTGGGTGAATTTATCAACAACCAACGTGCGAGACATAAAAGACAATCTACAATTTACGTAAGGCGCATATTTATTAGTTTAAGTGTTTTGCGATTATATTTAACGTAGGGTTTATAGTTTATTTAAATCGTAAGACAATCTAGATAATCAAAATGTTGCGTAGTCGTAATGCTATGAGGAGACGCTGGAGGTAAATAGCGAATTCACGGGGTATTCAAGATTTCGAAAGTGAGGATTTTTCTATAGAAATTCACAGGCACAGCCTCCTCTTCCTCATACGTCTCATTTGGATAGCTTGAGCTTTTTACGTACGAGTACTCCAGAACCCGTTTTGCCAAGGGAAGAACTGCCTTGTTCCAGTGCGGTTGATATTGTTAGCTTGCCGAGTATTAGTCAGGCGTCGGATTATATGCCGTTAAAGATTGCAGCAGATTTGATTCCTCGTTTTGATGGGACATCTTGTTCTCTTACGGAATTCATTCGACAATGTCGGGATGTTGATTCTAAAGTTAAACCAACGGACCGCGTAAATCTTCTTGCGATAGCTAGATATAAAATTCAGGGTCATGCAAAATTGTTAATGGGAAATTATAAAATATCTAATACGCTTGATGAGCTCATTAGTTCTCTTAAAACAGTTTTTGAACAAACCTTCGATGTTGGTCGCATCCAGGATGAATTGAAGGGGTTGCGTCAGGAGCGGAATGAAAACGTTAGGACTTATGGAGCGCGTGTTTCCGAGATACTTTCTCGTGGTTTAGAGGCCGTTAGGGAGAAATTTAGTGCTGAACAATTTGCGGGCAATGTAGCTTCATTTGAACGGGCGGCTATTAGGAGTTTTATACAAGGGCTTCACAGTGAAATCATACGAGTTCTTGTTCTAAGGGAACAAATCGACAATTTGGAAGTTGCTATTAATCTTGCTAGTAGGATGGAGCCGGGAGTTAATGAACATTCTACATCATATTCATTGCCACAACCTTTAATATCAAACGCCAAGGTTTTCTCAAATTTTACCAATAATATAAAATGTTTCGAGTGCAATCAAATGGGTCATGTTCGTAATAATTGTCCTCGTATAAAAGGAAAATTTTCAACATTACCAGATCGTAGTTCTATTAGATGTAATTACTGTAGAAAATCAGGTCATATTGAGTCTCGGTGTTATAAAAAGCAAAATGATAGTGTTCCTCAAAACCGTAATAAGCATCCCTCAGTAATGAATGCGGATCATTTAAACTCAAAAGGGACTTCTCGGAGCGCGACGCGAAGCGAACCCTTGATTGCACGCGCCCAGGACAGCAAGCCTGTTTCAGAATTAATTTAAAAGAAATTAGTCGGTTACCTGTGTTTTCTTTAGTGCATAATAATTTCCGTGATGGGGCAGCTGATTTCCTCATTGATACGGGTTCCCAGCTTAATCTGATAAGACAGGGGCTTGTAATTTCGGATACGGAGATAGATACAAGTGTAATTTATAATCTTACCGGTATAGATTCAGGAAATATTCCCACCAAAGGAGAAATTTTCATGCAAATCCATGGTGTTGATGTAGGGTTCCAGATTGTCGATGATAACTTCCCTATCATGGAGATGGGAATTCTAGGAATGCCGTTTCTGGAAAAATTAGAAGCAAAATTAATATTTCGAAATACTATTCCTAATAGTCTTCAGATTGGCAGTATGGAGTTTCCACTCCGAACATCATTTTCGTATAATTTACCTCCACGTGCAAAAACGTTTATTAGCATACCAGTTAAAAATACGGAAAATAAAAGCGGTTATATTAGGAAAATAGATACAGAACCGGGTGTATATGTGGGCGAGGTGTTGGTCACACAGGAGAAAGGATTCGCCAGGGTCCTAGCGATTAATACTACTCCTAATCCTGTTACCATTAACATAGCTCCGGTCGAGTTAGAAGAGATTATAGAGGCTTTACCTGCATCCCGTTCAGCCCGAACAGGTGATCCCGATGTGGGTCAAGCGAGGGCCGATGCTCGTAGGTTAGTTGATTTAGTTAGGATTCTTGACTTAGGTGACCTTAATGATGTCGAGCAAACTAGTATTCTAGAAATTATAAATGCATTCCCGTATCAATTTTATCTTCCCTCAGATGAATTAGGTTCAACCGATACAATTTGCCATAGCATAATTACCACAGATGAGATACCCATAAATACAAAACAATATCGTTTTCCTCAAATTCATAAGGAGGAAATTAAAAAACAAATAAATTCGTTATTGGAAAAGGGAATATTTCAGTCGTCTTCACCGCCATATAACTCACCTGTTTGGATTGTTCCGAAACAACCGGGTCCTGATGGTGTACTTCGTTGGCCTGTTGTAATGGATTACCGTAAACTAAATGAAAAAACTGTAAATGATGCCTACCCCCTTCCCAACATTATTGATATATTAGATCAACTCGGTTCGGCTAAATATTTCAGTACCCTCGATTTAGCTTCTGGATTCCATCAGATACCCGCCCATACAGCACACTCCGTTGCCCGAAGCTTGCAGGAAGGTTCCATGGGGGTTGCCGTGGAATGTTCCCTCGGTAAGGACATAGGAACCTTCCTGGAACATTCCAGCAATGTTCCGGTGGAACATTGCCACTTGGAACCTTCCTGCAAGCTTCAGGGAACGTTCCAGTCATTCTCTGGCAATGCTCACGGAACGTTCCAGTCATTCTCTGGCAATGCTCACGGAACGTTCCAGTCATTCTCTGGCAATGCTAACGGAACGTTCCAGTCATTCTCTGGCAATGCTCACGGAACGTTCCGGTCATTCTCTGGCCATGCTCAAGGAACGTTCCGGTCATTCTCTGGCAATGCTCACGGAACGTTCCAGTCATTCTCTGGCAATGCTCACGGAACGTTCCAGTCATTCTCTGGCAATGCTCACGGAACGTTCCAGTCATTCTCTGGCAATGCTCACGGAACGTTCCAGTCATTCTCTGGCAATGCTCACGGAACGTTCCGGTCATTCTCTGGCAATGCTCACGGAACGTTCCGGTCATTCTCTGGCAATGCTCACACAACTTTTCGGACATTTTACAACAAAGGTTCCAGAATTGATTCTTGTATCGACTTTTCCCTAATTGCTATCAATAATAAATATTGTAGGTCCAGATTACTGTATATGTACATATTTTATTACAAAAAAATCAGCATACTGTAAATCTTTTTTACTGGTCGTTGATTGAACATTTGGATCATAATGTAGCAAGATTGTTTTTAACCGACTTTAAAAAGGAGGAGGTTATGTATTCGACCCGTATGTATGTTTTTTTTATGTTTGTCCCTTCATAACTCCTCAGCATATGGACCGATTTTGATGATCTTTTTTTATTCGAAAGAGGATGGTGCCCCGTTGGTCCCATCCTACGCGGAATCAATATTGGCCCAATATTTTGCCAGTTGTGGTTAATAATAAAGACTATTGTCACTTAATTATTATTAGTTTATGCACGTATGCGCATATCTCCTCAGCATGTTGTGTCAATATATATACACAACTAAAATGTTAAAAATAAAAAATTTTTAAAAAAATTAAAACCGACTTAAAAAAAAATATAAATAAAAAGTATTAGGTGTACAAATGAATAATCCAAATTTTTCAGCTACATTCAAAGTTTATTTTAAAAGAAAGTAAATTGAATTATTCAATCAAAGTATTCGCCGTTGCTTTCTATAACTTTAAGCCATCTTTCAGGCAGGTGATGAATTCCATCTCGGAAAAATGTTACGTCTTTGGACACGATAAAGTCGTCAAGCCATTTTCGGATCTCATCCACTGATTGGAAGTGCATATCGGACAACGCGTGTTGCATCGACCGGAACAAGTGGTAGTCAGATGGAGCGATGTCCGGCGAATACGCCGGGTGCTGCAAGACGTCCCAGCCAAGACTCATTATGATGTCTTTTGTATTCTTAGCAATGTGTGGCCTGGCGTTGTCATGCAACAATGTCACTGGACGTTCTCCTTTGCCAGTATACGGGCGTTTTCGTTCCAATGCTTCACTCAAGCAGATTAATTGACGTTGGTAGCAGTCCGCAGTAACTGTCTCACCCGGTTTCAACAACTCGTAATAAAGTACGCCCTTGATATCCCACCAAATGCAGAGAAGAACCTTCTTTCCAAAGCGATTGGGTTTTGCGACCGATGTTGATGCTTCGCCGGGATTCACCCATGATTTTCTGCGTTTCGGATTGTCATAGAGTATCCATTTCTCATCGCCCGTAACGATTTTCCACAAGAAGGACTTTCGACGCTGTTTATTGAGAAGAGAAAGACACGCTACCACTCGTTGATTTTTGTTGGTTGCAGTGAGTTCATGCGGAACCCATTTTCCTTCTTTCTGGATCTTTCCCATCTCATGTAGGCGTTTGGAAATCGTTTGCTGTGTTACTCCCAACTGTTCTGCAAGCTCTTTTTGCGTTTGTGCCGCATTCTCAGCGAGCAGTTGTTCCAAATCATCGTTGTTGCACTTCCGAGGGCCTCCAGAGCGTTGTTTGTCGATTAGACTGAAATCACCGCTTTTAAATCGTTTAAACCAAAATGCGCACACATCGTACGATACAACACCTTCGCCGAGAAAGGAACAAATCGATTCGCACGCTCTTGCAGCATTTTTCCCTTGTTGAAATTCGTAAAGTATGCAGTGTCGGATATGCAACTTATCTGTTGCCATTTTCGACTCTACTGAACGGAATACTTTTGAAGGTTATGTTGGGTCTTTCGCCAAACTATATGGTGTTTTGAATAGCTATATGTCAACACTATATAACTGTAAAAAGCAGGAAAATCAATTGATTTTAAAATTGATTTCATAACTGCTTAAAATAATTTGGATTATTCATTTGTACACCAATAAAAAATAATTTTTTCTCTTACTCAATCTACGACTCTCATATTTTTTAAGTCGGCGCCAGATTTACACAGTGCAAATGATGAGGTACCGACTTAAAAAATATGAGAGTCGTAGATTGAGTAAGGGAAAAAATTATTTTTTACTTTTATTTTTTTTAAGTCGATTTTAATTCTTTTTAAATTTTTTCACATTTCAAAATTTTTAACGCGACTACGTGGTTTTGAAGAGGACAACCTCGAAATTCTTCACAATTAAGATTGTTATTTAAAGCTTTCTTGTTATTCAACTAATTTTTGGTGGGATTATGTGTTGAGGTGCGTATTGGAAGTGTACCAAATTTTATTTTGATAAAAACAACGAAGAAGAAACAACAAATAAAAATGAATTCGACGAAGGCGGCTTGTAATATTTGTTAAAATTAATTAAAATATATTTGTGAAATAGTTTCGATGTAACATCAATAAAGATTTTATAACTATTAAAGGGTATAGCCGGTTAAGATGGTCAAATGTGCCCCTGAACCGAAGCGCTTGCGGTGAGCATAAGAACCATTTCGCAAAATCTTGACGCAGACCCGATTCAAGTCTTTTTTGCGCCCTAGGCGAACTTGTCAAATTGCGCCCTTTATTATAATACATTTATTAGAGATTATTTATGAGTTTACTCTGTAAACTTAGGCAACTGCTAGGGCGTAAGGTTGACAAGAGGTGCAAAATAATATTTTCATTGCTGGTATTGTTGAAAATAAACTTTAAAATAAAATATTACAAATTGTACTGCAAGTGTTTTAAACTACAAATAACAATTCAGAGTAAGGTCATCAATAAACTCAAATAAATGCATTACAATAAAGGGCTCAATTGGATAAGTTCTGCGAGGACGCAAAAAATACTCGTGCCGTGCCTGGCTATCTGACCGTCGCGCGCATGCGTCGAGCAGTCTGAAGGCACAACGCCGGTGCCGACCAGCGAGCCCTCAGGGAAACGATACTGTATATGTATTTTTTCGATTTCTAGCTATATGACAATGATCAATATTTATATATAAATGTTTTAAAACATATTAAAAATATTTTAATACTTGACAAGTCTTGTTAGGTATCCTGCCAATTACAGCATTATTTAGCTTATGAATTTTGGAAACAAGAGAGAGTTGTATGATCTACAATAAGAGGCAAAATAATTACAAAACAACACACGATTGTTGCTGCAATCCATCCACCATTGTTAAAGATAAGAGATTAGAAAACCAATTTAATATAAGATTAATTTAGTGCAGGAAATATTACAACAATACTGTAATTGACGGCATACTTGACCAGAGAAACGGTGGCATCAAAATCTTCTCAAGTCATTTTTATGTATATTTCAAGTATTAAAATATTTGTAATATGTTTTTAAAACATTTGTATATAAATATTGATCATTGCCATATAGCTAGAAATCGAGAAAATACATAATTAATGTGAAAAAAAATGTAAACCTATCGGGGGTGGGGGATTTAAAGTTCCGAGGCTCGAATCTACGTTCCAAAAGTTCGTAACGATTCAACAGTCGGACACTTTACCGCTGCGCCATTGACGCCATTGAAAACATGATAGACATTTTAGACTGTAACGGTACAGCATGTTTAGTTCGTTTGACTCCTACGCTGTTTTGCTGCATGTGAAGACATTGAAGATTGCATGAAAGACTTATTCCATAAAGTATATACTTAAGTTCGACCTATTAGTTACTCTGACACGGAAAAAACGGCGAAAAAATCGGTTTTTAATTTTTTTAATTGCGGCGCACGAATTTGAAAAATCTGGAAAAAATTCACGATAATAGTAACAATGACACGAACTTACAGTAAAAATATAATTATAGTACTAAGACTGCTTCGATACACAACCGGCATTTTTCATAATTTTTTGGCGTTTTTATTTTTCACAGCTTGGTTTTTCAATTTAAAAATCTGAAACGATTCCGTAACATGTGCACCGATAACAGATACGCCTCTGAATTTTTTCAAAATTTTTCATCTGCTGGTATAGAACCTGCAAAATTCGGGAAAAACCTGATTTTCTATTTTTACTCTTTACTACCCCCTGGGTCGAGATACAAAGTCGAAACTTCGCATAAATCGTTCTTTTTTTATAAGCTTTCGAATAGCTCTTCGTGATTTGAATTCAGTTTAGGGGCACATTTGACCATCTTAACCGGCTATAGCCTTTTATAGGATTTAAAATATTCTCAAAAAATTGATTTACAAATACAGTTAGACAAACAAGTTTCATTAATTATTCAGTGACAACAACATCACAAATATACGTCCTAACTGAATGAAATGAAAAAATGAGGAAGAAATATATGATTTCAGTCAGAAAATGTTTTGTACCGCGTTTCGACCCGATTTGCCCCACTGTGCGGCGACGGCGGCCATGGACTCCAGGCCCGCTCATAAACAGGGCCAGCGGCAAAATTTTTTGTCCCTTGCGGAATTTTCGGAAACGACGACGACGACGAAGGGACTTTCCTGACCGAGGAAAGTCAGTCTTTCAATAACCTCCACGCGTTACGGAGCTCGTCACGTGATAGTGAAAGATAGCCAACATTTTAAAACAGTGGTGCTCGCCTCAAGACCGTTTGCAGCAGGGTAAATGGACGATATGTCAAATGTAAGTATTAAAATTGTATACTATTAAGCAGGGTGATACTCCCGCCTCGGTGAGTTGCGAATTTCGACGCACAAAAATATGTTTGTGTACATTATTCGCTTAAAAGCAATACGTGATACTTTTTAAATATTATTTTCTCTGCAATTATAGGCATTTGAAACATCGAATGTTGTACGCCTATATTTTTAGCATAGATAATCATAATGCGCAACCTGAAGATAAAGTTCGAGAAAAAAATTCTTTCAAACACCGATTATAGACCACCTTGGGCAACTTTTGACACCTACGTCAATATTATATTTGAAAAAAATATATTTTCGCTCCTCCGTAACGTACTGTCTTGTTTAAATAATTAACAGCTGTCTAAACTTGATACCTATAAATAATTATTTAAATATTGGTTTAAGAAACAATTTTATTAATGGAAACTGCTACAATGGACTTCAAATAATGAAATAGATTTCTTATTTTTGGTGTAAAATCAAAACTACTTAACACGATTTTGATAATTCTTTCTCCATGACCTAAGTTGATTAAAGGTAAACTAAATGCAATTAGTTTCACGAAAATCGGTCCAGTAGTTACGGAGAAATTCGCGGACAAATATAATCTATACATGGTCAAAATTAGGTCAGTAGGTTCACAAAAGTAAATAAAGATCAACTAACAAAATGCCAATCCATTTAAACAAGGTTACATGCATACATACATACATACATAGACATCGAACGTAGAGCCTCTTTCTTTTTGAAGTCGGGTAAAAATAGGGTTACGTTACGGATGAACTATCTCTATTCGCACACCAAGTTTCATATTTTTGTTTAATTTCCGGGTTGCCGAACGTTCCTTGTTAGCGAGGCACGGTTTATCAATGATGACGGCATCGCCGTTGAGGACTTCAGCGAGAAATCACCCTGTATGTTCATAGAATGTTACTATTTTCAATAAAATAATACATTCATTATGTCATTTCCAGTTACAGGATGCACTTATGAATACGGGAGAAAAATCAAGCGAGCGCGAACAAAACGCAAAGAAGAAGGAGGAGGAGGAGAAGAAGCAGGAAGGAGGAGAAGTGGGAGGCATTGAAAATATAGAAAAAGTGGAGAGAAAAATGACAAAAGTAAGTAATTATGCGCAATACTAAATACTATATTCTTTTGTTCGTAATAATGTACTATTGGCCGGTGGAAAGAAGGTCCCCAGCAGGCGGTCTCGGGCGATGCAGTCAGTCGCTGTGACGATTGGTCGCGAGTCACCTATTTGGGCATATTTTTAAAGACGGGGCACACGTATTTTGATTATTTGCTGAAGTAGGCACATGTACGTTGTCGCACCGCGCGACGAAGAGGCCGAACAAAACACATCGAGATCGAGTGGGATAGAGTGATCTGACCGATGAACGGCAAAGAAATAGCGTAGGCATCTCAGACAGTCAACGATTAATATATAATACCATAAAAATTTCCTTATTTTTCACAATATGTTTAGGAAAGTATTATCCTGATACCAAACCAAAGATAATAGTATTATCCTGCTACCAAACCAATGATAATACTTTCCTGAACATATTGTGAAAAATAATGAAATTTTTATATTATTATATATTAACTAGTCTTTAAGCCTGTCTCCGACAGGCATTACTACCCTGTATAAGAAGACGCCTAAGGTAAGCACCATATCAGGTATATTGGCCTAAACAAAACCTGGAGCTAGGCTCATTTGAAATACTAAATTACTCTGGCTAACATAATATTTGTTTATCTGTGGTGACTAATTTACAGTACTTCTTTGAAAACGACATTTTTTGTAAATACTTTATTCGATTTTTTTACATTCACCTTAAACGTCTTATTATATAGGGAAAAAAGGAAAGCGTGTTATTTTTTCCAGGTTTTTGATTTTTTACGGCATCTTTGGGTGCCGAGGAAACTTCATGCCAAGTCTGAGCCTCGTAAGTCATCGGGAAGTACGAAAAAAACCTTATGGAAAGATTTTGCTAACAAACGAAGATCCACCTTAAGCGTTTTATTATATAGGAAAAAAAAGAAAAGCGTCTTATTTTTTCCAGGTTTTTGATTTTTTACGGCATCTTTGGGTGCCGAGGAAACTTCATGCCAAGTCTAAGCCTGGTAGGTCATCGGGAAGTACGAAAAGAACCTTATGGAAAGATTTTGCTAACAAACGAACATCCACCTTAAGCGTCTTATTATATAGGGGAAAAAAGGAAAGCGTGTTATTTTTTCCAGGTTTTTGATTTTTTACGGCATCTTTGGGTGCCGAGGAAATTTCATGCCAAATCTGAACCTCGTAGGTCATCGGGAAGTACGAAAAAAAGCCTCTGGAAAGATTTTGCTAACAAACGAACATCCACCTTAAGCGTCTTATTATATAGGATGGTTGACCGTGTGAGATGCCTACGCTATTTCTTTGCCGTTCGTCGGTCAGATCACTCTATCCCACTCGATCTCGATGTGTTTTGTTTTGTCTCTTCGTCGCGCGGTGCGACAACGTATGTGCCTACTGCAGCCAATAACCAAAACACGTGTGCCCCGTCTTTAAAAGTATGCCCAAATAGGTGACTCGGGACCAATCGTTACACCGACGAACTGCATCGTTCGAGACCGCCTGCTAGGAATCTTCTGTCGACCGGGCAATAGTATATACGATAATATTTGATTTCATGTGAGATCTACGGTTTATCAATATTTCACGAATTTCAATGTAACAAAATATAATGTATATTGTATCAATTTGTCTCACAAAGAACTTCAATATTAGGAATAAAATAATATAGCATTGCATTTAATGAAATTGACTTGACCCTATGTTATTCCGGTTCTGTCCGAATATTTTTGGGATTCACTATATAGTGTATGGGTAGAAGTACAAAATGTAATTTTGATGGTACTGTTTCAGATATATAAGGCTATGAAGCGCTTAGCGTATCGGCGCATAGGAGATACAGACAGCGGCAGTGGACGTGCCTGGCGCGGTGGCGACAGAGGCAGAAGAGGCTGGAGTGGATGGGACGACGGGAGAAGAGGCCGGGGGGGTGGACAGAAGGTGGAAGAGGCCGGGGTGGGTGGACAGAAGGTGGAAGAGGCCGGGGTGGGTGGACAGAAGGTGGAAGAGGCCGGGGTGGGTGGACAGAAGGTGGAAGAGGCCGGGGTGGGTGGATAGAAGGTGGAAGAGGCCGGGGTGGGTGGACAGAAGGTGGAAGAGGCCGGGGTGGGTGGACAGAAGGTGGAAGAGGCCGGGGTGGGTGGACAGAAGGTGGAAGAGGCCGGGGTGGATGGACACAAGGTGGAAGAAGCCGGGGTGGGTGGACACAAGGTGGAAGAAGCCGGGGTGGGTGGACACAAGGTGGAAGAGGCCGGGGTGGGTGGACACAAGGTGGAAGAGGCCGGGTGGGTGGACACAAGGTGGAAGAGGCCGGGTGGGTGGACACAAGGTGGAAGTGGCAGAGGGGGGAATTTCTACCTGTATCAAAATTTTATAACTAATTAAAAAATAAAAAAAAATTCTTTATAAATGTATGTCTTGTTACGTCCCTACTTCCCGTCCCGCACGATGACTTCTCGGCATTTATCTCTTGTTATTTTCTATCACAAAAAATAGAAGATAATAATAATTACAAAATTAAAAAAAGATGTGAAATCAAAAGGAGCTGCCAGTACATAAAGATGCTTTCCAACTGCGCTTTAGATGAGATATTAATGTATAAATGTCAGAATTAGGTTAGAGTGTCTCCGCGACGAGTAAAGGTACACGGTAGCGACATCGCATATACAGGGTGTTTTTCATGTACTTGGTGTCGAGACGCTACCGCGTCACTAGATAACATTTATTAAATGACCGATAAATCAATCTCCACCCTCCGTATCAGGCGCTACCGCGGGCAACGTTCTGCTCTTCAGCGGCACCATCGGGGAAGGCAAGCTCGATTTCTCCACAATCGCAAATATTTATTTAGAATTTCATTAATATTTAAACAAATCGCGTCGATCACGGTTTACGCCTAATTTCTGGTAAAACCGCGGGCAATGTACTGCTCATAGGTAGTACCATCAATCAGCGCAACCCGTTAACTATCAGTGCACATTTTCGTAATTGATTTCATTTTAACAAAAGACGAACGCTCAGATTTAGAGGATGGGGTAATGGGGTGGAAACACTTCACTCACTGATATAATAATAAAAATTCACCTTTATTTTTCTTGCGATGATTTTAACACTTTATAAATCTTTTAAGAAAATATTGTGCAAAAACGGTTGCTAACTGTTAACTATAATATTAATCAAACTGCATATTCATATAATATGAAGATAATAATTAATTATGATTTTGCTCCGCGGGTAGTCAGTCCCTTTTTATCTCTACGAAATACATGACATTCGTTTCCATTCTTTTCATTACTACTCTAATTTCCCGCTTTATTTATTTGTGTTTTCCATTATAATAATCAATGGATTTATATATAAATCCGTTGATTTATTTACCTTGGACAAGACTTTCATCTGAGTATTCTGGTTTCCTAACCCTTGCCATCTCTACGAAATACATGACATTCGTTTCCATTCTTTTCATTACTACTCTAATTTCCCGCTTTATTTATTTGTGTTTTCCATTATAATAATCAATGGATTTATATATAAATCCGTTGATTTATTTACTTTGGACATTACAAGTTTATCGTTTATAGTGGCAAAATTATTACGATTTTTTTTTTAGGTTCATTGCAATAAAAGTCATTTGACATTTATCCTTTGTGTCATTTTCGCTACAGCATCGCGAACAGAAGCGATCGCGCGGATTTATATAATTATGACAATCATAGGCAGATGGTGCCACAGTGGTGTTTCAACATGAATTGGAAGTGTTCTAGACGGGAACCTGTGGCTTGGCAGTGCCCCCACCATATTCACGAAATACTGTAGAATCGTAGCGATGTAAAAAAGCCAGCCCTAGTGAGATCGAATGCAATCGAAACTCGATCGGCCACAATCGTTTGAGCCGTGACACCTGTTCCGTTCGTATTTGCACTATATTTACCATGCGAATGATCGTTCCATCCTTCAGCATGAAACAATTATTTTTATTGTCATCGCAATGTATATAATACCCATCACTTTCCAAGTTTTTGTACTGCGTCACAGTTTTGTTTGAGAAAATGGGCAATAGTGGTTAGGGTGTTTCATATTACAGGGGTAAAATTAAAATATTATATTTTTATTTCACTTTGCGCATGCCCTGATTCCTATTAATATAAAAAAAATATTTGACAAATTTTAGGAAGATTGAGTAATATTTAGAGGTTGCACACTTTGCACACTAAATAATATTTAGTAGGCTATGGAAACACGATTTCCAATGATAATTATTTTTACTCTCAAGTCCTTAAAACTGAAATTAAACTTCAAAGAAGACTTACATTTAGATAAATTTACATTTTATTACTTTCTATTATTGTTCATACCTATAAAAATTCTGTACGTTATTATTTTATCCGCATTTTCAAAACCTGGAAAAGCGAAAATATGTACGGTAGATCGGGGGCGGTAGTAACAGGGGGGCGAATGTAACACATATAAATTGTGTTGAATCTCAAAACATATAATGAATATTGACATCAATTCTAGATATACACATGATAAATAATGACATTTGGAATACACACATCCATGTTCTGGCAGTATAGATACGCAATAGACATGGATAGTGAAGAAAATAACTTTTCGATATCCTAAAGTAACTTTTTCTTACTGATTTATGAATCTAATGTAAACACTCCCTTTGCAAGTATGTGCGTTTTTAATCTGTAATTTGACCTTTTTTAAAGTAATACTGATCGTTACCTAGCACTTTTAAGTGTCTCGTTAGTCACAATTTATAATTAAAGTTCAAAATCATGGTCGGGGGTGATTGTAACATCAGCAGTCGGGGTCGGTTGTACCACAACAAAACCAAAAGAAAGCGAATAATATTGTCTTTTTTGCATAGAATCTATGTAGTGTTACAACCGATCCTAGATCACCTATGGTTGCAACACTTTACACTGTATTGTTAGGGCTATAACACTCCGCTTCTCATTTTTATTAATAACTTGGATATTACTTGACATACAGTGAAACTGTTGTGACTCAATAATGTCAGATAAGTAAGTAACATTTCCATATTAGGGTTTTTGTTGTAAATGTAATAGTTCTTGCGTAATCGTATTCCCAAGCCAAACTGTTACTACCGCCCCAGGCCTAGCCTAGTGATAAAACTGTGCAACCCCTAAATATTATTAAATTTGTCTAAAATTTGGCATACAGATCACTTAGATGAATAGAACCAAGGGTGCGAGCAAAGTTATATGAAAATAGCACCTTTAGAAAATTGAAACACCCTAATAGTGGTCCATTGTGATAGGAACCTTTACAAATATATTTTCCCAGTATTGCTGATGATTTTAGAACCGATCCCCGCTGCAGTTCTCCATAATGTCTTGCCAATTGCTGCAATGGTTTATCCGATTTTCTTATTAATTTCTTCAAACTACCTAAAAAGTTTTCAAATGGAAATGCGCTAAAATTGTCCAACGCTCCAAATTTTCGAACGTCATTTGCACAAATGGAGTAAGTTGTGGACATTGTGAGAAATATATTGTTTCCCATACAATACCTCGAAATGTTCAACAAAGTATTCTAATAATTCCTCAGCATATTTAATATTCTCTTCATTATTAATTAACATAGGGCTAACTAACACACTGACAGCCACGTGCAGTGTTAAAAAATTCGTATATATTTTTCGCTAGTACACGCTTGAGTACAATAGGACCCGTGTACAGTAGAAATTGTCGAAATTCCGTAGCTTTCCAGTAATTGAGGTCCGTCAAACTTCTCGGTTTTCGCGCAAACTCACGCGGTACAGAAATTCCAGCCAATATTAAATGTTCCGGTATCAAGTTCTTAGCTTGTCCACCAATCCTTACGTTTAACGGTCCCTTAATCCACAATAGCAAGAGCTTCTTCATAACTCCCAGACAAATTAAGTGCATATAGTCTAGGGGCACATTTGATACTAACCCAATATTTGGCACTTTTAACAAACCACTTGTACCTTTATGGTAATCTTCGTCGCTTTGCAGCAGAAAATCTTCATCTGTTCTCAGTGTATCAGGCACTTCGCTGTAAGGGAAACACGTAGTTCTGTTAACTGATTTCCCAACAATTGTACATTTCGAGCAGCTCGAAAAGCCTGTATGGCCTTTTGATTATAATACAAACGATTTCGCTGGAGCATCACAGATAATTTTTGTTAACCTAATAGAAAATTTATTATTATCCTAAATAAACCCATTGTTTATGAAATATGTTATTTCATCAATGAATTTGTCCAACAGCTCGTTGGATGACTCTGGTTTCTTATACCCATAATAGATTCTAACAATCTGTATTCGTTTCAAAATTGTATCCGATACTAATATGGGCCAGAAACTGTTGGAGGAGGACCTTGACAACGGCAAGCCATCAATATTTAAAGAGAGATCTATATATTGTACGCTAATATTTGGCTCAACGTACATTTGAGAATAAAATTTTAGCATCTGTTCTACACCAAGATGTAAGTAATCTCCCCCTTGTATTTTGGTACAATTACTTGTACGGGGAGTGTGTAACAATGTCCTGGCATCTTTCGGTAGTAAGCATTTGGGCACGTACGATAAAAAAAATGCTCAACAGTTCGTTGATGGCTTTATGAGTATTATAATTTCGTAGTGCCCAGTTGGATAAATCCTGCCTTAATGTCACAGGGCTCTCCGGTTCATTGTAATCAACAATATCATTCGCTGATTCATCATCGGATGTGTCATAATCCAGTATGCAATGATAGTATTCATTATTATCATCAAATAATGAATGAGTGTCTTCTTCTTCATCACTTTCACAAATATCATTGTTGTGTATATTCCTCAAATGGTCATTGTCGGTGCACGGTACTTCATCGCAAGACTCATACACTTCCTGCGAACTATTTAGTTCAGAATTTTTATATTGTAAGTACTGTGAAGAGGTAGGAAGCTCATCAATTGCTAATTCCGCATCAGATTGATTTCTTTTTCTCCTCCTTTGATGTCTATCAGAACATAGACTATAGTCTTTCCTAATACGTTTGTTGTCCGCCATAATAACCTGAACATATTTCATATACAAATGAGAAGTTAATTATAACAATTTGTTAAAAACTATATGGCTGCACTACGGTATGACCCAACCAACGGAATGAACTGAAATTTTGAGGGTTTGGGCGGGAGGGGGAGAGAACCTCTAATATAAAATTTCAGCTGCGGGTATTTGTTACTTTCTGAGAAATTAATAAAAAAACTACGCAAAATACATTGAAATTTACCTATACAGACGTTACTAAATCTTTTCGTCGCCGTCGATTGTTTCGCAGTCGACGATAGGTATAGGGATACGGTAACATAAACTGGACGCAAGCCAAGTGTATAAATAAATGTATGTTAATCAAAACGTGTTGATCATTTCCAAAATCTGTCAGATTTAGTTTTCCGTTAGGTTTTGCGTACGAACTCATACATTATTGCTGTTTACTTATTCAGAGACAACGCATTCGACTTTCCAATAGGGATGTGCGGATTGTTCCGAGACTCGGATTCCCGGCCCTCCGGACGGTTCGGAAAAGTTTCTAGCAGGATCGGGCGGCTCTCGATACTATCGTATTGCTCGAGATCCCGAGACTCGTTTCGGGCTACAAGCATGACCGCCGCGAGCGGGCAATTTGATTTCAGGTCGCCTCAGCAAAACTCGGACGCGATCTGGTCAAAAGACAGCTATTGGCGGCTATGCTTGTACCTCGAATCGAATCTCGGGACCCCGAGCAATACGAAAGTATCAGGATTCCGCCCGATCTCGCTCGAAAGTTTCCGGCCCGTCCCGAGCCCGAAAAGTCCGGTATCCGCACACCCCTGCTTTCTAATGTCTCTCGGTTGTTAGTATTGGTTTTGGTTAGATAGGTTGGGGGGGGGGGTGCGCGGCTGCTTGCGGCCGCGTAAAGCATGGTACCGAACCGATGTGACTTTGCGAATACTCTAGTCTTACTATACTATAGTATTGTGAATAAAAACTGATGCAGTTACACGCATCGCGCGATGAGGTCAATATCGTACATTGTATCGTCGAGTGTGAACCGAAGAAGATGGTTGCGTTAGTAACGTCTATATACAGTGACTTTTGAAAATGTTCTGACACTTTTTAAAATCGCATAATTTTTTTAAATTTAATCCAAACGATTTGATTTTTTTTTAGAAGCTAGAAGGATTAGTTTGCTACGTGACATGTTTTGTCGTTTTGGAAAACAATGCAATTGATCGGAATAACGAAGAAAATAGTATAGGTCGTTCTTTAAACTTTTTTTGTGATCTTGGAATGAAAATCAAAAAACCCGTTTGTAGATTTATGTAAGTTGTGTACATGCTGAAAATTTCACCAAAATCGGGTAACGCTGCTCTGAGCTACAAATGTTTAAAGATCGCAGAATAAGGTTGAAATTCACGGAAATTCCCGAAATCAGCGATTTTCGACGTTATTCTGCGAATGTTTTTAGCTCGGTGCAGCGTTACCCGATTGTGATGAAATTTTCAGCATGTACACAACTTACCTAAATCTACAAACGGGTTTTTTCATTTTCATTCCAAGATCACAAAAAAAAAGTTTAAAGAACGACCTATACTATTTTCTTCGTTATTAAGATCAATTGCATTGTTTTCCAAAACGACAAAACATGTCACGTAGCAAACTAATCCTTCTACCTTCTAAAAAAAAATCAAATCGTTTGGATTAAATTTAAAAAAATTATGCGATTTTAAAAAGTGTCAGAACATTTTCAAAAGTCACTGTATATAGATTTCAATGTCTTATGCCGAAAGTTTTTTATTAATATCTCAGAAACTAACAAATACCCGCAGCTCAAATTTTATATTAGAGGTTCTTTCCTCCTCCCGCCTAACTCCTCAAAATTAAAGTTGATTGCGTTGGTTGGGTCATACCGTCCTATATCCAACTATATACTTGAGATGATCTATCAGCAGTGGTACTTACCAGATGTTAAAACGCAACTTATTTATATTTTCTGCGAGACAATGTAATTGGCAATTGTGGACAATGCACGTCCAGAATTTAAACGTGGTTCGCGCCGTGATAACACAATTTTCAAATATATATATAACAAAACACTAATACGAAGTATAAAAAGGATAAAAAATAAGTATAATATAATGTAAAAAAGAAAGTAACTCGAAAGTTCAAAATCAGAGATGCTTGTAAATGACCATGACACTTTGAAAAAGTGTCGTTGCGCATGGTTTGCACGCAATAGTTTTGCATTTTTACGAAAAATTTTTTACCTAGCCCGAAAATGCTACCCAGAATTTGATTCTGTAGACATTCTCGAAGAAGAAACCAAGCAGGAAAAGTGTCGAAACGATTTGTAACTCTAACTAATAGAAAAAATATCCATCGGAAACGCGTTCACGGTGTTTTGCCGCCTGGCGGCCATTGCTCGCCTGATGCGACTTGTCGGGTCTGGCGCTACGCGTAATCGACGTCGATGATACCGTTCAGTGGGCACCAATATTCTATATGGATCATCCTTAATTTTTTTTCATGTATCCGTAGATACTATTCTCGGATTTAAACAAACTTTTCCCGATCAGCCTCTGTTTTAAACAATTTCGATCTTCAATGCATGAATACCTACGTATGACTTGTTAATATGGAACCGTATAGAAACAAACACAATTCTTTCTGAATTTACAAAATTTTGATTATTATTGTTTGACCATATTTATAACACTTTTCCAAATATGGTAATAGTTGAAATTCATTAAACAGTATTTGAAGTCAACGCGAAGCCTATTTAAATATCATTTAGGCATCTTTTTGGAATAAATTCATTATTCAATATTTCATCTTTCGATATACATATAAACATCGCTTGGCATCTCTCCCTAACACGCGATACAATCACAGAAATAATAAATATCGTGAAATGCTCTGCTTTCCTATACACATCATCTTAGTCAGAACTCACTTTTGTCTTCAAAATCATTCTAGTCAGTCGTGCTAAGCAGTCTTGAAAGTCTTTCTTTGCATGGAATAAAACTTGTGCTGCGACAAGCTGAGAATTACAGTGTATCCATGAATACATGAGAAAAAAAATAAGGATGATACATATATAAAGTCAATGTTCACTGAACGGTATCATCGGCGTCGATTACGCGTAGCGACGGCCCTGACGATTCGCGCCAGGCGAGCAATGGCCGCCAGGCGGCAAAACACCGTGACGCGTTGCCGATGGATATTTTCTCTATCAGTTCGAGTTAAAAACCGTTCCTTTTCCTGGATGGTTTCTTCTGCAGAAATGTGTACAGAATCAGATTGTGGGTAGCGTTTTCGGGGTAGGTAAAATATTTTTCGTAAAAATGCAAAACTATTGCGTGCAAACCATGCGCAACGACACTTTTTCAAAGTTTGATGGTCATTTACAACAATTCAAAACATTCAAATTTAATAACTATATACACCGATATATTCGAACAACTCTACTCTATCTTTTCAGAGTAACTCGAACTTTCTAGCGTTTTTAGTTTTCACGTAATATCTCACTTTTGGCCAAAATCGTGTGTTTTTACAAAAACTCATGTTTTTCAACAACTGAGGGTGATACAGTAATTTTGGTTGTGGGTTCGTGTTCAGGGCGAAAAACTGTACAAGAATTACCGGGTGGATATTACGGAACACAAAAAACTTTCATTTTATTGAACTGTGTTACATGATGAATTGCGGGTTTTAATGCAGATGTTACAAACATGCCAACGGACGACTATTGTCAAGAAATGCCCAGTACATGTGATATAATGACAAGTACACTACTCGCGTCTCCCGAGGATATTCAAACACCAACACCAGCATCAGCACGACCAGCACCAACAGCAGCATTACCAGGACCATCGTCAAGAATAGCATCACTACCACCAAGAACAAAATCATTATCATCATCATCATCACCATCATCATCACGTACGTTTCCGCAGATAAAAACTCATGTCGAATCCAATGGGTTTCTACCCATTTATTATAATCCCCATAAAAAACTTCAAAAAAGTAAAAAAATACGCCAAGTACATGAAAAATCAAATAAATCACAAAAAAAATAGAAGGCAATAATAGTCACAAAAAATTGAGGATAATAATAAAAAAATAAAAAAGAAAGTGAAATCGAAATGAGCTGCAAGTACATAAAGGGGCTTTCCAACTGCGCCTAAGATGATACAACTATATATAACCCATAAAAAAGAATCCCATTTAAAAACATTGTCTTAAATTAATAGCTTTACAAAATTAATGATATACAAAATTTACACCAATTATAACAATGGCTATTTATACAAAGGTGTTTGAGATTCGGTAGTTCCGATCTCCGTCACACCCAACTCATCGCAGCACCTCCTGGACAGCGGATCGACAAGCCCGATCCACAATCGATCGACCAATCAGGTGTCAGCGACAGAACGCTCAGCCAATCGCATTTCCCCACGTCGCTCGATCCTCCAGACTTTGGAGAAGACGACTAACGGAAATCGATTGGCCATATTGCTCTTGCTCTTCTTGTTCACGCAGAGTACAAGTTCAGACGCGTCGGTTTCACTGAACGTTTAGCTCATTGTAACTCGTGAATTCTCGCAAAATTGCTCACCTTAGTGCTCAACCTCGTAATTTCTCACCGCTCAATTTAATATCTCGTGCTCAGACTCGTCGTGTATCGATTGTGGATCGTGGTCTGTTACGCGGCCACGTGCGCGTCGTTTTGCGATTCGTCTCAACGAGACAAGAACTGTACATTCTCTGCACAACGTGCATCTGCTCAGGCTCACCCACTCAGCTTTTACGTTGTGACTCACTCCGCGAGTGTGAAATAAACTAATTGTACATTGCTCATTAATACTGTGCGTTCTTCACATAACCTCACCGGCATCTCACGCTCATCGCGAATTCTCTCGCGAACATGTATTAAATAATATTAAGCAGATATATTTTTATACAAATAAATATTTTAATACGAATAAATATTTTATTCAAAATACTTGGCGCTGCGCAACCGAAAAAATGTTAATTGTTTTAGTACAAATACATTACATATTACTACAAATACATACACGTATTAGAAACGCAGTTAGATTTATTCTACATATAATATCATACGTAGCACATGCACACACACACATGCACACTCACGAACGCACGCACGCACAAGAAAGAAAGAAAAAGATTAATGCAATTTATACATGTTTATTCAGTTTAGCAACACCAATTCCGGGCGCAGCGCCAAGTATTTTGAATAAAATATTTATTCGTATTAAAATATTTATTTGTATAAAAATATATCTGCTTAATATTATTTAATACATTTTTCCTTTGTATAAATAGCCATTGTTATAATTGGTGTAAATTTTGTATATCATTATTTTTGTAAAGCTATTAATTTAAGACAATGTTTTTAAATGGGATTCTTTTTTATGGGTTATATATAGTTGTATAATCTTAGGCGCAGTTGGAAAGCACCTTTATGTACTTGCAGCTCATTTTGATTTCACCTTTTTTTTTATTTTGTTATTATTAACTTCTATTTTTTGTGATTTATTTGATATAGTTGTATCATCTTAGGTTGACGAAAATATATATAGTACTATGGTTGATGAAAAATTCCTTGGAGAATCAGAAGAAGAATCTTACCATTTTCGACAGATTCATGAGACGATATTACGATATCTCTGTCATGCGTGGACCGATTTTATTGAAATTGGTCTTATTCGAAAGCTGATATGCGGTTTACATAAGAAAAATGTCTTTAAATTTACAAAATATTGCAGGCGTGATGAGATATTAATGTATGAATGTCAGAATTAGGTTAGAGTGTCTCCGCGACGAGTAAAGGTACACGGTAGCGACAGGGACAGTTGACATATACAGGGTGTTTTTTTTTCATGTACTTGGCGTCGAGACGCTACCGCGTCTCTAGATCCTAAATGTGATTTCTCTTAAAAAAAATTACACATGTTAAATTAACTTTTCTTATCTTTATTCAGATTTCGAAACTTTCATGAGAAAGAGCATTGCAGCTATTAATTTAAGATTGGATGATATGCAAAAACAATTGAATACCATTCAAAAAACTGGGACGAATAATTCGGCCAGAGACGCACTAACGAATAGTGAATTAGATTTTTCGGCGATACACAATCTACCAATTAACGAGGAAGAAGGATTGCAGATTTTTAATAATCAATTACGCGACACAATTATATTCAATAATATGGTAAGTGGCGTAAGAGTAATAAAAGCACTAAGAGTACATAGCATTAAAAAGTGAAACATTAACTTTATATTATAATTACTTTTATATTCAACAGTTACTTTATCTTGCTGCATTACAGTCATACAAAGGATAATTACCTGAGTATTGTTATTTATTATAATTTATAAATAGTAGCAACATACATGCAATTTCTAAAATGGAATGCACTTCTTCTACTATTGCACTACGATGGGATTTTCTTGCATATACAGGGTGTCCCGTAAAATTGCGGAACATGAATATTGCGGACTTTTTGGAACATGTGCCGTCCTGATGCAAGAAGACAGGAAATTGCATGTTTCCGAAAAGTCCCGCAATTTTATGGGACACCTTGTATTTCGTTGCTGGCTGCGCGAAAAGCTTTTACTTTTCCTACAGTTTCCTTGTAAATATCCATTAACTTTTGTATAACTATTCTTTAAACTAATGGTGATTATTATTTTTTTCAACACCTGCCTGAAAATGTGTTTTTTTTACGCCTGCTCAGCGGGAGCAAAATGACTAATTTCAGACGTACTCGCGTAAAGTATATGTCCCAAGGGAAGAAGACTTTACGCGCATGTGTATTCGCAATTTCTTACATTCCTCCCAAAGAAAGTGGAGTTTGACGTTACCCTATGGTATGAAGATGCAGTTGTTCGACTAATCGTTATCGATTTGTTGGAAAATAAATACACGTACCTATTTATTAATTTTGACACAATAAAAAAGCAATCGAACATGCATATTTTTTGCGAATCGCTGAGCAGGCTTTCAAAAACACACCTTTCATGCAGGAGTTGAAAAAAATATAATGCTTGACACGGGAGAATATACTATTTCATTGCTTCAATGCACTCTGTGATTGGTGTTACACGAATGCTGCTTTTATTGAAGCCATGTTTCATGACAAAAATAATTTATTGATGTCTTTTTATAGGTTAATGTATTGAAAAGAATAGGTGGGAGCAATTTATCAATAACGACGGCGATGGTGCTTCAAAAAATAATAAATGATAATGTAGCAGAAAATTATAGTTGGTGTGGGAGAAACAAAAAAAAACATTGAAAATATATAAAAATCTAGTGAAGTTAGTTTTGGGTAAGTAAATTTATTATTTATCTCATTTCAGCAATTAAAATTGTAAAATAAATGCATGTATTATTCCAGTTTCAGTACACGCTGCATGCAACGAGAGGGGGGTCTCGGCAACGGATGTGGAAATCACGAACGCCTGTGCTAAGTGGTTAGCCCAAACAAAAAGGCGGATCACGCGGGCTGAAATTAGAAATAACAAGGCCCAAAACAGTACCGCTGTGGACGAGGCGGATGAACCGCTGATAACGAATGAGGGATATGGTCCCATGAGACTAATGCAGGGTCATTTTGATCCATAGAAACATTTCGATGATACACCGGTTTCACGAAAAAAATTAAATATAAAATGAATCAAATAATTAAAATTTTTCAAATTAAATAAAATTTATTAATAAAGAAAGACTTTGGCAGAGTTGAGTCAAAATGGCCCTGCATTCGTTGTACGAGGGTTAATAGTGTTTGAACCACGTGTGTGGTGGAAGAGTGATCCCCGAACTGACAAGGGAAAGCAGCGATATGTGTGCTACGGATCCCTCCACAATCCTTTCGGTTGTTCAATGCCAAAATGTCCTTCTTTTATCAATATTTCGGAAACTGTTGAATGTTGGATGCAGCATATATATATATATATTGTTACCGGTTGTTCAATGCCAAGACATCTTTTTTTGTTGGTAATTCGGAAACTGTTGAATGTTTGAATGGTGAAATATATGGTGTATATAACTGTTGAATTTCACCATTCAAACATTCAACAGTTTCCGAAATACCAACAAAAAAAATTCTCGGCATTGAACAACCGAAAAGACCGCAGAAACATTCGTAGCACAAATATCGCTGCTTCCCCGAAATAGTTTTCTCCGCATCCCACGCATTTGTTTTCGTCTCAGGCTTTTAACGACGTATTACTATATTGTAGAATGTAAGTTTCGCTCCCTAAATCTGAACATGGGTTTACAATAAAAAAAACATGTGCGTAGTTTTTAGAAAACATTTCCATGTCAGTTACAAGAAAAAGAAATAAAAAATACGAGCATGCTATGTCTCCCCCGACATCATACAACTTTCGTATGAAACAATTTTTCGTACTATTCATATATTTCGAGATAGTTGCACTTTTTCAGAAACAACGGACACACTGTATATTTAACTAATGTGTTCAGACTGTCTCGCATTTATTATTATTGTTGCAGTTTTCGACTTGTACAAAAAAATATATTAATATTGCCAATATTTATTGTAACTTAATCAATTTCCCTTACATTTCCTCTCCTTTCTGTTATATCACACAAATTTTGCCGAAACAACATCGCTATAAAATCTGCGAACAGTTCTCTCACCATTGCCAGAGAATGTCCTGAACGCTCCGTGACCATTGCCAGAGAATGTCCGGAACGTTCCGTGAGCATTGCCAGAGAATGCCCGGAACGTTCCGTGAGCATTGCCAGGGAATGTCTGGAACGTTCCGTGAGCATTGCCAGAGAATGTCCGGAACGCTCCGTGAGCATTGCCAGCGAATGTCTGGAACGTTCCGTGAGCATTGCCAGAGAATGTCCTGAACGCTCCGTGACCATTGCCAGAGAATGGCCGGAACGCTCCGTGAACATTGCCAGAGAATGGCCGGAACGATCCGTGACCATGGCCAGAGAATGGCCGGAATGTTCCGTGGAATGTTCCACAAGGGCGGACATAGGATCCTTCAGGGAACCTTCCTGCAATGGAGTGTGCTGTATGGGCGTAGATTGTGCATCTAAATCAAAGACTGCTTTTTCAACTCCTCATGGGCATTATGAATTCAATAGGATGCCATTTGGTCTCAAGAATGCCCCAGCAACGTTTCAGAGATGTATGGATTTGGTTCTATCCGGTTTACAGGGAGTTGAACTCTTTGTATATATGGACGATATAGTCATATATGCCGATTCCTTGGAAGAGCATGCCCGAAAATTGAAAATTCTTTTAGCTAGGTTACAAAACGCTGGTTTAACTTTGCAACCTGACAAGTGTCGTTTTCTTAGAAAAGAACTTACATATCTGGGTCATGTTATTTCTGTAAATGGTGTGAAACCTGATCCCGAGAAAATCAGAGTAGTTAAACAATTCCCCATTCCAAAAACTAAGAAAAACATAAAACAATTTTTAGGTTTAATAGGATATTACAGGCGATTTATTCCTAATATGGCTAAAATTGCCAAATCTTTGACACAACTTTTAAAGTCAACCGTTCCTTTTGTTTGGACTAAGCAATCCCAGCTTGCTTTCGAGAATTTGAGAGATACTATATGCTCAGAGCCTTTACTTCAGTATCCAGATTTCAAAAAATCTTTTATTGTAACCACCGACGCTTCTGATTATGCTGTTGGAGCAGTATTAAGTCAAGGCTCTATCGGAAAAGATCTTCCCATCGCCTATGCATCTAGGACTTTGAATGACGCTGAGACCAGATATTCTACAATAGAAAAAGAGTTATTAGCCGTTACTTTTGCTGTCGAACATTTCCGACCTTATTTGTATGGACAACAATTTACCCTTGTCACCGATCATCGTCCATTAGTTTGGTTGCACAATGTAAAGGATCCAACCTCGAGACTCATGAGATGGAGGATTAAATTAAATGAGTATGATTACGAAATAGTTTATAAACCTGGGAAAATCAATTCCAATGCTGATGCATTATCCCGTAACCCTCCGATTTCCGACACAAAATTTTTCCCACAACTCCAAACTTCCAGGACAAATGATATTGACAACTCTTCTTCGATGCGTTTGCAAAGGGTTATTGTAGGCGCCAACAATTTACCAATTGCAAATTCTGAGAGGTATGAGGATACGGACTTAGACGAATCTGTAAATAACAATGAAAAATTGGTAGCCGGCGTCTTTTTGACGTACGGAAAGAATTTTGAACATCAACCTGAGATCATTCTTGATAAAGTTTGTACTGACATTAGTTTAACTGACAGTGACTGTGACGAATATTACACAGCTGACGAAGATGAAACTCCTCATTCTTGTAAGAGAATATACTCTGAGAGTGTGGGACCTTCTCAGCCTGGTAGTAATTTTTCTAAAGACTATGTAATGGTTGGAGGATCGAATTTGAGGGGTACGGAGGATTCGCGTCGACTCGGTAGTCTGTTGGTTATCGGAAAGGCCGATTTTAAAGGCACCCCGCTTCAGACACCGTTCGGGGAAGGTTCCGTACCTCCTGGGAACCAAGCTCTGGCTGGTCTGTTGGCTAACGGGAAGGTCTATACGAAAGACTCCGCTCAGATTGCTAACTTGGGGTCCACGGTCCGTCCGAGGGGACGTTGGCGAGAGAGCCTGTTTTTGGAAGTGTTGGTGTGGTACAGGCTGACGAGCCTGGTGTTTTTGATATTAAGCATGGTGATGCTTTGGCACGATCCTCCGTAGAAATGATCTCAGAGAAAGATGATTCGTTTAGAAATGATAGAGTCAAAATATTAGCGACAAATACTTTATCACCACCTCAAATATCCCATCTCTCATCCTTACCTTCCATCATTTATACCAAAGATCATCTTCATATGCAGAAAGATAACACAGTCCAACAAAATGAAACTTTTTTTCTGTTCCACAATATCCATTGGGTGATTCTTGTAGAGTTTTTCGCCCTGAACACGAATCCGTAAGTAAAATTGCTCTATCACCCTCAGTTTTTGAAAAACACGAGCTTTTGTAAAAACACACGATTTTGGGCAAAAGTGAGGTATTACGTGAAAACTAAAAACGCTAGAAAGTTCAGCCTAGTCTCAAAAGATAGAGGAGAGTGTACCGAATATATCAGTGTACATGTTTGTTAAATTTGAATGTTTGGAATTGTTGTAAATGGCCATCAAAGTTTGAAAAAGTGTCGATGTGCATGGTTTCCACTCAATATTTTTGCATTTTTACGAAGAATTGTTTACCTAGCCCGAAAACGCAACCCAGCATCGGATTCTGTAGACATTTCTGAAGAGGAAACCATGCAGGAAAATTGTCGAAACGGTTTTTAACTCGAACTAGTCGAGAAAATATCTATCGGCAACGCGTTCACGATGTTTTGCCGCCTGGCGGCCATTGCTCGCCTGACGCGACTTGTCAGGGCCGTTGCTACGCGTAATCGACGCGCCGATGGTACCGTACAGTGGGCACCGACTATCTATATGTATCAGCCATATTTTTTTCGTGTATTCATGGATACTATTCACGCATTTAAACAAACTTTTCTCGATCAGTCTCTGTGATAAACAATTTCGATATTCAATGCATGAATACCTGCATATGACTTGCTAATATGGAACCGTATAAAAACAAACACAATTATTTATGAAATTACAAGATTTATATTATTATGGTTTTACCTGATTTAGAACACTTTTCCAGATATTATAACATTTGAAACTCATTAAACAGTATTTGAAGGCAACGCAAAGCCTACTTAAATATCTTTTAGGCATCTTTTTTTAATACATTCATTATTCAATATTTCTAAAAGAGAGTTTGAGATATGAAAGTAATATAATTTTCTGAGGTTTAGTGAAGACGGAGAAGTAAGAGTTCGTAGCTATTGCAGGAACTCTTACGATAAATAAACATCGCTTGGCGTCTCTCCCTAACGCGCGATACAATCAGAGAAAAAATAAATATCTTGAAATGCTCTGGTATCCTATGCATCGTTTAAGTCAGAACTCAGTTTTGTCTCCAAAATCATTCGAGTCAGTCGTGCTAAGCAGTTCAGAAAGTCTTTCTTTGCATCGACTAAAACGTATGTTGCGACAAATTGTGAATTACAGTGTACCTACTTGGATACTTTTTTTGACTGTGTGTGTATATATTGTTAGGCCTGTGGTGTGTTAGTGTAAGGTGTGTATATATACATTGTATAGTATTTTGTGTGGTGTAGTATAATGTCGCGAAAATGTCAAAATCATCCAGATTCATTTTGCTATATTTGCGGGGAACTAGTTTTAAAGTCTAAGCATCGAAATATAACGCCTACAATAAAGTTCGCATATGAACAGTATTTTGGATGCAAACTCGGCGATCAAGACAAATGTTGGGCTCCTCATATTTCTTGTCAACGATGTGCCAAAGTTCTTCTAGCTTGGATACAGGGAGTTCGAAAGCAAATGCCATTCGCAATTCCAATGATATGGACAGAACCGATCAACCACGCTACAGACTGCTATTTTTGCTTAAGCAAAATCTGCGGGTTCAATATGAAAGGGAAAAACAGTCTCAAATACCCAAACGTCTCATCTGCAATCCGCCCTGTAGCACATTCTAAAGAATTACCCGTACCAAAACCACCGCCAAAGATACCCGATAGATGTGAGGATGATACCGAAAAAGCCGAAGAAATCATAGATGTTTATGAAGAACCTTCCTCATCATTACCCAAGCCACATTTAATTACTCAATCGGACCTCAACGATCTCGTACGAGACTTGCAACTGTCAAAAGACCACGCTGAACTATTAGGATCCCGACTACAAGGCTGGAATTTACTTAATAAGCAAACTAATATTACATATTTTAGAAAACGCGACAATGCATTGAGGGAATATTTTTATACTGATGAAGAACTTTGCGTTTGCACAAATATCAATGGATTAATGGAAACCTTGGGAATGAAGCATGAGCCAAAAGAATGGCGTCTATTCATAGACGCATCAAAAAGCAGTTTAAAAACTGTATTGCTGCACATCGGAAATGTGCATCCTTCCATCCCGATTGCATATAGCACAACAATGAAAGAATCTTACGACTCCTTAAAGATGGTTTTGTCCAAAATACAATACGAAAAGTATAAATGGCACGTTTGTGGTGATTTGAAAGTAATTGGAATACTACTAGGTCTTCAAATGGGCTACACTAAATACTGCTGTTTTTTGTGTGAATGGGACAGCAGAGCAAGAAATCAACATTATTCTAAAAAAGTTTGGGCTCCGCGACACAAGTTAATTCCCGGGCAAAAAAATGTACAACATAATAACCTAATTGATCCTAAAAATGTGTTTTTACCACCGCTACATATAAAATTAGGAATTATGAAAAACTTCGTAAAGGCAATGGATAAATCTGGAACTGGTTTTGCATATTTAAAAGAAACATTCCCGTCCATATCCGATGCAAAAATAAAAGAAGGAATATTTGTTGGGCCTCAGATCAGGACTTTAATGAAAGATCCAGAATTTCCAAAGAAATTAAATCCTTTGGAAAGAAAAGTATGGTGCTGTTTCATAAAAACTACAGAAAATTTCCTCGGTAAACAGAAATCAAAAAACTATGTTTCCATTGTAAACCAACTTTTAAAATCGTGTCAAAATCTGGGCTGTAATATGTCCTTAAAAATGCACTTTTTACACTCCCATCTGAAATTTTTTCCGTCAAATCTTGGTGATGTGAGTGACGAACAAGGAGAACGTTTCCATCAAGATGTTTCCAAAATGGAAAAGCGTTACCAGGGCAAGGATATGGTTGCAATGCTTTCGGACTATTGTTGGACGCTTATGAACGACAACAAGGACCCGATGTACAAACGTAAAGCAGCACGTAAACATTTTTAAATTTGTTTGCGTGAGCGATGCTACAGGTAATTTTTTATTTTATATATTTCATTTTTTCTGCAGTTTAACAAAATTTAAAAAATTTGAACTGTGCGACCGTCAGAATTTTCAACAATTGAAATTGAATAGAATGTTCTATACAATTCTGTGAATAGTATCCATGAATACACGAAAAAAATATGGCTGATACATATAGATAGTCGGTGCCCACTGTACGGTACCATCGGCGCGTCGATTACGCGTAGCAACGGCCCTGACGAGTCGCGTCAGGCGAGCAATGGCCGCCAGGCGGCAAAACATCGTGAACGCGTTGCCGATAGATATTTTCTCGACTAGTTCGAGTTAAAAACCGTTTCGACAATTTTCCTGCATGGTTTCCTCTTCAGAAATGTCTACAGAATCCGATGCTGGGTTGCGTTTTCGGGCTAGGTAAACAATTCTTCGTAAAAATGCAAAAATATTGAGTGGAAACCATGCACATCGACACTTTTTCAAACTTTGATGGCCATTTACAACAATTCCAAACATTCAAATTTAACAAACATGTACACTGATATATTCGGTACACTCTCCTCTATCTTTTGAGACTAGGCTGAACTTTCTAGCGTTTTTAGTTTTCACGTAATACCTCACTTTTGCCCAAAATCGTGTGTTTTTACAAAAGCTCGTGTTTTTCAAAAACTGAGGGTGATAGAGCAATTTTACTTACGGATTCGTGTTCAGGGCGAAAAACTCTACAAGAAACTCCGAGTGGAATTTGCAGACCAAAAATCGTGTTGGACAGTGTAATCGTATTCATTTCTTCACCCTTAATTGCCAAATTGTGTCACAAGTCAGTCAGGATTTGTTTAACCAAGGTAGTTTTTCTGTGGAACAAATAAAACAACAATCCATTAACATTGGCGAAGCAATGGTTTTCCCTGGTGAAAAATATCTAATTTTTCATCTATTTTCTAAGACAGACCCGACAGAGCAACAGAACTTTAGACATCTTGCGTCTTCATTGTCATCTCTTAAGAATTTAATGGAATCCTTGAATACAACATCTATTAGTTTATCCAAAAATGACAATAATATTGAACCCATTAAGTGGAATTCTATTGAATATCTTTTAAAACAAACATTTAATAGTTCAATATATAATATTACAGTTTGCACGGGTGAAATCATTTTTCCTTCTCTATCAAGAAGACCTTTGATTATTCAGGAATACCATGAGTCTGTAGTAGGAGGTCATCAGGGTATGACCAAATTGTTCAAACGAATAAGGGAGGATTTTTATTGGATAAGTATGAGAAAAGAAATTTCAAATTTCATTCGTACCTGTTCAAATTGCCAACGAAATAAGATACTCTCGGCTAAGACTAAACAACCAATGCGCATTACTGATACTCCTGGAACAGCTTTTGAAAAAGTACAGATCATCACCATCATAGACATAGTGGGACCATTACCTATAACAAAAAAGGAAATCGCTATTTGTTGACTCTTCAAGACAACTTGACGAAATATTCTGATGCTATTCCTATACCAACTATAGATTCCATTACTGTTGCAGTTGCTCTTGCAGAACAGTTTATAAGTAGGTTCGGTTGCCCTCGTGTTATTCAAACTGATCAAGGAAGTAATTTTGTTAGTGGAATAATGAGTAACTTTTGCAAAATATTTAAAATACAAAGAATTACGTCAACGGCATTTTGTTGTGCTAAGGCGCCTGAGGCCGAGATTCTGGTAGCGAATCTCAGAGGGGCTCCAGGCGTCCTTCGCAGTTGCTGTCCACGGGCTCCGGAGATTCGGGTAGAAGTGCCGTGGCAGGAAGATTCGAAGGGAATCCGAAGGGTAGGGGATCGTGGCAGGTTAAAGAGTTGGAACTCACTGCAAGGTTTAAACAAGGTTTATTCTGTCCCGATCTGGGTGACAGGTAACGCGTACTGTAACGTCGGTGTTCTGATTACAAGAGAGAGCCACTCGTGGCTTGTACATTGTTCTTATACTCTAATCGGGGTGAAGTGGGGACCATCGGGGTCTCCATCTTTGACCCGCTTTGGGTATTTCGCCATGTGCTGACGGTTCTCGATGCGCTTCCGAGAGTCCTTACGCGGCTGTGCCGGTTTTTCGGCTGTTCGGTTGCGGCAATCGGTATGTACGCGGTGTCGTTGCCCTTAGGCGTTGGTTGGGTTACAACACCCCTCCCCCCTTAAGGAAAGGATGCTTAGGGGAATTTTATTCATACAATTTCCCGGTATCCTAGAACGTCCTGATCTCGGTGTAGTCGCTGCTTGCGGCGGATTCGCGAGTGTTTCCTACGTTAGGGTTGGATGCCGAACGTTTCGGCCTTCGTTTTTCTACGGTTTTTGGTATTTGCATTTTTCGGCGTAGTTGGTAGTCGCGTCTTAACAAGTATATGACGAGTACAATAAGTATTATTAGCACCGTAGTTGTCGTTGTCGGATGTACAATTTGCCAGGTCGTTAATCCTGGTTGGTAATCGCTATTAGTTAGATCGCTTTCTGCTTGGTTGAGTTGAGTATACAGCGCTGAGAATTCGGCTGGGTTTTTTAATAGTTTATCTAACTGGAAGCGTGTAAGGGGGTGTGTAGGTTCGCCCTTTTGTGTTTTATTTATTCCCGTTGTGATATCGTATCGCGGTGCTGTTGACATTTCGAAGTCCTGACTATATGCTGTTTTCTGCTTTTTTATTACTACGTTTTTGCTTCGGATGTCACAATTTCCCGTAATCCTAAGAATTCCTGTCTTATCTATATCGGTGTGTTCAGGTTGTCGCTCGTTACATTGAATAGTTAGTGTCTCGGGTTGGTGCGCCGCGAATATCCATGTGTCCGCGCGCGAGGTGCCTATCCACATCGTGTGGTTTGCTGCTATGTTTTTTATTTCGCAATTTTTTGGGAATTGGTCCGAGGGTTGCAGCCACAGGCTTGCTTCGCACTCGAGGTCGTCATTCACGCTGTGCGCGATCATTGGTCGTTCGCAATAATATTCTGCGGCTATTTGTTTACATCCCTTCAATTCTTCTTGATTTGTAAGTACATATTGATTGCTGCTCGCGTCGATGACGAGTATTGGCGTTCTTATGACTAATAACGCGTATGTGCTGTCGTGCAAGTGGATCGGGGCCGGATTTGCCTCGATCACTGTGAATGTTTGTGAAGAAATTAAGGGGACGGTTATTACTGCTATTAAGGTGGTCTTATCGAAGTACGCTGTAATCGATGACAGTTTTTCGATTACGTTAGCGTTTTCTAGTTTCGGCGCTATAGGAAACGTGAGTCCGTCCGGGAGATGTTGTACGGCGATTTGTAACAATTTTGTAATTTGTGCGCTCGATAGTACGTTTGTGTTGATCACACCTCCTTTTAGGCCGGTGTAGTATTGCAACACGTCGTCTACGTCTTGAGTCAGGTCAGTCAGTAGGTCGTTTAACGTGTTGAAATGGTCTCCTACGTCGGCTCTTTGTGTTTGTTGTATCAGTGCTGTTTCTATTCGCGTCTGTAGCAGTCTCGTGTGTCTTGCTAGTATTTCTTCGTTTTGTTTTATCGTTTTTTCCGCGTTGTGTAAATGGTGTAGTGTATGGTTTGTTATTTGAATTTGTGTTTTCATAGCGGACATCAATGTTTTTTGTGTTCCGTCTAATTGCGATAGGTGATTGTTAATCCGTTCGGCGTCGTCGGCGTCCATAGTCCCGAATATGGTTTTTGCTAAGGACCCTATTCCGTTGATTAATCCCCGACGCTTATCTGGCACATACGTAGGCATTTCTACTACCTGCTCTATTCTTTTACACAATTTCCCTGCTCTTCTAAGTAATGCGCTTAGCCGGTGTCCGCACGTTGGTTGTATCACGATTTCTCTTTCGCATCAGCGTTGTATCTCGTTTACATAGGAAGTTATTTGTTGGTTTCTTTCAAGGAGGGTGTCCGTTTTCAGGTGGGTCACGATCTTCCACGAATTCGTTACCATGTGGAGTTTCCCAAGGTGCATAAAGTGGATACCTGCTTTATGCTTGATCGGTGATATCGTATACAAGGCCTGGCCGCCAGTCGGCGCCGCTTTACGGTAGTCCCCACCATTACGGTACTCCTGAAACAATAAAGTCGGGTTCTATCCCCTCCTATTTTGCCTAGTTCACGCTTGCTATATATTCTGGCCCTGTCGCGAATTTTACTTTAATCGTTTCTTTGATCTCGTTTTGTGTTTTAACTCGCCATGTATTCGGAGGATCTTCGTGCCGTAAGTACTCTTGCTTTTACTTGAAGGTTTTTATTATTTTTTCCCCTTTGTTGGTTGTCATCGCCCTATTGTTATTGTTAGATGTATGCCGAGCGTCGTATTCGCGGGTACATCTCTATTAGTGAGATGCGTTCTATTCGATTGGAGCGGGCTCTGCACCGCAGTTTTTTGGACACCCTGTGGGAGGAAGGGTATCCTTCGTGGGCCCTTTCTAGCGACACTTTTTCCTTGAGGAGGTTGTTTGGATTATCATGCATGCATGAGGAGGTAAGCATTTTTTTTTTGACCTTTTGTTGCTCCTTTTGTTTTCCGTTTGTCATCTAATGTTCCCCTTCTTCTTTTTTTTTGTAGGAAGAGGATTGGGGTCAAAATGATGCGTGAGGCGCCTTCCTCCTAATGTAATGGCCTCTTTTTTTTGAATATACTATTATTTTACCTATTCGACGTGTTTTCCTAGTTATTTCCTTCCATGTATCCACGTAGTTTTTAGTTATTGGTTTTTTTTTAGGCAGTTCCGTTGCCTATTCTATGAAATGTTTAAGCCTATTCGTATGCGTGTGTAAGGTTTTCTTTCCCTTTTTTATTGCTACGTTTACTTTAGAGTTTTTTTCTATTATTGTGTAGGGGCCTATCCATTTATTATCTAGCTTTTTCGATCTTCCCCTACGTACGGATTCGTCGTAGAGCCATACTTTGTCGCCTACTTTATATTTTATTTCGCGCGTTTTTGTGTCGTATGCTTCTTTTGATTTTATTTTTGCGTTTTGAAGTTTTTCTCTCGCTGTTTCGTTTGTTATTCTTATTCGTTCACTTGCTTCCTGCGCATTGTCTTCGTAGTTGTATGTCTGTCTAGGCAGGGCTTTTAACGCGGTCGGTAGTATCGCCGTTCTTCCATACATTAATTCGTAGGGCGTAAAACCTGTCGCTGTATGGGGGGTTGTATTGTATGTAAACATTGCATAAGGTAGCCACTTGTCCCAGTCTGCCTGGTCTCTGTCTATGTAGTGTCGTAAGTATTCTACTAGGGTTCTATGTGATCTTTCTAGTGCTCCATTGGATTGTGGGTGATATGCAGTTGTTTGTAGTTTTGTTATTCGGAATAACTTACATATATTTTTAAACATCTCGCTGAGGAAGTTTGCCCCCTGGTCCGTTAGTATTTTTTCGGGTATACCATATTCGCAAATGATTCTTTCAACTACTGCTTCCGCTATTGTCACTGCTTCCTGGTTTGGTAGAGGGATCGCCTTGCTAAATTTCGTCAGAAGGTCTTGGAAGGTTAGTATGTAGATGTTTCCTTGGTTGCTTTCCGGCAGAGGCCCTACTATATCTAATGCTACCTTTTCCAAGGGGTTTCGCGGTGTGTCGGTGATCTCCATTGGTGCCCTATTTTTTCGACCTATTTTGTTTTTCTGACAGAGACTACATTTTTGTATGTACTTCTGGATGTCTTTATTCATCCCTGGCCATCTGTATTTTTGTTTTATTCTTTTCGTTGTTCTCTGAACGCCTTGATGTCCTCCTAGGGGGGTGCAATGGTATTCGTGAAGGATTTGCTGTTTCGCTTCCTCGTCGGTGACCTCGGTTGGCTGTGTTCTTTTTCTGCCGTTTTGCAGTGTGTATACATTCCTGCTTAGTGCGTCCGCATTTGTGTTTTTCTTTCCTGACTTATGTATGATTTCGTAGTCATACTCGGCTAATAGAATTTTCCATCTTATTAGTCTGGATCCTGGGTCCTGTACCCTAAATAGCCATATCAGTGCCTTATGGTCTGTTACTACCTTAAAGGGGGTACCGTAGACGTACGGCCGGAAGTGTTTAACTGCCCAGACTACGGCTAGTAATTCTTTTTCCGTCGTGCTATAATTTCTTTCGGCTTTATTTAGTACCCGGCTTGCGTATGCAATTGGTTTATCTTCGCCTATTTTCCCTTGTGACAGTATTGCGCCTAGTGCTACGTCGGATGCGTCGGTTGTTACTATAAATTCTTTTGTGAAATCCGGATAGATTAACAAGGGTGCCGTGGTCAGGGCCTTCTTCAGTGTCTCAAAAGCGTTTTGTTGCTCGGCTGTCCATGTAAATTCAACCTTACTGCTCGTAATGCTCGACAAGGGTTTAGCTATTTTTTAATATTCCGGAATGAATATCCTGAAACTGACGATAATATCCTGCTAACCCTAAGAATGCTTGCAATTCTTTTAGTTTTGTTGGAGCGGGGAATTCTCTTACAGCTTTAGTTTTCTCGGGATTTGGTTTGATCCCTTCAGGGGTAATTATATGGCCCAGGAATCCTACCTCTTTGCGCAAAAATGCGCATTTTTCCGGTTGTAGTTTTAAGTTATTTTTGCGAAGGGTGTCAAGAATTTTCCGCAGACGCATATTGTGTTCCTTTAAGCTGGCTCCGTAGATGACTATATCGTCGAGGTAGACGAAACAGTCTATTCCTTGTAGTCCGATCAGCGCAGCGTTCATCGCTCGCTGGAACGTCGCGGGTGCGTTTTTTAATCCGAAGGGCATGCGGTTGAATTCGAAATGACCCTGTGGGGTTGAAAACGCGGTCTTACATTTATCGCGTTCGTTCATCGGAATCTGGTGATATCCGGACGCCAAATCGAGTGTTGTGAAGTATTGCGCTTTGCCTAGTTGGTCTAGTATGTCTGTGATGTTGGGTAGTGGGAATGAATCGCCTATAGTGATTTCGTTAAGTTTCCTATAGTCGATTACTACGCGATATCTCTTTTTACCCTCGTCGTCGGGTTTTTTAGGTACCACCAGTAATGGTGCGTTCCATGGACTGGCGCTGTGACGGATAATATCGTCGTGTAGCATCTGTTCCACTTGTTTTTGCACTTCCCGCTTGTGAACTTCAGGTAATCTGTATGGCTTGACGTTGCAGGGTGCCGCGTCGCGTTTTATAGGGATTCGGTGGCCGGTTACGGTGGCCTTTGTTAGTTGATCACCCGGTAGATGGAACGTGTCATGATATTCTTTGCATATTTCGTTAATCGCTTCCTTTTCTTCTTTGTTCATGTGCTTGCGATCTACCTGATCTAAAACTCGGGCGATGCGCACTGTCAGCGATTCTCTCGCGGTCAACGCCCGAACGGCTGCGGCGCTATCACTGTATTGAATTATTTCGTTCTCCGGTATCTCACTTAGCTGGACTCGCGGCATGATTATTGTTTTTGCTTTCGTAGTTGCATTTACAATACAGGCTACGCATTTCCCGTTTTTGGGTCTTGTTAGCCCTTCTCCTAAATGTACGCCTTCCGCTAACTGTTGTTTTTCTATTATCCCGTCCTGAACGCTGTCCGTGGGAATCATTACTAGCTGTTGTGCGCGTGCGGGTATAGTTATTTTTGTGCTTTTGTTTAGAATCTTCCATGGTTTTTCATCTATTAATACGCTGTGCTTGGGGTAGCTTATGGTTATTCCGTTTTCTTTAAGAAAGTCTACTCCCAGTAACCCGTCTGCGTCTCTTAAGGTATTTCCTTCTATTACGTACAAGGGATGTATTACCTTTTTCCCGTTTATATTGAATGTGGCTTCTATTTTCCCTAATGTTTCTGTTTTTTCCCCTGAGAATGTAATAAGATGGACATCGCTTTGTTTCATTACTACTTTGTCGGGGAGAGTTCTTTTAGCGATCAGAGATACTTCTGCCCCGCTATCTATTAGCATTAATGTATGCTTATTTTTACTATTCTCTATTTCTACTTCTATACTATCTGATGTGTGTCCACTCTTGGAGAGGGATCCTATTTTGATCATGCGATAGGTTTTTGCAGATTAGGTGGGTCGCGTTCCGGTGATCATGAGCTATCGCGGCTGCCTTGCGAGGAATGTGCACTGTCGGCGCTTCTAGGCCGTGACTGTCGTTTCCCACCTGAGGTCGGTCTCTGGTTCTCTGTTTTATTTCCTGTTGATTTCTCGCTTTTCCCCTTGGCTGTTACCGCTTGTATTCGCCGATTGTTTTCCGAAAAAAATTTTTTCCAGTTTGGCTTATCTTTATCTTTGTTTTTCCAACATTCTTTAGTGTCGTGTCCCGCGCGTCTACAATCATTGCAGTAGCGAGATGCTTTCCTATTTTTATCCTGCGAAGAGTAGTTCGCCCCCCGTGACGCTGATCGTTTCGTGATTGACCGCTCTTGATCTATTGCTATCGCGATGGCTTCTTGTAAGTCGGCGGGTCCCCGGGCTTTTACTAAAACCTTTAGGTCGTCGCGAAGTCCGTCCTCGAATATCGTCAATGTTTGTCTTTTGAATATTTTTACGTTCGCGTGTCTTTCAAGCAGACTATCCCTATCATCGATCCCGGTCGCGATCAGTTCTCTTATCAATTTTGATACACGGTTTCCGTATTGATGTGCGGTTTCATTGGGGCCCTGTCTGCTATGTAGCAGTTCCCTTTGTACGGTTGAGGCTATTCGAGGGGGTTTATAGACCGAAGTTAACGCGTCCTCTAAGTTTTGCATTGATAGTATTTGACGCGCTTGTACTTCCTCTAAGGCGTCGCCTCCAACCGGCATAGAGATTATTCCTTGTAGCATTTGGGCTTTTTCTTCCGCTGTCCGGCATGAGTTGTATACGTACTTGCAAGCGGTTAGGAACCCGGGTAGTTCCGAGGGGTCCTTCCCGTTGAACAGGGGTAAAGCTTTTACTACGTGGAATATTTCTCGGGTAACCGTTCGTTCTGGCATAGAGTTGGGGTCGTCTAACTCCAAATTTGGGGGAACGAATAAACTGGCGCGCCTCGGTTCCTCTCTAGCCTCGTGGGTGGTATTGAAGTGGACCGTGTTCCTACCTGAGGGGCCGGGGGTGGCGTGCGTAGAGTTCATCGTTTCCCTTAGCCTTTCTATTTCGCGATCTATCGAGTCCTGTAGTGGACCTTCCCTTGCCTGTATGGTTCCCATCCTATCATTCAGAGTTATTACTCGGTCAGTAACGCTAGCTAAAGAAGTGGTCACCCCCTCGAGTAGTCGTTCTAGGTTTGCTAGTCGGCTTTCGAGGCCTACGGAACTCTGTCCGGCGTTTCCGCTTGTGGTTGCCGAAGGGGTGGTCGACATAATGTTATTGGGAGCTTGTTCTCCGCCCGAGATTAAACTATAATCTAACTCGGTGTATGGATATAGTCTCCTGGCGGTTAGGTGTCCGGCGTGACTTGACGCGATTGGTACTACGGTCGGAACGCTCTGTCCTTCGCTAGTTTCTACGTCTAAAGCAAGTCGCGTACGGTCTCCGATTTCCCGGAAAGTTTCGAATGTCGCGTCGAAAAGTGGTTCAGTGGAGGGTTTCGTACGGACCTTAACGAATCTACGCGGAACACTTCGGCGGATGGCTCCAGGCGAAAGGATTTCTTTTCGCTCGGTTAATTCTAAATTACGCTCGATATCTGCATCTAAGGAATTTGCACGGCGCATGAGAACTTACAGCACAAGAAGCAGGTGATGCATCGCTCGTCTCGGAGTCACTAGCAGATTTTCTCGGCGGCGTCCTCTGTGGGTGTCCGTCCGTACTGCGTAGTGGGTTGCTCTGTTGTTGATTTGGTCGTTGTCTCCGCTAGGTCCTGTTGATCTCGTCGGGCAGGCTTGTTCCTCACGTTAGCAGGATCCCACCGCTGCCACCAAGTTTGTTGTGCTAAGGCGCCTGAGGCCGAGATTCTGGTAGCGAATCTCAGAGGGGCTCCGGGCGTCCTTCGCAGTTGCTATCCACGGGCTCCGGAGATTCGGGTAGAAGTGCCGTGGCAGGAAGATTCGGAGGGAATCCGAAGGGTAGGGGATCGTGGCAGATTAAGGAGTTGGAACTCACCGCAAGGTTTAAACAAGGTTTATTCTGTCCCGATCTGGGTGACAGGTAACGCGTACTGTAACGTCGGTGTTCTGATTACAAGAGAGAGCCACTCGTGGCTTGTACATTGTTCTTATACTCTAATCGGGGTGAAGTGGGGACCATCGGGGTCTCCATCTTTGACCCGCTTTGGGTATTTCGCCATGTGCTGACGGTTCTCGATGCGCTTCCGAGAGTCCTTACGCGGCTGTGCCGGTTTTTCGGCTGTTCGGTTGCGGCAATCGGTATGTACGCGGTGTCGTTGCCCTTAGGCGTTGGTTGGGTTACAACAATTTCATCCTCAGTCATTGGGCTCTCTTGAACGAGCACATCGCGTTTTCATAGATTATTTAAAACATTATTGTGGAAAAACTGATTGGGATGACTGGATACGTTTTGGAATATTCTCATATAATACCTCTGTGCATGAGGCTACAGGTTTCTCCCCTCACGAGCTTATTTTCGGTACAAAAGCCATAATACCATCACAATTTAGTCACCAAGAAATACCACGAACTTTCGTTGAACATCTGGATGATTTGTTTACTAGGATCACAAATACTCAGGCTACAGCAGCAATTAATCTGGAACAGGCAAAAGAAAGGAGTAAATTAATGTATGACAAAAATTAGTTAGCTTGCATAAGATTTGATTCATAGTAAATAGTTTAATCATATGTATTAGATATATTGCGACACATTTATATGGATTATATTGAATAAGAATATGTTATTTTTCAACTCGCGTTTCCTGCGGGACAACGGGTGGACCGAGTAGCTCGTCTACCGCGGGGCTGACGCGGGAAGAGAAGGCGCAGTTATATTTATTATCCTTTATGTAAAAGGCGTATTCATTCAATTTAGCATACTTAAATTAATATCGATATATCTATTGTTTTCTTTTAAAAGTTGTTTCCATTGGAAACACCTTTTGTATATGGAGGGAGGTGTTGCGTTATCCGCTGGTGGAAATCCATATATTATATGAAGTTAGCTATAAGTCATAGAGATATCGAAGTTAGATGTAGAGCGAAATTCAAAACCCTTTTGTATTGAATGATAGCAATAATGTATATGTATTCGAAGCGAACGGAACATCTGGAAGGTCTTAAGCAAGTTTGAAACGGAAGACAAGGAAGAGTTTATTGCATAGCGCGTTGTGTTTCTCGGGGGTTTTTTCCTTTGCTATTTTTGAACGTGTCCTTATAATGTTAGCAGCTGATACCTGAACTCGGAAGACGTACGAAAACCCGGCATTGCATTCAATAGCTTTCAAGTTACCGTTAGACCAGTCGAGGATAGTAAATAGCTTAACTTTCTCTTTTACACATCTGCGTGCCAAATTTCGTCGAGCGAGCGGCTGTACGTGTCATAAAAGTACTTAAAACTCTGTTCTCCCTTTCAAAAATCGTCGAAGTCTTGTTAGGGTAAAAACTCCGCTCGGGGAAGGCTGAACGTCATAAAGCCATAAACTTTCTCCGAGTGACGTCGTCTTGACCCCAAGGGTTGCGCTTACTTACCTGCGAGATATGTATGTACTGTACGTAGCTTATGTACCACTCTATGTAAACGGGAGCGTGCCTCGATCACTAGACGAGAGTGGTAGGAAGCGTGGAGGAAGGGGCCAAGGACGAAGAGGTGGCTGAAGGACAACCCCCTGACGAAGCTTGAGGGATGACACTGTCTTGATTGGACGAAAGGATCCGAGGAGGGAGTCAGAGGAAAACTTCAAAATTGAAGGAGTAGGGCACACGGAGGTGGCAAGCGAGGCGTTATTTTGTAAAAGAGCAGATCAATCTTGTCAGCAGACTTGAAAACAGTTTACTTTGTAAAAATATACAAACAGTTTCAAATTTTACCTTGTGAAATCTCTTGAAATTCCCGCACAAACTCGCGAGCTGAGTGCTTCAGCACTCCACGGGCGCGGACCTACCGTCTTATAGACTTCTCTAGTTTTATCGCGCAACAATAGACATGGAGGAAGCATGCAATAGGCGAAAATGTAGACGGCGGAAAAAAGAAAATATACATTAGGGACACCCTTTCTCTTTCTAACGCCAGAGGCGAAAACGTTTTTTTATGTTAGAAAGAGAGAGGGTGTCCCCCATGTATTTTTTTCTCTTTTTACTGCCGTCCACGTTTTCGCCCATTACATGCTTCCTCCATGTTTATATGCTCTAATGCCTCGATACGTTTCGCTATCGCCCGGCTCCTTCGCCAATAACGTAGGGCTCTACTTTGGATCCCTCATACTATATAATACTATGCCTCAATCATTTTGTTTCTCCTCTAAATTATACATTTTCCATGGCAATCTTTTATGCTGCCGAAAGTGATCCTTTTCTGTTTGAAAACGCCTTTAATGTTTTATTTTTTTATTTCTATTACGTAACGAATCATTCCTCGATATTGTGTATATACGGAAATCGTGAAGTCACTAGCTACCCGAACTAGATTGGCGGAATTGGTTTAAATTTGACTTTTCAGATATAAACCAAACATGCAAGAAGCAAACAGAGGATCGATGCTGAATAAAATCGTTTATTTAATATAATACTATGTCCCATTTATTTTTTTCTCTAAATTATAGTTTTCCATATTCATAATAAAATTCGATTTTAATTATATATCAAGAGACACGGTAGTGTCTCGCGCCAAGTATATAATATCACAGCCGACTCTAGTACTAGCCGTGCTGAAGGCAAAATGGCAACACCGCGAGAGTCCGACTTCAATATATATATACCTACCGTATCAGCCTCTCACTACCCACCGGCCTCCCGGCTACACAGTCTCCCTCTACCGGCCTTTCGGTTTCCCGTTTATCTTTTAAATGTTTACATTAATGTAGTACTGAAGTCCTCTAAATATCAGAAACGGAGCAATAATCCAGGTGTTTTATTTATTTATATTAGCCCTACAGATCTTTATTTGTGTGTGTAGCTCATTTATTTAATACATTTAATACATTGACATTTTGTTTTACATAAACTTTTTTACAAATTTCACGTATTCATTAAAGGAAATTAATAATAATAATTATAATAATAATAATATTACATTTCAATTAGTGCGAGTTTTCTTATTTTTATGACTGACTGTACAAAACAAAACATATTCTTTGCTTGCACGATGTTCCTAATATTTAATACTTCAGGGAACTCTTTTTCCCCAACCTTTTGTGCATACAGACAGAGCATGCTTTAGAGTATCCCTTCTTCCCATGTTGTATAGTTAACATACCTCTGTGTCATTTATTTTTACTCTTCCTTCCTTCCCTTCTATCATACTGAATTCATGTCTTCCTGCGAAGAATTACAAGGGAAATTATAATTATACTTTAAAAGATAATAATTATAATTCAATACTTTTATTCTCAAAGATGAGTAATTACCGAAAAAATAAATGGTTGCTATTCCTCGTAAAAATTGGACACCAACAAAATATTCTGCCGGTTATAGATGATTCCATTTGTTAAAAATAGAACTTCCACTTGTAATTCTGTTCAGTACTACACCTGTACAGTTTAGGTTAAACACCGCGCCTTCTTTTAGTTTATAAGAATAAATATAGAGCGAGCACTAGGAGACGTAGATAGGAGAAGCAAAAACTTCTCTCTCTTTGGCTTCCAACCGTCGCACAGTAAACAGGTGAGCTCACCGATAGGTTAGACTAAGGAATAGATAAAAGACTCGCTATAACATAAGTAAAATAAAAGGATTCCTATTAACTATATATATATATAAAATATAAAACCAAACTTTCATTTATTGTACAAACTCTTTCGTTTTCATATCATACATTATATATTAAAGACATTTTCTATACACTAAATTCAAAAGACTATTCCTGTTGAATCCTCCTGATCCGCACGTGAAACTGAGACTCACTCACAATCAATATAAAATAAGATTAAAATACAACAGGTTATGGGCCCAGTACATAGCCCTATAAACTCAATAGAAATAAGATTTGCGTTAAGGGAACACAGGATAAAATCAAAGGAATAGTTTTACGAAAAATTGGTTAATAGTAAGGAACGAGTAGTATAGAGACCACGTGGAAAGATAGGTTAGAAAAATCAAAGAAACAATCATGGCCACAGCGGTGACCGAAAATCTATCTCATATAGAGAAACTCTCAAGCGCAGAAGATTTCCAGACGTGGAAATTTCAATTAACAATACTGTTTCGAGCGAACGATGTATATGAAGTCGTAATGGAGAAAGTAGAAGAAAACAACAGAACACCGGAATGGAAAAAGAAGGATGCGAGCGCGCAGAAAATAATTGTAACCACGATGGCCAAAGCAACACTAGTACATGTGATGAGCTGCACTACAGCCTGCGAAATGTGGGCAAAAATACGAACGGTTTACGAACAGGACAATGAACAACAAAGGTGCAATCTTCTACAAACTTTCTATAGTTCAGGGTATGAAGAAGGCTCCGATATATCAACACATATAGTAAAACTAAAAAATCTTGCCTACAGATTGAATGCCCTGGAAACAAAAATCGACGACAGAATGCTGATGTCGAAAATACTAGTCACAATTCCTGAAAGATACAAACATTTCGCCAGCGCATGGGAGTCGACTTCAACAGCGGAGAAAACACTGGATAACCTTACAGCAAGACTCATTGCGGAAGAAATGAGGAACAAATCAGGGGACTCTGAAGAAAAAGCGGTTGCATTTAAGGCAGCAGGAAAAAGATGTCACAAATGCAACAAAATAGGACATTGGGCAGCTAACTGTAAGGCAAAATTAAAAGACAAAAACAAGGAAATACGGTGCTTCCGATGCAACAAAGTAGGACATATTAGCAAAGCCTGCAAAGAAAAACAGATTAATACAGCAGATAAGCACTGTAATATATGTAAGAAGAATAATCACCTCGAACAAAACTGTTACTTTAGGAAGACTGATAACGACAAGACTCAAGAAAACAGACAAGTCTCATTCTTAGTCAACGAAGGTGGATCATCAGGAGACACATGGATAGTCGATTCGGGATCCACATCGCATATGACAAACAGGAGAAACGACATGGAAAATTTTAAGGAGACGAGTACAACCATAGCAGTGGCCAAATCCAACGAATCAATGACAGTCAAAGGGGTAGGAAACTTACAGTTTGATAGAATCAAACTAAAAGAAGTCATGTACGTACCCGAACTAAGCACAAATCTACTCTCGGTCAACGCAATAACCAAAAACGGGGGTGAAGTGTTGTTCGCAGAGAAAGGGGTGATAATAAAGTATAAAAATAAAACAGTGCTGAAGGGACAAAAATTAAAAAACGGTCTGATACAAGTAAAATTAGTGCGTGAAAATAAAAATAAGTCATTTATGACAAGCTCGAGCAATAAAGCAGAAATGTGGCACAGGAAGATGGGACACATCAGCAATGAACAATTGAAGAAACTGATAGAAATCAGTACAGGAGTAAGTCTGACGCCAAAGGACTTAGAGCAAGTGGAAGCAGTATGCAAAATCTGTCAGGAAGCAAAACAAACAAGAACAAAATTTGGAGAAATGAGAACCAGAGCAAGCAGGCCGCTGCAAATAATACATACAGACGTATGCGGCCCTATAACTCCTGAAACATGGGACGGAAAACGGTACTTTATCACTTTTCTGGACGACTACACTCACCACGCCATAACGTATCTGCTGAAGAACAAATTTGAAGTACCAGACATATTGATAAATCACGTGAAACTATTAGAAACAAAATGGAACCTGAATGTGTCAAAATTAAGGTGTGACAATGGCAAGGAATACATAAACAATAAAATAACAAGCTGGTGTAAAAGGAAAGGCATTCAAATTGATAACACAATTCCCTACACGCCGCAGCTCAATGGAAGAGCAGAACGCCTACACAGAACACTAATGAACAAAGTGAGAGCTCTTCTATACGATTCAGGACTAGCAAAAGAAATGTGGGGAGAAGCCCTGTTCACATCCACGTTTCTGTTAAACAGAACACCAACCAGCACATTAAAAATTACCCCCTTTGAAATGTGGGAAAACAGGAAACCGGAAATCAATAACATACACTTGTTTGGATGTACAGCATATGCGAAGATACTGAAACCGTTAAAGAAACTAGAGAAAAGAAGCAGGAAACTTGTATTTGTGGGATATGCACCAACAGGATACAGACTCTGGAACCCAAATGAAAAAGAGTTAGTAATTCTGAGAGATGTAACATTTACAGATTCGGTGCAAAATCATAAGAAGGAATACGACACTGAAGACGAAGTAACAGTACTCAGAGGTGAAGAAGGGGAAACAAATCAAACACAGACAAAGGAAGATCCCAACACGCGAAGAGAAGAGGAAGAAGAAGGCACAACCTCAGAAGAAGAATTTATAGAAGCAGAGGAAGAACAAGAACCAGAAAATCCGATTCAACAGACACCAAGAAAATCAGAAAGGAAGAGGACTATACCAGAAAAATTCAGAGACTATGCACTTCTAACCTACAAAGAAGCCACGACAGGAATAGACAGAGGCAAGTGGATAAAAGCAATAAACGAAGAGAAAGACTCACTCTCCGATAACGACACATGGGAAGTGGTCAGAAATAAAACAACAATAACAAAGAAACCACTAACAAGTAAGTGGATTTTTAAAATAAAACAGGATGGCAGATATAAAGCCAGACTGGTAATACGAGGGTGCGAACAGCAAGACGGGATAGATTATAAAGAAACCTTCAGCCCAGTAATCAGCACAAGTGCGCTGAGAATCCTATTTGCATTAGCAGCATTAAAAAACTTTAAAATAATAACGTTCGATGTAAAGACAGCATTTCTTTACGGAGAGCTGAATGAAACAATATACCTGTACCCGCCTGAGGGCTACGAACAAAATAATAGAATACTAAAACTAAAGAAAGCCATGTACGGTCTAAAACAAGCCCCACTCAACTGGAATAAGAAGTTAACAGAATTCCTAAGAGAAAAGGGATTAACACAGTTGGAAAGTGAGCAGTGTCTGTTTAAAAGAGCAAACAGTGATCTAATACTAGGAATATACGTAGATGACGGCATAATATTTGGAAAAGATGAGAATGAAATCAACGAACTACTGAATCAATTGAACATAAAATTCAAAATGATAATTATACAAACACCAAACACATACGTTGGATTTGAAATCGAAAAAAGAAAGAACAAAATAAGACTCAAGCAGGAGGACTACACAAAAGAAATGCTAAGGAAATACAGGATGGATCAAGCAAAACCAGTCAAAATACCGATACTACCAGGGAAAGATATGAAAAACGAATCAAAGAAGACAGATTTTCCCTACAGAGAAGCCATCGGAAGTCTGCTATACCTTACATCCAAAACAAGGCCTGACATAGCCTACGCAGTAAACTTCTGCAGTAGATACGTAGAGAAGCCCACAGAAGACATGACAAGCAACGTCAAGCATATAATGAAATACTTAATTGGAACAACAAAACAAGGAATACAATTCCAAAATACTAACAAATTGAAATTAATAAAAGCATACTGCGATGCAGATTATGCAGGAGACCCTGAAACCAGACGCAGCACAACAGGATATGTAATATTCTATGCTGGAGGAGTAATCAGCTGGTGCTCGAGAAAGCAGCCAGTGATTGCACTATCAAGCACAGAGGCAGAATATGTTGCAGCAGCAGAGTGTTGTAAAGAACTAATTTATATAAAGACACTAATTGAAGAACTAATAAGTGAAACATTAAACATTGAACTAAATGTGGACAACCAAAGTGCTATAGCGTTAATAAAAAACGGCGTGATAAATAGACGGTCAAAACATATTGATGTAAAATTCAGATTCGTACACGACCTAGTAAAAAGAAATGTAATTAGTATTAAGTACTGTCCAACTGCCAGTCAGATTGCAGATGTATTTACCAAACCATTAAATGTCATAAAATTTCAAAACTGCAAGAACGAGTTGGTGGTGTAGGACTGACGCAGAATTAAGGGAGAGTGTTAAAAATAGAACTTCCACTTGTAATTCTGTTCAGTACTACACCTGTACAGTTTAGGTTAAACACCGCGCCTTCTTTTAGTTTATAAGAATAAATATAGAGCGAGCACTAGGAGACGTAGATAGGAGAAGCAAAAACTTCTCTCTCTTTGGCTTCCAACCGTCGCACAGTAAACAGGTGAGCTCACCGATAGGTTAGACTAAGGAATAGATAAAAGACTCGCTATAACATAAGTAAAATAAAAGGATTCCTATTAACTATATATATATATAAAATATAAAACCAAACTTTCATTTATTGTACAAACTCTTTCGTTTTCATATCATACATTATATATTAAAGACATTTTCTATACACTAAATTCAAAAGACTATTCCTGTTGAATCCTCCTGATCCGCACGTGAAACTGAGACTCACTCACAATCAATATAAAATAAGATTAAAATACAACACCATTAAAATTTACATAACCAGTTATGGGTCCCATTCTGTTGCTAAAAAATCAAATTGTAATATATGTCGATTATTAATTGTGGAAGATAAAGGTAAAACTGTAGGCGATGTATATTTTGATCACTTACAAAGAGGGGCCTTTCTGTTCCCACTGAACAAGTGATAACCTCATTTATTCCTGTGTATGCAATATTGTAAGCCAAAATAGATGATGGTAATTTCAAATCTCAACTTTTCCAATCTGAAAATCATAAACATATTTTATGTAAGTTAACCCATTATAATAAAAGAAAAGGTAACGTGCCATGGTAAATACCCGTAGGGTGGTGAGAAAATTTTCTACAATTATAATACTGTCCTCTAACACGATTTTATAATTAATGCATAATTCTTCCTTTCAATAGATAATTATGCTAACCTCTTTTCCACGGGCACTTAACCTCTTTGGCTGCGTACCAATAATTTTGTCTATTTCGGGTCTCTATTAACTTATACATACCTTTATCAGTTTTTAAATCCTTTAATTTGGTTCAAAGATAGTTTTAGCTTGTTTCATACTTCTATTTTCTTGAAATCTCTGTAAATATTTCAAATATAATGCATCACAACACCAAACTTTTCCGAGAGTCCACAAAATATATACCACATTTATAAATATTAATATACTTCTGTATTACTTCTACTTACTATAATTATGATATTTATGTATTCCTTATACATAATTAATCAAAATACTGTATATTAGTATAATTTTATATCACAAAATAACGTTAATTATAATGCTGAGGACAAAACTCCACTATTGAAAATAGGACTCCCGATCCTGACATGAGCGGTGTTGCCACGTTGTATAGCACGGCTAGTAGTAGAGTCTGTCATGTTTGGTTCTCAGTGATTGACTAAGGCTTATTATACTGGAAGACTTTATTAGTTTGCAATGTACGTGCTCAACTCTTGCACGTGGAGAGTCCAGAGTACGGCCATAACGTGACCACCCATAGATCAGACCTGCACCTCATGCGCAGGCGCATACATACTAGCGTAGCTCGTACTACCAACCCAACATCCTTTCTCTTATGAAAATAAAATAAAATACAATCATCTCATGGAAATAAACTGAAATACAATCAACTCAAATAATATCGAATGTAGGCCCTGGTATGCTTTCATTAAGCGCATATCCTACATACCATCCTTTCTCTTATAAAATGAAATTAATATCTAATCCTTAATCTACTTTATACAAACATAATCTTTCAAATGCGCAGGTGATTTAACAATCCTTCCCGAACGCGTACACTTGTTTTGTTCGCTTACAATACAATCGTCTTTGTCCTTCGTTGGAGGTGCATTCCCATCACCACCTACATCAGATGTTGTGTCCTTAATATAATTTGACGTGTTGTTTGAACACTCTTCATTTGTCTCTTCTTTTGTTACAGTTACATTTGCATCATTATAAGGATATATGTGTATTCTATTGCGCTGTATAACTGATCCCTTATTGAGTTTTACCTCATAAGACCTTGGTCTTTCACATACTCTGGTTATTTTGCCCTGTTCTAAAGGTTTATTCATGCCTCTGCGAACATAGACATCCTCATTAACCCCAACCGGTTTCAGCGCATGACTATTCCTGTCATAATACATTTTTTGTTTAATCTGTTTCTCAATTAACCTGTCTCTTATTTCATTGTAGTCTACCTTATTTTCATTTAAGTTTTCCACTCCTAAGATACCTCTGATCTTTCTGCCAAACATAATTTCATTTGGAGACTTTATGTAATTGTCTACTGGTGTATTTCTATACTCTAATAAAGCTATGCATGGATCTTTTCCATTTTCTTCTAATTTTTTAAACATTTTTTTTATTGTTTGAATATATCTTTCTACCATGCCATTCGACTGAGACCAATGTGGACTGGATGTTTCGTGTTTGAAATCCCACTTTTTAGCAAATTGTCTCATTTGAAGACTGTCAAATTGTGGTCCATTATCTGAACATACTATCTTTGGTATACCAAATCTTGCAAATAAGGATGTCAATATGGCTATAACACTTGGACTATCTGTGTATTGTAGTTTCACTACTTCTACGTACTTACTAAAGTAATCTATCGCTAATAAGTGTTCCTGTCCTTTGTAATGAAATAAATCTAATCCTATCTTTTGCCAAGGACCTTCTGGAACTTCTCTAGGCATTAGAGGTTCCCTATTATTGCTTTTCCTATATTTTGCACAAATATAGCAACTTGAAACCACGTCTTCTATTTCTTTATTCATCAAAGGCCAATACAGAATCTCTCTTGCCCTACTTTTACATTTTTCCACGCCTAAGTGGTTATAATGTATCTTTTCTAACATTTCAGGTCTTAAACTCTTTGGTACAACTAATTTCATTCCCTTAAATATTAAACCCTGTATGATTGTGAGTTCGTCCGCTGAATTATAATACTGTTTTATTATGCTAGGAACTAAGCTTTTTTGGTTTGGCCAACCCCCATTTATATACCTTCCTAACATTTGCAATTCTTCGTCTTTGGCCGTTTCTTCTTGGAACAATTCTTTTTTTTCTATAGGGAAAGTTTCTAATAAACTACACACTTGCTCTTCCATGTCAGTCTCAAAATCATGCTTTTCGTTCTTTAAGTACGCACGCGTCAGAGCATCCGCTATTAATAACTCTTTACCTGGTTTATATTTTACTTCTATGTCATATTTTTGTGTGCCTAAACGAATTCTCTATAATCTAGCTGGACATTGATTTATGGGCTTTTTGAATATGGTCTCCAATGGTTTGTGATCGCTTTCTACAAGTACCTTTTTTCCAAAGATATATTGATGAAATTTGGAACATCCAAACATAATGGCTAACGCCTCTTTCTCTATTTGTGCATACCTACACTCTGTATCTGTTAGTGCCTTGCTTGCATATGCTACTGGGAGACCCTCCTGCAATAGAACTGCACCTAATCCATTCTGTGAAGCATCTACGCTTAATGTTACAGCCTTGTTTACATCAAAATATCTCAACACTGGAGCATTTGTGAGCAAATTTTTTAATTCTATGAAGGCTTTTTCTGCATTAGAATCCCAAATCCAAGTAGTATTTTTTTTTGTTAAGTTTCTTAAAATTGCATTTACTTCAGACAAGTTGGGTATGTATCTTCCTACGTACGCTACCATTCCTAACAAAGTTAGCAACTCATCTCTGTTTTCTGGCGTTTTCATCTCAATTATTGCTTTTATTCTGTCATCATCCACTTTTATTCCCTTATCAGAAAATATGTGACCTATGTATTTCACTTCTTGTTTACCAAACTGACATTTCTTTGGATTAAATTTTACATTATATTCTCGCACCCTGTCCAAAACTTTTTTTAACCTTGCATTATGCTCATTCCTATCCTTACCCCATACCATAACATCGTCAATCAGTATAAGAACTCCCTCTATATCCCCAAAAATTTGATCAAAAATATATTGAAATATTTCCGTAGCTGGGGATATGCCATACGGCATTACATTAAACTTGTATCTACCAAATGGAGTTATCATCGTCACATACTTTGTGCTGTTTTCTGTGAGTTTTACCTGCCAAAATGCTCTATCAGCATCTAGTGTACTGAATACTCTGGCATTGGGCATTCGTGCACATATTTCTTCAAAACTTAGTATGACATGATGTTGACGCATAATGCATTCATTTAAGTAAGTAGGGTCAAGGCAAAGTCTTATTTTACCGTTCTTTTTTTTTTGCGATAACTATAGGGTGAACCCACTCTGACGGTTCTGTCACTCTTTCTATTACATTGCACTGTTCCATCTTCCGCAACTCTTCTTTTAGCGGTTCTAGTAGTGCAATAGGTACATTCCTGCATGAAGCTACTCTCCCCTTAACATTTTCCTTTAACCTAATTTCATATTCAAAGTTTTTTATGACACCTTGCCCTGTGAAAATGTCTTTATATTCTTTTTCTATATCATAACCTATATCAGTCTCAACAACCATGTTCATCGCGTGAACTCTTTTGATTAGATTTAATTTGGTTAGTGTCAGTAAGCCTATAATCGTGGGATGGTTTCTACTGTATCCACTGACTACCACAAATTCTAATTCAGTCTCTTCTCTATTATTAAATCTGCAAAGCAATCTGCATGTGCCTTCAGTCTTTATACTGTTACCTCCATATGCAGTTAGTCTAGCTACTGTTTTGCTTAGTTTAAAATCTTTGTCTACCTTACACTTTAGATCAGTCAACGAGATTAAATTGCACGGTGCTCCCGAATCTAATTTGACTGTTGCTTTATATTTCTTATTCACTACGATAGTTTCATACCACTCCGCATTGTTGTCCTTATTCATATTAATCGACGCTACATATAACGAATCTACCTCTTCCTCTTTATCTACACTATTTACAAGTTTCTTTTTGCATACCGCTGCAAAATGGTTTCTGCCTCTACAACTCATACAAGTTTTCCCGAAGGCAGGACAGTCTCTTGGTTTATGCTGTTTACCACATCTCGTACAGGCCCAACTTCGTTGTTGCTTGTAGTCCGCTGATTGTGGCTGCTGTTGACTCGAATACCTGGGACCCTGCGATCGTTGACCCATCTGCGTCACTGCGTCCTCCCTTTGCTTGAATGGCTGCTGCTTGTTTCCTGGCTTTCCTTTGTTTCTGTTTGGTCCTCCTTTGTTTTTTATAGTGTGAATGCTGCTTTCATTCTCTATGGTCTTCATTTGAGTTTCCGCCAACTCCGCTGCTTTGCATATGGTGGCGCACTTTTCAAGGTCTAGATTTTCCTCTCTCAACAATCGATTCTTTACATTACTATTTCTTATGCCGCAAATAATGCGGTCTTTTATTAAACTTTCCTTTAGCTCAGCAAAACCACAGGAGGCACTCAGTTTTTTAAGTTCCGTAAGGAATGATGTGAAGCTTTCTCCATTCGCCTGCACACGTGTGAAGAAAAGGTATCTTTTCACACTTTCATTTGCTTTCGGTGTACAGTGTTCTTCAAATGCTTTATATACCTCATCTAGTTTGCCAGCCTGTTCGTCTGTTAAGCCGAATGTGCTAAATTTTTCTATGGCCTCTTCACCTGCTGTGTGCAGCAAGACAGCTACCTTTCTTTTGTCAGGTTTCGAATTCAGATCCGTTGCTTCTAGATAGATCTCGAACTTTTGACGCCATCTTTTCCAATTCTCTTTGAGATTTCCTTCGAACGAAAGTGCTGTCGGGGCACGCATTATACTTTCCATTTTTGTTTCCTCTGAGCTCTCAGTTTCTTCCAGCGAGTCGTATTCACTATCCTCCGAATCCGTGCTGTTCAGGGTATGTGTTTCTGCCTTGTTTGTCGTCTTCTTTGTACTCTCCTCACCGTTCTCTTGATCGAACATTTGTACTTTCTTATACCATACTTGTTAACTACCGACTGCGCCATGTCATGTTTGGTTCTCAGTGATTGACTAAGGCTTATTATACTGGAAGACTTTATTAGTTTGCAATGTACGTGCTCAACTCTTGCACGTGGAGAGTCCAGAGTACGGCCATAACGTGACCACCCATAGATCAGACCTACACCTCATGCGCAGGCGCATACATACTAGCGTAGCTCGTACTACCAACCCAACAGAGTCGGCTGTGATAATATATATGCGGAGCGCGAGACACAGAGTGGCTCTATTACGCCACGACTCGCTATCAAGAACCCTGAGATTTCCGAATCTCAATAATGGCTGATCCGATTAGATTTTGAATGGTCTTAATGGATAGCTTGGGTTTGATTTACATAAGAAAAGTGTCTTCGTTTTGTTCCTACGGGCCTTATGAGCTGAGATATTTCGATGTAAAGTTGCAAATTGCTGAATTTTATGTTCGTAAAATTAAGACCGTCATCGTCATCGTCCTACACTTCTAGGCAAGAGGGGAGTATGAAAGGGTGAGGAAATGTCTCTCAGGCACGTCGTTCATTGGCTGCGGGTTTTGGCCAATCGCGTAACATAATCTAACAGCTACATAGACAGAGATAACCTACCATGTGCTTAGTGTCAAATAAAGTAAATTGTCCGAATTTGAAATGTCATGAGTTTTTACACTAAATAGGAGACTGAATTATTGTCTCAATTAACAAGGTAAGTCGCCAAATTTTTTTAATAGTTTCTTATGTAGAGTCGCAGACTTGAAAGTTGTTCGGAGAAGGTTCGACAGAGAAGCATCTTGTTTCGCACAAGTTTCTAGAAATTATACAATGCATGCACAAAATAATATATTGTTTTTATACCAGCAAACTATTTTTTAATTAGAATTTTTATGTAAAGCTTATAGAAACGAAGGGGACGCAGAGGCTCGGGTAGAAATGAAGGGGACGCACAAGCTTGGATGGAAATGCAGGCGATGCACAGGCTTGGAGGTGGTCCGGAGAAGGTCTGGGTTAGATCTCTGTCCCTGATATAGACAGAGAAGCATTTTGTTTCCCACAAGTTTCTAGAAATTTGTCAAATAAGGTAAATCGACAAAATTTGTCAAATTAGCATTGCATTAAGAATTAAGAAAATTATGGCGGACTGTTTGCAAGGTAGAGCAGGTCACATTAGTGAAGAAAGCACACTGAAAACGCATCTCCCTTGATACTTTTCAATCTTTTGTGAAAGATATATTAATTATATTAATTAAAATCCACAGTCGTTCCCACACTATTCATTAATTTTATTAGTTTCCCATTAACAATATTTCAATTCACCAATAAACATCTAAACCAATACCAATAAAAATATTGAAAATCTCTTTGTTCATTTTCGCTAAATTATCATTAGAATTTTTTAAATTTCCTGCAACAAGACTTTCTACCATATGCTCTCACCTCCTTCGGACACATTATGTAGTCTCTACACTTACTACAGCAAAAGGCCACTCTATTTCTATATATTTTTATATAATTAACTAGTAGTACAGTAAAAGATAAGATGTTGGACATGTTTAAGCTTATATTCTATTCTAACTTATAACGCCAACGTGTAGAAATATCAAACATCTGAGTTGAACGTAACGCCAACGAGTAGAAATATCAAACATCTGAGTTGAACGTATACGAACATGTAATAAACTACAACATTATGAAAGTCTTTGATAGGCAGTTTGTCTATGTTAAGTATCAGTGGACGCAACAAGAAGATATTGGATACGTAGAAACATGTTTTAACTCAGATGTGTTTGATATTTCTAATCGTTGGCGTTATAAGTTAGAATATGCTTCAACGTGTTGAATTTTAAGTATCCAATATATTCTTATTGTATTGCTTGTTATATACAGTAAATATATATATATATGCTTCATGTTACGCAAATGCAGTTATACAATGTTTAATGCATTTGAGTGCCATTAGAAAACAATTGTTTAATTGTAATGAATCATCAAATTATAGGAGTCGGAAAAAAGGGAAAGTCGCCTCAACGGGACTCGAACCCGCGATCTCTAGATCCGTAGCGCGCTGGCCAGCCGCCTTAGCCACCTCGGCTACCGCCGACTCCCCCGGTTCCTTAGTCCCCCGAACTCCTATTTAACCCTCCGAGCGCCAAAGCGCCTACAGCTCGGCCATCCTGACCATTGCGGCCGTCCTCGGCCGCGTTCCTCAAAATCCCAACCACCGTGGAACCGGACACGTCAAGCACGAGGAGGCACCCCACAATCTCTCACAGGAGCGTCACTTGGTGCTGCCCAACGCCAAGATCGAGGATTCAACCATCTCGAATCTTGGACACCAAGTGTGACCTCACCGTACAGCGCTGTCGATCCCACTTCTGAACTATAGGAGTCGGAAAAAAGGGAAAGTCGCCTCAACGGGACTCGAACCCGCGATCTCTAGATCCGTAGCGCGCTGGCCAGCCGCCTTAGCCACCTCGGCTACCGCCGACTCCCCCGGTTCCTTAGTCCCCCGAACTCCTATTTAACCCTCCGAGCGCCAAAGCGCCTACAAAATGTTTTGAAGATATTAATGCATCGATATGAAAATGAAATGCGCAATTTCATGCGCAATACAGTACGGCAAAGTTTAGGAGAACATTTTTCAATAATAAATAATTCACCCGAGGGGGTGAAACAATTATCCAGTCATAATAAACACTACAAAATGTGTGAAATCCCCACAAAATTACCTTTTTTAAAAAAAGGTACAAAAAAGGGCGCCAAGTACATAATCTCATCAAAAAGAATCCCATTTAAAAACATTATCGTAAATTAATATAAATTTATTAATGTGATATATTTAACATTACAAAAGTAATGATATACAATTGCGCCAAATATCACAATGGCTATTTATACAAATCAATATTTTAATACGAATAAATATTTTATTCAAAATACTTGGCGCTGCTCTCCGAAAAAATGTTAATTGTCTTGATTAATAAATTAAACAAGACAAGACACCACAGAGACAAGAAAGAATGAAAAAGATTTTAATGCAATTTATGCATATTTATTCAGTTTAGCATCACCAATTGGGAGAGCAGCGCCAAGTATTTTGAATAAAATATTTATTCGTATTAAAATATTGATTTGTATAAATAGCCATTGTGATATTTGGCGCAATTGTATATCATTACTTTTGTAATGTTAAATATAGCACATTAATAAATTTATATTAATTTACAACAATGTTTTTAAATGGGATTCTTTTTTATGAGATTATATACTTGGCGCCCTTTTTTGTACCTTTTTTTAAAAAAGGTAATTTTGTGGTACATATTTCTTAAAACTCTAAAATTGAATTATACATGAAAATGTGCTTGTTTTTTTCATTTGCTTGTACAGTGGGGTTAATTTCTCTTTCGCTTCTGCTTCCATTATCTGTGAATATATTAAAAACCACATTTTAGTTACAACTTAACGTAGAACATATAGAAATAGAGTGGCCCTTTGCTATAATAAGTGTAGAGACTACAAAATGTGTCCGAAGAAAATGAGAGCGCAGAAAGTCTTGTTGGAGGAAATTTAAATGCTAATGGTAATTTAGCAAAAATGAACAGACATCTAATATTCTTAACGCACAATTTATTGGTGTTGGAATAAAATTAATTTAGTATGTTTATTAGTGAATTGAAATATTGTTAATGGAAACAAAAAACATTAATGAATAGCGTGGGAACTACTGCGGATTTTAATTCATAATTCATAAAAAATTGGAAAGTATCGAGGGAGATGCATTTTTAGCGTTCTTTCTTCACTAATGTGACTTACTCTACACTGCACGCAGTACGCCATAATTTTCTTAATTCTTAATGCTACGCTAACTTGAAAAATTTTATCGATTTACCTTATTTGACAAATTTCCAGAAACTTGTGCGAAACAAGATGCTTCTCCATCTATCTAACCTTCTCCGGACAACCTCCAAGCCTGCGCTTCCCCTTCATTTCTTTCCGAGCCTGTGCGTCCCTTTTATTTCTATCCAATCCTATTTGCCCCCTTCATTTCTATAACCTTTACATAAAAACTCTAATGTAAAAATAGTTTGCTGGTATAAACAATATCTTATTTTGTAGAAACTTGTGTCAAAGAAGATGCTTCTCTATCAAACCTTCTCTGGACAACATTCAAGTCTGTGCGTCCTCTCCGTTTCTATAAGCTCTACATGAATAGTCTATTAAAAAATTTTGGTGACTTACCTTGTTAATTGAGACAATAATTCAGTGTCCTATTTGGTGCAAAAACTCGTGATTCAAAAATTTTAAAAAGTTTCCTTATTTCACGCTTGACAGGTTATGGTGGTTTGACACTAGCTATGTAGGTTACGTTTATCTCGTCAGATGTGCTCTCTGACTGGCTGCCACGTGACTATTTGTTACGCGATTGGCCGAAAGTGCCGACACCTTCATCGAATAAACGACGTGCATATTGAAGACATTTCTTCTCCCTTTCATGTTCCCCTCTTGCCTACACTTGACGATGACAATGAAATTCAGAACATGAAAATCGGCAAATTCCAACTTAGCGTCGAAATATCTCAGCTCATAAGGCACGTAGGAACAAAACGAAGACACTTTTCTTATGTAAATCGCACCCAGACTATCCATTAAGACCATTCAAAATCTAATCGGATCAGCCGTTATTGAGATTCGGAAATCTCAGGGTTCTGGATAGCGAGTCGTGGCGTAATAGATACACTCCGTGGCTCGCGCTGCGCATATATCTACAGGGTCATCGTTTAATCCTGCAACCCGCGCGCGCGCGAACAGACGAAAATGGCAACACCGCCTCACGGACGCATTCCACTACAACCATGCACCGGCCCAGCGCAGAGCTGCCTGCGACCGTTGGACAAGAGTGATGCCCGAGCTTCGAAAATTTTAGCGTCGCAAAGAGCTAGGTATTGGGAATTTCCCGACCCAGGTAATCGAGCCGCGCGCTCCGCTTTTATGATCGGTCTACCACTGGCACCCCAGATCACTGTAATGAGGTTTGAAAATTCAAAGACACGTCGCATTAGTTACCCCTTACGTCTGATCTAGGTATGCACCGCATTAAGGCTGCCGTCTCAAGTTTGTTATGGTCCGAATCGATCGAAGCGTCCTCAGTAAACAGACGGACCCTAATGAAACTAGTCCGGTCGATAAAAAGAACATATACAGAGGTGACATCTCCAGGTACTCTGTGTAGACGAATTTTTTACGCATAGTTACCACATTTTCACTCTGTCTCTGCCGCGCTGTTGCCACAGTTCCTTCTATCGAGAAGCTCGAAGGAACACGGCACGAGAGCTGCGTCTAGCGTCAGAGCCTCGCTGAACGTAAAAGAGGATAGCAATAATAAAAGATAGAGAGGTTGGGTAGTGAAGTTAGGAAACATGTCAATGAAACAATACTAATTTGCGTATTAATAGTTTTTATTTATACGTAAAAAGGATGTAAGATTTTGTATAATCAATGTGTAATTTCAAAGCATAGAATTTGAATAAGGTACATCACTGAAGTGTAACACGCCGATCGCAATGAAATCTATAAATGCTATAGTTCTTTTAAAAACATATGACGCTTTCTTTTTTATCTAACTATAGATCAAATTATCTTTTTTATCAACAAGAATTGTCTGTTGTCTAAATACAAATTGAATAACGCAATCATTTTTTTTAAAACATCTATTTGGATAAAAGTATATTTCAATTTAATACTTTTGTACATGCTTTTCTTCGGAATTGTTATTCCACGATTGTAAAAATTTATCAACATAAACTAGAGATCAGTACTAACAATACGTATATTTTGGAATGTCTCATTAAACGATTTTATTCAGCTACGATCCCCTGTTTGTTTGTGTTTGATTCAAATCTGGAAACTCAATTTTAATCCACTTCCAACTATCCAATTGTTTGAAACCTTTGCAGGGGTGCGTAGTTTGGATGACAATACAAAATTATGAAAAAAACTCCAAGGGGGTGAAAAAATTACCCAGTCACCAATAAATTAGAACCCATAACCACAAATCCAATCAACTTAAAATCAACCACTCGTGTTCTTTACGAACTTTTAGCACTGTAGGGTTCAAGCAAATTGTTAAACTGCATATGTAGTGCATACAACAATAAAAGATATTTGTAAAGAAGTTTGAGCTATGAAATGTAAATCCACGAACACTAAAAACTAGAAAATAAAAAATTTATAATAAACGATTTTATTAAAAATGCATTGAACTAAAAAATAATTATTTTCTTATACTACTGTAGGAGTGGTCCGTGAGGGTGAATATTACAACACGATATTAACAATAACAATGACTAAGTTTATTAATAACGATATTGAAAATGGAGAGCACACAATGGTCAACACACCGCATGAACGAAGCGTCTCGTTCGGTGGCTGATTTTCTTCTGCCGATTTCCATGGACGCTCAACGGTCGTCCGGAAAGCAGAGGGTGGAAAAATACCCAAACCGTTTTTGAGGGAGAATCCTTTTCCCACGATACCTTCGAGTAAAGTCAAGGCTGTCGCGACCGAACCGAGGTGTCCTGGCAATCGTCATGTTTATTGCCTACGCCTCGGCCCGGTCGTCCGCGGTACGCACTTGAGTGAGGAACCGCCTAACCCTGAGAAAATAAATCTTTCTCGAGTTCGACGGTCCACTACACTACAATTTCGATGGTGTATTTTCACTATAAATAAAATCGTAGAGCAGGATATCTCGCAATAAATTTATTTCGACACTTGATGCTGTACTAAATTGATTCATATTCTGTTACGAAATATCCTGCTCCACGTTTTTATTTAAAGTTAAAAAACACCATCGAAATTGTAGTACAAGAATAGAAGTATTTTTTAGTTGTCAGTGCCTTTTTGACAAAATTGTTTAACAGAACATCTATTTATATATTTTTTTGTCTCTAATCAAGTTACAGTCATCACAATAAATCAATCCAACTTCATTGGAGAATTGAAATTCGACATTCAAGCTTTCGCCCCCTTGAAATGGACAATTACAGATAAAAAAGTGTATATTTTTCCAAGAATACAGTATTGTCTCGTTAGCGGCTAGGTTTGGTGTACACGATGTGGACTTTTCGTTATCCCCATTAGGGAATCTGTTCTCGATACGGGCTAAACGCCGCACAGTGGGACGGATCGACATTTAGGTAGGCATTCGCTTCATTTCTTACATATTTCATCATTTATTGATTATAATCTAAGATTACAGGTAATATATTGTATAATAAATACAATAATCATTTTTTTTTCTCGTCGCTCTTTTTAATAATGGGACTTCAAGTGTCCCTTCATGTTGATTTCCATATATATACATCCATATATATGGATCGGGGCTTATTAATAAATTATTTAGAACATCTTGATTTGTCTTTTTTCGGCTGCTCTTTTTGCGTATAATTCGCAGTAGTTTTTAAAATCATTATTTCGGGCGTTCTGGGCTTCCTCAGTTAAATATTCTAAAAAAATTTTATATTTCCATTTTTAGAAAATAATCAGCTTTTACACATTGGAATAGTTTTAGTTAGTCTTTTTCTGGTAATGAAAAATATAAACGCTTATATTCTATTGCCAAATTAAGATTTTTTTGTTACCATTTTCGTATTTTTCTAAATTAAAAGAATTGGTCGTATTTGTCCGTAAATTCAAGCACACGTCATAATTCTGGATAGATTCAATTTCACAAAATTCAATTATTCATATCCGACCACATCCGACCCTTTGAAAAATTGATATTTTTTTGCACAAACGCAGGTGCAAGTCAGGAGAAATATACTATTTTGCTCCAATTTTTTATTTGCAATAATAATTGTGCAAATTGAATGTTTTTAACTTTAAATTACACTAATTGAGTAATGTTCAAATATAATAATAATGAGTAATATATGTTGGAAGTGAGGCACGCAGGGGTGTGCAAAATTCGACGCCGGATCGATCAAATTTATTATATCTTTCGTCACTTTCTTGGCAAAGTGACGGCGGCGTCGATCGACTCGCGTGATCGTATGATCAGCGAGTAAAAGTGCCATTGCTGGCACTTATGACCACTGACGGGGTCAGTGGTCCCGCGCTTTACAACGCGGTGCGACGCCGGACCGTTACAACAGTTTCACTATTTTCAACTGGAGACCTTTTTCGCTTTTTCAAGCTTTTAGGTTTTTCTTTCACTCTCTCCTCCAGTATAAATTCTGGCTCCCGAATAGGCATGCACCTATTGTGCCGACTATCTATTAATTCGGGTAGCATGCATTCTAAATAAAATTGAACCAGTTTTGGCTCCATTTCTGTTTCCCAAAACGCATCATCTCTCTCTACTTTTATAGATTTCAGCCCCTTCGGGGTCCAAAGGCAAAATATACAGTACTTTCTGTCAGTAATATGTAACTGACCTTGTACTTGATAATAATAGTGATGCGTTTTGCTCATTGAAATACCTGTTTTACGTGTGAACATGCGCCGGACAGCGGGAACTTGTTCAATAGCTTCTTCCGGCGTAAAGTTCTCCGCTGATTTGGGGCATTTAATTTCCAAAATACCCTCTTGACCGATGATTCCATCCGGTGAAGCTCCTAAGAAGGGGATGGAACTGTCGATGAAAATTCCACATTCTGCAATATCCGTGTATTGCTTCTTCAATTCTTCGCGAGCAATATTCTCGCATTCTTTTCCGTATTCCACGGCGGGTGCACTAATTATCCGCGGATACAGAAATGACTTTACTGCATTTGCGCAAGGCGTGTCACGTCGGCGGCGGCACACTTGTCCAAAATTGGATGCTGTCAACAATTTGGACCTGTATTGCAACCATCTGCGGTTCTTTGCTTGTCCAATGGTTTCGTCTTCGATAGCGTGTCTTTTCTCTTGCCAGTCCTTAAGCATTTGCATATGCTTTTCCCGCTCCAGTTCATACATTTCGGACGGCATGTCTGGCTTCTGCGCATTTTGTCCATAATCGGAATCTTTCTGCGAGGGCAATTGCTTGCGTACATATCGCGCAGTCTTCGGTTCCTTCTGTTTTGCAGCTCTCTTTTCCTTTTCTTTCTTTTTCTTTTCTTCCATTTGGAGAACAACCTCGGGCGTTTTCTTCTTCATTACCGCATTCAATCGCGAGTGCACTTGGTTACTGTTGTACTCCACGACAGCAGCTGCACATCTTCCTGTATAGGATCCTCTTTCGGCGAAATTTAATCTTTTTCCGCCAATGTACTTGGCAATTATTGCGTTCAAGCTTTCCACAGCGTTATTATTCGTGTTATAGAGTAAGCTCTCCGCATGAGCTAACACTGGACGAAGTGCTTCTTTTATGTCCTGGTACACTCCAATTTTCGTAAATTCTGGAACGATGTTTCTTTCATTCTCTTTATTCTTTCCATCGCAGAAATATTTTAGTTGTGCACACTCTTTGTGTTCACCAAACACGTGGCTCGGAACATTCTGTATATCGCCATGCAAATTCTTTGTTTTTTCTTCGATTGATACATTCTGATTGTATCTAAACTTTGCGGCTTTTACGATGTCCGTGTGCATCCGGCGAATGCTACTTTCCACAGATTGCCGCAATGGTCCAGGTGTAGTCTTCTTCATAATCGCTTTCATTTTTGTACAGAAGTTTCGCAACAAATGATTCGTGCATTCAATTTTTTTTACACGAATCTGTCTCTTGTATGGATCAGCATCAATAATCTTCTTATACACGCTGCTGTCCCCATCGGCAATCAAAGTAGAATAAACGAGTCCACGTTTTTCTACGCTGGTCTTGAATCCTTCTACTATAGCATCGCTTTCCATAGCAGTCGATGCTCGAGATGCGTTCCAATTTTTGAAGCATGTGTGCTTTCGGGGTTCTTTCTTGTTTTTCGCAGCAATCCGACAAATTCTGCAAACTTTATTTCGAACGCCGTAAAATAAAACTTTTTTCGTGTGATAGCCAACTATCACGCCGACTCCAGACGCAGAATCGTAACAACTACTGCGGTAGGATCTCTTCATCCAGCTTCCGTCAGCCACAACGGGGATGTGAGGGATCCCTGATCCGGAAAGAACGTCGCCTCTTTCAAACGCCAAACGTTTTTCTTCTTCAGCCGCTGCTAGCATCTCTTCTTCTGCAGCGGCAATTGCGGACTTGACGAATTCATCTTGATCCTTCACGAAGTCTCTCTTCGACATGCAACGTATGTTCACTCCTGCAAAAGTGTGTTGCAACTGGGTATAACTGCCTCCACATAAAATTGTTGCATTAACGGCGCCCTGATTTCAATCCACTTCTTCGGCTTCGTCCGATTGATTGCAGATTTCAGCTTTGTAATGGCATAAAGTGCACATTACACTGAAGATGCTCTTGAAGCCACGCCGTTTCACACCAGTTATTCTTAGGTGTTCAATGCCACAGTCTTCCCTACCTTTTGCATGCTTACCTATTTTTTGCAATTGAGCAAGCACATTTGGGAAATTCATTATATCGTTGCTATTTAGGAGACTCGATTGCTCTTGTGGCTCGTCCTTCCCAACTTTTTCTATAACGAAGTTTTCCTCTTCGTTACTTTGTATATCAAATTCTTCAAGTGCCTCTTCAGTTTCTCCGGAACTGACCGTACCAGTATCTTCATCGGATGGCGAGTACATTATCTCTTGTCGCGTATGATGTCGTCCGTCGGAGGTTGATGGTTCCTCTACCAGACGTTCCCCGGCCACTTCTTCTAGATATTGTTCTACGGCAGTGTCGTCTGCCGTTTTTGCGCCTTCTTTTTTCTTCTTCTGAAGGGCTAAAGACATTCTCTTTACGCGATATACTTTCCGTTTCGATAATCTCTTTGCGTACGCACGTAATTTTCGCGGACGAGACGGAGAATTATTGTCCATATCTTCTTGCACATCCTGCATATTCACATTTAGAGTGCCACTCATTTTACACTAAACCAACAAACACAACACAAACACAATGCAACGCAACGCAACTCAAAAAACGTAAACGCGAACCGTGAACGCGAAACGTGAATCCGAAGATTCGTCTGTGGTGCGTTCTAAAACAAATGATACTTTACAGACCACGTGCAACGGCACAGTCAGTCAGGAATCGGCGGACTCCATCTACCGCTGACGAAGGCAGAAACACCTACTGGAGCGGTGGTCGTGTGTGCGTGAACTGCGCCTGCATCAGTCACGCACACATAACCACCGTTCCTGTAGGTGTTTCCCCCTCCAGCAGCGGTAGCTAGGGCCCGGGGATCCTTGCCACTCAGTCAGTTCCAAGCAAGAGACACAGTGGCGAGCATGTCGAATTCCAAAAATGTAAGTATTATATTGTATATTATTACACTGATTGTGAGTGACTCTCTAGCTAGAGTATTCAAAGGCGATGCCGCAAATAAGCCGCGTCTCGCTGAGTTTTGTGAATTTCGATGCTCGTGACGAGATTTACTACGACGTATTGAAAAATTCTTTATTCTTCATCGCATCGATATGGCAGTGATACCAATGAATTCCTGGCGTTCTCCCGATTAAAATCATGTCATGTAAATCGGACTATTTTTAACGATGCGTGGGGCCACTTTCATCGGCACGACATTGATTGACGCCATTTTCGCAAAGATCTGTTGAGAAATGCAGAACGTGGATTTCGTCACTTCCACGAAACTCAGCGAGACGCGGTTTATTGGCGGCATTGTAACCGAGAGCTGGCTACATAGGGGTCCACATGTCTCGATGCAATCATAGTTCTTATGTAGCCAGCTCTTACCCCGGGTTTACACCAACGCGAACACGAACAAAAACATTGTTCGCGAACGTTTTCGTTTATTGTTGCCGTGTTCACACCGTCGTAAATAGAACAAAACGTTCATATACGATTCTTATACTGAGTTTTGTTCATGTTTGCGGCGGTGTGGACACGGTAAGAACAGACGAAAACGTTCGCGAACAATGTATTTGTTCTTGTTCGCCTTGGTGTAAACCCGGGGTTAGACTATTGTCTTTGAGGGCTCTAGCGAGAGAATCACGCTGTACAATCCTACTATTTGCCATAAAATAATACATTCATCATTTCATTTCCAGATGAAAGATACTGTACCCGCCGTATCGGCGGAGAGTGGAGGAGAGGTGGAGAAGGAGAAGCAGGAGGAGAGGAAAGAGGAGGATAAGGAGAAGAAGGCGGAGGAGAGGGCGGCGAAACTGGAGGAAACTGTAGCAAAAGTAAGTTATGTTGAATCTGTGTGTATAGTATTGACTCCGTATGTGGTCGCTGATCGGAACCGACGTGGGGCTCCTGTTGTGAACAGGACCCTAATTCCGAGTGTTCGTTTCTCGCTTCTTTCTGGCCGAAGGGGGGAGCGATATGGAAAGCTTTGCCTGCGCGACGGCCGCGAACACAAAGGACGGAGTGTCAGGCGTCCGAAAGACGGAGCGAGACAAAACATCAACGCGTCGTCTGTCTCGTACCGTCCTCGCTCGCTTCCAGTGCCTTTGTTTGCTCTCGTTCCATCTCGCTCTCGCCTTCGCCGGACAAGAGTGAGACAGAAATGATGGGAATAACGAAAAGTCCACATCGTGTACACCAAACTGGGCCCGTAATGAGACAATACTATATTATTATTGAAAGTGGTATAACTCGGGCTATACTTCCGAATGGCCCCAGTGGCCGATCGACACGACGTTTCGGGGGTAGAGTGGGATGAGGTGTGGACCCTAAATCTAAAATTGTTGCTTCGGGAATTTTTTAGTTTCCGAGATATTAATAAAATACTTTTAGTATGTCTGTGATTTATTCCGACATAACACATTCCACTTTCCACTTTGTCCCGGGAATTAGTATTGGTTTGGGCTAGATTAGGGGGGAGGGAGGTGCGCGCCCGCTTGCGGGCGCGAAAAGCATGGTAGCGAACCGATGTGAGTTTGGAGATTTGAACCAGCAACTTGCGAATGCGACCCATTCTACTATATAGGGTATATAGTATACATATACATTCTACTGATAGTGAATATTCTAGGGGGTGATTCTGGAGGCCAAAATAAGACGAAAATATAGAATACAATTTTTTAATATTGCGCTTCGTTATCGAGAAAATTGACTTTGAATTTCAGCTAAATACGCGTGTCTTTCCGGCGCCTGGGGAGCACGCGGAGGTAAGGGGAACGCGTCCAGCAGTCCGTAAAACAGTTTGAGGGGACGGGGAGGGTCGCCGAGTAAGGGTGCCTACACCTACGTCCAAAAAAATTTAAAAATAAAATTAACAATAATTTTTTATTAATATTTTGGAAACTAATAAATACCCGAAGCTAAAATTTTAGATTTAGGGTCCACACTCCCTCCCCACACCTCCCTCGAAACCTCATCTCGATTGGCCACTGGGGCCATTCGGAAGAATATCCATAACTCGATCTGTAGCTAAAAAATCGTTTATTTTCTTTAACATTTTTATTGATTATTATTCCATAATAAAATTGGATATTCTTCCGAATGGCCCCAGTGGCCAATCGAGATGAGGTTTGGAGGGAGGAGTGGGGAGGGGGTGTGGACCCTAAATCTAAAATTTTAGCTTCGGGTATTTATTAGTTTCCAAAATATTAATAAAAAATTATTGTTAATTTTATTTTTTAATTTTTTTGGACGGTAGGTGCAGGCACCCCTACCCAACGACCCTCCCGTTCCCCCAAACTGTTTTACGAACTGCTGGACGCGTTCCCCTTACCTCCGCGTGCTCCCCAGGCGCCGGAAAGGCACGCGTATTTAGCTGAAATTCAAAGTCAATTTTCTCGATAACGAAGCGCAATATTAAAAAATTGTATTCTATATTTTCGTCTTATTTTGGCCTCTAGAATCACCCCCTAGAATATTCACTGTCAGTAGAATGTATATGTATACTATATACCCTATATAGTAGAATGGGTCGCATTCGCAAGTTGCTTTCATTTTAATGTGGAAAATCTCAGCAGTGTGTTACTGAATATTGAAAACGTGACGTTTTACATTTTATCAACACTGTATGCCTCTCCAACTGAGATTACAAGCCGCCGCCGAACAGCTGGTCGGGACGGACGCGACGTTGAATCCGTATCGCGAACAGAACCCTAATTCCCAGTGTTCGTTTCTCGCTTCTTTCTGGCAGAAGGGGGGAGCGAGATGGAACGCTTTGCCTGCGCGACGGCCGGGAACGCAAAGGACGGAGTGTCAGGCGTCCGAAAGACGGAGCGAGACAAAACATCAACGCATCGTCTGTCTCGTACCGTCCTCGCTCGCTTTCAGTGGCTCTCGCTCGCTCTCGTTCCATCTCGCTCTCGCCTTCGCCGGACAGGAGTGAAACAGAAGTGGTGGAAATAGCGAAAAATCCACATAGTGTACCCCAAACCGAACCCGTAACAAGACAATACTGTAGTATCTTTTATTTGAGTTTATCCAGATATTATCTTTGCCCATTTCTGTTCTCTAGCAGCTTCGCCGTGATTCATTCAAGCCTTCCTTACGAGAAAATAGTAATAGAGGAAATGCGGCAACAGCGCGATATACCTCTCGATACGTCTCGGCAACTATGTCTTTCCTATATTTATCGGCTAGCTTGGACTTCTACCGGTTCTGATGGTAAATGGCGCGAAAATACCATCAGCGCTGGGGCGGAGAATCCTTGAAGCTTCATTCTGGCATTTCTCGAGTCTGTCTCAGTACACGATTCATAAATTCATTATTATTTCAACGTACGATACTTATTAGCGTTCAAACGCACCAGACCACCCTGCACGAATGTCTACCGGAGGCAACTGTACCCGCAAAAACTTCCTTCTACGCACACATTCAAGGCCCGCTGAGACGGCAGCCTTAAGGATAAAATCATAAAAAAGAAAACCAGAACAATAGATTCTGAGGTCTGCAGAACTAACACATAATTGAATAAAAATTTAATTTCTCAATTTATAAATGTAATGATACAGAATCAACTAGCCTATTGTTTATCAACACCACGAATTTTAAAAACAGCGTTAAATACATTATCAAATAAACAGTTTCCAACAGCTTTTTAAACAATTATGGTTAAAAAATTGATAAAAGAAAAATTAAGTAAACGTAAAATATGTTAAATTATCCATCATTAAGAGGGATTAATTTTTCCTCATTTTTTTGGCGCAAATTGCATTCCGATATGTCTTACAGTTCAAAAGTTATACGAAAAAGACCCCAAAATTTTCAATCGGGGCCGGGAAATTCTGAATAGTTCTTTGCAACGTTAATTTGACAGGGACCAGCCCAAAATTCTCGAAGCTCGGGCATCACTGCTGTCCAGCGGCCGCTTGCAGCTCTCCGAACGCGGGGACGGTGCATGGTTGTAGTGGAATGCGTCCGTGAGGCGGTGTTGCCATTTTACAAGTTCGCGCGCGCGCGGGTTGCAGGATTAAACGATGACCCTGTATATATACTTGGCGCGAGACACTACCGTGTCTCTTGATATGCTTCAACGTGTGCTATATCTTCTTGTTTTACTAGTTACAACTGCGAATCGTTCACAAAATTATGTTAATCTTAATACGTTACAGTTTTTTGTATGATTGAATAATTGAAAGGCTCGTGAAGTAATGAGAAGAAACATATTTTGTAATGTAATGTAATTTTTATATAATTCGAATTTCCAATTTGCTATTGAACAATACGTATCCTTGCGCTAGATGTATGACTTTCTTCTATCATACGCTGCTTGTAATCAGAATTTAAGTGACGAAAAAATCTCAGGAATCACGATATGTTTCTCTCGAATGAAACTAAGGAATAAAAATAAATCTCACGAATAAAACAATCGATCGAATACATACAGATAACCGGGCTAGAGCATATGAATAACGATAGCTATGAATATGTGAATAGTATTTTAGTATCTTTTTTATTACTTACATTATCAGCCATTGTTGCTTGCACAACGCAGTTACGATCGAGAATGGACTGTTTCACCACGTGCAACGATGAGGCGAGCTCCTCCGCTGCTCTTGTGTTTTTTAAGGAGCCCGCTTTTGGCATAGATGCGGACACATTCTGCCGCGGGCTCTTTGAATTGTTGAGATTTAAGCCGTGAAGCTAATAAGGGGACGCCGCGCCGCGGATGTGGAAATCGCTTTTGTAATAACAGTATATATGGGGGTCGTAGTATTCATGTAGTATGAAAATACTATTTCGGCTTTTTGTCGAATGGGTTAACAATTTTTCCCGTGGAAATATATTTTGTGAATATTTATAGTACGTTACATATATTATATATTATATATTTATTACTCTACGCAAATTTTAATGTTAAAAATACGGCTATTTTAACGGCTATCCCACTTTACCTGCTCGACAATTGCAGGCGTCGCAAGTTTTGGAATGAAATATTTTCGCAGTACAAGAACATGAAAACACCGGTGAAAGAGATGATTAGAATAATATGTTATGTTATAAATGCATTTTTAATTAACCTTAAAATTTGCGTAAGGTAATATCCTTAATCAAAAAATAATAAAAGTACACTCGTTGAGCTGCTTTGCGCTATTCCGAGTATTCCGAGTAAGCTTTACTCGCTACAAACAAGCTGTTCGGGAATCTCCTCTCGAACGAACAGATTTATCCCGAGCCCAAGTTAAAAAATTACCGGTTCGCGCTAAACGAAGGCTCTTAATAAATAATAAGAAACGATTTTCAATTCCGAAAAACGGTAAACGGATTGTGGCAAAAATAACGTACGCACTTTGAAACTCAGTCGTCGGAGCACTCGAGGAACGAGGTTTACCGCGTCGTCGCTATTAAGACAATAATAGCCTCTCCTAATATCGGCGGTAATGAGGGGGCCAACCGTCCTCCCCCCGCGGTACCCGCGAGAGTCGAGCTACTCGGTCCACCCGGGGTCCCGCGGGACGCGGGGGGCACGCGGCAGCCGTTACCTCGATTTCCGCCGGGCGAGTGCTCCTATTTATTGTACAATATAAATAATACAGGCAGTGTAAGATAGTATAAGAATAGTATAAGATAGTATAAGGATAGTATAAGATAGTATAAGAATAATATAAGGATAGTATAAGAATAATTGTAAGATAATATAAGAATAAATGAAGAGAACTGCAAGAAAGCCTCTCGTGCGGCGAGGCACAGTTCTCAAGCGACTCCCTCTCCTACCCGTTTCCAAAACACAAGCTTTATCTTCTAACATCACTCGATAGGCTGCAGTGCGCCGTAAACGCGTGGACGTGTAACGAAGATAGATCAGAATTTATAATTTATTGGGATTTCCTTACATTATCCTTACTTTTAGTACTTTTAAAAAAATATGACGCCAAGAACATGAATTATCTTTGTAAAAAGAAGTGAGATCTCCATAAAAACTTTAAAAAAGTAAAAAAATTACGCCAAGTACATGAATTAGCTTGGTAAAATTAAGTATTCTGCTGTGACATCGACGCATGGTATTTAAATTTTGTGAAACTTTTTATCAAACGTATTTAAACAGAGTTTCGCATACATATATACAAATAAATTTGTAAACTCATGGAATCTTCATATGAAATAAAATTACTTGGAATGTAAGTCTCTTATAATTAGTTGTCGATCTATGAATGCGAGACGTAAAAGGCAAAAGAATGATTTTCTGTCTACGTTAAACTTATAATGATATAAATTAAAAATAGTTTGCTGGAATAAAAACATATGCTTAATTACAATATATTATTTTTGTACATGCATGGTACAAATTTCCAGAAACTTGTGTGAAAGAAAATGCTTCTCTGTCGAACCTTTTCCGGACAACTTCCAAGTCTGTGCATCCCCTTCATTTCTATCTATAAGAATACATAAAAAAAATCTATTAAAACATTTTCGTGACTTACCTTGTTAATTGAGACAATAATCAGTGTCCTATGTGGTGTAAAAACACGTGACATTTCCAATTTTAACAACTTACCTTATTTAACACTTGCCAGGTTATAATTGATTGACACTTGCTAGGTTATAATATAATTCAATACTAGATATAGATATATATATATATATAACGGACGACGATCCCTGCGAGAAAGTCGATCCATCGAGATCCATCGAGAGTCGACGAAATATGTGTTAGTTCTGTTTTGGCTGAAGGTGTGCGTGTATAACGCGTATACGTATTATGTCGACAAAAATTTATGACTGGAGAAGAAGAATCAGAACAATTTTTCTTATACCGTTTTCGACTGATCCATGAGACGATATTACGATATCTCTGTCATGGGAGGACCGATTTTATTGAAATTGGTCTTATTCGAAAGCTTATATGCGGTTTACATAAGAAAAATGCCTTTAAATTTAGAAAATATTGCAGGCGTGATGAGATATTAATGAAATAAGTTTCAGGTTAGGTTGGAATAGCTGTGCGTCGAGTAAAGATACACGGCAGCGACAGGCATATACAAGGTGTCTTTTCTTTCATGTACTTGGCGTCGAGACGCTACCGCGTCTCTAGATTTGCACAGTGCTTTCGTTGTTTAATAAAACAACTGTATCGTTGGTCTTTTCAACTCTTAGATATTTCAAACTGTGCACAACCACATTCTTATGAATACATCGATCAAAAACTTGCACAATTGTTGTATCATTGTGAAGAAAGGCGCGAACCTTTTTTGTGATATTCTCCAAAGTTTTGGGTGCACCTATGAGTACAGTATGACAATCCTTGCTTTTTCTTACGTAATCGTTTGTCAAGAGTTCTGCAGCAAATAAATTGTTGCAAAAGTGAATGATTCGCTCGTGACTATTTTGACACAATCTGGTATCCCACATTATTTGGACCATTCACATAATTTTTGCAGATTCGAATACCGTTCTCAAAGTGAAATGTTGAATTTGACCATAATGGTCCATTTTTCCTTACAGAGTGCACGAGATGTAATAAACTGTGCACATTAAATGTTGGTTCACGATTACCATAAAGAATCTCGCACTCACCTACGAATTTCAATAAATCCAATTCACACTGTCTCAATTCATCTGTCGTGATTTCTAGTTTGAGTAACGTGTATATATATACTTCGACTAAAGAGCAGAAATGAAACGTAAGCACGGTCGTTCAAAACTCCATTGAGACATACTGGGCTGTAAAATACACACCAAGAACGCCATTCTGACGCTTTCCATTTACCTTTATCTACCAAAGATCTTGGCAATCTATGAATTTCACGTGGCACACGAATCAATTCTAAACGACGACTAATTTCTTTCCTATCTTCGACGTTCAGATGAAATTAAGATTCTCCGCTGGTCCACAATTCCCACAATTGTTTAGCAACCCCCAAACTTATCCGATGCATATATTCCACTGGATACCCCCATATTGTATCAAAGAATGGTAATCTCATCAGCTCTGAAGAACCTTTAACTCCTCGAATAGATTTCTGAAGCATAATGCTGTGCTTTGTATCTTTGTTGGTGGTTTATGACAGGGCAGGTAAAAGATTGAAACGGCTAACAGTAGTTTTGTGTCCAATAAAGTGTAATGGGTTTATTCTTATTCTTTATATGTGAAAAATACGTACATGTCTTACTCGCTTAAGCATAGACTCGACTCACGGATAGGAAGACAAAAAGAACTTAGCATATATAATTCTATATAAAGCGGCATGCGTGCCACATAAATACATCTGGAGATGGCCAACCAGTCATCCGGCTCGACAGATGTCGCCATTGTTGTCAATCTTACAACAATCTTCAAGATTTGTATTATGCGTCCTCAACTCATCATTCGTTGCAGACAAAAGGTATCGGACTGTTCCATACATATACTTTCCATAAATATAGCACCAACTACAACCATAGTATCCGTAAAACTGAAAATGATTCTGAAGAACAGGACGAGCCACAGAATCGACGCATGCTGCAATTGGTATCAATTTAAAAATCATATTGTGTCCAGTTTCAGTTCCTTGTTTGTGACTCAAACACCTGCCAGAATAATATTCCTGAATCTTAAGTGTGGTGGCAATTCATTGAGTATCAGTTGCAACGGCCAAAAACTTCTTTTAGAACTTTTGAATGTGAGTGCTCCGTCAGTATTGAAATAAAATGTCAGGGCTGTAGGATATTTTTCTTGAACATTTTTGCATAAAGTGCTGTCATATAAATCCCGTTTTATACAATTATTTTTGTTTCCCTTTTTTATATTGGATAAATTTTCCAAAAGGGATGATTGAATATTTTTTTGGTTCAATAGTAATTGGATTTGATATTCAATATCAATAGTGTAAAAATAATTTGAACTTGCTGTCGTTAATTTATATGATTCGTTACATTTATTACATACTTCTTGCATGTTGCCAACATTCTTTGTTACTTTTACTGTAGGGAGACGGTTATGACAGGTTGTACAATAAAAATGTAATGTAATTTTATCGTTTTGAAGACCGTATAGTTTTGACATAGTATGATGAGTAAAATTCCATTTACCAAATTGTGGACCAGCTAAAGTTTTTGTAAATTGTACAAACGCTGAACTTTGAGCACGCGTCATATCAAAACAGATCACCATACCTGTAATCATTAATTGGACATCCGATGTTGTTAGTTGAGCTTCAGGAAACATCACTGTGTCATCACTCTCAAAACTTTCATGAAAAGCTTCTGCACCGAATTCGTTACTCGAGTCACCAATATTATCCGATTTAAATGTATCAGAATCAACATGACTGTTACGATCATGATAATCAGTAGCATCATTATTTTGAATTGAACCATCTTCAGTATTACAATGTGAAAAAGTAGTACTCAAAGTATCGTCGTTACATAAATGTCCTCTTCTTGAACAATGATATTCAATTCAGAACTGTCAATGTGTTTGATACATTGATCATTTTCTTTCATAGCATTTGCATTATGACTTCCTTCAATTACGATAGAACAATCATCATGATTGAGTTGAAGCTCTAGTTGAGTTGGAGGATTATCACAGCCCCTACAGCAAATTACGTTGCTGAAAGGTTGCAGAAAGGTTGCAGTTTCGATGCAGTTACGTTGCAGGTAATGTTTCTGAGATGTTGTAGAAATGTTCCTATGTCCGCCCGTGTGCAACATTGCATTAAATATTTCTGCAACTTTTCTGAGATTTTACAGCAACTTTTCTGCAACGTTTTTGAGATTTTACAGCAACTTTTCTGCAACGTTTCTGAGCTTTTACAGCAGCTTTTCTGCAAAGTTTCTGAGATTTTACAGCAACTTTTCTGCAACGTTTCTGAGATTTTACAGCAACTTTTCTGCAACGTTTCGGAGATTTTACAGCAACTTTTCTGCAACGTTTCTGAGATTTCACAGCAACTTTTCTGCAACTTTTCGGAGATTTTACAGCAACTTTTCTGCAACGTTTCGAAGATTCTACAGCAATGTTGTTTCGGCAAAATTTGTGTGACATTACAGGAAGGATAAAAAATCAGCTAGGGTTGCCACCCGTACTTTAAAATCAAGTATCTTACGTTATTATAGGTAAATGTACTCTATACTTTTGAATAACAATAAAGTACGCGAAAATACTTTATTTCACAATTAATGATATTATGTGAAACGTAACGCAATATTATTATATTCTATCTGTTCCCGCCACTTCAGCATTTACTGAGAGAGTTTTCTCTGTCATAAATGTCAAGTGGCGCTATGAAAGAAACAAGGCCTCTCTCAATCTAATAAAAAACCAATTATTTATATATTTCAATATGAATATTGAGTGCAATCATGCCATTGAGACATTTCAAAATAATACAAATTTACTTTGTAATGCTAAAAGCAATAGAAAATATGTTTGGAAGAAATAAAAACTATCATTAATAAGATTAAAATGTACTTTTAATTTGTTGAGCGTACTTTTTTGTATACCACATGAAAGCAAATGTACGTTATTTTTCTGTAAAAAAGGTGGCAACCCTACGAACAGCGTTACACAATATTTATTAAGATAATTCTATTTATAAATAAATGTTCGAAGGTAATTACATGAAATCATTTGCATCAAAAGCCGAATGCAGGCAATTGAGATAATTTAAATTGTCATCTTATTATTATCCTAGTTACGATAAATAGTATACTATGTATAAATAAATTGAGTTTTAAGGTGTAAAATTAAGTTTTGTTTTTGTCATTTTAGCTTTTTAAGCAATCCGGATTTTTATTTTATTTTTTTCAATTACCGGTAATTCGGTAAAATTTTCAATCAAAACCGGTTTATCGGTAATGTTTTCGCCAGTAGCGAACTTTAGAAAATTGCCGGCGTTGGGACGACTCGTTGGGAAGGTGATTCAAACGACACTACCCTCTTTGAGACTGGCACAATTTATTCTCCAGTGGTCAACTCGGCCACTGGACGTCACATACACAGACACACTTAGACGACACACGATTATACAGTGAACGCGTGGGCGTTTCGCGAATATTGGTCGCAGGACAAACGATTTCGCAAACGGCGCAATGGGCGCGAAGAATACCAAAAATGCGTGCCTGCGTGCGTGTCACGACGAAGATGCTTTCGAACTAACGGTCGCCGGGCGAGCGCGTCGACAAGACGTTAAAGTAAACACCGAGGTGTCACGCCCTCAGCTGACTCGTCAGCTGTCCGTACGAGTCAGCAGGTGAACATTCAAACGCGAGTCAGCGGGTGAACATTCAAACGCGAGCCGCGGCGCGCTTTACGCGGCCGCAACAGGTAATTAAGCGGTATTTTTGTAAGGTATTGAAAATATAACACTAAGCATTACAATAAAATACTTTTCTTAAACTCTAATCGAGCATTACAAAAAATATATGTAAATAAAACTATTCTGAACATAAAATATAAAATGATAAAATACAAAATAGATACATATATTTGTATAACTATTGACAATACTTATTAATATGCATCTTCACCAGGAAAATAATGAAAAGAATCACTTAAATCAGGCATGGAACTAAAGTGAACACAGCGGCCGTTTTTCGGAGGCAACGCCTCCTTTCTCCCGCCGCGCGTCTTGGCCCCCGCGGCGGGCCTAGGAGCTTCGAGCGCCTCAGACCCGTACCATATGAACCGCGCGTGGCGTATTAGGATGACATTGTATCAATAGGTTTCCACATCGTCCCAGAGAGCACGATTGTCGATGCGTTTTTTTTTGTCAACGCGCCACGCGCGGTTCATATGGTACGGGCCTGAGGCGCTCCAAGCTCCAAGGCCGCCGCGGGGGCCAAGACGTGCGGCAGGAGAAAGGAGGCGTTGCCTCTGAAAATCGGCCGCTGCGTTCACTTTAGTTCCATGCCTGACTTAAATATTTCCCCCCTGCTACAATGACTCTTAACCCTTTCGCTGCGGCATACTATTGCCTGATGAGAAGAAAGGAGACTACCCACGAACTGAAATGTCACAGGGCAAGGGGAATCGCCCGCTCTCCAGATTATCCCCTTCAAGAAGTCCTACTTTTCGGTTCTTAGCGGCTGTCCATATCCGCGGATTGTCGCGATTGGTTTCGTTCGCGATCTTCGTCACGCGACGAACTGTGTTGGAGGGGATAGGTTGAAGCGAGTGGACGATTTCCCTTACCCTTCTGACATTTCAGCTTGAGGGTAGTCTCCTTTCTTCCCATCGGGCAATAGTACATTTCCGCGAAAGTGCTTTTTCTAAAATTTTTTTTTAACTATCGGAAATAATGACTTAAGTCGACGCTAGGATCGGCAGCTCGTTCCGTGACGCCGGATATATCCGGCTCTCGCACACACAGGCAGTGATGCCAGAATCGTGGGATGCGGGACCAAACACTTACCCCCACTATGACCTACCGTCGTCTCCCACTATGCCCTACCGGCGTCCCCCACTTTCTTTCCACCGCACTGCACACAAGCATATTTTTACTCCTGTCCGTGTGAGCTGCCTGTTGGGCTGTCGAGCACACGGACAGGGGTAGGGATATGCTTGTGTGCAGTGCGATGGGAAGAACGTGGGAGATGGCGGTAGGTCATAGTGGGGGTAAGCGTTTGTTCCCGCGTCCCACGATTCTGGCATCACTGCACACAGGTCATCAGATGGATGCCGGATATATCCAGCGGTCGTAGCGAAAGGGTTAAACCGCCTGATCCACAGCGGTTACGTCCTGCTCCTTATTCGTCTTCATCTCTGCCCGCATGATCCGCGTTTTGCTTTGTGCGAACCACTTTCCACCCGCGTTCACTATTTCCATGTCTGTTGGTATTATACCCCTCTCGCTTAATGCAGCGTGTACTGAATCTGGAATAATACATGCATTTATTTTACAATTTTAATTGCTGAAATGAGATAAATAATAAATTTACTTACCTAATACTAATTTCACAACATATTTATATGTTATAAATGTTTTTTTGAAGTGAAATTTTTTTTGCCGCGGTAGTGTTTCTCGGGTGTAACGGAAGTATGAAACGCTTCCCCCACCAAGAACGCTTGCCCCGCCAAGATACCCACTTCCGTTTACTCCCACGCTGCGAAGGCGAGAGCGCGTTAGAGGGACGAAAGCGAACGAGGAACGGTAGGAGACAGACGACGCATTGATACCCTGTTTCTCTCTCTGTCTTTCGGGCGTCTGATATTCTGTCCCTTGCGTACCGTTCCTCGCTCGCCCTCAGTCCCTCTGACTAGCTCTCGTTCCATCTCGCTCTAACCTAAGGTAAGAAAGGAGGGAGAAACTATCACTCGGAATACTGGGTAGCCCCCCCCCCTTTTCCTTGAATGTTTTTAGTGACAAATTACTGTACACAGGAAATTTTCGTATGGTCGTACAAGTCGTTTTAGTATATATAGCTCTATATATACATGCGAGAACTCGGCACAGGGTCGTCGGGCAACACTATGCAGGACCACATACTTAGCGGAGGGGGAACACCTACAGGAGTGGTGGTAATGTGTGCGTGTGGCGACGGCAGCGCCAAGCCAAGCCAAGTGACGCTAACGCGACCCTCTTCGGCAAGCTTCCGGATACACGTCACACTCGTTTTTGTGTTTACGAAAGTGTTAACATTGAAAATTCTGAAATTTAGTTTGGACAATATTATTAATATGCCAGAAGAAAAGAGCACTGAACGTGTCCGAGCGTTCCGAAAACGACAATACGCTAAGAATAATAATATTAATATTAATACTAATATTAATATTAATATTAATATTAATATTAATATTAATATTAATACTAATATTAATACTAATATTAATATTAATACTAATATTAATATTAATACTAATATTAATGATATTAATGATAATATCATACCCCCTTCGCTAAGTATGTGGTCCTGCATAGTGTTGCTCGACGACCCTGTTGCCGAGTTCTCGCATGTATATATAGAGCTATATATACTAAAACGACTTGTACGACCATACGAAAATTTCCTGTGTACAGTAATTTGTCACTAAAAACATTCAAGGAAAAGGGGGGGGCTACCCAGTATTCCGAGTGATAGTTTCTCTCTCCTTTCTTACCTTAGGTTAGAGCGAGATGGAACGAGAGCTAGTCAAAGGGACTGAGGGCGAGCGAGGAACGGTACGAAAGGGACAGAATATCAGGCGCCCGAAAGACAGAGAGAGAAACAGAGTATCAATGCGTCGTCTGTCTCCTACCGTTCCTCGTCTGATTATCCTGGTCGTCATCTACATATCGCCAAACAAAAACGTTGACGAGATTATTGAATTTATTCATGAAGTCTTGCTGCCATACACTATTGAGGGTGCAAAATTGTTGAAATGAAATCTGGACAAATTACCCATGATTTTAAGTGGTGATTTCAACATCAATTTTGGTTCAGAACAAGATGAACCACTAATCGTATTTTTAGAACAAAAATTCAATTTGAAAATAAACACTGATAGGAATAAATCCACTACCAGGTCGGACACCACAATCGATGCAGTATTTGCTCGCTATTTTTATAATTTGCAATCGAAAATGTTTATATCCTATTTCAGTTACCATAAACCAATCATTTCATTCTTCGAGTATGAAGAGATGGAAATTAATGACTAAAAATTAATAAACCTCAAAATATTTCATTTAATTATGTTATGTTTACTCAATTGATTTACCGCATTACTGTCTCCTAATCCTAACATGCTAAAACTTATTCACAGTACGGGAAACAAAATTAACGGTTTTGATATTTAATAAGAAGTTTCACTTCTAACGCGTGAGAGTTCCACGCATTCTTTTTTTTTGTTTTTTTCCACGCCAACTATATTTTATCGCCACGCAATCATTTAATAATTTTTAAAGCACCATCGACGTTGTTACTGTAAGGTGGCTTCCACCGGTCCTCTTCAATACATCAACCTTTAAACAGTCATTAACAAATTATTTCAGTCATGAAACATGGCTTCAATAAAACCAGCATTCGTGTAACACCAATCACAGGGTGCATTGAAGCAATGAAAAATAACAATCACCATTAGTTTAAATAATTATTATAAAAAAGTTAATAAAAATTATACAGTATAAGCATGTTTACAAGAAAAGTGTATGAAAAGTAAAAACTTGTCGCTTAGCCAGCAACGAAATACAAGGTGTCCCATAAAATTGCGAGATTTCTCGGAACATGCAATATCCTGTGTTTTTGCATCGGGATGTCACATGTTCCAAAAAGTCCGCAATTTTATGGGACACCCTTTACATGCAAGAAAATCCCATCATCGTACAATAGTATAAGAAGTGCAGTGCATTTTACAAATTACATGTATGTTGCTACTATTTATTAATTATAATAAATATCAATACTCAGGTAATTCTCCTTCGTATGACTGCAATGCAGCAATTAAAGTAGCTGTTGAATATATAAGTAATTGTAATATAAAGTTAATTTTTCACTTTATGATACTAGGTACTCTTACAAGGGGAGGCCGCGACATCTGGAACACGGATTTGGATGAATCTCATATATGTTGTAGTTTAGATGTAGTAGACCAATATATGTCTCACATGTTGGGTCCACTACCCCATAGTCTCCGAAATATTAATAAAAAAAGACGTTTATGTGTTTACGAACAGAAGCGATAGCGAAGTTTATTGTAATAATGAATCCTTAAAAAACAAAAGAGCAGCGGAGGAGCTCGCCTCATCGTTGCACGTGGTGAGACAGCCCATTCTCGATCGTAACTGCGTTGTGCAAGCAACAATGGCTGATAATGTAAGTAATAAAAAAGATACTAAAATACTATTCACATATTCATAGCTATCGTTATTCATATGCTCTAGCCCAGTTATCTGTATGTATTCGATCGATTGTTTTATTCGTGAGATTTATTTTTATTCCTTAGTTTCATTCGAGAGAAACATATCGTGATTCCTGAGATTTTTTCGTCACTTAAATTCTGATTACAAGCAGCGTATGATAGAAGAAAGTCATACATCTAGCGCAAGGATACGTATTGTTCAATAGCAAATTGGAAATTCGAATTATATAAAAATTACATTACATTACAAAAAATGTTTCTTCTCATTACTTCACGAGCCTTTCAATTATTCAATCATACAAAAAACTGTAACGTATTAAGATTAACATAATTTTGTGAACGATTCGCAGTTGTAACTAGTAAAACAAGAAGATATAGCACACGTTGAAGCATATTCTATCTATATAACTTATAACACCAACGATAAGAAATATATCAAACACATCTGAGTTGATCGTAAACGAATATGGAAAGTACAACATTTTGAAAATCTTTGGTAGGCACTTTGCCTATGTTAACTATCAATGGAAGTAGACCGTAACTGTATAGCAAGTAATACAACAAGATATTAGACACGTTGAAGCATATTCTAACTTGTAACGCCAGCGATTAGAAGTACTTGGCGTCGAGACGCTACCGCGTCTCTAGATATCAAACACATCCGAGTTAAAATATGCTTCTATGTATCCAATATGTTCTTATTGTATTACTTGCTACACAGTTACGGTCTACTTCCATTGATAGTTAACATAGGCAAAGTGCCTACCCAAGACTTTCAAAATGTGGTACTTTCCATGTTCGTTTACGTTCAACTCAGATGTGTTTGATATATTTCTAATCGTTGGCGTTATAAATTATAGAATATGCTTCAACCTGTGCAATATCTTCTTGTTTTACTACTAGTTACAACTGCGAATCGTTCACAAAATAATGTTATAATACGTTACAGGTTTTTGTATTGAATAATAATAATGGAAAGCCTTGTGAAGTAATGAGAAGAAACATATTTTGTAATGTAATGTAATTTTTATAATTTCACATCATATACTGTTTCAGTTTTCAAATTTTTATATTTCCTAATTTCCAATTTGCAATGGAACAATACGTACCCTTGTGCTATATGTATTACTTTCTTCTATCATATGCAGCTATTATAAACTGTTGATCGTTTTGGTTAACTAATTGTTTATCAATTTTTGTAGGAAAATATGGAGCACGTCTTATTAGATGGTAAATAATAAAAATTTATTTATACACCTACATTTATTCAAATTTATTTTTCCAGTCATTTAATGATGAAATTAATTTATTTAGATATCGACACAGAACTAGCTGTCTTAAGCATGGCAGAGCCGCCACTGCCCGCGGCTCCGCCACCAGCACCATCACCACCACCGCCACCACCAGCACCAGCACCAGCGAACCCGGCCACGGCCGATGGTAAATGCATACACATTTTATTAAGAAGTTACAGTCGGTGTAGAAAGTATTCGTACAGCCACAGACCAGGTATAGAATAGACCTTTCACTCTATTGTCTTCGGTGTCCCTCGATTTTGGGGCTCTAGAGCCCCATTACCATTTCCGTGTCGCATCCAACGTTAACGGCTAAGCATGAAATAAGAGTGCAGCGCTATAAGCGGTAGGAATGAAAGTTGTAATAGCAGTGAGAATTTATATACAAGGTGTCCCGATGTCAAATTAATACAGCATTTTTAAAAGGCAAATAAAAATTTCTTGATTTCTTTATCAATCAGCGTCTTTACAGACCCATACAACGGAGAAGCATTGTACAACTTCGCTTACGATGTAACAAATCTCTGCTATCTTATAATCTACATAAATAAAAATGTAAATGTTCGTTTGTTCAAAATCTTAAACCCTGATAACCATCTGACGCCAATCTGACATCAGATTGGTAGCAGAGTCTGGCATGAGAGCGCAGAATCTGACGTCAGATCCGTAGTCGTCTGTGTCCGCATTTGGCTGCGTTCTGAGGTACAGAATCTGATGTCAGATTCTGATGTCAGATCGGCAGCAGATGGACAGCAGATTCTGCCGTCTGCTAGGCACAGCCAACAGCGCCATCTGAGGTCCAGAATTAACATACAATTCCCTACGCGTGACGTCACATGGCCGCCCCTACGCGTGACGTCACACTAGGTGTATCCCCACCCTTTCTACTGCTCGTAGAGAAGTTTTGGAGCAGATTCTAAGATTCTGCTCGCAGGTTATATGAGCCGCAGTTTATTAAATAAGTTCTTTATTTTTTTTTATAAAGGTATGTGTTTATTCTTTAATATTACAAGTACAAAATATATATAAGTGGCACATATATTAACATTTAATATTTACATTTGGAAATGGTGATTCTAGATGCAAACATAAGCCAATTTTCCCGAGAACGAACTTTTATTCTACATTACATTTTTATTTATATAGATTTTCGACTTATTGTTTTTGCATAGAATCACCATATCCCTGCTTCTGTTAACTCTGAAAAGAAATACAACATTAGTATAAAATTGAAACGATACTGGGAATGTACCGATGAATATTTTATTAAACGTTAAGTACTTTATTTCAGTGATGCTAAAGTAAAGTGAGCACTGAAAAGTACTGTTTGGTTTAGTACGTTTTAAAAGACTGGCGCTGAAAAGTGCCGATTATTGTTCCTTGTGAACGTCGAGAGGTTGTTCCCGTTGGACTCGATTAAAATGGGCACTGAAAAGTACCGTTTGGTCTCTTCGCCACTGTAAAAGGAGACACATCTCAACTTTTAATGGGCATATTTCGTGAAATAAAACATCTGCCACAGTTCTTCAGACGTCATCAGCTTCTTCTTCGGGCTGCTGGTCGCTCCAAAACTCGCGGCGCCTTTGCAAGGCACTTGGGGGGGCTGCTGTCGCCCGTGGACCACACCTCCTGCTGCGTACTCTTTCTTTCGCGGTCCGCAGTGCCCGCTGCATATATAGTTGAAAGTCCGATCGGAGGGGCTTGTTGAAATGCGGGTTCCCAGACACCGCTTCTGAAAAAGTAATGCACGCAAAGTACATTAGTATAATTATTTATAAAAACATGAATATGCTTATTGCTTCGTACCGTAAATCGCCATAGTAATACGGGCGTTGTACAACGGCCGTTGTCCCGTTCGGCCGAACCACGTGAAGGCCGTTGTCACGTCGTCGACAAGTGCCTCCTTCATACAAAAATCGACCGCGGCCTTCAGGCTGAACCCACCCACGTATTTTAAATATTGGACCTAAACAAAGTAAGTAAATATTGATGTAAGTATGTATTATATAAAAGTAAATAAAAGCATAATTTCGCTTTCACTTACAACATTGGAATATGTTTGGTCGTCGATGGTCTCGAAACAGTCCACCTCCTCCGGTGACGAGAGAGGAATGATCGCTGGTTTCCTTGGTGGACCGTTACGGGTGAGTTGCACACATTGGAGAACATTCTCCAATAAAGTATTCATTCTTCTGCAAGCAGAATGGATGGAGGCGTAACGTATTAATAAACACGATAACATGCAATACTTACCTTAGCTCCGTCTCGACGCTCGCCGTGCGGTCTTCCAGGCTCCTGCGAACATGAACATTTATAATAGAAAACGTCACACTATCAATATTTTTATAACAAAAAAAAGAAACATGTAAATTTACCTATTAGCAGGAGGTTGTATGTGCACTGTATGGTGCTGAAACGGCTCATTCTGAATGACCGTGGCGCGTGCAGAGGACGTCCCTGGATCGTGATGATCCCTTATTGTTGCGAGGACAGGAGCACTGGCAGCAGCAGGACTATTCTGCAACATAAGAACGTTACTCGGATTAGTCGTAGAAAAATCCTTTGACGTTGGTAGATAATTATTTGATTCCTGCAGGATTGTCCTCAAATCCTGGATATCCTGATCGATGCTTTGCTTCGGCATGGCTGACGTCTTCTTTCTTGGAGGTTCCTCCTCCGAAGAAGTCGTCTGATACCTCGCTGGTTTGGCGACCACACGCTTCTCTCGCTGCGACATGTTTGGTAAACCTGTGAGTAAAAGTACATATTACAATTCTTAGCAAAGGTGTGTTGGCTGTTTTTCCTATTTTACATGCATACATGCAATATTAACCGAACCCAGGTAATGTATTACTCAATAATTCGAGTGTAACTCGACAAAGGCTATAACAGTAGAAAATGTAAAAAAGTGACCCATGAAGAAATATTCGAACCAAACGATAAAATAACTCATCAACAGAGATTAACAAGGATACGTGTAAATATAATATTACTTATGAAGAGCAATACAAAAGGAAAGTATAATACAAAAGAAGAAAATGTAAATATTATAGAGCATGCCCCTCACCAGAAAATAGTCGTAACTTACCAAAAACAAGAGACGAGGCTAGAAATGGAAGATTTTTTTTTTTTTTTTTTTTACATGGTGGAAATCCCTAACGGATACCTCACCCCCATGGCAGGGGTGAGATTATGTGGGGCTTGCACCCACTAAAACCACCATGGTGACCGCCTGACGCGAGAAGCTACACGAGGGAGTGGGACTGACAGCGAGATACATCCAGCGAAAATAAAAGTGGAAGAATTTAAATACTATGGATCCTACGGCTTCTCGCTGTGCGTAATAACAGCAACGATATACCTACGGGGTTCTAAGAGGTTTGTGTCAGTGGACATACTACAGCGAAAAGGCATTCTATAACATTTGCCACGAACCTGATCGGGGGAGATATATAAAATTTCATGGCTCAATGTGGCGCATTTATATATGCCAAGAGCCGAAGACTCTATGCCGACATCATAAAAATTATCGACTTCTAAAAATTTTTTGATACCCAAACGATACGAGTCATTGTCCATGCCAATAGTGAAAATTATGCAGATCGAGCCATCGTCTGAGATGCAACAATTATCGCGTACATTTGTGCCTAGAGATATGTTATTAAATTCTATCTTACGGTACTGAGAACAATTGGTGTCATTCGTAAGGGGTCTAGATACACGAATAGAAAAATCGACATTACGATGAATGTTTGTGCCATGTGATTGTATCTCCCTCATCCTGTTGGAAAATTGTTGGAGAGGAAGAGATGGCTTATTAAGAAATTTTTTAAAAATGGACATGTTGTTTTCATAGGGAAAAGCAGAACATGAATCTAAATTACCAAAACGTCTGACATCGTTGGTTAAGTGAAGAAGACCATGGACGTTATAACTATTAAAAGTTGGGCCATATAGGTTTTCGGTACGAAGAACAAATTTCTGTAAAGCTGACTCTGCGAATCTCAAGTGGGGGCTCGATGGAGATTCTGCAACCAAAATTCTTATGGCCGCATGTAAAATTAAGAAGTGCTTGTATATTTCATCGTTGAGTACACCATACAGTACAACCGGCCCTGTATATAGAAGGAACTGACGAAACTCGGTCGCCTTATATTTACAATATTCCTCAATAGCTCTGGGACGTCTGGCAAAGTCCAAGGGACAATATCTTGCGAGATTGTTGAGTCTCGTAGATATCACAGAAATATTCAGTGCGGGCAATTTTGACAAAAATGTAAAGCTTCCAGATACCCACGCGGACAAAAGTTTCTTCATTACGCCCAAGCATACAAGGTGCATATACTCGAACGGAACTTGGGAAACCATTCCTATCGGTAGCGATGCCAATGGGCTTGGACCTTCTTTGTGATGGTTCTCGTGTAACCGTTTAGGGTATTCCTCATCGGTACGAGGAGAATCATCTATACCATCGAAGGCATAATGCTTACCGTTCAGGGTACCAGAAACCATACATTTGGAACAGGGATATTGAGACATATGCCCAAAATGATTCAACACAAATGCTCGAGCTGGTGCGTCAGCTATGAAACATCTCAGACGTATGGGCAACTTACTGCCATGAAAATTTATACCTCCGTTGGACATGATGGCTTTGACGTTTGCAATAAATTTCTCAAAAAAAATATTGGGATCGTGTGGTTTATAGCGACCTTTATAGATTCCTACCACTATTGGCTTTATACGGGGAATATTTGAAATCCTACATTGGATGGGCCAGAACTGAATGGAACCTTTGTCCACACGACATCCGTCGGTATGAAAATCTAATTCTAACTCTCTAACAAAAGATACGGACAAAGGGAGACTTTTAACAATTTCTGTTTCCAGATCGAAATGAATGTATTCTCCTGGTTCCACGACGAATGTAACAGCAGGATTACGTGGCGTATCGAGAAGTGTTCTAACATCCTGAGGCAACTGGGAAAAACAGGAATGCGTTCGAAGGAGAGATAATATATTATTTCCTTGAACGTGTGTTAAATTGCTGTCTACGAAACAAGACGCTAAACGTTGGCGAAAAGATGGCTCGGAGAAAGTATCACAGGACAATGAAACTGTATCATGAATTGAAGAAACGCGTGACGTGGAAGTAGAAGGACCGGCGTCTTCTACATTGATATCGCGCCTAACACTGAATCTATCCGGGATAAAATTAATAGGAACGGACGAACTACAACCTGCAGATGTGCTAGCAGCATCTCGCACGTTAGAAGTATTATCCGCTACTCTACGAACGGTGTTAAATTCAGGACGGTATCGCGCGCGTAACTTTTCTCGCATCTCGCGTATAACCCTCCTTTTTTGCCTCGCCGACAATGCGTGTCCGGGTTTCCGCGACGTAGACAACTTGAAACGATTAAATTCCATAATTACTTACGTCTTGCGGATGTCTCGGGATGATATTCGTACTTTTTAATGCTCTGGAAATTCTTCGGATCTGTCGTCGATGACTGCCACCTCAGAATGAACGAGAATTCGAAACAAACGCGAACTGGGAAGTAGAGTCCCGACCAATCACGAATGACCGCAAGGCGGCTCAGCCAATCCGAGCGCTTTTTTTTCAGCACAAAGGGTACCACGTCGAATAAAGGGTACCACGAGGTAATATTTTGGCGGTACACTGGACTACGCTCGGATTGGCTGCGCCGCCTTGCGGTCATTCGTGATTGGTCGAGACTCTACTTCCCAGTTCGCGTTTGTTTCGAATTCTCGTTCATTCTGAGGTGGCAGTCATCGACGGCAGATCCGAAGAATTTCCAGAGCATTAAAAAGTACGAATATCATCCCGAGACATCCGCAAGACGTAAGTAATTATGGAATTTAATCGTTTCAAGTTGTCTACGTCGCGGAAACCCGGACACGCATTGTCGGCGAGGCAAACAAGGAGGGTTATACGCGAGATGCGAGAAAAGTTACGCGCGCGATACCGTCCTGAATTTAACACCGTTCGTAGAGTAGCGGATAATACTTCTAACGTGCGAGATGCTGCTAGCACATCTGCAGGTTGTAGTTCGTCCGTTCCTATTAATTTTATCCCGGATAGATTCAGTGTTAGGCGCGATATCAATGTAGAAGACGCCGGTCCTTCTACTTCCACGTCACGCGTTTCTTCAATTCATGATACAGTTTCATTGTCCTGTGATACTTTCTCCGAGCCATCTTTTCGCCAACGTTTAGCGTCTTGTTTCGTAGACAGCAATTTAACACACGTTCAAGGAAATAATATATTATCTCTCCTTCGAACGCATTCCTGTTTTTCCCAGTTGCCTCAGGATGTTAGAACACTTCTCGATACGCCACGTAATCCTGCTGTTACATTCGTCGTGGAACCAGGAGAATACATTCATTTCGATCTGGAAACAGAAATTGTTAAAAGTCTCCCTTTGTCCGTATCTTTTGTTAGAGAGTTAGAATTAGATTTTCATACCGACGGATGTCGTGTGGACAAAGGTTCCATTCAGTTCTGGCCCATCCAATGTAGGATTTCAAATATTCCCCGTATAAAGCCAATAGTGGTAGGAATCTATAAAGGTCGCCATAAACCACACGATCCCAATATTTTTTTTGAGAAATTTATTGCAAACGTCAAAGCCATCATGTCCAACGGAGGTATAAATTTTCATGGCAGTAAGTTGCCCATACGTCTGAGATGTTTCATAGCTGACGCACCAGCTCGAGCATTTGTGTTGAATCATTTTGGGCATATGTCTCAATATCCCTGTTCCAAATGTATGGTTTCTGGTACCCTGAACGGTAAGCATTATGCCTTCGATGGTATAGATGATTCTCCTCGTACCGATGAGGAATACCCTAAACGGTTACACGAGAACCATCACAAAGAAGGTCCAAGCCCATTGGCATCGCTACCGATAGGAATGGTTTCCCAAGTTCCGTTCGAGTATATGCACCTTGTATGCTTGGGCGTAATGAAGAAACTTTTGTCCGCGTGGGTATCTGGAAGCTTTACATTTTTGTCAAAATTGCCCGCACTGAATATTTCTGTGATATCTACGAGACTCAACAATCTCGCAAGATATTGTCCCTTGGACTTTGCCAGACGTCCCAGAGCTATTGAGGAATATTGTAAATATAAGGCGACCGAGTTTCGTCAGTTCCTTCTATATACAGGGCCGGTTGTACTGTATGGTGTACTCAACGATGAAATATACAAGCACTTCTTAATTTTACATGCGGCCATAAGAATTTTGGTTGCAGAATCTCCATCGAGCCCCCACTTGAGATTCGCAGAGTCAGCTTTACAGAAATTTGTTCTTCGTACCGAAAACCTATATGGCCCAACTTTTAATAGTTATAACGTCCATGGTCTTCTTCACTTAACCAACGATGTCAGACGTTTTGGTAATTTAGATTCATGTTCTGCTTTTCCCTATGAAAACAACATGTCCATTTTTAAAAAATTTCTTAATAAGCCATCTCTTCCTCTCCAACAATTTTCCAACAGGATGAGGGAGATACAATCACATGGCACAAACATTCATCGTAATGTCGATTTTTCTATTCGTGTATCTAGACCCCTTACGAATGACACCAATTGTTCTCAGTACCGTAAGATAGAATTTAATAACATATCTCTAGGCACAAATGTACGCGATAATTGTTGCATCTCAGACGATGGCTCGATCTGCATAATTTTCACTATTGGCATGGACAATGACTCGTATCGTTTGGGTATCAAAAAATTTTTAGAAGTCGATAATTTTTATGATGTCGGCATAGAGTCTTCGGCTCTTGGCATATATAAATGCGCCACATTGAGCCATGAAATTTTATATATCTCCCCCGATCAGGTTCGTGGCAAATGTTATAGAATGCCTTTTCGCTGTAGTATGTCCACTGACACAAACCTCTTAGAACCCCGTAGGTATATCGTTGCTGTTATTACGCACAGCGAGAAGCCGTAGGATCCATAGTATTTAAATTCTTCCACTTTTATTTTCGCTGGATGTATCTCGCTGTCAGTCCCACTCCCTCGTGTAGCTTCTCGCGTCAGGCGGTCACCATGGTGGTTTTAGTGGGTGCAAGCCCCACATAATCTCACCCCTGCCATGGGGGTGAGGTATCCGTTAGGGATTTCCACCATGTAAAAAAAAAAAAAAAAAAATCTTCCATTTCTAGCCTCGTCTCTTGTTTTTGGTAAGTTACGACTATTTTCTGGTGAGGGGCATGCTCTATAATATTTACATTTTCTTCTTTTGTATTATACTTTCCTTTTGTATTGCTCTTCATAAGTAATATTATATTTACACGTATCCTTGTTAATCTCTGTTGATGAGTTATTTTATCGTTTGGTTCGAATATTTCTTCATGGGTCACTTTTTTACATTTTCTACTGTTATAGCCTTTGTCGAGTTACACTCGAATTATTGAGTAATACATTACCTGGGTTCGGTTAATATTGCATGTATGCATGTAAAATAGGAAAAACAGCCAACACACCTTTGCTAAGAATTGTAATATGTACTTTTACTCACAGGTTTACCAAACATGTCGCAGCGAGAGAAGCGTGTGGTCGCCAAACCAGCGAGGTATCAGACGACTTCTTCGGAGGAGGAACCTCCAAGAAAGAAGACGTCAGCCATGCCGAAGCAAAGCATCGATCAGGATATCCAGGATTTGAGGACAATCCTGCAGGAATCAAATAATTATCTACCAACGTCAAAGGATTTTTCTACGACTAATCCGAGTAACGTTCTTATGTTGCAGAATAGTCCTGCTGCTGCCAGTGCTCCTGTCCTCGCAACAATAAGGGATCATCACGATCCAGGGACGTCCTCTGCACGCGCCACGGTCATTCAGAATGAGCCGTTTCAGCACCATACAGTGCACATACAACCTCCTGCTAATAGGTAAATTTACATGTTTCTTTTTTTTGTTATAAAAATATTGATAGTGTGACGTTTTCTATTATAAATGTTCATGTTCGCAGGAGCCTGGAAGACCGCACGGCGAGCGTCGAGACGGAGCTAAGGTAAGTATTGCATGTTATCGTGTTTATTAATACGTTACGCCTCCATCCATTCTGCTTGCAGAAGAATGAATACTTTATTGGAGAATGTTCTCCAATGTGTGCAACTCACCCGTAACGGTCCACCAAGGAAACCAGCGATCATTCCTCTCTCGTCACCGGAGGAGGTGGACTGTTTCGAGACCATCGACGACCAAACATATTCCAATGTTGTAAGTGAAAGCGAAATTATGCTTTTATTTACTTTTATATAATACATACTTACATCAATATTTACTTACTTTGTTTAGGTCCAATATTTAAAATACGTGGGTGGGTTCAGCCTGAAGGCCGCGGTCGATTTTTGTATGAAGGAGGCACTTGTCGACGACGTGACAACGGCCTTCACGTGGTTCGGCCGAACGGGACAACGGCCGTTGTACAATGCCCGTATTACTATGGCGATTTACGGTACGAAGCAATAAGCATATTCATGTTTTTATAAATAATTATACTAATGTACTTTGCGTGCATTACTTTTTCAGAAGCGGTGTCTGGGAACCCGCATTTCAACAAGCCCCTCCGATCGGACTTTCAACTATATATGCAGCGGGCACTGCGGACCGCGAAAGAAAGAGTACGCAGCAGGAGGTGTGGTCCACGGGCGACAGCAGCCCCCCCAAGTGCCTTGCAAAGGCGCCGCGAGTTTTGGAGCGACCAGCAGCCCGAAGAAGAAGCTGATGACGTCTGAAGAACTGTGGCAGATGTTTTATTTCACGAAATATGCCCATTAAAAGTTGAGATGTGTCTCCTTTTACAGTGGCGAAGAGACCAAACGGTACTTTTCAGTGCCCATTTTAATCGAGTCCAACGGGAACAACCTCTCGACGTTCACAAGGAACAATAATCGGCACTTTTCAGCGCCAGTCTTTTAAAACGTACTAAACCAAACAGTACTTTTCAGTGCTCACTTTACTTTAGCATCACTGAAATAAAGTACTTAACGTTTAATAAAATATTCATCGGTACATTCCCAGTATCGTTTCAATTTTATACTAATGTTGTATTTCTTTTCAGAGTTAACAGAAGCAGGGATATGGTGATTCTATGCAAAAACAATAAGTCGAAAATCTATATAAATAAAAATGTAATGTAGAATAAAAGTTCGTTCTCGGGAAAATTGGCTTATGTTTGCATCTAGAATCACCATTTCCAAATGTAAATATTAAATGTTAATATATGTGCCACTTATATATATTTTGTACTTGTAATATTAAAGAATAAACACATACCTTTATAAAAAAAAATAAAGAACTTATTTAATAAACTGCGGCTCATATAACCTGCGAGCAGAATCTTAGAATCTGCTCCAAAACTTCTCTACGAGCAGTAGAAAGGGTGGGGATACACCTAGTGTGACGTCACGCGTAGGGGCGGCCATGTGACGTCACGCGTAGGGAATTGTATGTTAATTCTGGACCTCAGATGGCGCTGTTGGCTGTGCCTAGCAGACGGCAGAATCTGCTGTCCATCTGCTGCCGATCTGACATCAGAATCTGACATCAGATTCTGTACCTCAGAACGCAGCCAAATGCGGACACAGACGACTACGGATCTGACGTCAGATTCTGCTGCCAGATCTGGTTATCAGGGAATCTCGGAAAGTTCTTCACCAAATGCTTTGAAATTTTTACACAACGTTGCATTCGAATACGCGCGTGTTTTTATATACTTTTTTAAATACTTTTATTTTTTATAAACCAAGCGCTTTCTCTTTTCTTTCTTTTCCATTTAACCAGACTGAGCCACAACAACGCCTGGCCGGGTACAGCTAGTTGACTAATAAATTATTTGCGGACATGGGTTTATATTAACCTTTTCAACTTTTTCAATTTTTTGTGTGTATTTTCTCTGTGTACAGAGATACACTTTAATTTATCATTTTGAACACTTCCTATAATAATTAATTAAAAAATGATTAATAAATTATGGTAATCTTATGATGTATCTCGTATCAAGCAGCAGTGTAGTGGTGGCCTCATGCCTACATATACGTATAACTCTACACAATCAAGTCGTTCCGACATCTTTAACAATTTTTCTTGTTACCAAAGGGTTTCTGCGCGGCAGATGGCGAGAAATTCGAAAATCCTGGGCATATCTCACTCCTTAAGGGGGGAGACCACTGTGTCGGTCCGAAATGTACGGGAGTTTTCGGGAATTTATTTCAACCAAACGACGCAAGTGAATCAATTTATTGTTTAGTATAGTTAATAGTGTACACATCGAAGGGAAAGAAAAATTTTTTTTCAATCAAATTCATAAATCCGTTTCCTGTATACTCTTCGTCAAAATTTGCGCTGCAGCAAAAACATGCCAGTCGCGTTGATAAGCCGCAGGCCATATGGTTAATCAAAATTAAAAGAAACAATAATATTTAGAAACTAGAAGCCTGCCTCTATTACGTGACTATCAAAAAATGTCAAAATTGTAAAAAATAACAAAATGGCGGACCACTGGAAAAAAGTCATGTTTTCGGGGTACAAAATTGGAGAAATGTTGCTAAAAAAATAGAAGCAGGTCGAAAATTGAAAAAAGCTTATCGTCACGTAATAGCGACGGGTTTTCCGTACAATAAATGTCCTTGCTCATGTCAATTGGACGTATAGTTTTCTCTGTAGACTGTCAACGCGGTTGAAAAATATCATTTTGAGGAAAACGCGTTCAAAGTTCCGCGTGGCTCAGTCAGTCGCGCGTTTGACACCGCTTCACGAAAAACACCATATCTCCGTCAATTTTGCGAATTTCATCATAAAATTTGGAGAGAACATTCTTGAAACGTACGTCTTTCAGAAAATGTAATAATAAAAAAAATCAGATTTCTGACAGTGGTCTCCCTCCTTAATGGTATTCCAACCCCTTCGAGGGTCGAAAACCATAAAATTCGGTGCGGCACCACGGATGGGGGGGGATTCGCTGTGAGGTACGTGACGTGATGGGATCTGAAGCGCTTCGAATCTATATATGTGACGAAAACTTCGAAGCGCTTCGAACATGATTCGAAGCTCTTCAGAAGCCTTGGTCGGCTTCGAAGTTTGAACGGATTCGATGTCTGATCGGCTTCGAAGTCTCGAAACTCTTGATTCGAACCTTGGTAGGTACCCCGTGGCGAGGACAACACTCCTCAGTGCCTCACCAAATTTTATGGCTTTCGACCCTCGAAGGGATTTGAATACCTTTAAAAAGTGAGAAATGTCTAGGATTTCCGAGTTTCTCATCAGATCTTTGCGACAACGACGACAATCGATTCCTTATGTTTCGCCGATGAAACTAACACCAAGAACGACGTAATTCGGACCATCATAATGAAGGAAATTCCATGAACAATCAAATTATATCATTTGAAGCTGCCTTCGTTAAAAATAGTCCGATTTACATGAAATTTGATTTGATTTTCATCGGAAAAACATAAGGAATCCATCGGTGTCACTTCCATATCCATACGATAAAGAATAAAGAATTATTTTATTTCTGAAACAGGTATAAATCCTCGGCCGACCACAGACCGCGGTCCGCAGCGATTCCAGGTCGGCGCCCCGCTGTCGAGAGTGAAAATGTGAAATATTCATTTCAGTGTATTAAAAAATTCTTTATTCTTTATCGTATCGATATGGAAGTGACACTAATGAATTCCTTATGTTTTTCTAATGAACGTCATGCCAACTGTCATGCAAATCGGATTACTTTTGCACAAGCAATTTGTATTGGAAAAGATTCGAGACTTCGAAGCCCACCAAAACTTCGAAGTCGACCAAGACTTTTCAAGATTTTTAAGCTTCGAATCATGTTCGAAGCGCTTCGAAGTAGTCGCCTGACATTCAGGACCGTTTCGAAGCGCTGGGAACCGCTTCGGAGTCCCATCACTAGGTACCTACCAAGGTTCGAATCAAGAGTTTCGAGACTTCGAAGCCGATGAGACTTCGAATCCGTTCAAACTTCGAAGCCGACCAAGGCTTCTCAAGAGCTTCGAATCATGTTCGAAGCGCTTCGAAGTTTTCGTCACATATATAGATTCGAAGCGCTTCGAAGCGCTTCAGATCCCATCACTACCCATCACTACTCATCCGTTAAAACTGCAACATACGCGCGCGCGAACAGACAAAAATCGCAACACCGCCTCACGAACGCATTCCACTACAACCATTCACCGGCCCGGCGTTCGAAGGGTTGTAGCGACCGCTGGACAGCAGTGATGCCCGAGTTTCGAGAATTTTAGGATGGTCTCATTCAAATTAACGTCGGAAACAGCTGTGTGGAATTTCCGGCTCAGGTATGCGAGCCGCGCGCTCCGCTTTTATGATCGGTTTGTCACTCGCACCCCAGATTACTGTAATGATGTTTGAAAACAATGTCAACTGCTCTTGTACCCATCTCAATTTCAAAAATTTTAGCTACGACAGGGTTAACTGGGGCGCTATACCCCTGTACAGAGAGATTTTTCGCCACCTGCGTGTAGAAGCCACAATAATGGCCCATCGTTCCAAAAAAACGACATTAACAGAAGCTGCTATAGGCATGGCGCACAGTAGCTAAAAGGTTAAAACATTGAGATACCAAAATTCTAGAAAAAAATTCAAACACCTCTACAATCAAAGACGCGTCCCATTAGTTACCCCTTACGTCCGATGTATGCATGCACTGCATTAAGGATAAAATTATAAAAATGAAAACCAAACAATAGATTCTGAGGTTTGCAGAATTAACACATATTGGAATAAAAATTTAATTTCTCCATTTATGAAAGTAATGATACAGAAAGAACTAGCCTTACTAGCCCATTGTTTATCAATACCATGAATTTTAAAAGGAGCATTAAATACACTATGAAATAAACAGTTTGCAAAAGCTTTTCACAACAATTATGGTTAAAAACTTGATAAAAGTAAAAATTAAGTAAACGTAAAATATTTTAAATTATCCATTATTAAGAGGGAATAACTGTTTCTCATTTTTCGGCGCAAATTGCATTCCGATATGTTTTATAGTTCAAAAGTTATACCGAAAAGGCACCAAATTCTTCAACCCGGGCTAGGAAATTTCAAATAGCTCTTTGCGACGTTAATTTGAAAGGTGTCAGACTAGATTTGAGGTGAACCGAGTTAGGGGGACACCCTATATAACACAGCTTCTATACTTTTCTCGGTGATATCGGCAGCTTTACCTGTGTCAATGCTAGAAACACATTATGTTTCCCGCACCTACCGCTCGAAAACCAGTGGTTTTCAGAATATCGGTACTTCAGAGCGGGGACACCGAAGACAATAGAGTGAAAGGTCTATACCTGGGGTGCGTTCCGATTCACGCATACTGCGCATGAAGTGCAGAGACAACCGTTCCGTTTTAGTTACTGCGCGCAGTGGTGGTGCAGAGAATTCCCTAGAATCCTTTCACTTCCGGTGCAGCGAGCATGCAGCAAACGCAGATATTCCGAGGTGAAGCAGTCACTGCGCGCATTTGTTTCTGTAATTCAAACTTGCAAGCAAAACACATGTGAAAACCCATAGCCAAATCTCAAATGTCTCCGGCAACATTCTAACATAGAGAAATTCAACAATTTAATGAAAAGTAATAAAAATAATTAATTCTCTAATGACCACAGCTGCCACTTTTCTAGCATCATTTCGAAGAAACATTATTTCACGTTATTTTTTTTTAATACAAACATATAATTATGTAGATATTACTTACCGAAAATGTAGCTTGAATAATGATTTAGAATATCCTGGAATAACACGTTCTACATAACCCGTTAACTTTTCTGCTACCACCTCCCCGCGTGTTTTTTTGTTTATAATTAAGAAAGTGTATAATATTTCTAATTCTAAATTATCAGTTAATAAACTATCTTCATTTTCACTTTCCTCAGACGAATCACTGCTGCTGCTAATTTCAGTATCACTGTTACTTAATATTAATATCGAGGATATTGTAACCAACATTTCTTTATTCATTGTAGCGTCCATCTTGATTTCGCATGAAACGCAGGGAAAAGCGTTCCGTTTTCAAGAACGCATGAACCGCAGTAACGAAACGGAACGATATGAATGCGCGCAGTGACTGCGCTGCGATCTCTGCACTCACTGCGTCAATCGGACCGCACCCCTGGTCTGTGGTACAGCGACCAATTTAAAGTAAAACTTTGCATATCAATGTCAGTAATAAATTTTAACGGAAAACAATGATTAATCGTTATTCTTTGATGTTTGTAGAATAGATTTTGTATAAACAAAATTTTTTTGTCCAATTAATCCCATAGATGCTCTATGGGATTGATATGTGGTAATTATGGCGGCGTTTTAAAATATTTTGGTGGGCTATATAAAATTTTGGTGGGCTATATAAAACCCTCTGCCTAGTATTATATGCAGAATGCTTTGGATCATTGTCATGGGTAAATATAAAATTGTCATTAAGTCCCATTTTATTTGCATTAGCATGGATGTGCTTGCTCAGGATGTCAATATAAACTCTATAATTCATAATACCATCGATGAAATGTAGAGCTTCTACTCCAGCTGTACTCGTGCAGCACCAGACAAATACAGAACCCCCCGCAGTATTTCATCATAGGTCGCAAATTTTCTTTTCTAAACTCTGTATTCTTTTTTCTCCATACTGTGAAGTCTGTTTTGGACCCAAATATTTTGAATTTGTTGGCATTAGTGAATTATACAAAATCTATTCTACAAACATCGAAGAATATTGATAATCATTGCTTTCCGTTAAAATTTATTTATTACTGACATGGATATGCAAAGTTTTACTTTAAATTGGTCGCTGTACGAATACTTTCTACACCGACTGTATATGTTTTTAGAATGCTTGAAAATAAGTATAAATTTAAAAACTAATAAATTTATTGTTGTTTTTACTACTAATTACAGGACCGTACGTGGCTCGCCATGAGAAGGGCGGTTGGAGGGTGAGGACACAGCGGCAAAACTGGGCCGCTGTAGAAATGATGAGGACGCAGGCCCTCACCCTCCGAGCCATAATCGAGGACCAGTATCGCGGCCGTGGCCGGGGACGTGGCCAGAGCCGGGGTCGCGGATGGGCGGGGCCGTGGACGTGGCGGCGGCCAATAAATTATAAAAAAATAAATTCTTTATTTTCATACATAAAAATGTGGTTATTTCATTTGCTCATGCAGCAGAGTTACTTTCTCTTTCAGCTGTTAAAATAATTCTCTTCATCTGCATCGTTAACTGAAAAATAGGACAAATTTACTAATTATTTATATAAATTATCACACGTGCTCACATTGAATGAATAATTGCGTATGCAAAACCCTACGTGAAAATTTGTGCGTACATAGTCCAACCGAGATCACACTGCATCATCTTCTGCTTTGATGATTATCTGTAAATATATAATATATTATCACACGTGCTCACATTGAATGAATAATTGCGTATGCAAAACACTACGTGAAAATTTGTGCGTACATAGTCCAACGTAGATCACACTGCATCATCTTCTGCTTTGATGATTATCTGTAAATATATATATATATAAAGCCACATTTTAATAATTATATACAACTTAACGTAGAACTTATTAATTATTTATAGAAATAGAGTGGCCTTTTGCTATAGTGAGTGTAGAGACTACATAATGTATCCAAAGCAGGTGAGAGCGTATGGCAGAAAGTCTTGTTGCAGGAAATTTAAATGCTAATGGTAATAATTCAGCGAAAATGAATGAGGAGATCCAATATTTTTAACGCACAATTTATTGGTGTTGGAATAAAACTAATAATAATTTAGTATGTTTATTGGTGAATTGAAATAATGGGAATCTAAAAAATTAATGAATAGCGTGACAACTACTGTGGATTTTATTAAAGTATTACGAATGTCTTTCACAAAAGATTGAAAAGCATCAAGGGAGATGTGTTTTCAGGGTACTTTCTTAACTAATGTGACTTGCTCTACATTGCAAGCAGTACACCATAATCTATTTTCTTAATAATTCTTAATGCTATGTCTTTTGATTGACAAATTTTGCCGATTTACCTTATTTGACAAATTCCCAGAAACTTGTGCGAAACAAGATGCTCTGTCTATCTATAACAACCTCCAAGCCTGTGTATTCTCTTCATTTCTATCCATCCAAGCCTGTGCGTCCCCTTCAATTCTACTATCCAAGCCTGTGCGTCCCCTTCATTTTTATCCAAGTCCTGTGTGTCCCCTTCATTTTTATAATATAATAAGCTTTACATAAAAACTCTAAATTGCTGGTATATACAAAAACAAGTATCTGGCAATTTAAATGCAATGTAATTTTTTACTACAATATATTATTTTGTACATGCATGATACAAATTTCCAGAAACTTGTGTGAAAGGAGATGCTTCGCAGTCGAACCATCTCCGAACAACTTCCAAGTCTGCGACTCTACATAAGAAATCTATTAAAAAAATTTTGGCGACTTACCTTATTAATTGAGACAATAATTCAGTCTCCTATGTAGTGTAAAAACTCGTGCCATTCCAAATTCGGACAACTTACTTTATTTGACACTTAGCACTTGGTAGGTTATAAAATTCAAAATAGTATATATATATGTATGTACAATGACGGACGACGATCCCCGCCGAATAATCCCGAGAGTCGACGAACGAAGAACGAAACATGTGTTGGCTGAAGGTGTGTGTGTGTAACGCGTATACGTATTATGTCGACGAAAATTTGGGAGAAGAATCACAAGAAAAATCTTACCGTTTCTGACAGATCCATGACATGATATTACGATATCTCTGTCATGCGTGGACCGATTTTATGGAATTGGTCTTATTCGAAAGCTTATATGCGGTTTACATAAGAAAAATGCCTTTAAATTTAGAAAATATTGCAGGCGTGATGAGATATTAATGAAATAAGTTTCAGGTTAGGTTGGAATAGCTGTGCGTCGAGTAAAGATACACGGCAGCGACAGGCATATACAAGGTGTCTTTTCTTTCATGTACTTGGCGTCGAGACGCTACCGCGTCTCTAGACCAAATAGATATTGAAAATTCCAGCTACATATGCGCTATTCTTCCAGCAGATAAAAATCATTTGGTTCTGTCCCATACAGTACACTTGGTTGCAGAAAAGTTGCAGAAACCTTGCAGAAAAGTTGCAGTTACCTTTCGGTGTAATGTTGCACAGGGGCGGACATAGGAAGATTCCTGCAACATTTCAGCAATGTTGCGGTGCAATATTACCCTGCAACGTTTCTGAGATTTTTCAGCAACTTTTCTGCAACGTTTCTGAGATTTTACAGCAACTTTTCTGCAACGTTTCGCATATTTTACAACAAAGGTCCCGCAATAAGCAGGGGTCAAAAACTATTATAAAATCGATTTAGTATATAGATTTAGTATAATATCGTAGTATACCCACTATACAGTGTATATTAGGTTACGCTTTGTGTAACATAATATAATTTATGATAATTTAGTGCAATAAGTAGCAGACGATGTAAACTCAATTGATTGTATGCTTTATGTAAACTATGGGACTTGTCCCGTTTATAACTGAAAGTATAAGATCACAAAAGCACGCGTTAATGTATTCCGTGCAATATAAGGTGGGCCTCATGTTCGCAGCGCGAACAAGACTACCCCCGGTGCTTCCTATTCCAACGGGTTTTCTTCCACTGAAAATCAGCACATTTCCAATCGCAATATCTCAAAAACCGGCTGAAATAAAGTGTATATATTATAGCTTATTGAAGTTATCTTGAAACGCAGTATCAAGTGATCTCTAAAAAAAATTCATTTAAAAATCCGAACTTGACCATCGTATCTCTTAAAATAATAATCGAAGAAAGAATTCGATTATTATTTTATACCTACCTAGTCAATTCCTGGATCATAATTGAGTGCAAACCTTCCGGTAACATTCACTTTTATGAGTCCAGGTTTTTGCATTCCGCGTTGCTCGGCGTGTTTAACTGCCGAACCCTGGTGTATCTTAATATATAAAGCAGAAAGTGTTTGTGTGTTTTTCTGTCGCCTAGAAATTCTCGAACGGTAAACTTAGGGATCACAGAACATGTCGCCCAGCTCATTATACCTACCTAATACAGATGCACGTGGCTATTTAAAAAATGAATATATAAATAAATAAAAAACGATTTTTTTATAAAATCAAAATCTAAATTTCGGGTGAAACCGAATAGCAAAGCTAGTATTTGAAAACGTCGAGCAGGCGCGGTTGATCTTGACAAATTTGATCGCACTCAGGGCATAAGTAATAACATCCACAGGGGGTACAAATTAATTTGCAAAAGCTATTTGTAACTTGACGGTCATTCTAACATATATGTCCGCGAGAAAACGCTCGAGAAGCTTCGCCACCTAGTGGTAACATCGTGGTACTGCTACGGGCGAGGTACAGAGGTGCAAGATGTGAAGATTTCCGACTGCATCGCCGCCTGCGGTGGAGTAAGGAATCTCAGCTTGTGATATCTCCGCTCTATAGAATAATATTCTTGGGTAGTACAATACGCGCGCTTTTTTGGCGGGATACCGTAACGGACATACGCGAACGTAGAGTAACCGTCATTCGAGGTGCTGTACTGCTGTGTGCAGTGCATGTGGTTAGTTATAAATATTTAATATTTCAACTGGTGATCGTCCATCTTTTGAAGGCATCAATTAAACAGGTAAGTATTTTTTTTTCATTAATTTATATACTTTCCTCTTCTTTTTTTTATTTATCTTTTTCCTCTGTCTGATTTTCTGGTTTTTGTCATGGATTCTCGTCCAAAGAAACGCAAATTTAGTCCAAGAACTTTTCTTCGACAATGGTTAGAGCGCGATGATTTTAAACCTTGGCTACAACGCGTTTTTAACGACGATTCCAAATTTCATTGTTCCGCGTGTTGTCAAAATTATATGATTAATAGCGGGTTATCAGAAATAAAAAATCATTTTGGTACAAAATCACACGCCGAGAACGTTTCTAAATTATCCGAAAGTAACAGTGCTGCTTTTGATGATTTTGATGTGAGTGATAGTCCCGAAAATATTAACGAGAAGATTCAGATTGCTGAAATTGCTTTCTGCGCTTTTTTTGTCGAGCACAATATTCCATTTCACATTAGTGCTTATTTAATTGGCCTTCTGAAGGTTATATTTCCAGATTCATATATAGCCAGTAAATTAACCTTGAGCCGCGTAAAATGCAACAAAATTATTACAAACATGCTTTCTAAAGTACAAGTAAATATAATTATTGAAAGTGCTCGACATCATAAATTTTCTATATTTGTTGACGAAAGCACAGATATTTCTAACGTAAAATGGCTCACTTTTTTAATTAAATACGTAAATTCGGAAACTTCTGCAGCTTGTACAGAATTATTAGAATTATTAAAATTAGACGCCATAGTGTGCTCTGCAGAAGGTTTATTTTCAGCATTTCAGAAAGCATTGCACAAAAAGCAAATTCCTGTGCAGAATGTAATGAGACTCACATGTGACAATGCATCAGTGATGATCGGGCGCTTTTCCTCATTTTGTTCAAAACTTAAAACGAAGTGTCCTTCATTAATAACAGTCAATTGTATTTGCCATTCCGCGGCATTAGTATCTAGTAAAGCATGCTCAGAAATCCCAACGTATATTGAAAAATTTATTCGAAATGTAACAGTTTATATTAATAGTAGCGCCAAACGGTCGGCGAATTTTGCTAATGTTCAAGAATTTGTTAATAATAAGTAAAAAAAATGTTAAAATTGTGCGATACGCGTTGGCTAGCCATGCACGCTTGCGTAGCACGCATTCTGGAATGTTGGGATTCGTTAAATTTTTTTTTAATTTCGGAAGTATCTGAAAATCCAAAAAACGATACGGCTCATAATCTACTTCGTGATATAAAAAAAATAGAAACACTAGCTTATCTTTTGTTTCTTAAATATATTTTAAATTATTTCAATTCCTTCAACGCGTTTTTTCAAACCCGCAGGACAGCCGTTCATTTATTATATTCTAAATCTAGACTTTTGTTTCAAGATTTGTGCCGACATATTTTAAAACCAGAATATTCAACAATAAACGACTCGATGTTTCAAAATAATTTTTTTTCCGGTAATAAATTGTTAGACTTGAAGGACATTTACCTAGGTTTTGAGTGTGAATATTATTTGAGGGATCATGTCGATGATAATACTTTGCCCCAGGAAACGTTTCTTGAAATTAAAAAATTTTGCTTAGCTTTTTACATTAGAGCCATTACAGAGATAATAAAACGTTTCCCTTTAAAAGATACATTTTTAGGCAGTTTGCAAGTTTTTGATTTTAAATTAGCACTTTTTGATAGTGATAGAGACTATGCCTTGAATAATTTAATTTACGTTGCACAAAAATTAGGATCTTTTGACCACTTAAAATTAAAAGAAGAATGGAAGAAGAGTAGTTATACTATGAGAGTTCTGAGCCTGCGGGCGAGGGGGTGAGGTGGTGCGAGGGGGTACCACGCTCTTCGACGAGATGGGTGAGGGGGGTGACGTCAAAGGGGGGGGGGATTTCAAAATTTTCAAAATGGCGTCGCGCGCATTTCGTATTGACGCCACCTACCGGGTGTTTAAGATACTTTGAGTCTGCGTCGGTATTTGGGGTCCGTGTTGGTATTTGGGCCCGTGTCGGTAAATTTCCTAGGCTTTTCATACATTTCGTATTGGCGCCACCTGGTGGATGTTGGATTTTTAAGATACTTTGGGCCCGCGTTGGTATTTGGGGCCCATGTCGATAAATTTCCTAGGTTTTTCATACATTTCGTATTGGCGCCACCTGGTGGATGTTGGATTTTTAAGATACTTTGGGTCTGCGTTGGTATTTGGGGTCCGTGTCGGTAAATTCCCCAGGTTTTTTCATACATTTCGTATTGACGCCACCTGGTGGATGTTTAAGGTACTTTGGGCACGCGTCGCCGCCGCGCAATCACCGTACGCGTGCGGGGATCGGTGCGCAGGCGCGACCGCGACCGATTCGTGGAAATTCGCGTCTTCAACGATGATTTCTGAGAAAGAGGGTGGACCAGGAGAAAAGATTTTTTCTGAGGAAATATTTGAATCGTGGTACCGGTACAGCACACGTGCAATGATGTAAACATAGAACGATAATTATTGTAAATCAATCGTCGCGATAGCCCATGGAATAAACACGACATTGCACCGTGCCATCCCGCGTGTTTATATCTGAGCAGGATTGAACGCATTTTTGGTGCCTACGTGCACGCGCTTCATGCCATATGTTTATATTTGAATCGTGGGACCGATACAACGCACGTGCAATGATATAAACATAGAGCGATAATTATTGTAAATCAATCGTCGCGATAGCCCATGGAATAAACACGACATTGCATTCGATTATGATTTCCGAGAAAGAGGGTGATATCTGAGCATTGACTTTTCCCAAGACCATGCCTCTAAGAAGTATCCTCGAGAAAATGCAATGTCCCGGAAGCAATAAATTAGGCGTTGCGATCACGCGACCAACTAAGCGATAATTATTCGGGGTAGAGTTCCGAGTATTTTCACGTTCGAGAACAGGGTGAGTATCCTTATCGAGAATAGGGCGAGTATCCTCATCGATGTTGTTGTAAGTCATTCGTCGCGGTAGTCCATGGAGTAAACACGACATTGCACCGCGCGATACTATGTGTTTACATTTGAATCGTGGGAGTGGTACAACAACCCTGTATGGGTGAACCTAAATCGAAGATACGTTCGAACTGCAGCTAACGTAAGCATAGAGCGATGACGACACAAGATCTCGGGTAGGGTAGGTGGCTAGTATATTAAACTCTCAGTCTCTCGGTGAAAATCGTGAAATACGTTACGCGTGCATAACATGGACTCTTTCGTGAATTCGTATAAGTCGTTGCAGGGGGGTGATCAAACAGTTGCGTACCGAAGAAGAGTTTAGTGAGTGGTTTATATCGTGTAACGAGTGTATGCACCTTATCAATGAATATCTTAAGACTCAAGGAGTATCGGAATTTGAACAAGTACGTTTGAAAGTACTTAAGATTAATATTGAAAAGTGCGAGCATCGGTTCGAATCAAAATAGCAAACATACTCAGTGAAGAGGACGCGCGAGATTTATTGCTAGCGTCTTCTTCCGACGACGGTGATTATTGGGTGAGTCCTTTATCGTCGATACCGCAGTTGGATGACGAAACACTGGCAATCGAGAGGCATAAGATTCGCGATACATTAAGCACCCCATCATTATTCGAGACGTCATGGATCAACATCTTCCGACAGGGATTTATGCAATTACCGCGTGAACATCGTCAAGTGTTACGCCATATCGCGCGATATAGTGTTGTGAGCAAATGCACAATATATTGCATCGTTGCTGATAAGGATCTGTGTCGCAAGCGGCCGAAGTACACTACCGCGATTGCATGTACACCGTTGACACTTCTACACGACATCGAAAACGACTCGGTCCAAGTACGAGAAGTATTGTATCCTGAAACATTGAAACTCACAGTACACGAGTTTTTGTCTCGGGAATTATCAAAATATTTGGATAATTGTATGAGTCTACCGCGAAACTCGAAACGTATACTTACACCGCTGAGTTTTCGATGGCCTGCTGAGGACTATGACCATTTCACCTGGAAGAGACGCATCAAGAAATTGAATGAAATCGTACGTCTGTGGGAGGTGAACTATTTGTGAAGTAGTGAATTATGTGTGAAGAAGTGAACATGGAGATGATCATGGACATGTACAGGGTTTTGACCCAGAGGTCGAAGCTTATACATTCTGTTGAGGAATTCCTAGACTGGTCGAATCAGTGTGACTCGTGTATACGACGCATCGTTGAGTATCAGAGCAGCGGAGGAGTGCCCGTGAACACGAAACAACGCCTGGTGTCGTTGAACGTGCAAATAACAACATTGCGTGCGGACGTGCGGGAAAACAACTTTTCGCGAGTAGGGTACGGGGTTTCGGCTCAATCGACAACACCCAAAGTCGTATGGGAAGACGTGGAAACTGCGTTTACAAGTCGTATTTCGACCGGCGCGGTCATCAACGTGGGATACGTTGATCCACGTCAATTTTTGGAGGGTGCTCGACACATAGTAATGTCACGCGTCACGAATGCTATCACGGCACATAATGGTGTGTCTGTGAATACAATCTTAAACGCGGAGTTTATGTTAGGTGTGAATATGGACATCAAAAGTTTCAATACGCGAAATCATACACTGTTATTAGATTCGAACGTGCGCGAGTGGTACTCGAAGTGCGTGATCGCTCCTACGCTAGTGGCACTCGATGAGTTTCAAGATCGTGACAGTGGATGGACCCTAAGGGCAGTGCTAAACATTTTAGTAAATATTAATAAGTATAATCCGCTTCGAGCCGGTTGTGATATTGACGTAAAGCTTCCGCAGGCCGTGGTCCAGAAAAAAGCGGTGGTGAATGTAAAGAGCGGGGACAATGCATGCTTCCTATGGTCGGTCGTCGCCAGTTTGTATCCTGCTGCTACGCATGGGGGGAGGTGTGGATCATATCCACATTACGGGACGGTGCTTTGCACGGACGATATAACTCTTCCCGTGACGTTGAATCAGCTGGCAAAGTTCGAGAGTTTGAACAACGTGTCGGTGAACGTGTACACGTGGTCCGATGGAAGCTGTGCACCGCTGCGTTTAACCAAGGATAAACGCGAGAGACATGCAAACCTACTACTTGTGCAGGATAACGAGGGCACTAATCGTTATCACTTCACCTGCATTCGCAGTCTATCGAGGTTGATTTCGAAGCAGCTCGGCAGCCGCAATGGTCGAGTATTCGTTTGCGAAAGGTGAGTAAAAATGCGGAATATTCTAATCGCTGTATTATTCATTCATATGTTTTATTATTGATGTTATTATCGTTGTAGATGTCTGAATTACTTCTATTCGATCGAGCGATTAAACAAACACAACGTGGACTGCCAACACATGAACGAGTGTACCATCGAATTACCGTCCGCGAAGGATAAATGGTTGCGATTCAAAAATTTCAAACATAAAGAACGAGCACCATTCATCGTCTACGCGGACTTCGAGTGCATGCTGGAGGACGTCGAGCCTGCGGAGCGGAGTCATACGTACACGTACCAACATCACAGAGTGTACAGCGTAGGATACTACATCCATTGTTCCACCGACGCGTCTCTGTGCCGTTATCGCGCATATCGTCATGACTCCGAGTGCGTGAAATGGTTCGTGCAGGAACTTCGTGACTTTGCTGACACTGCGTATTCATGGTTGCGAAACGCGAAAGAAATGAAACCGCTAACGAATCAACAGTTGCATAGTCATAACAGTGCGATCGCGTGCCACGTGTGCGGACAACCCTTCGTCGACACGAACATAAAAGTGCGCGACCATTGTCACTCGACGGGCGAGTACCGAGGCGCAGCCCACGTGTCTTGTAACTTACTGTTTCAGCGATCGTACACGATACCGGTTGTATTTCATAATCTGTCGGGCTATGACGCTCATTTCATAATTAAGGAGTTGGCGTCCGCGTTCGAGGGGCAAATCAACCTGCTACCAGTGACGAAGGAACGGTATATATCGTTCACTAAACACGTCAAGGGGATCGACTCCAAGAACAACGATTGGAAGAGGGGGTTGAAGTTTAGATTCATCGATTCGCTGAAGTTTTTGACCGCGAGTCTGGAGAAACTCGCTTCGGACCTTGGCAAGGAACGGCTTGTGATTCTACGACACGAGTTTAAAGACACACCGGACTATCAATTCAATCTCCTGACCAGGAAGGGCGTATTCCCATACGACTACGTAACGTCATACACCAAGCTGAATGAAACGTGTTTACCGTCCCGCGAAGCTTTCTATAACCGGTTGAACGATAGCACCGCGTCGGAACTTGATTACGTGCATGCCGTGAACGTGTGGAATACTTTTCCCATAAAGACATTAGGTGATTACAGTGATTTGTATTTGAAAACAGATGTACTGTTACTCGCAGACGTATTCGAGGGTTTCCGCACTGACTGTATTTTGAGTTACGATCTAGATCCCGCGCATTATTATACATTACCAAGTTTCACGTGGGACGCGATGCTTAAGTATACCGATGTACAATTAGAACTTTTGACGGACGTGGACATGCTACTGTTCGTGGAGCGTGGGATACGTGGCGGTCTGAGCCAGTGCTCGCACAGGTATGCGCGAGCCAATAATAAGTATCAGCCCACAGCGAAGTACGACAAGTCGATGCCGTCAACGTATCTAATGTACTTTGACGTCAACAACTTGTATGGATGGGCGATGTCGCAGGCTATGCCACACAGAGGGTTTCAATGGTTGGACGATGCGACAGTGACCGCGCTCGACGTATCATCCTTACCCGACGATAATGGACCCGAGGGATACCTGTTAGAGGTGGACATCGAATATCCCAAGGAGATTCACAACGCACACGCGGACCTTCCATTCTGTCCGGTGCGCGAGCACGCGCCACATGGTAAACAGACCAAGCTACTTGCCACGCTCGACGATAAGGAGCGATACGTCATCCACTATCGCTACCTGAAACAGTGTGTGCGATACGGATTACGCGTGAAGAAAATTCATCGAGTGTTGCGATTTGATCAATCACATTGGTTGCGTGATTACATTCAATTGAATACCGATTTGAGGACACGCGCCACGAGCGAATTTCAAAAGACTCTATACAAGTTAATGAATAACGCGGTGTACGGGAAAACAATGGAAAATGTGCGGAATCGTGTAGACGTGAGACTGGTTATGCGGTGGGACGGTCGTTATGGTGCGGAAGCGCTGATCGCGAAGCCTAACTTTCATAGTCGTACGATCTTTTCGGAACAACTCGTTGCAATCGAAATGCGAAAACTTAAAGTGAAGTTAGACAAGCCGATATACGTGGGGATGAGTGTACTGGACGTATCGAAAGAATGCTTGTACGAATTTCATTATTCATATATGCGTGCAAAGTTCGGTGATCATTGTAAGGTTCTATACACCGACACCGACAGTTTAATGTATAGTGTGGAATGCGAGGATGTGTATGAAACGATGAAGTGTGACATCGCTCGGTTCGACACGAGTGATTACGCGGTGGACAATCCGTATGGTATGCCTCGTGTGAACAAAAAGGTACCGGGACTCATGAAAGATGAGAACAATGGCACCTTAATGACCGAATTCGTCGGACTACGATCAAAGATGTACGCGACTAGAACGTTTAACGCTGCATTGGAGTCTACGATTGAAAATAAAAAAGTGAAGGGTGTGCGGAGACACGTAGTCGCGAATGAAATACAATTTGGCGATTACATTCGCTGTCTTTATGATCTAATCGAGAAATCGGTTCGACAGAGTAATATACGCTCCAAGAAGCATGATGTGTATTCCGTGAGTGAGGAAAAGAATGCCCTCAGCCCATTCGACGATAAGCGGTGTGTCTTAGCCGATCGAATCAGCACCCTTCCGTGGGGGCATTATCGAATCCCCGAGCTCCAGACCCACGAGTTACTCGAACGTGCGCCCGACGAGCCCATCGTGCCCCACGAGTCCTTAGAGCCTCACGAGTCAATCATTGTATAGTGTGTTTGTATGCTTGCATGTACATATGTATATACCTTACGTTGTAAACGTTTCTTTATTCATACCATTAGGAGCCTATTTACGAATATCTAATATATGTATATAGCGTAGAATAGTTAAAGATATATTTCTACTTCTTTATTAAGATTAATTATATGCATATGTGTGAAAAAAAAGAGACGAATAATTGAATAAACGTGTAATATATGTATTTATTTATTTCAGTAACATAGAGCGTGTTTATAATCGGGAATCATAGAATATCCTTATCGCTTATCCACGAGTTTCGCGACGAATCAAATCCGAGCCATTTAACGTACACCTGGTTTCCCTTGCGACGAATAATCTTCTCGATCAGATAGATGTCAGGATTCGGGACCGAATGCAGTTCGTACTCGTAGAATCCACCCGAGATCGGCTCTCCTGCGGAATCGCGTAGAATGTACGTCACCGGACAGGTCCGTTGTACGGTTACGATTTCGAACACCTCGGTTGACCAGTTCGGAGTGTACCCCTTCTCGAAGAGGGTCTTGAACTTGCTCACGCGTACCTTGTCACCGACTTTGAATTTCGCGCGTCGTCGAATACCTTTCGATGTGGATAGGGGGGTGGGTTCATTCACGGCCAACGACAAACGTGTCGCGGGGGTCACGTCAACGGGTCGGGCGTTGATCGTTCGATGCTTGCGATGATTGTAGGTGCGTACGAGTGTAGGTAACAGGTCGATCCAACGATAGGACGCGTTCAAGGAGAATTGTTTCCACATGAGGTTTTTCAGCGTACGATTGAAACGTTCGACGATCGACGCTTTCATCACGCTGTACGTGGAGTAGTGGTTGATCCTGCGGGTCTTCATACATCGTTGAAATTCCGCGTTGTAAAACTCCTTACCCATGTCGGTTTGTAAATTTCGCGGACATCTATCGCTCTGTCGCAATACGATCGTGAACGCCGCGGTTACGTCGCGTCCGCTTTTCGTTTTCACAGCTACGGCCCATGCATACTTGCTGAACGCATCGATGATCGTTAGTATGTAGTGATATCCTCGATTTTGCTTCGCGTACGGACGCATCTCCACCAAATCAGCCTGCCACAAATCATCGTAGCCGCGAATCACGACGGGTCGCCGCGGAAAATTTCGTCTCGCGGGTGCATGTAATTCGTTCACTAATTGTACTCGCTCCTTGTTCATACTTCGCGGATTGGCGGGGGTGATCGCGGCGATTCAAGGATGATAGAAGTAGTATGAGTTCCTCGAGTGTTCGTAAAATACAAGCGGTGCACGTTTTTCGCGATCGTTCGTCATCATTCGACGATTCGGAGCCGCTATCGTAAGGGTCAGGATCAATAATCATTGGCGTCGTCGACCCTCATTAGCTTCGTTATCGCAGTCGGCGTCGCTGTTGATGTCGTGAACTCTTCGAGTCTGTCATTCAAGTGATCCGAGCGTCGTTCCATCGCGTTATTTAAATCATCCTCTAACCGAGATAATTGCGCGTTAACTCGCGTCTCGAGTTGAGATCGTTGATACTCGGCGTCCAGTCGCGCGTTCGCGATAGCCGTTTCGATTTTTCGGGTAAAGCGATCGTCCGCCGCGGACAATAGTCTAGTCATTGTCATCACCGCTTCGTTGTTATTGTTGTTGATGTTGTTATTGCGTAACGAGGTGCCAAACTTGTTCACCGACATAACGACGCGTGCGCGCGAACACTACTGACGCGGCGATTAAGGGATCGTTCAATTTAAGATATGTCCGGCCTCGCGAAGTTCCTCCATGATGGATGCGATTTCGTTATCGTGACCCGTGTGACCTGCCGCGCGCGATGCCATGAGCAATCTCAGTCTATCGACTAATTCATTCGGATTATCCCAGTACACGTAATCGATCGCGTTATCGGTGACCGTCATGGATTCGTCGATGGGTAATCCTAAACCTTGTCGCGTGCCCGCGGTGCCCGTACCGCCCGCGCCGTTACCCCTGCCCCTAACGCGTCTGATACCCGATGTCCGCACCCCGCCGATTATCGCGGATATAATTTTCTTGTATTTGTATCCCTTGTTACCCAACGTGCGCTTGCTCGGTGAATGGTTTCGCTTATGCGCGTTCGTTGATAATAAGATGCGTCGGTACGAGTAAAAATCCGCGTCCGTGCACGTGCGAATGTTCGGCATTCGCATGAACAACAGTTCGTACAAGCCCCGAGTGCCCGCGTGTCGCGTTCCGTTGACGCGAATGTCGTCACCATCCTCGTCCATGGAGAGTACGGAATCACCGATCATTAGGTCTTCGTCGGACCCCAAGTATACGCCGTACACGTTGTCAATTCGTTTCTTCGTGTCGGTGAATAACAGTCGTAAATATTCTCGCGACAACGGTCCTTTGGCGTTTCGAAGATACACTTCGATATCATCCGCGGGGTTGCGTAGCGTATCCAAATCGTAAACCTTTGCTGACGACTCATCATCCTGAATTTTTTCACTGTCTTCGTCGTCAACATCATCAACAACAACATCATCAACATCGTTATTATTGTTGTCGTTGTCATTGTCATTATCATTATCGGTGTCGTTATCGTTGTCGTTGTCGTTGTTGTTGTCGTTGTCGTTGTAGTTATCCTTGTCGTTGTCGTGGTCGTTGTCGTTGTCGGTGTCGTCGTCGTCGTCCTCCTCCTCATCGTCGTGATCGTTATAATATGGAAGGTTATTCAGACGTTCCTTGGATGTATACGGAGTAACGGGTCGAAGTCTCTTCGATGATTGTTGTTGGTCGTATTCATGTTTCCTCTTCACTGACCACGATCGAGGTGTTGAGGGCGTTTTCAACGCGGACGAATTTTCGATCAATCGGTTTAACGGTTCAACGATGGGACGCGTGCTCGCCTCCACAGCTGCATCCGCAGTCATTTTACCAATTTTCAAGGCTAAACACTTTTTACGTATAACGTCGCTGACTTTAGCGATTTCCACCTTTGCGTCCATACCTTGGCGCTTCGTTCTTTTTTTTTGGTGTTTCGTTCCTTTTTGATGTTTCGTCCCTTTTTGTCGATGAAGTCGACGATGTTTTCGCGTATGCTTCGCGTCGACTTTGCTCGAGGTTATCGGAGTCGTCATCGTTGTCGTTGGTTCGCTAGACATTTCGTGTTGCTCGATGAATGACTCGCGGTTTACTGATGTCAACGAGCTACGACGAACTCGTTAAATCCTCTTCGATATCGACCTTCGTACATAGAACTATCCTTATCGATCACCACGAAATCGTATCGTCGACGCCAACATCTCGCGCACATGTCGTTGAACGACTCGAACGTCATGTCTGTATTCACGTGATCGTTGTACACGTGACGTAAGTTCATGCCGTCTTGTTTGAACAGCATGAGGAAATTCGTGTTATCCCTGATTAAATATTTAGGTATTCTAGCGTACGACTGACACAAATAAAAGCAATCCACGTTCGCATGACGACCCATGGAGAAGTATTCGCGTATCGCGTTCTGTTCGTCGCATGCCACGTCGTCGAATACGAAGATCGAATCGGGCCGAGCGTCTCTAGGTGGAACGATCTCAGCGTTGTCCGAGTAGGGAAAGTATTCGATTCCATCGACGAGTGAGAACACCTGCTCGAGATATCGATACTTTGGCTGATGCAATGATTTCGAGTACACGTACACGTTCTCGAAGCGTAAACCGTTCGGACTCTCTAGCATGCTCAGAAGCACGTTCGTTTTTCCACACCCGGACGGGCCGCAAATCACGCCTCGCACACTATTCGGCAACAACGGGCCGTGTCTGTTCGATCGACTCGCATCGCTATCATCCTCGAGCATTCTGTTCGCGGTCACGCGAATAACGTCCGACTGTTTCGCGAATCGCATGTTACCGGTGTTTCTCAGGTACTCGCGCGCGTGTGACGAAGCACGACTATTTATATTCGTGGCACGCGTCACCCAGGTCACTATCACTGTGATCGGCTAAGCGCGCGTACGCGTTTATTATTGCAGTAGCTATTGTGACTATTCTAACGTATATGGTAGCATCAACGACTGCGACGTCTCACGGACTAGGCAAGAATCAGAAGAGGAAGAAGAATCTTAAGAAGAATAAGAGAAAGACTGGATCAGGTCTCGTGAACGGTATCATAAACCGTCTACCGTTCGAACTACACGTTCCGGGTTATCAGTTCTGCGGACCGGGGACGCGTTTGCTAAAGCGATTGGCTCGTGGCGACGAAGGTGTGAATCCCTTGGACGCAGCGTGTCGCGACCACGATATCGCGTACTCTCGTCGAAAGGATTTAGAGGGGCGACACGAGGCGGATCGTGCGCTAGCCGAACGAGCGCGAGAACGAGTTTTCGCGAACGACGCGACCTTTGGTGAAAAAGCAGCCGCGACTGGAGTGTGGGCAACGATGAAGGCTAAGACTAAACTCGGCATGGGTATGAGAAGGACGAAACGTAAACAGAGAAAGTCTGGAAGGAAACATCCTCAACGGCGACGACGACGACATCGTAGTCTACGAGTGGCGAAACGCGGTGGCTTTCTTCAATTTCTTCCGCTCGTGCTACCTGCTTTATCGGCTATCGGGGCATTGGCCGGTGGAGCGGCTGGTATTACCAAAGCGGTCAACGATTCGAAGGCCTCGCGAAAACAACTGGAAGAGACGTTGCGTCATAATCGGGCGATGGAAGGGCGAGGGATGCATCTGACACCGTACAAGCGAGGTGCGGGTTTGAATCCTAGACGTCGAAGCCAACGACGACTGAGATCAAAGAAAAAAAAAAACGTCGATCGAGTAGGCGCGTGGCGACGGTGGCGGCGATAACGCAACAACCTATGACGAACCTGCAATTAGAACGCGAATGCGCTAGCATCCCGTTCTTTCGAGGGGTGTTTATGCGCGACACACTTCCCACGCGCGTACGAAGCAACGAATGTGGCATCGCGAATCTGGACGAGAATCGAGGCGTCGGTACGCACTGGGTCGCGTACGCGAAACGCGGGCCGCGAGTACAGTACTTTGATAGTTTTGGGAATCTGCGACCTCCAGCGGAATTGATCTACTATTTCGGACATGGTACAACAATCACGTATAATCACAATCGTTTTCAACGTTTCGACGAGATGAATTGCGGTCGCTTGTGTATGCAATTTTTACAGCAAAAGTCTATCGAATTATGGCCTATATACTAATAATATCGGTATGTGTACTAAGATTATGTTACAATGGATCCATGCGTAATGACAATTCACACCTCCTATAATAATAAAGACTCATAATATCGATAAAATGCCGAGTATTCGTACGCGCGCGTCACTTACCACCTCTCCGTCTCGCGAGTGTAATCTATGATATGTCGTTCACGCTTACGTTAACGGGTCGCAGTAGCGTGCTCACGGTAAACTATTTCCCTCCGATAGATTTGAGTGATGGTCAATACGAATTAGGACTCGCGGACTTGGAGACGTTTCACACGATACCGAACATCGACTCGAGCAACGATAAATTCTATTTCGTCGTGAATTATGACACCGAAAACAATACCATCGCTGACACCATTCATGAATGCATTACGATCCCCCACGGCTCCTACGAATTAGACGCTATCGCCGAGTATCTGAAGCAACGATTACTCGATCGATATCCTCGAAGACGCGGAAACAACGATAGCAACGATGACGACAAGTACCCTCTAATGCTACGAGCTAACAACAACACCATGAAAAGTGAGCTGTACTGCTCGTTCTTTGTAGACTTTACGAAACCGAACAATGTGGGCTCGTTGCTAGGATTTTCTCCGAATCGCGTCTTATTACCGAGAATCTGGCACGAGTCCGACGTACCCGTGAATATTATAAACGTTAACGTGATCAGAGTAACGTGCAACGTCACTACCGGCGCGTACAGCAACGATAAACCGGTACACACGATTCATGAATTTTCACCTCGCGTACCGCCGGGATATAAGATATCGGAAACTCCGCGACACGTCATTTACCTGCCGATCGTCGCACGAGCAATACACGATCTAACGTTGTGCATCGTCGATCAACACGATCGTCCTATAGATTTCCGCGGAGAAGAAATAACTATTCGTTTGCACGTTCAACGACGTCCGCGCGATAGGCTAGCGTGACTACACGCGTATTCGTGGGTGTGTAGTATGTTAGTGTTAGATCACGCGTACGAATCATCAATCGTCGCTGCCGCTGCTACTCCTGCTGCCTCTGTCTCGCGTCATCGGCGCAATCCTTTATCGGAAGGCGAAAGTAGAAGAATAAAGGTTGGTGGAGCGATAAGAAGAGGATCCATAAGGAGGAGAAAGCCGTTGACTCGTCCGAACGTACGTTTCTTACGATCGTTAGGTTTCATCGTCGCCTATTAGACACGCAACCACGATGTCGATTATTCTGGATGTGGCAAATACGCCAACCTTTGACAATCGTATCACGAAGATCGAGTTACACACGTACAATCCATACGCCAACACGACGTTCGATAATAGCGACGAGATAAGAATCCCCATACAGCAGCAAGATCTATACACGCTTCCGTGCGAAAGTTTTCTCTACATCGAAGGTCGTGGCACGTTGACGGCGCATGATGCGAAAGGCCCGGCAACGTCCGCGACCGCTGTTCTCGACAATAATTGCGTTGCGTTCATGTTCGATGAGATTCGATACGAATTGAACGGTGTCGAGATCGATCGTTGTCGGAATCCAGGAATCACAACTACATTGAAAAATTACGTTTCGTTGTCGGCCGAGAGGAGTAAAGTGCTTGCGAATGCCGGTTGGAATTATGCCATCGATTACAATAAAGATATTTTTCATTCGGGTGCTTTCAATTTCTGCGTACCCCTGAACATGTTATTAGGATTCTGCGAGGATTACAAACACATCGTAATGAACGCGCGGCACGAGCTAATACTTATACGATCGCGTGTAGATTCGAACGCGATGCACTGCACCTCCGCCACTGCGATACCGAAACTAGAGATACGCAAGGTGCAGTGGCGTATGCCCCACGTTGTTTTGGAGGAAGTGAATAAGTTATCGATGCTGCGTATCCTGGAAAGCGGTCGGCCGATCGCGATGAGTTTCCATTCGTGGAGCCTGCATGAGTACCCGTTACTGCAAGAGACAACGAAACACACGTGGACCGTGAAAGCTACGTCGCAAATTGAGAAACCTCGATTCGTGATATTCGCCATGCAAACCAATCGAAAGAATCGTCCCGATAAATGCGCGGGTGTATTCGACCCGAATCGTCTTACGAACGTTCGACTGTATCTAAATTCCGAGACGTATCCGTACGATGACTTGAACTTAGATTTCGATAAGTATAAATACGCGCTCCTATACGATATGTACGCGAAATTCGGCAGATCGTACTACGGTCACGGAGAACCGTTGCTGAACGCGATCGAATTCTTACAATACGCACCTATCGCGGTCATAGATTGTTCCAGACAAAACGAGTCGTTGAAAAGTGCTACGGTGGATGTGCGAATAGATTTCGAATGTAAAGAAAATATCCCCGCTAATACTACCGCTTTCTGTTTGATAATACACGATCGTATAGTCGAATACGGCCCTTTAACCAACGTGGTACGCAAACTAATATAGCATGCGTACATATATTATTACTACTACTACTACTAATACTACTACTACTACGGATACTGCTACTGTTTTAAAACGTCGATGTCGAAGACCTCAGTTACCGTTCCGACTCCGTCACCGCCGGTGCTACCTAAACGAATAATAATGTTCGCCATTGTCGATCTGCAAGGTTTCAATATCGAACGTGAGTTCGTCGCCAAAGAGATCGCGATTCGCGCAAACAGCCACAATGATAAAACGACGACAACTACGACGATAATCAGCCATTGGATCTTCGAACCACCATACTTCGTGAAACATCTGAATTCGTGGGATAACCGTCAAGCGTCCTGGCTGGCGAAGCATCATCACGGACTTCGTCTGACGGCTATGTTCCATACTCCAAACTTCAGGGGCTCCTCACCAGCGTACTCGCGAACATTGACTTCGTCATCGTGAAAGGTGCGGAAAAGAAAACGTGGATGCTGCAACTACTACCTAACATAATCGTGGAGGATGTATGCAATTTGTACGAACTGACGGCGCGAAAGATCAACAACAACAACAACAGTAATGACAACGCTCGAACTGTCGAAGACGACGGTGGCTACGACGTTGACGATGATTATTGCGGGATCATACCTGACGTCCCTAATCTGAAGTCTATGTCTTCAACGAATGCTATTCGATGTGCATTTCACAACAACTGCGGTGTTTGCGCGCTAGAGAATGTCGAGAAAATATGGAATTATATACGTAGCGTCACCTAATGTAAGTCTCACACACGCATTGCATCTACTTTACGCGTCATATGCAGAGAAACGAATATGTAAGAGTTATATTTTTTTGTTTTCTTTAGTGAACACAACGACGGCGGTGATGAGATCAATGACAACAGCGGCTGATTCCTCTACCCACGAGCATGAATATCCCCTCCCATACGAATGTTACTTTTACGCAAATACTGATTTTATAATTTAAGGACGCATGGATTGATGGATGTACATTAATAAACATACACTGTTTTGAATAAAAATTATATTTATTTTAAAAAATGTTAAATTTATAAAAAATTAAATTTTATAAAAAATTAAATTTATAAAAATTTTAAATTTATAAAAATTTTAAATTTATAAAAATTTTAAATTTATAAAAAATACTTTATTTTAAAATCTATGTGACGTTACGTTCTGCAACACACAAAGAAAACACCAAATTATTATTATATAAAACGTTGGTAATAGCATGCGAAACATCGAACAATTCAAATTCGTTTGTACTCACTCCGTAAATAGTAGGGGGAGATCCCAAAACTCGTCTTCAGACGATGGAAACTGCTCCTTCACAATATCCACCCGCCACTTACGCCGGACCGATCGAATTTTCCACCGTAGTTCGCGGCAGATCCGTCCATCATTTCTCGTCGGGTATTGGCGATGCTGAGACAAACACATGACCCGATTAAAACATCGTCGAATGATGTATGCGTATTAATATAATTTTACCAAACGTCACTTACGAGTAGCTGGATGAGGACTTCGCGATCACCTTCGCGCGCCCGGGCCTCGATGTCAGCTCGACGCTGAAACAAACGTGTAAATCGATTAACACATCGTCAATTGATGTACGCGTATCAGAATAATTCTTCCGAAACATCACTTACGAGGCGCCCGACCGTCCCGAGGTAATCATCACTCCATTCGGCCATTTGGATCTCACGCTCATGCTGCAACAAACACACGATTCGATTAGAACACTGTTGAATAGTGTACGCGCATCAATATTTTTTTTGTGAAACAATACTTACGAGATATCGAATGGCATCCCGCCGCTCCACGCGCCACGCCCTCATCAGATTATCGAGAAAATACTGAAACAAATGTATAACTTTGTTAGAAGACTGCCTAATCGAATAAACATACCAATTCAATTTACACAAAACTATACTTACAATTTTTCGCATCAATTCATCCAACTCGGCGTGCCATACATGTTCAATTTCCCCATGCCATTGCTATAACAAACGCACAAATTCATTACAATATCGTTGAATGGAATACGCGTACCAATTATCGTTGAATGGAATACGCGTACCAATTCAATTCTTACAAAACTGCACTCCAATATTTTTGCGAAACAATACTTACGAGAAATCGAATGGCCTCCCGCCGCTCCACACGCCACGCACTTACTAGATTATCGAGTAAATCCTGAAACAGACGCATAACTTTGTTAGAAGATTCCCTAATTGAATAAACACACCAATTCAATTTACACAAAACTGTACTTACAATTTTTTCCGTCAACTCGTCCCGCTCAACATGCCACGCATGCTCAATTTCTCCGTGCCGTTGCTATAACAAACGCACAAATTCATTAGAATATCGTCGAATGGAATACGCGTACCAATTCAATTCTCACAAACTGCACTTACAATGCATAGCTGCATCTCAAATGCGTTGATTCTTGTTATTGAACCCATGGTTTATTTTTTGGAAAAATGCTTGTATTAACTGCACTGGTCCGTGCGACGGTGATCGACACCCTTATATACATTTCGTTTCCCTAGCCTAGAAGATGTTCCAATGCATTGCAGAGTGGGGGTAGTTTTCAAGTAGGGTAGTCTTGAGGTATGGTGGGGATGTCTACGTCACAGTTTCTTCACATCCTTCTTATTCCTCGATGATTTTATAATATGAAACTAATTATTCCAGCTTATAGTATACTTTTATGACTCATGCTTTTATGATTCGCATCGCGAATTGTCTCCGCCTCTTCTGTGGCATGCATGCTCCTTGAATTTGTCATGCATATCATTTTGAATTTGTCATGTATTCTCTAACCCTTGTGCGGTAAACATACACGTCTTGACCGTCATCATCACTGATGTGATATACTTTCACACATTGACATGTACGTGTACGTGAATCAGTATAAAATGACGTGGGTCAGTCCTGTGGACTTCATTACACCACATACGCTCGAGTGCTAACAAGTATCGTTCGCGTCATTTTTTCCGCTGATGAGAATCATACGTCGTGCATATCAAAATGTACAAACGCAACTTAAACGAATCATCCTGCACATCCGACAACGATGGAGGTCTTCCAAATAAACGTCAACGACAACAATCCAGTATGAGGTATGTATACGTTACTATACACTTTACACTTACTTTATTCACTGTAAACGCAAATGAACGAAGTATTAATTTCATGTACATATTTCTTACAGTTCTGGATCCACAACGTCTAAAACGTTGAAAACATCAAAACCATCAATCGTACGGATCCTGGGACGTGATTACCCACTGACCGCAACAGCTTATAAACGGTTAACTATTGGGATTCGTATTGGGATGGATTCGTGCCACGTTGAGATCGCCATAGCCGACAACAAAGGCTGTGAGGTGTGCTTTTCAATGTCTACGTGGATGCTCCTGCTGCAAAACGAGGCGGACATACTCCAACGATTACGCAGCAACGCAACATCAACCCAAACCCCAATCACAATTGACCATTTACGACTAGAATTCACGCGTATGCATGCCGATCAACTTATTAAAATCACCGATAATCGCGCTGTCATATATATGACTGAAGCCACGGTGTGTAAACTATTCGCGTACAAACATTGCATTCAACATATGTTCTCCTGGTTGACAGAAAATATATACTCTGTAAGCAGTAAATATGCTACCTTCGTAGACGTTCTGCGTACCGCTACGACACCAACGAATTATGTGAAATTAATTTCCGAAAGCGAGCACTTCGAGCAACATTCTTTGATTGATTGTGAATTGTTGGCGTTAGGATTACAATCCATGCTGCGTGATATAAACCACGCGCCATTGTAGTATGTACATATATTTTAATAATAAATTAATGACTTTCACATCAATACCTGTAACGCATCATTTATAATATCCTTCTTACATATCCTTCTTACATATCCATATATTAATTCTGAGAGGCATAGTCTTAGCGAGTGTCAATAGTGTTTTCGAATATGCAATCTGTGGAATGTCCGGACCCACTGCCACGACCCTCGACTTGTAGCCCCATCGAGAATGGTACTTGAGACGTCGCCCTATTCTCGATCGTGAAAATACTCGGAACGTGACCACGAATAATTATCGCTTTAGGTTTACATGGGTTGCTTACGCGAACGCAACGCCTAATTCATTTCTTCAGGGGCATCGAGTTTTCTCGAGCGTACTTCTCAGAGGCCTGGACTTGGCGAATGTTAATACCGTTTTCGGATAGGCGATATGGGTGGTTCTGACACTGGTCTAATGTAAACCAGATGGTCGCGGGGCTATGTACGAATTCTTTTCACCCCTACACGCTCCCACGACGCTTGACTTGCAGACCCTCGAGAAGGGTACTTGAGACGTTGCCCTGTTCTCGAACGTGAAAATACTCGGAACTCTACCCCGAATAATTATCGCTTAGTTGGTCGCGTGATCGCAACGCCTAATTTATTGCTTCCGGGACATTGCATTTTCTCGAGGATACTTCTTAGAGGCATGGTCTTGGGAAAAGTCAATGCTCAGATATCACCCTCTTTCTCGGAAATCATAATCGAATGCAATGTCGTGTTTATTCCATGGGCTATCGCGACGATTGATTTACAATAATTATCGCTCTATGTTTATATCATTGCACGTGCGTTGTATCGGTCCCACGATTCAAATATAAACATATGGCATGAAGCGCGTGCACGTAGGCACCAAAAATGCGTTCAATCCTGCTCAGATATAAACACGCGGGATGGCACGGTGCAATGTCGTGTTTATTCCATGGGCTATCGCGACGATTGATTTACAATAATTATCGTTCTATGTTTACATCATTGCACGTGTGCTGTACCGGTACCACGATTCAAATATTTCCTCAGAAAAAATCTTTTCTCCTGGTCCACCCTCTTTCTCAGAAATCATCGTTGAAGACGCGAATTTCCACGAATCGGTCGCGGTCGCGCCTGCGCACCGATCCCCGCACGCGTACGGTGATTGCGCGGCGGCGACGCGTGCCCAAAGTACCTTAAACATCCACCAGGTGGCGTCAATACGAAATGTATGAAAAAACCTGGGGAATTTACCGACACGGACCCCAAATACCAACGCAGACCCAAAGTATCTTAAAAATCCAACATCCACCAGGTGGCGCCAATACGAAATGTATGAAAAACCTAGGAAATTTATCGACATGGGCCCCAAATACCAACGCGGGCCCAAAGTATCTTAAAAATCCAACATCCACCAGGTGGCGCCAATACGAAATGTATGAAAAGCCTAGGAAATTTACCGACACGGGCCCAAATACCAACACGGACCCCAAATACCGACGCAGACTCAAAGTATCTTAAACACCCGGTAGGTGGCGTCAATACGAAATGCGCGCGACGCCATTTTGAAAATTTTGAAATCCCCCCCCCCCTTTGACGTCACCCCCCTCACCCATCTCGTCGAAGAGCGTGGTACCCCCTCCACCCTCCCCTCGCCCGCGCGGTACCCCCCTCGCACCACCTCACCCCCTCGCCCTCAGGCTCAGAACTCTCATAGTATAACTACTCTTCTTCCATTCTTCTTTTAATTTTAAGTGGTCAAAAGATCCTAATTTTTGTGCAACGTAAATTAAATTATTCAAGGCATAGTCTCTATCACTATCAAAAAGTGCTAATTTAAAATCAAAAACTTGCAAACTGCCTAAAAATGTATCTTTTAAAGGGAAACGTTTTATTATCTCTGTAATGGCTCTAATGTAAAAAGCTAAGCAAAATTTTTTAATTTCAAGAAACGTTTCCTGGGGCAAAGTATTATCATCGACATGATCCCTCAAATAATATTCACACTCAAAACCTAGGTAAATGTCCTTCAAGTCTAACAATTTATTACCGGAAAAAAAATTATTTTGAAACATCGAGTCGTTTATTGTTGAATATTCTGGTTTTAAAATATGTCGGCACAAATCTTGAAACAAAAGTCTAGATTTAGAATATAATAAATGAACGGCTGTCCTGCGGGTTTGAAAAAACGCGTTGAAGGAATTGAAATAATTTAAAATATATTTAAGAAACAAAAGATAAGCTAGTGTTTCTATTTTTTTTATATCACGAAGTAGATTATGAGCCGTATGGTTTTTTGGATTTTCAGATACTTCCGAAATTAAAAAAAAATTTAACGAATCCCAACATTCCAGAATGCGTGCTACGCAAGCGTGCATGGCTAGCCAACGCGTATCGCACAATTTTAACATTTTTTTTACTTATTATTAACAAATTCTTGAACATTAGCAAAATTCGCCGACCGTTTGGCGCTACTATTAATATAAACTGTTACATTTCGAATAAATTTTTCAATATACGTTGGGATTTCTGAGCATGCTTTACTAGATACTAATGCCGCGGAATGGCAAATACAATTGACTGTTATTAATGAAGGACACTTCGTTTTAAGTTTTGAACAAAATGAGGAAAAGCGCCCGATCATCACTGATGCATTGTCACATGTGAGTCTCATTACATTCTGCACAGGAATATGCTTTTTGTGCAATGCTTTCTGAAATGCTGAAAATAAACCTTCTGCAGAGCAAACTATGGCGTCTAATTTTAATAATTCTAATAATTCTGTACAAGCTGCAGAAGTTTCCGAATTTACGTATTTAATTAAAAAAGTGAGCCATTTTACGTTAGAAATATCTGTGCTTTCGTCAACAAATATAGAAAATTTATGATGTCGAGCACTTTCAATAATTATATTTACTTGTACTTTAGAAAGCACGTTTGTAATAATTTTGTTGCATTTTACGCGGCTCAAGGTTAATTTACTGGCTATATATGAATCTGGAAATATAACCTTCAGAAGGCCAATTAAATAAGCACTAATGTGAAATGGAATATTGTGCTCGACAAAAAAAGCGCACAAAGCAATTTCAGCAATCTGAATCTTCTCGTTAATATTTTCGGGACTATCACTCACATCAAAATCATCAAAAGCAGCACTGTTACTTTCGGATAATTTAGAAACGTTCTCGGCGTGTGATTTTGTACCAAAATGATTTTTTATTTCTGATAACCCGCTATTAATCATATAATTTTGACAACACGCGGAATAATGAAATTTGGAATCGTCGTTAAAAACGCGTTGTAGCCAAGGTTTAAAATCATCGCGCTCTAACCATTGTCGAAGAAAAGTTCTTGGACTAAATTTGCGTTTCTTTGGACGAGAATCCATGACAAAAACCAGAAAAACAGACAGAGGAAAAAGATAAATGAAAAAAAGAAGAGGAAAGTATATAAATTAATGAAAAAAAAAATACTTACCTGTTTAATTGATGCCTTCAAAAGATGGACGATCACCAGTTGAAATATTAAATATTTATAACTAACCACATGCACTGCACACAGCAGTACAGCACCTCGAATGACGGTTACTCTACGTTCGCGTATGTCCGTTACGGTATCCCGCCAAAAAAGCGCGCGTATTGTACTACCCAAGAATATTATTCTATAGAGCGGAGATATCACAAGCTGAGATTCCTTACTCCACCGCAGGCGGCGATGCAGTCGGAAATCTTCACATCTTGCACCTCTGGGTGCAAGCAGAGGTGCAAGATGTGAAGATTTCCGACTGCATCGCCGCCTGCGGTGGAGTAAGGAATCTCAGCTTGTGATATCTCCGCTCTATAGAATAATATTCTTGGGTAGTACAATACGCGCGCTTTTTTGGCGGGATACCGTAACGGACATACGCGAACGTAGAGTAACCGTCATTCGAGGTGCTGTACTGCTGTGTGCAGTGCATGTGGTTAGTTATAAATATTTAATATTTCAACTGGTGATCGTCCATCTTTTGAAGGCATCAATTAAACAGGTAAGTATTTTTTTTTTCATTAATTTATATACTTTCCTCTTCTTTTTTTCATTTATCTTTTTCCTCTGTCTGTTTTTCTGGTTTTTGTCATGGATTCTCGTCCAAAGAAACGCAAATTTAGTCCAAGAACTTTTCTTCGACAATGGTTAGAGCGCGATGATTTTAAACCTTGGCTACAACGCGTTTTTAACGACGATTCCAAATTTCATTGTTCCGCGTGTTGTCAAAATTATATGATTAATAGCGGGTTATCAGAAATAAAAAATCATTTTGGTACAAAATCACACGCCGAGAACGTTTCTAAATTATCCGAAAGTAACAGTGCTGCTTTTGATGATTTTGATGTGAGTGATAGTCCCGAAAATATTAACGAGAAGATTCAGATTGCTGAAATTGCTTTGTGCGCTTTTTTTGTCGAGCACAATATTCCATTTCACATTAGTGCTTATTTAATTGGCCTTCTGAAGGTTATATTTCCAGATTCATATATAGCCAGTAAATTAACCTTGAGCCGCGTAAAATGCAACAAAATTATTACAAACGTGCTTTCTAAAGTACAAGTAAATATAATTATTGAAAGTGCTCGACATCATAAATTTTCTATATTTGTTGACGAAAGCACAGATATTTCTAACGTAAAATGGCTCACTTTTTTAATTAAATACGTAAATTCGGAAACTTCTGCAGCTTGTACAGAATTATTAGAATTATTAAAATTAGACGCCATAGTTTGCTCTGCAGAAGGTTTATTTTCAGCATTTCAGAAAGCATTGCACAAAAAGCAAATTCCTGTGCAGAATGTAATGAGACTCACATGTGACAATGCATCAGTGATGATCGGGCGCTTTTCCTCATTTTGTTCAAAACTTAAAACGAAGTGTCCTTCATTAATAACAGTCAATTGTATTTGCCATTCCGCGGCATTAGTATCTAGTAAAGCATGCTCAGAAATCCCAACGTATATTGAAAAATTTATTCGAAATGTAACAGTTTATATTAATAGTAGCGCCAAACGGTCGGCGAATTTTGCTAATGTTCAAGAATTTGTTAATAATAAGTAAAAAAAATGTTAAAATTGTGCGATACGCGTTGGCTAGCCATGCACGCTTGCGTAGCACGCATTCTGGAATGTTGGGATTCGTTAAATTTTTTTTTAATTTCGGAAGTATCTGAAAATCCAAAAAACGATACGGCTCATAATCTACTTCGTGATATAAAAAAAATAGAAACACTAGCTTATCTTTTGTTTCTTAAATATATTTTAAATTATTTCAATTCCTTCAACGCGTTTTTTCAAACCCGCAGGACAGCCGTTCATTTATTATATTCTAAATCTAGACTTTTGTTTCAAGATTTGTGCCGACATATTTTAAAACCAGAATATTCAACAATAAACGACTCGATGTTTCAAAATAATTTTTTTTCCGGTAATAAATTGTTAGACTTGAAGGACATTTACCTAGGTTTTGAGTGTGAATATTATTTGAGGGATCATGTCGATGATAATACTTTGCCCCAGGAAACGTTTCTTGAAATTAAAAAATTTTGCTTAGCTTTTTACATTAGAGCCATTACAGAGATAATAAAACGTTTCCCTTTAAAAGATACATTTTTAGGCAGTTTGCAAGTTTTTGATTTTAAATTAGCACTTTTTGATAGTGATAGAGACTATGCCTTGAATAATTTAATTTACGTTGCACAAAAATTAGGATCTTTTGACCACTTAAAATTAAAAGAAGAATGGAAGAAGTTGTATTATACTTTCGACAAAGTGCAATGTCAGAAATTGTCACAGCTGTGCTTTGATGACATATAGGTCCAAATTAATTCTGCGAGGGATAAAAATGACAATCTTCTGTTCCCAGTCTTGAAACAACTCGTGAATGTTGTAAGGAGTCTTCCTCACTCAAATGCAGAAGCAGAAAGAATTTTCTCTATTCTGACCGATGTCAAAACCTGTAAAAGAAGTAAACTTAGTCATGATTCTATAAATTCCATTGCCGTGATTAAAACAGCTTTTAAAGCCCGCGGAGAAACTAGTTCTACAATTTCGATTGGCCCAAATCATTTTACATTAATGTCAAGTGATAATTTATATTCGTAGCCATTAGTTTCGTTTTTATTCAAATTTTTAATAATATTTTGGAATTAAATTTGTGTTTGTGGTTTATATTTGCAATCGTTTCGCTTTCTATCTAAACGTTTTCTTTTTTTCATTCTTGCTTGATATCTATTCATTTAATATTTCTCAACCGATTTTTTCCTCTTTTCAAAGGTGTGACATGCTGAATCACTTAGGGACAAGTTTTTTATCTTTATAATGTTTAATTTTGTTTGACTTATTGTTTTTGAATTTTGTTTATCTTAAAAGTTTCTTCAATAAAATGTCTTTAATATATTATTTAAGTAAAATTCGTAAACTCTTCTTAGAATCTTATATATGTATAAATACTGTTTCTATATGTTCATTACTTCTCATATTTTTGCATTCCTTAATTTTTTGAATATTATTTCATTTCATTTCTTCTCATACCTTATGAACTCTTTTTGAATTCAAGATATTACTTTTAGTCATTCTTTTTGATTTCTCCCCAAGTACATGGAATTTTAAATTAATGTTTTTAAAATTGTGTCCTTTTCCTTCCTCCCTACTGTGATATTGTGGACAAAGCATGTGACACTATTTTTTCCCTCCCTATGCGTCTCTACCTTGTCGTGGTGGGTGGGCTTACGGTACGTCTTATATTTTCCATATTACCTTATAATTTTTCGTAATGTTGTGTGATGCATCATGGGCATGCAATGACTCTCTCAGAGATGTTTTATTCAAGTTATTGTAGTTAGATATGTATTTTGTGAAATGCATGGACGTACTTAACTAAAAGATGACGCTCGTTTGCAATTATTTGAACAGTATGTACAAGTATTACATATTATATTAGATTATATTGTAATAATTTTTTTTTTAGTTACGAAATAGTCCTGGTATGGCTGACATCCACAACAGCAGTAACAGAACAAAAACCGAGCACAATAAATGGTTACGGAAATGCAATGGAAAAGCATATTGTACAATTTGTAAAAGTAATTTTAAACTTAATAACATTCCGCGGCACTCAAAATCCAAAAATCATATGCGTAAATTATTGAATATTGGAAAATTTAATTTGCATTTACCTGATTACATATCAAAATGTACCGAAGACAAAAATTTGAAAAAATCACTCAATCGTATAAAAAAAAAGTTCAGCAGATTATTGATCGGGAAACCTCAAGAATTTGATATATTGGATGCAAATAGCATTAAAAATATGTATGGAATAGTTTTATACGACAAATTATTTGAACTGATTAGAAATAATTACTTTCATATAACTCTACAACGTATTTGCAATGACGTCCATAAAACAAAATATTTTATCAATGCTACAACTCTTTCATTACATTCATTTGTTAGATACGAAATCGTAATTGGTATTTGTGATATAAACGACGATTGCATTTCGAACGATACATTGCAACAAATTTTGAAATGTTTATATGGACATAATCTTTTATGGGAAAACGTTGTTGGGTTATTAGTACTAAATAATACGTGTATGTCAGAACAGTTGCGTACAATATGCCCGAATCATCCAACGAACATAATGAACATTTGTTTCCAAAAGTCTTGTAAATTACACCACAATGCAGATATTTCTGATTTATTTATTGCACTAAGCGTTGAAAAAGTTTTATATGAAGCAGATAGAAAATGTGGATATCCAATTCTTGAATTTGTTTCTAATTTTAAAAAAATTAATTTGAGCTTGCTAGAAATGGAATGGCGACAACTGTATTCTTATTTCGATGAAAGTGAAAAAGCGAAATATAAGCGTTTACATTGCGATAAAATGTGGAAAGAAATTTGTTCAAAGAAGAACACAAACAATGATTACGAATTCCCTACATTAAGACAAGTATTACAGAGCATTTTCTGCTTTCCTCAATGCACAGGCTGTTAAAAGTACGTTAAGTATGTTAAGTATGTTAAGTAAGTACGAAAATTATAAGAAAATAAATTTTATTCAATTTTAATAAATTGTTCTCTGTAATAATTGTAACTGTACAAGCTAAAGCGTCTATCGTCAATGTCAACGGTTTATTGCAATTCGGATATTGCAAAATCCTACGTGTATCGTGAACGCAAATCCTTTATGAGTGAAAATAGGGAAAAAATTTATTTAACTTTTTTACGTAGTATTTAATTCCCTGTGAGATTCATTCAGAGAATCTTTTTAATTTTTACGAATAACGAATATTTATACTAAATAATACGAAAAATTATAGAACTATAAGAGGTAACTATCATTATTCATGAACCGATTGGGTTAAAAAATTAACCAGATTTTAAGACGAAAATATGATATCTAAATATAAAGTTTTATTAAAATCTATTGAGCCATTTAAACGCAATTGTGTTAATAAACATTCGAGATTTTGAAAAAATCTATTTTTTTAATAGTCTCAGTGTGATCAGGAGATCCTAAAACGTGTATTTCCGCAATAAAATTTTTTTCGAAATTCTTTTTCGTTACAAGAATATCTGAGTCGGAAAGTGAAAATATCCGGGAAGCCAAAATCGCATTACGGTGGCTCGTGCCGCTTGCCAGCGACCAGGGTTGCCGTTTATCGTCCGAGGCCTGTAAGAGGGAAGGAGTCCGTGATAGGTACAGCATGAGTAAGTAAGACGAAAGATCCTCGAACAGCAACCTTGCCGGCACTAGAATCTCAACGTTTCAAGAGCGAGTGAGAAAGGCTCATATTCACCGTCCCTCTCAACTCCCGAAATTGTCCGAAGTCATCCGAAGCGCTGGGCTCACGTACGCGCGGATCGTGGAGTTGTCATATGCATGGTGGGGGAAATTCTCGATACTCCGGCCATTAGCTTTAGCATCACTGAATAGAGTACGGACCGAATGAAAACTATCAAAACTTCCTCACTCTACCGCAAGCGGCGCTGCAGTCGGAAATCTTCACATCTTGCACCTCTGCTTGCACCTCTGGCGAGGTATCGCGCAGGCCGAATATGCGCATGCGCGCGCGAAGTAGAATGTCGTATACACGGGTCAAGTGGTCTGCAAACCAGTCGTACACATGACATGTTTACATATAAATTACATGTTAATAAGGCGTTTCTGAGACATGCTACATAGCCTATGTCCGTCCTAGAGTATGCAGGAATAACGTGTCGACATTTGAGGAAGATCGGTTAAATATGATTTCAGTTAGAAAATGTTTTGTGCCGCGTTTCGAACCGATTTGACCCACTGTGCGGCGACGACGGGCACGGACACCAGGCCCGGTCATAAAGAGGGCCGGAGCGAGGATGGTTGGCGCCTTCATGCAAGAAAATGTTTAGCGCCCCAAATTTTGTTGCCCCTGGTTTCTATTTAATATGTTTTGCCTTTACGGAGTACAAAAGAAACATTACATTAACATTTTGTGTATGTGGGAGTTGCATTACTTTATTATTAAGCGTGCGGTATAGTTTCTTATGCGGCACATAACTTCCATAATGGGTTCCGCCGGATATGACAAATTAGTCTAGGCCTTTTGCGGACTTTTCGCAAACTACGACGACGAAGGGGCTTTCCGAAGGGATTGACCGAGGAAAGTCAGTCTTCGAATCAAAGCCGGATTTACCTTTCAGGGGGCCCCAGGCTGAATATTTGGTGGGTCCTCGGTTAAATGTAAAAAATGAAATGACGCTGATTTGATTTTTTTATAATAATACTCGTATAATCTAAATAAGAATTTAAATTCAAAATTAACATTGAATATCAAAACTAAACATAACATTAACATAAATAAACATTAAAGATACAAGTTAATAAAGATAATATAAAAAAATGCTAATTTTTCGAAGAAAATATGTAGAATGAGGGGCCCCCAGCTAAACGGGGCCCTAGGCTTTAGCCTTATTAGCATAAGGGCTAAATCCAGCACTGCTTCGAATTACCTCCACTCGTTGCGGAGCTCGTAACGCGCAAATTGTTAAAAGTGTTGAAAAAGTGACAAATGAACGATATGTCAAATGTAAGTGTCGATATATAAATGTATTAAAATTGTATCAAGAGACACGGTAGTGTCTCGCGCCAAGTATATAATATATATGCGCAGCGCGAGACACAGAGTGGCTCTATTACGCCACGACTCGCTATCAAGAACCCTGAGATTTCCGAATCTCAATAACGGCTGATCCGATTAGATTTTGAATGGTCTTAATGGATAGCTTGGGTTTGATTTACATAAGAAAAGTGTCTTCGTTTTGTTCCTACGGGCCTTATGAGCTGAGATATTTCGATGTAAAGTTGCAATTTGCTGAATTTTATGTTCGTAAAATTAGGACCGTCATCGTCATCGTCCTACACTTCTAGGCAAGAGGGGAGTATGAAAGGGTGAGGAAATGTCTCTCAGGCACGTCGTTCATTGAATGCGGGTTTTGGCCAATCGCGTAACATAATCTGACAGCTACATAGACACAGATAACCTACCATGCGCTTAGTGTCAAATAAAGTAAATTGTCCGAATTTGAAATGTCATGAGTTTTTACACTAAATAGGAGACTGAATTATTGTCTCAATTAACAAGGTAAGTCGCCAAATTTTTTTAATAGTTTCTTACGTAGAGTCGCAGACTTGAAAGTTGTTCGGAGAAGGTTCGACAGAGAAGCATCTTGTTTCGCACAAGTTTCTAGAAATTATACAATGCATGCACAAAATAATATATTGTTTTTATACCAGCAAACTATTTTTTAATTAGAATTTTTATGTAAAGCTTATAGAAACGAAGGGGACGCAGAGGCTCGGATAGAAATAAAGGGGACGCACAAGCTTGGATGGAAATGCAGGCGATGCACAGGCTTGGAGGTTGTCCAGAGAAGGTCTGGGTTAGATCTCTGTCCCTGATATAGACAGAGAAGCATTTTGTTTCCCACAAGTTTCTAGAAATTTGTCAAATAAGGTAAATCGACAAAATTTGTCAAATTAGCATTGCATTAAGAATTAAGAAAATTATGGCGGACTGTTTGCAAGGTAGAGCAGGTCACATTAGTGAAGAAAGCACACTGAAAACGCATCTCCCTTGATACTTTTCAATCTTTTGTGAAAGATATATTAATTATATTAATTAAAATCCACAGTCGTTCCCACACTATTCATTAATTTTCCCTGATAACCATCTGACGCCAATCTGACATCAGATTGGTAGCAGAGTCTGGCATGAGAGCGCAGAATCTGACGTCAGATCCGTAGTCGTCTGTGTCCGCATTTGGCTGCGTTCTGAGGTACAGAATCTGATGTCAGATTCTGATGTCAGATCGGCAGCAGATGGACAGCAGATTCTGCCGTCTGCTAGGCACAGCCAACAGCGCCATCTGAGGTCCAGAATTAACATACAATTCCCTACGCGTGACGTCACATGGCCGCCCCTACGCGTGACGTCACACTAGGTGTATCCCCACCCTTTCTACTGCTCGTAGAGAAGTTTTGGAGCAGATTCTAAGATTCTGCTCGCAGGTTATATGAGCCGCAGTTTATTAAATAAGTTCTTTATTTTTTTTATAAAGGTATGTGTTTATTCTTTAATATTACAAGTACAAAATATATATAAGTGGCACATATATTAACATTTAATATTTACATTTGGAAATGGTGATTCTAGATGCAAACATAAGCCAATTTTCCCGAGAACGAACTTTTATTCTACATTACATTTTTATTTATATAGATTTTCGACTTATTGTTTTTGCATAGAATCACCATATCCCTGCTTCTGTTAACTCTGAAAAGAAATACAACATTAGTATAAAATTGAAACGATACTGGGAATGTACCGATGAATATTTTATTAAACGTTAAGTACTTTATTTCAGTGATGCTAAAGTAAAGTGAGCACTGAAAAGTACTGTTTGGTTTAGTACGTTTTAAAAGACTGGCGCTGAAAAGTGCCGATTATTGTTCCTTGTGAACGTCGAGAGTTTGTTCCCGTTGGACTCGATTAAAATGGGCACTGAAAAGTACCGTTTGGTCTCTTCGCCACTGTAAAAGGAGACACATCTCAACTTTTAATGGGCATATTTCGTGAAATAAAACATCTGCCACAGTTCTTCAGACGTCATCAGCTTCTTCTTCGGGCTGCTGGTCGCTCCAAAACTCGCGGCGCCTTTGCAAGGCACTTGGGGGGGCTGCTGTCGCCCGTGGACCACACCTCCTGCTGCGTACTCTTTCTTTCGCGGTCCGCAGTGCCCGCTGCATATATAGTTGAAAGTCCGATCGGAGGGGCTTGTTGAAATGCGGGTTCCCAGACACCGCTTCTGAAAAAGTAATGCACGCAAAGTACATTAGTATAATTATTTATAAAAACATGAATATGCTTATTGCTTCGTACCGTAAATCGCCATAGTAATACGGGCGTTGTACACCGGCCGTTGTCCCGTTCGGCCGAACCACGTGAAGGCCGTTGTCACGTCGTCGACAAGTGCCTCCTTCATACAAAAATCGACCGCGGCCTTCAGGCTGAACCCACCCACGTATTTTAAATATTGGACCTAAACAAAGTAAGTAAATATTGATGTAAGTATGTATTATATAAAAGTAAATAAAAGCATAATTTCGCTTTCACTTACAACATTGGAATATGTTTGGTCGTCGATGGTCTCGAAACAGTCCACCTCCTCCGGTGACGAGAGAGGAATGATCGCTGGTTTCCTTGGTGGACCGTTACGGGTGAGTTGCACACATTGGAGAACATTCTCCAATAAAGTATTCATTCTTCTGCAAGCAGAATGGATGGAGGCGTAACGTATTAATAAACACGATAACATGCAATACTTACCTTAGCTCCGTCTCGACGCTCGCCGTGCGGTCTTCCAGGCTCCTGCGAACATGAACATTTATAATAGAAAACGTCACACTATCAATATTTTTATAACAAAAAAAAGAAACATGTAAATTTACCTATTAGCAGGAGGTTGTATGTGCACTGTATGGTGCTGAAACGGCTCATTCTGAATGACCGTGGCGCGTGCAGAGGACGTCCCTGGATCGTGATGATCCCTTATTGTTGCGAGGACAGGAGCACTGGCAGCAGCAGGACTATTCTGCAACATAAGAACGTTACTCGGATTAGTCGTAGAAAAATCCTTTGACGTTGGTAGATAATTATTTGATTCCTGCAGGATTGTCCTCAAATCCTGGATATCCTGATCGATGCTTTGCTTCGGCATGGCTGACGTCTTCTTTCTTGGAGGTTCCTCCTCCGAAGAAGTCGTCTGATACCTCGCTGGTTTGGCGACCACACGCTTCTCTCGCTGCGACATGTTTGGTAAACCTGTGAGTAAAAGTACATATTACAATTCTTAGCAAAGGTGTGTTGGCTGTTTTTCCTATTTTACATGCATACATGCAATATTAACCGAACCCAGGTAATGTATTACTCAATAATTCGAGTGTAACTCGACAAAGGCTATAACAGTAGAAAATGTAAAAAAGTGACCCATGAAGAAATATTCGAACCAAACGATAAAATAACTCATCAACAGAGATTAACAAGGATACGTGTAAATATAATATTACTTATGAAGAGCAATACAAAAGGAAAGTATAATACAAAAGAAGAAAATGTAAATATTATAGAGCATGCCCCTCACCAGAAAATAGTCGTAACTTACCAAAAACAAGAGACGAGGCTAGAAATGGAAGATTTTTTTTTTTTTTTTTTTACATGGTGGAAATCCCTAACGGATACCTCACCCCCATGGCAGGGGTGAGATTATGTGGGGCTTGCACCCACTAAAACCACCATGGTGACCGCCTGACGCGAGAAGCTACACGAGGGAGTGGGACTGACAGCGAGATACATCCAGCGAAAATAAAAGTGGAAGAATTTAAATACTATGGATCCTACGGCTTCTCGCTGTGCGTAATAACAGCAACGATATACCTACGGGGTTCTAAGAGGTTTGTGTCAGTGGACATACTACAGCGAAAAGGCATTCTATAACATTTGCCACGAACCTGATCGGGGGAGATATATAAAATTTCATGGCTCAATGTGGCGCATTTATATATGCCAAGAGCCGAAGACTCTATGCCGACATCATAAAAATTATCGACTTCTAAAAATTTTTTGATACCCAAACGATACGAGTCATTGTCCATGCCAATAGTGAAAATTATGCAGATCGAGCCATCGTCTGAGATGCAACAATTATCGCGTACATTTGTGCCTAGAGATATGTTATTAAATTCTATCTTACGGTACTGAGAACAATTGGTGTCATTCGTAAGGGGTCTAGATACACGAATAGAAAAATCGACATTACGATGAATGTTTGTGCCATGTGATTGTATCTCCCTCATCCTGTTGGAAAATTGTTGGAGAGGAAGAGATGGCTTATTAAGAAATTTTTTAAAAATGGACATGTTGTTTTCATAGGGAAAAGCAGAACATGAATCTAAATTACCAAAACGTCTGACATCGTTGGTTAAGTGAAGAAGACCATGGACGTTATAACTATTAAAAGTTGGGCCATATAGGTTTTCGGTACGAAGAACAAATTTCTGTAAAGCTGACTCTGCGAATCTCAAGTGGGGGCTCGATGGAGATTCTGCAACCAAAATTCTTATGGCCACATGTAAAATTAAGAAGTGCTTGTATATTTCATCGTTGAGTACACCATACAGTACAACCGGCCCTGTATATAGAAGGAACTGACGAAACTCGGTCGCCTTATATTTACAATATTCCTCAATAGCTCTGGGACGTCTGGCAAAGTCCAAGGGACAATATCTTGCGAGATTGTTGAGTCTCGTAGATATCACAGAAATATTCAGTGCGGGCAATTTTGACAAAAATGTAAAGCTTCCAGATACCCACGCGGACAAAAGTTTCTTCATTACGCCCAAGCATACAAGGTGCATATACTCGAACGGAACTTGGGAAACCATTCCTATCGGTAGCGATGCCAATGGGCTTGGACCTTCTTTGTGATGGTTCTCGTGTAACCGTTTAGGGTATTCCTCATCGGTACGAGGAGAATCATCTATACCATCGAAGGCATAATGCTTACCGTTCAGGGTACCAGAAACCATACATTTGGAACAGGGATATTGAGACATATGCCCAAAATGATTCAACACAAATGCTCGAGCTGGTGCGTCAGCTATGAAACATCTCAGACGTATGGGCAACTTACTGCCATGAAAATTTATACCTCCGTTGGACATGATGGCTTTGACGTTTGCAATAAATTTCTCAAAAAAAATATTGGGATCGTGTGGTTTATGGCGACCTTTATAGATTCCTACCACTATTGGCTTTATACGGGGAATATTTGAAATCCTACATTGGATGGGCCAGAACTGAATGGAACCTTTGTCCACACGACATCCGTCGGTATGAAAATCTAATTCTAACTCTCTAACAAAAGATACGGACAAAGGGAGACTTTTAACAATTTCTGTTTCCAGATCGAAATGAATGTATTCTCCTGGTTCCACGACGAATGTAACAGCAGGATTACGTGGCGTATCGAGAAGTGTTCTAACATCCTGAGGCAACTGGGAAAAACAGGAATGCGTTCGAAGGAGAGATAATATATTATTTCCTTGAACGTGTGTTAAATTGCTGTCTACGAAACAAGACGCTAAACGTTGGCGAAAAGATGGCTCGGAGAAAGTATCACAGGACAATGAAACTGTATCATGAATTGAAGAAACGCGTGACGTGGAAGTAGAAGGACCGGCGTCTTCTACATTGATATCGCGCCTAACACTGAATCTATCCGGGATAAAATTAATAGGAACGGACGAACTACAACCTGCAGATGTGCTAGCAGCATCTCGCACGTTAGAAGTATTATCCGCTACTCTACGAACGGTGTTAAATTCAGGACGGTATCGCGCGCGTAACTTTTCTCGCATCTCGCGTATAACCCTCCTTTTTTGCCTCGCCGACAATGCGTGTCCGGGTTTCCGCGACGTAGACAACTTGAAACGATTAAATTCCATAATTACTTACGTCTTGCGGATGTCTCGGGATGATATTCGTACTTTTTAATGCTCTGGAAATTCTTCGGATCTGCCGTCGATGACTGCCACCTCAGAATGAACGAGAATTCGAAACAAACGCGAACTGGGAAGTAGAGTCCCGACCAATCACGAATGACCGCAAGGCGGCGCAGCCAATCCGAGCGTAGTCCAGTGTACCGCCAAAATATTACCTCGTGGTACCCTTTATTCGACGTGGTACCCTTTGTGCTGGAAAAAAAGCGCTCGGATTGGCTGCGCCGCCTTGCGGTCATTCGTGATTGGTCGGGACTCTACTTCCCAGTTCGCGTTTGTTTCGAATTCTCGTTCATTCTGAGGTGGCAGTCATCGACGGCAGATCCGAAGAATTTCCAGAGCATTAAAAAGTACGAATATCATCCCGAGACATCCGCAAGACGTAAGTAATTATGGAATTTAATCGTTTCAAGTTGTCTACGTCGCGGAAACCCGGACACGCATTGTCGGCGAGGCAAAAAAGGAGGGTTATACGCGAGATGCGAGAAAAGTTACGCGCGCGATACCGTCCTGAATTTAACACCGTTCGTAGAGTAGCGGATAATACTTCTAACGTGCGAGATGCTGCTAGCACATCTGCAGGTTGTAGTTCGTCCGTTCCTATTAATTTTATCCCGGATAGATTCAGTGTTAGGCGCGATATCAATGTAGAAGACGCCGGTCCTTCTACTTCCACGTCACGCGTTTCTTCAATTCATGATACAGTTTCATTGTCCTGTGATACTTTCTCCGAGCCATCTTTTCGCCAACGTTTAGCGTCTTGTTTCGTAGACAGCAATTTAACACACGTTCAAGGAAATAATATATTATCTCTCCTTCGAACGCATTCCTGTTTTTCCCAGTTGCCTCAGGATGTTAGAACACTTCTCGATACGCCACGTAATCCTGCTGTTACATTCGTCGTGGAACCAGGAGAATACATTCATTTCGATCTGGAAACAGAAATTGTTAAAAGTCTCCCTTTGTCCGTATCTTTTGTTAGAGAGTTAGAATTAGATTTTCATACCGACGGATGTCGTGTGGACAAAGGTTCCATTCAGTTCTGGCCCATCCAATGTAGGATTTCAAATATTCCCCGTATAAAGCCAATAGTGGTAGGAATCTATAAAGGTCGCCATAAACCACACGATCCCAATATTTTTTTTGAGAAATTTATTGCAAACGTCAAAGCCATCATGTCCAACGGAGGTATAAATTTTCATGGCAGTAAGTTGCCCATACGTCTGAGATGTTTCATAGCTGACGCACCAGCTCGAGCATTTGTGTTGAATCATTTTGGGCATATGTCTCAATATCCCTGTTCCAAATGTATGGTTTCTGGTACCCTGAACGGTAAGCATTATGCCTTCGATGGTATAGATGATTCTCCTCGTACCGATGAGGAATACCCTAAACGGTTACACGAGAACCATCACAAAGAAGGTCCAAGCCCATTGGCATCGCTACCGATAGGAATGGTTTCCCAAGTTCCGTTCGAGTATATGCACCTTGTATGCTTGGGCGTAATGAAGAAACTTTTGTCCGCGTGGGTATCTGGAAGCTTTACATTTTTGTCAAAATTGCCCGCACTGAATATTTCTGTGATATCTACGAGACTCAACAATCTCGCAAGATATTGTCCCTTGGACTTTGCCAGACGTCCCAGAGCTATTGAGGAATATTGTAAATATAAGGCGACCGAGTTTCGTCAGTTCCTTCTATATACAGGGCCGGTTGTACTGTATGGTGTACTCAACGATGAAATATACAAGCACTTCTTAATTTTACATGCGGCCATAAGAATTTTGGTTGCAGAATCTCCATCGAGCCCCCACTTGAGATTCGCAGAGTCAGCTTTACAGAAATTTGTTCTTCGTACCGAAAACCTATATGGCCCAACTTTTAATAGTTATAACGTCCATGGTCTTCTTCACTTAACCAACGATGTCAGACGTTTTGGTAATTTAGATTCATGTTCTGCTTTTCCCTATGAAAACAACATGTCCATTTTTAAAAAATTTCTTAATAAGCCATCTCTTCCTCTCCAACAATTTTCCAACAGGATGAGGGAGATACAATCACATGGCACAAACATTCATCGTAATGTCGATTTTTCTATTCGTGTATCTAGACCCCTTACGAATGACACCAATTGTTCTCAGTACCGTAAGATAGAATTTAATAACATATCTCTAGGCACAAATGTACGCGATAATTGTTGCATCTCAGACGATGGCTCGATCTGCATAATTTTCACTATTGGCATGGACAATGACTCGTATCGTTTGGGTATCAAAAAATTTTTAGAAGTCGATAATTTTTATGATGTCGGCATAGAGTCTTCGGCTCTTGGCATATATAAATGCGCCACATTGAGCCATGAAATTTTATATATCTCCCCCGATCAGGTTCGTGGCAAATGTTATAGAATGCCTTTTCGCTGTAGTATGTCCACTGACACAAACCTCTTAGAACCCCGTAGGTATATCGTTGCTGTTATTACGCACAGCGAGAAGCCGTAGGATCCATAGTATTTAAATTCTTCCACTTTTATTTTCGCTGGATGTATCTCGCTGTCAGTCCCACTCCCTCGTGTAGCTTCTCGCGTCAGGCGGTCACCATGGTGGTTTTAGTGGGTGCAAGCCCCACATAATCTCACCCCTGCCATGGGGGTGAGGTATCCGTTAGGGATTTCCACCATGTAAAAAAAAAAAAAAAAAAAATCTTCCATTTCTAGCCTCGTCTCTTGTTTTTGGTAAGTTACGACTATTTTCTGGTGAGGGGCATGCTCTATAATATTTACATTTTCTTCTTTTGTATTATACTTTCCTTTTGTATTGCTCTTCATAAGTAATATTATATTTACACGTATCCTTGTTAATCTCTGTTGATGAGTTATTTTATCGTTTGGTTCGAATATTTCTTCATGGGTCACTTTTTTACATTTTCTACTGTTATAGCCTTTGTCGAGTTACACTCGAATTATTGAGTAATACATTACCTGGGTTCGGTTAATATTGCATGTATGCATGTAAAATAGGAAAAACAGCCAACACACCTTTGCTAAGAATTGTAATATGTACTTTTACTCACAGGTTTACCAAACATGTCGCAGCGAGAGAAGCGTGTGGTCGCCAAACCAGCGAGGTATCAGACGACTTCTTCGGAGGAGGAACCTCCAAGAAAGAAGACGTCAGCCATGCCGAAGCAAAGCATCGATCAGGATATCCAGGATTTGAGGACAATCCTGCAGGAATCAAATAATTATCTACCAACGTCAAAGGATTTTTCTACGACTAATCCGAGTAACGTTCTTATGTTGCAGAATAGTCCTGCTGCTGCCAGTGCTCCTGTCCTCGCAACAATAAGGGATCATCACGATCCAGGGACGTCCTCTGCACGCGCCACGGTCATTCAGAATGAGCCGTTTCAGCACCATACAGTGCACATACAACCTCCTGCTAATAGGTAAATTTACATGTTTCTTTTTTTTGTTATAAAAATATTGATAGTGTGACGTTTTCTATTATAAATGTTCATGTTCGCAGGAGCCTGGAAGACCGCACGGCGAGCGTCGAGACGGAGCTAAGGTAAGTATTGCATGTTATCGTGTTTATTAATACGTTACGCCTCCATCCATTCTGCTTGCAGAAGAATGAATACTTTATTGGAGAATGTTCTCCAATGTGTGCAACTCACCCGTAACGGTCCACCAAGGAAACCAGCGATCATTCCTCTCTCGTCACCGGAGGAGGTGGACTGTTTCGAGACCATCGACGACCAAACATATTCCAATGTTGTAAGTGAAAGCGAAATTATGCTTTTATTTACTTTTATATAATACATACTTACATCAATATTTACTTACTTTGTTTAGGTCCAATATTTAAAATACGTGGGTGGGTTCAGCCTGAAGGCCGCGGTCGATTTTTGTATGAAGGAGGCACTTGTCGACGACGTGACAACGGCCTTCACGTGGTTCGGCCGAACGGGACAACGGCCGGTGTACAACGCCCGTATTACTATGGCGATTTACGGTACGAAGCAATAAGCATATTCATGTTTTTATAAATAATTATACTAATGTACTTTGCGTGCATTACTTTTTCAGAAGCGGTGTCTGGGAACCCGCATTTCAACAAGCCCCTCCGATCGGACTTTCAACTATATATGCAGCGGGCACTGCGGACCGCGAAAGAAAGAGTACGCAGCAGGAGGTGTGGTCCACGGGCGACAGCAGCCCCCCCAAGTGCCTTGCAAAGGCGCCGCGAGTTTTGGAGCGACCAGCAGCCCGAAGAAGAAGCTGATGACGTCTGAAGAACTGTGGCAGATGTTTTATTTCACGAAATATGCCCATTAAAAGTTGAGATGTGTCTCCTTTTACAGTGGCGAAGAGACCAAACGGTACTTTTCAGTGCCCATTTTAATCGAGTCCAACGGGAACAACCTCTCGACGTTCACAAGGAACAATAATCGGCACTTTTCAGCGCCAGTCTTTTAAAACGTACTAAACCAAACAGTACTTTTCAGTGCTCACTTTACTTTAGCATCACTGAAATAAAGTACTTAACGTTTAATAAAATATTCATCGGTACATTCCCAGTATCGTTTCAATTTTATACTAATGTTGTATTTCTTTTCAGAGTTAACAGAAGCAGGGATATGGTGATTCTATGCAAAAACAATAAGTCGAAAATCTATATAAATAAAAATGTAATGTAGAATAAAAGTTCGTTCTCGGGAAAATTGGCTTATGTTTGCATCTAGAATCACCATTTCCAAATGTAAATATTAAATGTTAATATATGTGCCACTTATATATATTTTGTACTTGTAATATTAAAGAATAAACACATACCTTTATAAAAAAAATAAAGAACTTATTTAATAAACTGCGGCTCATATAACCTGCGAGCAGAATCTTAGAATCTGCTCCAAAACTTCTCTACGAGCAGTAGAAAGGGTGGGGATACACCTAGTGTGACGTCACGCGTAGGGGCGGCCATGTGACGTCACGCGTAGGGAATTGTATGTTAATTCTGGACCTCAGATGGCGCTGTTGGCTGTGCCTAGCAGACGGCAGAATCTGCTGTCCATCTGCTGCCGATCTGACATCAGAATCTGACATCAGATTCTGTACCTCAGAACGCAGCCAAATGCGGACACAGACGACTACGGATCTGACGTCAGATTCTGCTGCCAGATCTGGTTATCAGGGTTATTAGTTTCCCATTAACAATATTTCAATTCACCAATAAACATCTAAACCAATACCAATAAAAATATTGAAAATCTCTTTGTTCATTTTCGCTAAATTATCATTAGAATTTTTTAAATTTCCTGCAACAAGACTTTCTACCATATGCTCTCACCTCCTTCGGACACATTATGTAGTCTCTACACTTACTACAGCAAAAGGCCACTCTATTTCTATATATTTTTATATAATTAACTAGTAGTACAGTAAAAGATAAGATGTTGGACATGTTTAAGCTTATATTCTATTCTAACTTATAACGCCAACGTGTAGAAATATCAAACATCTGAGTTGAACGTAACGCCAACGAGTAGAAATATCAAACATCTGAGTTGAACGTATACGAACATGTAATAAACTACAACATTATGAAAGTCTTTGATAGGCAGTTTGTCTATGTTAAGTATCAGTGGACGCAACAAGAAGATATTGGATACGTAGAAACATGTTTTAACTCAGATGTGTTTGATATTTCTAATCGTTGGCGTTATAAGTTAGAATATGCTTCAACGTGTTGAATTTTAAGTATCCAATATATTCTTATTGTATTGCTTGTTATATACAGTAAATATATATATATATGCTTCATGTTACGCAAATGCAGTTATACAATGTTTAATGCATTTGAGTGCCATTAGAAAACAATTGTTTAATTGTAATGAATCATCAAATGTTTTGAAGATATTAATGCATCGATATGAAAATGAAATGCGCAATTTAAATACATATACAGTACGGCAAAGTTTAGGAGAACATTTTTCAATAATAAATAATTCACCCGAGGGGGTGAAACAATTATCCAGTCATAATAAACATTACAAAATGTGTGAAAACCCCACAAAATTACCTTTTTTAAAAAAAGGTACAAAAAAGGGCGCCAAGTATATAATCTCATCAAAAAGAATCCCATTTAAAAACATTGTCGTAAATTAATATAAATTTATTAATGTGCTATATTTAACATTACAAAAGTAATGATATACAATTGCGCCAAATATCACAATGGCTATTTATACAAATCAATATTTTAATACGAATAAATATTTTATTCAAAATACTTGGCGCTGCTCTCCGAAAAAATGTTAATTGTCTTGATTAATAAATTAAACAAGACAAGACACCACAGAGACAAGAAAGAATGAAAAAGATTTTAATGCAATTTATGCATATTTATTCAGTTTAGCATCACCAATTGGGAGAGCAGCGCCAAGTATTTTGAATAAAATATTTATTCGTATTAAAATATTGATTTGTATAAATAGCCATTGTGATATTTGGCGCAATTGTATATCATTACTTTTGTAATGTTAAATATAGCACATTAATAAATTTATATTAATTTACGACAATGTTTTTAAATGGGATTCTTTTTGATGAGATAATATTAAACAGGGTGATTCTCCCGCCTCGCTGAGTTTCGGGGATTTCGACGCACAAAAATATGTTTGCGTACATTATTCGCGGATAAATATAATATATAGGGTAGACGCACCGTTTGTGACCACTGTACTGTTTTTGGCCATGTCCATAATTATCGCGGTTTTCTTAGCTTGAAATTGCTTGCAGCCACAATTATGTGCAGAATTTTGCACCGTAAATATTTTGTTTAGTATACCACCAGAAATATATGGTTGCAGTTATTGCGTACGCAGAAAACATTATATTTTTTAAGAAGTGTGTAAACGGTTCGCTGTTCTTGTAACAATCGTGAAGAATATACGGTAAATAAAATTCCCATATTTACTAATCAAAGTATGTTAATATATAAATTATGGCAGATATAGCTTAAATGTAGTTTCAAAATTATTCTGAAAGTATAAAGTTATCAAATTCAATGCACTATTACGAAAAAATTATGTGGCAAGAAATGGTACAGTATTTTAATAAATTTTCCATTTCTGGCCATCCGGTGGCCAAAACTGATACAATAGAGTATCCAGTTCTGGCCACCCTCAGCCAGAAATGGAAACTTTATCAAAATATTGTTCTATTTTCTGCCACTATGCTTTTTAAACGATTTTATTCACCTTGATCCTCTGTTTAAAAAATAAAATTAACCCCGAGCGGGTGAGAAAATTAGCCAGACATCAATAAATGTAACCCATAATACCATGCAGTTCAATCGAAGTGGTACCGAATCGATGTGACTTTGGGAATACTCTAGTATTACTATACTATAGTATTGTGAATAAAAACTGATGCAGTTACACGCATCGCGCGATGAGGTCAATATCGTACATTGTATCGTCGAGTGTGAAACGAAGAAAATGGTTGTGTTAGTAACGTCTATATACAGTGACTTTTGAAAATGTTCTGACACTTTTTAAAATCGCATAACTTTTTTTAAATTAATCCAAACGACTTGAGTTTTTTTGAGAAGCTAGAAGGATTAGTTTGCTACGTGACATGTTTTGTCGTTTTGGAAAAAATTGCAATTGATCGGAATAACGAAGAAAATAGTGAAGGTCGTTTTTTAAATTTTTTTTTTGATTCTGCAATGAAAATCCAAAAAACCCGTTTTTAGATTTAGGTAAGTTGTGTACATGCTGAAAATTTCACCAAAATCGGGTAACGCTGCTCTCAACTACAAACGTAGCTCGAGATCCCGACAGTCTCGGGATCCCGAGATTCGATTCGGGCTACAAACATAGCCGCCAATAGCTGGCTTTCGACCCGATCGCGTCCGAGTTTTGCCGAGCCGACCTGAAATCAAATTGCCCGCTCACGGCGGTCATGCTTGTAGCACGAAACGAGTCTCGGGATCTCGAGCAATACGATAGTATCGAGACCCGCTCGATCCTGCCCGAAACATTTCCGACCCGTCCCGAGGGCCGAGGACCCGAGCCTCGGGACGATCCGCACACCCCTATTGGAAAGTCGAATGCGTTGTCTCGGAATAAGTCAACAGCAATAATGTATGAGTTCGTATGCAAAACCTAATTGAAAAGTAAATCTGACAGATTTTGGAAATGATCGACACGTTTTGATTAACATACATTTATTTGTACACCTGGCTTGCGTCCAGTTTATGTTACCGTATCCCTATACATTATACCTATCGTCGACTGCGAAACAATCGACGGCGACGAGAAGATGGTTGTGTTAGTAACGTCTGTATAGGTAAATTTCAATGTATTTTGCGTAGGTTTTTTATTAATATCTCAGAAAGTAACAAATACCCGCAGCTGAAATTTTATATTAGAGGTTCTCTCCCCCTCCCGCCCAAACCCTCAAAATTTCAGTTCATTCCGTTGGTTGGGTCATACCGTAGTGCAGCCATATAGTTTTTAACAAATTGTTATAATTAACTTCTCATTTGTATATGAAATATGTTCAGGTTATTATGGCGGACAACAAACGTATTAGGAAAGACTATAGTCTATGTTCTGATAGACATCAAAGGAGGAGAAAGAGAAATCAATCTGATGCGGAATTAGCAATTGATGAGCTTCCTACCTCTTCACAGTACTTACAATATAAAAATTCTGAACTAAATAGTTCGCAGGAAGTGTATGAGTCTTGCGATGAAGTACCGTGCACCGACAATGACCATTTGAGGAATATACACAACAATGATATTTGTGAAAGTGATGAAGAAGAAGACACTCATTCATTATTTGATGATAATAATGAATACTATCATTGCATACTGGATTATGACACATCCGATGATGAATCAGCGAATGATATTGTTGATTACAATGAACCGGAGAGCCCTGTGACATTAAGGCAGGATTTATCCAACTGGGCACTACGAAATTATATTACTCATAAAGCCATCAACGAACTGTTGAGCATTTTTTTTATCGTACGTGCCCAAATGCTTACTACCGAAAGATGCCAGGACATTGTTACACACTCCCCGTACAAGTAATTGTACCAAAATACAAGGGGGAGATTACTTACATCTTGGTGTAGAACAGATGCTAAAATTTTATTCTCAAATGTACGTTGAGCCAAATATTAGCGTACAATATATAGATCTCTCTTTAAATATTGATGGCTTGCCGTTGTCAAGGTCCTCCTCCAACAGTTTCTGGCCCATATTAGTATCGGATACAATTTTGAAACGAATACAGATTGTTAGAATCTATTATGGGTATAAGAAACCAGAGTCATCCAACGAGCTGTTGGACAAATTCATTGATGAAATAACATATTTCATAAACAATGGGTTTATTTAGGATAATAATAAATTTTCTATTAGGTTAACAAAAATTATCTGTGATGCTCCAGCGAAATCGTTTGTATTATATACAAAAGGCCATACAGGCTTTTCGAGCTGCTCGAAATGTACAATTGTTGGGAAATCAGTTAACAGAACTACGTGTTTCCCTTACAGCGAAGTGCCTGATACACTGAGAACAGATGAAGATTTTCTACTGCAAACCGACGAAGATTACCATAAAGGTACAAGTGGTTTGTTAAAAGTGCCAAATATTGGGTTAGTATCAAATGTGCCCCTAGACTATATGCACTTAATTTGTCTGGGAGTTATGAAGAAGCTCTTGCTATTGTGGATTAAGGGACCGTTAAACGTAAGGATTGGTGGACAAGCTAAGAACTTGATACCGGAACATTTAATATTGGCTGGAATTTCTGTACCGCGTGAGTTTGCGCGAAAACCGAGAAGTTTGACGGACCTCAATTACTGGAAAGCTACGGAATATCGACAATTTCTACTGTACACGGGTCCTATTGTACTCAAGCGTGTACTAGCGAAAAATATATACGAATTTTTTAACACTGCACGTGGCTGTCAGTGTGTTAGTTAGCCCTATGTTAATTAATAATGAAGAGAATATTAAATATGCTGAGGAATTATTAGAATACTTTGTTGAACATTTCGAGGTATTGTATGGGAAACAATATATTTCTCACAATGTCCACAACTTACTCCATTTGTGCAAATGACGTTCGAAAATTTGGAGCGTTGGACAATTTTGGCGCATTTCCATTTGAAAACTTTTTAGGTAGTTTGAAGAAATTAATAAGAAAATCGGATAAACCATTGCAGCAATTGGCAAGACGTTATGGAGAACTGCAGCGGGGATCGGTTCTAAAATCATCAGCAATACTGGGAAAATATATTTGTAAAGGTTCCTATCGCAATGGACCACTATTAGGGTGTTTCAATTTTCTAAAGGTGCTATTTTCATATAACTTTGCTCGCACCCTTGGTTCTATTCATCTAAGTGATCTGTATGCCAAATTTTAGACAAATTTAATAATATTTAGGGGTTGCACAGTTTTATCACTAGGCTAGGCCTGGGGCGGTAGTAACAGTTTGGCTTGGGAATACGATTACGCAAGAACTATTACATTTACAACAAAATCCCTTATATGGAAATGTTACTTACTTATCTGACATTATTGAGTCACAACAGTTTCACTGTATGTCAAGTAATATCCAAGTTATTAATAAAAATGAGAAGCGGAGTGTTATAGCCCTAACAATACAGTGTAAAGTGTTGCAACCATAGGTGATCTAGGATCGGTTGTAACACTACATAGATTCTATGCAAAAAAGACAATATTATTCGCTTTCTTTTGGTTTTGTTGTGGTACAACCGACCCCGACTGCTGATGTTACAATCACCCCCGACCATGATTTTGAACTTTAATTATAAATTGTGACTAACGAGACACTTAAAAGTGCTAGGTAACGATCAGTATTACTTTAAAAAAGGTCAAATTACAGATTAAAAACGCACATACTTGCAAAGGGAGTGTTTACATTAGATTCATAAATCAGTAAGAAAAAGTTACTTTAGGATATCGAAAAGTTATTTTTTTCACTATCCATGTCTATTGCGTATCTATACTGCCAGAACATGGATGTGTGTATTCCAAATGTCATTATTTATCATGTGTATATCTAGAATTGATGTCAATATTCATTATATGTTTTGAGATTCAACACAATTTATATGTGTTACATTCGCCCCCCTGTTACTACCGCCCCCGATCTACCCTACATATTTTCGCTTTTCCAGGTTTTGAAAATGCGGATAAAATAATAACGTACAGAATTTTTATAGGTATGAACAATAATAGAAAGTAATAAAATGTAAATTTATCTAAATGTAAGTATTCTTTGAAGTTTAATTTCAGTTTTAAGGACTTGAGAGTAAAAATAATTATCATTGGAAATCGTGTTTCCATAGCCTACTAAATATTATTTAGTGTGCAAAGTGTGCAACCTCTAAATATTACTCAATCTTCCTAAAATTTGTCAAATATTTTTTTTATATTAATAGGAATCAGGGCATGCGCAAAGTGAAATAAAAATATAATATTTTAATTTTACCCCTGTAATATGAAACACCCTAACCACTATTGCCCATTTTCTCAAACAAAACTGTGACGCAGTACAAAAACTTGGAAAGTGATGGGTATTATATACATTGCGATGACAATAGAAATAATTGTTTCATGCTGAAGGATGGAACGATCATTCGCATGGTAAATATAGTGCAAATACGAACGGAACAGGTGTCACGGCTCAAACGATTGTGGCCGATCGAGTTTCGATTGCATTCGATCTCACTAGGGCTGGCTTTTTTACATTGTTGCGTGGCCGTTTGGGTCCTCTGGATCCTTGGTAGGGAATTCGGCGAGGGTCGACGCCCGTGGAGTGCTAAGGCACTCTGCTCCTTGGACGCAGATGTGTGAATGGTAAATATAATGAAAATAATAATATGATTGGAATAAAACTACTTGAACTTAGCAAATTTGTAACTGTAATGGAAGAAAATAAACGATTTTAAAACACAATTTCAATCTGAACAGAACTTTTATTTATACGACTACTCGTGATGGCTTTCCAGGCTCAAGTGACGCTTTCCAAGCGAACGCTCTTACAACTGTTTTTCATTTTTACAAGATGTCCTTAACAACTAAGCCAAACAAACTAAATTCCTCTTGGCCGATTTTGAGAATCAAGCGTTTAACAACATAGCCCTGGAATTTCACCTAGGAGAAAGGATCAAAGTGCGGTTCATTTATTCAAAACACCCGTTTCCAAGGGGTATCGATTAATTTATAATCTTGAAGTCATCTCATTAAAGGATCTCTAACTATTTTCAAACACCTCGGCCTTGTGCGAACTTCACTTTGTCTCCCTTTCCCATTACATTCAGGTGATTCAATCTGAACTTCGCGCTTCCGAAGCTTATACTGCACGCCGCTAGACGGGAGTCGCAACACTTCCCCCCTTATACAAAAGGTGTTTTCCAATGGAAACAGCTTTTCCGAAAAAGAAAATACATTTATCAAAGTTGACTTACATTGTTAATTTAATCTATAAGTAAACTTCTCGCAATGAAGTATTTCCGAGCTTCCCCTCCTCACCTTCCCCACGGTAGCCCGAGCTACTCGGTCCACCCAGGCTCCCGTGAAGAATGCGATTCGAGAAATGCTACGGAATGTTTACTGTGTCGTCTCCAGATTAATCCCGGGTAGTGCATAATAGTACATGAAATTTTAAATTAAACTAACACTGCATCAAATTCGCAAACAATTGGAGGAAAGTGATCTTAACTTATGCCAAGGTGGTGTAGCACATTCTAACAATAACGGAGTACAACAACGGTATCATAATAAAGGTAACTGTCTATAAGGAATCTAATCTTATGTAGGCTAATTTTAGTTTATTCACATGAACTATTTTAGTTTTGTTAACTCTTATACCTATCTCTGCATTTAAGTCGTTAAACATTCTAAGAATTTTGTATGGACCTAACCAGCTGGAGTCGAATTTTGATGTTTTTGGTTCCCTGAACAAATATACATCGTCTCCTACAGAAAACTTATGAGGATTTACTCTCCTATCATAATCGAGTTTGCTCCTTTGCTTTGCCCTTCCTAGATTCGCTGCTGCTAATGCCTGTGTCGTGGTTATCTTTGAAAACAAGTTATCCAAGTAATCGACAAACGTTCGTGGAACCTGTTGCTTAACAAACTCTGAGGGAGTAATAGCTTTTACGCCAAATACAAGCTCGTGGGGGGTGAAACCGGTAGCTTCGTGGACAGACGTATTGTATGAAAAGATACCAAAACGAATCCTATCGTCCCAGTCAGTCTTTGTGCAAAAATGTTTTAGATAGTCCATGAAAACTCGGTGTGCCCGTTCGAGGGATCCCAAGGATTGTGGATGAAATGCAGTCGAGGTAATTTGTTGGATTCTAAATATTCTACAAAAGGTTTTCATTATGTTGCTAACAAAATTACTCCCCTGGTCGGTTTGTATAGTTCTAGGGCACCCAAATCTGCTGATAAATTGCTCAGCCAAAGCCATGGCAACTGTTACGGAGTTAATACTAAGGAGTGGAATTGCGTCCGAATATTTGGTAAGATTATCTTGGAGAGTTAATAAGTATCGATTGCCCTTTTTCGTTTCCGGTAAAGGACCGACTATACCCATCTGCACCTTTTCAAATGCTTTTTTAGGAGTGTCAGTTATTCGCATGGGTTGTCTGGTCTTAGCAGAAAGAATTTTATTCCTCTGGCAGCTTGAACAAGAATGAACGAAGTTTCTTATTTCCTTTCCCATGTGTGGCCAGTAAAAGTCCTCCCTAATTCTATTGAAGAGTTTCCGAGCGCCTTGGTGACCACCTATAGCAGATTCATGGAACTCTTTCATGATAAGGGGCCTCCTAGATGGAAGTGGAATAACGACTTTACCAGTACAAACAGTAATTGTATATTGCTGATTATTTAATTCTTGTTTTAGGAGGCCTTCTATGAGATCCCAACTAATCGGCTCGATATTATTATCTTTTCTAGAGATGCTAATAGTTTTGACGCCTAAAGAGTCCATGAGATGTCTAAGGGAAGCTATTGAGGATTCCAGATGGACATAATCTACTGATCCCGTTGACAGGGATTTAACATAAAGGTGAAAAATGTGGGGTTTCGCGTTAGGGAAGACCATGGTTTCTCCGACATTGAGTTTATATTGTTTGACCTGCTCAAGGGAAAATTTATTGTAAGTCAGTAAATCTTTAGTGGTTTGAGATACGACTTCATTATCAAGAGAGAAAAAATGAATAACATTATCTCTGCGCCTACAAAGATAATCCTTAGTATAAACGATATTTGGAGAAGAAGAGTAATGAATGATAGGCATTAATGAAATCGTCTTTGTCATTAAAACTCTATTATTATTTTGTTTAACTAGGTCACCATTTCCTGAGGTCGTTTCGACGGAGGATCGTGTCTTATCATCTACGGACTTGGTCTCAAATACAAGCCGGCATCTTTCAGCCTCTAAATTTGGCTCTTCAGCCCCTAACCAGACACAAGCCGTGGGTGCCAAGCCGTGGACCTGGGCGGGGTGCTTACAGCCTATCCGATGTCCCAGGTCAGACGTAACCTGTTCACCCTGAGGTACGTGGGCTGCCCCTAGCGGGATCTGTGGCGGGGTGCCTTTAAAATCAGCCTTTCCGATGTCCAACAGACGGCCGGGTCGAAGCTCATCCACACGACCTCTTAAGAACGATCCTCCAACCACTACATCTTTAGTTGGGACTCCGCCTCTTTTAGGTATTTCTGTCATAAGAGAAGGTGACATCTCTTCGTCTGCGGTAAAGTAAGCGTCGCTGTCAATTGAACTGTCGTCTGAGTGTTCAGTTTCAATAGAGACCTCAGGTGGACCGTTAAGATTTACTTCATGGGTGAGAAAGATAGTAGCTATTAAATTCTCATTATTTTCCCATGTTCTATCACAGTCCGTACCCTCTACTTTCTCAGAATCTGCAAGTGGTGCGTCGTTGGCGCCTACGACTACCCTTTGCAGACGCTTAAAAGGAGGGGTGTCAGTGCAGTCCGTCTTTGTTCGGTTAGTGGTGAATTCTGTGATCGGGGAAGAAGAGTTTTGGTCGAGATAGATGGGATCCGGAGGATTGCGGGATAGCGCATCTGCGTTGGAATTTACTTTCCCTGGTTTGTACACTATGTTGTAGTCGTACTCGTTTAATTTGATTCGCCACCTCATGATCCGGGAAATAGGATCCTTTACATTATGTAACCAGACCAGCGGGCGATGATCAGTTATTAAAGTGAATTGCTGACCATATAAATAGGGTCGAAAGTGATCAACTGCGAAGACAACGGCAAGTAACTCCTTTTCAATGGTGGAATAATTGATTTCAGCACTGTTAAGCGTCCTTGACGCATACGCAATAGGAAGATCTTTCCCAATCTGGTCCTGGCTCAACACGGCTCCCACAGCGTAATTCGAAGCATCCGAGGTCACAAGAAAAGGTTGTTTGAAATCCGGAAATTGCAATAAAGGTTCGGAACAAATTATATCACGTAAATTTTCAAAAGCAAGTTGGGCATTAACGTTCCAATCAAAAGGAATGTCCGCTTTCAACAACCGCGTCAAAGGTTTCGCGGTTTTTGCCATATCAGGAATGAAACGTCTATAATAACCGACCAGGCCTAAAAATTGTTTAATATTTTTTTTGGTTTTAGGAATGGGGAACAACTTTACAGCTTTGATTTTCCCGGGATCCGGTTTCACCCCTTCGCTAGAGATACTATGCCCAAGGTAGGTAATTTCGCGTTGTAAGAATCGGCACTTTTCTGGTTGTAATGTTAGACCCGCATTTTGTAACCTGGCTAAGAGTCTCTTTAATTTTTCAGAATGTTCCTCTATAGAATCGGCATACAGGACAATGTCATCCATGTAAACGAACAACTCAACCCCCTGTAAGTCAGATAGGACTAAGTCCATGCACCGTTGGAAAGTGGCCGGGGCGTTTTTTAGGCCAAAAGGCATTTTGTTAAATTCATAATGGCCGTTGAGGGTAGAAAAGGCGGTTTTGGATTTGGATTTAGGATCCATGGGGATTTGGTGAAACCCTGAGGCCAAGTCAAGCGTACTAAAATATTTCGCAGCTCCAAGTTGATCTAATATTTCTGTTATGTTAGGAAGTGGATAGGCATCACTAACAGTTTTTTCGTTCAACAGGCGATAATCGATGACCATGCGCCAACGAGGCTTACCGGTGGAGTCTGATTTCTTTGGGACCACCCAAACGGGTGAGTTATAAGGAGAAATTGACTGTTGAATAATACCCTTTTCTAACAATGCATTGACCTGATTCTTTATTTCCTCTTTATGAATGGGGGGGAACCTATACTGTTTTGTATTAATCGGGATCTCGTTTACAGTTTCAATTGAATGTTGGATGATATTCGTGGAGTTCAATTTGTCAGATGGAAGGTAAAACTGATAAGGGAATTCCCTAATAATTTCCAAAATACTAGTTTGCTCGTTTTCGTTCAAACCATCCAATTCTAATATTTTAGCTATCTGGACTAATCTATTCGAATTGGCCCTCGACTGATCCACGTTAGGATTTCCTGTGCGGGACGAACGCGGCGAAGGTGAACGCTCTATGAATGCTTCTAATTCAACAGGTGGTATAGTTACAATGACATGATTAGGAGTAGTATTTATTGCATATAGTTTAGCAGACCCGTTTTGTTGTGTAACTAACGCTTCCCCTATGAAAACGCCTGGTTCAGCGGTCAATTTTCTTATATAACCTTCTTTGATTCCAGGTTCCTTGACTGGCAGAGTTACAAGGGTCATACTTCGAGGAGGTAACCGAAAGGAGGACGACGAAAGAAGGAAAAATTCTTCGTCACCGATTCGAAGACTATTAGATTCATCGTTCCCGAATTTCATTATGGCGCTCTGGTTTTCTAAAAATGGCATTCCTAAGATTCCTGATTCAGGGATAGGAAAATCGTCGCTAACAATTTGGAATTTCACATCGATGTGATTAACTTTAATGATGACTTCGCCACAAGTACGTATGCTTCCTGAACCAATACCCGTAATATTGTAAGCGACGTTAGTATTTACGGTTGTGCTGGGAATTATACTGTTCCGCTTTACTATATTGAGTTGGGAACCGGTGTCGATAAGAAAATGGCCGAACTCTTCTCGGAAGCAATGATGGTTTAGCTTCATTATAGGTATACTACCAGATCGGTTTACTTTGACTTGGAAGCAGCCTCGTTGGTTGGGGTGCTGGCAATTAGGGGTTCGTTCCACGTTGCACCCGCTCGTGGGACCCATTTCGAGTTTAAATTATTTTGATATAAAGATTCACCGCGGGATCGATTAACACCCTGATTCTGTTTTTTATAGCAAAGAGCCTCAAGTTGACCCGTCTTCTTGCAATAATTACATCTAATCTCTTCGCGGACTGGAAGATTCATTTGAGTTCCTTTGGCATTAGGACAATCGCGGCGTAAATGTCCTACTTGGTTACAAAGGTAACATTTGCGATTTTCAAAATTCGCTTTAAAGATTTTTGCGCTTGTGACAACAGATCGTGAGGATGGAAATGGAGATGACCCGGGACGGTCGTCTAACTCGGATTCAATCTTACTAGCGATAGTGATAGCGGTCTCGAGATCAGGTAATTGTCCGCTATCTTTTTGTCTGTTCAAGTAGAATCGTGTGGTTTGATTTTGAAGTCCCTTAATAAAGCTAATTGTTGCTGTGTTCTTCAGTAAATCATTGACACCGACTAATTGTTCTGGGTTATATGCATCCCGGGCGGTCTCTAGTCCACTATTTAGTATTTCGTTTATTCGGGCCCCGAATACCTCTACTGATTCGCCTATATTCTGACATGCATTCATCAGTCTAGCGTTCATGTCATGGACATTAAAAGACTGCGCAAAGATTTTCTTTAATAAATCGATTAGTTCGTCCAAAGTCGTAGCTTCGCGTCGATTAGACAGTGCTAAATCGGCGTGACCTTCAATCCTTCCCCGAATAAGGAAAAGAAGATTTTCGCGGTCGTTAGGTTTTACCTTCGAGTCAAGTAGTTTACATTGTTTAATAAACTTTATCAAGGAGTCGGGTTTTCCGTCAAATTTTGGAATTGAATCTTTTACCAACTTTAACGAAAGATAAGATTTAGGCGGAATATTCGCTAATTCTGACGAATTTTGAGCAGGAACTACACTCGAGCAAGGCGACCCATTGTTCAGTTCGGGTAAATTTATGACGGGCGGATTCATTCGTGACGGTGCAGGACTCAGCTCCCGAGCTGGTGATATATCAACTGAGGGTTGAGAGTCAGTAACGGTAACCATGTTCTGAGAAGCCAAGCTACTCCTTAAATCGGACGAATCGTCGACAGACTTTCTTATTCGCGTTGGCGGAATAACTGGCGGCCGAGGCCATGACACGGCAAATGGAGGCTCTACTCGCGCAGGCTGAACGGATATATCCTCGGCCTCAAGATTTTGTAGGTTGTCCGACCGAGATTGCCGTTCCTTCCTCCATTTTAACGCGTTTCGATTAATACGCCACATTTTCGTAATGCGAATAGTAACTAACTTAGCAGGAACAATAACTATCTTAATAACTACGACGAATTATAGAACTGTGAACGATGAACAATGAACTCAATAATCAAATTTAAATTAACTAGTATCTCTCACAAATACGGTGATTGACTTCAGTTACGCAGTGGTGATTGGTCTCGACGATGATGAACCTCCGTCGGGGTGCGTGCAGCGTCGGGGAAGATCGTCCAATACCCAGGGAAGAAGTACCGCCTGGATTTGCAGATGGCTGCTCTTCAGATCCTGCGTCCACGAGCCGGCGAAATTGAAAGAAAAATCCCACCGCTGTCACCAATTTTGTTGCGTGGCCGTTTGGGTCCTCTGGATCCTTGGTAGGGAATTCGGCGAGGGTCGACGCCCGTGGAGTGCTAAGGCACTCTGCTCCTTGGACGCAGATGTGTGAATGGTAAATATAATGAAAATAATAATATGATTGGAATAAAACTACTTGAACTTAGCAAATTTGTAACTGTAATGGAAGAAAATAAACGATTTTAAAACACAATTTCAATCTGAACAGAACTTTTATTTATACGACTACTCGTGATGGCTTTCCAGGCTCAAGTGACGCTTTCCAAGCGAACGCTCTTACAACTGTTTTTCATTTTTACAAGATGTCCTTAACAACTAAGCCAAACAAACTAAATTCCTCTTGGCCGATTTTGAGAATCAAGCGTTTAACAACATAGCCCTGGAATTTCACCTAGGAGAAAGGATCAAAGTGCGGTTCATTTATTCAAAACACCCGTTTCCAAGGGGTATCGATTAATTTATAATCTTGAAGTCATCTCATTAAAGGATCTCTAACTATTTTCAAACACCTCGGCCTTGTGCGAACTTCACTTTGTCTCCTTTTCCCATTACATTCAGGTGATTCAATCTGAACTTCACGCTTCCGAAGCTTATACTGCACGCCGCTAGACGGGAGTCGCAACAACATCGCTACGATTCTACAGTATTTCGTGAATATGGTGCGGGCACTGCCAAGCCACAGGTTCCCGTCTAGAACACTTCCAATTCATGTTGAAACACCACTGTGGCACCATCTGCCTATGATTGTCATAATTATATAAATCCGCGCGATCGGTTCTGTTCGCGATGCTGTAGCGAAAATGACACAAAGGATAAATGTCAAATGACTTTTATTGCAATGAACCTAAAAAAAAATCGTAATAATTTTGCCACTATAAACGATAAACTTGTAATGTCCAAAGTAAATAAATCAACGGATTTATATATAAATCCATTGATTATTATAATGGAAAACACAAATAAATAAAGCGGGAAATTAGAGTAGTAATGAAAAGAATGGAAACGAATGTCATGTATTTCGTAGAGATGGCAAGGGTTAGGAAACCAGAATACTCAGATGAAAGTCTTGTCCAAAGTAAATAGATCAACGGATTTATAATGGAAGACACAAATAAATAAAGCGGGATGGTGTAGACCAAAGAAATACGCATTTATTTCAAAATCTACTATCTGTTATTTTATGTTAACAACGGGATAATGAACATAACCGAAAATTAAATTTTGTGACAGGACTGCGCCAACGTGGACTCGCATTAAACGTCATCCGTTTACTTCACGCTATATCTGTCACTCTGTTCATGCGAGTAACCAAAATAAGTAAGAAATTTGTCCGGTTGAGAATTTATGAAAAATAAATAGATCAACGGATTTATAATGGAAAAGAAGAAATATAAATCCGTTGATTTATTTACTTTGGACAAGACTTTCATCTGAGTATTCTGGTTTCCTAACCCTTGCCATCTCTACGAAATACATGCCATTCGTTTCCATTCTTTTCATTACTACTCTAATTTCCCGCTTTATTTATTTGTGTTTTCCATTATAATAATCAATGGATTTATATATAAATCCGTTGATTTATTTACCTTGGACAAGACTTTCATCTGAGTATTCTGGTTTCCTAACCCTTGCCATCTCTACGAAATACATGACATTCGTTTCCATTCTTTTCATTACTACTCTAGTTTCCCGCTTTATTTATTTGTGTTTTCCATTATAATAATCAATGGATTGATATATAAATCCGTTGATTTATTTACTTTGGACATTACAAGTTTATCGTTTATAGTGGCAAAATTATTATGATTTTTTTTAGGTTCATTGCAATAAAAGTCATTTGACATTTATCCTTTGTGTCATATTCGCTACAGCATCGCGAACATCCTTCGGCCTCACCTCGCTGGTCGTAGCCAGATCCACCCCAGCCTCTTCTGCCTCTGTCGCCACCGCGCCAGGTACGTCCACTGCCGCTGTCTTTTTCAATGATGCGCTGGTACGCTAGGCGCTTCATAGCCTTATATATCTGAAACAGTACCATAAAAATTATATTTTTTACTTCTAGTGTACGCTATATAGTGAATCCCCAAAATATTCTGACAGAACCGGAATAATATAGGGTCAAGTCAATTTCATTAAATGCAATGCTATATTATTTTATTCATAATATTGAAGCTCTTTGTGAGACAAATTGATACAATATACGATATTTTGTTACATTACAAACCGTGAAATATTGATAAACCGTAGATCCCACGTGAAATCAAATTTTATCGTATATCACATTGTTCAATTCGTCTTCGACAGAGGTAGTATTGCCCGGTTGAAAGAAGATTCCTAGCAGCCGGTCTCGAGCGATGCAGTCCGTCGCTGTGACGATTGGTCGCGAGTCACCTATTTGGGCACACTTTTAAAGACGGGGCACACGTATTTTGGTTATTGTCTGGAGTAGGCACATACGTTGTCGCACCGCGCGACGAAGAGACCGAACAAAACACATCGAGATCGAGTGGGATAGAGCGATCTGACCGATGAACGCCAAAGAAATAGCGTAGGCATCTCAGACGGTCAACCATTAATATATAATAACATACAAATTTCCTTATTTTTCACAATATGTTCAGGAAAGTATTATCATTGGATTGGTAACAGGATAATACTATAGTAGTAAGGCTAAGGGGATTCTAACCCAGGTCCTCTGAGGGGAGCGCGGGGGCGGGGGGAAGTGAGGGCGCGCGGGGGAGCGCGGCGGAGGGAAACATGGACGCGGGGCCTGCGGGGAGTGGAAGGTCGGTTGCGCGCGCACGAGCCGCGGAGTGGGGGAAGCCGCGATCGTGGAGGGGATCAGTCCGGGCCGAGCGGCCGCGGAGACCTCTCCAGACCGGACCCACCGTCGGAAATTTTTCAGAGGGTGACTGACCCCCAAAAAATCTCTTTCAGACCTTGGCCCACCCTCAGAAATTTTTTCCCCTAATATTGTACCCCCCCAACACAGAGAAATAATAATTTTTTTAATCACCGATATAGCGAACAACTATGTAGCAAACAGGTAAATTTTTCCGAACCATTATGTAGCAAACATTCTAAAGCTAACGAGTTTTCTCATAATGTTTTTAACGCCGTAGCGTATCGCGCGATCATGTTTAATTAGACTCCTCTGGAGCAGCCGCGCGGGATATCATTTGGCAGCGCGAAGAAGGAAATATAATACGTTTAGACACGCGGAATCTTAAAATTAGGTGGCGAGGAGAGAAGGAGGGTAAATGACATGGTACTATGAAATACGTTTAAGAATATATATTGTTACATCAATTATCCCACTCCATAACATCATCAACAAATAGTTCACTTAAAGGTAAATCTATAGGAATTTGTGCAGGGTCAGTTTGAAGTTTTTCAACGCCAGCCCAAAGCCCCGATATTTTATTTTTGTACTCATTGTTATAATCAATCTCTGTTTTTACGTTTCGCCAAACCACACTCTTTGGAAAATACACATGACGATTCTGCATAAAAGTCTCAAAATTGCCATCGTAATGTACATCCCCTACACTTTGATCCAGCCAATATTTTTCATCCTTGTAGTCCTCATACGGATTCGCTGGGTTACGAAATACTTTTAAATAACTGTCGCCATCATGATTAGCTTCCGCCTCACACAGTTCCGCACATCGAATTTCCTCCGTTTGGACCTCGACATTTCTACATACGACATACAATTTCGGGCTGTATGGATGGAAAATAGTCGCAGCAGCGGTGATCGTAGCGGAAGCTTGTTGATTTGAATTGATTGGCAGCGACATAATCTGAAATCGTTTTTTTTCATATAATTCTCAAAGTTACTAACACAACGATTCACTAAAAATATGGTAATGGAAACTTACGGTATTATTCGATTGTATCTTCTATGCGTTGGATGGTGAATGATATCCTTCAAAGCAGTTTCACAAGTGTTTCAAAAAACTGTTCCAGTTCAACTGTTAGTACTATGACGGAGTGTATTGAATGGAAGCAGTTAATAATTGTGCGGGCACGAACGTATGCGACTATTGAGCGATTGATTGAATGGTATCCGAGAGACAGGCCTAAATAGAGGTGCAATTGCTTCTCCCACCGCCGCATTTTATTCTAAAGCAATCAATTTTTCCATAATGTGCTGAAATCTTAACGTCGTAGCATATGTAATTTGAGTCCCCAAGGATAAAAGTCTCGGACACGTGTTGAACGTAATATAATATTTCTGGGAACGTCGAATCTTTGAATTATGCACCGTTAGCAGAAACGCCATATCTTAAAATTAGGTGGCGAGGAGGAAGACGAGTAAATGAAATTGACAAATAATATGTGTTTAAGAAATTTTATTTAAAATTAAAAGAATATAATTTTAACATTTTTTCCTACGAGCATCAGCTAGAATATCATTGATGGCACATGCTACCAGTTCGCAATCTACATAATAATCCTCACAGTAATGTTCGCTATCACGTATGATTTTAGCAGCACGACGCACATCTAATGTTTCGCAGACAACACCGCTTTGCTGTAGCACTTTAACAAAAGTTTCAAATTTCGTCTGCACATCTCTTACATTTTGATACAGCCGCGCATACACATAGTCTATACATGGTTCAAGATTTAATAAAAATGTTACCGTATTCGGTTTGAAATACAGCGACTTATTATGTAGTGCCATCCTTACAATCGGGGAATTATAGATTTCACAAAAATCCACAGTTAATTGATCCATTTGCATCGAAGGTGATTCAGGTAATCGTGCACGTTCTTCAATGGTTGTACGACTGCCGCATAGCAAACCCCATGTATCCCATGATAACGTGAGAAACATCCCACGATTGTCGCCGAGAACCATTTCTACATCAATCGTAGGTTGTACTCTGATCCCAATTTCCAAGTATTTGCTGCCCGTGGATGTTAATGCGTATCTTCTAACCATGATACGCGATGTTCGGTGCGGGCTAAGAGAACAATCAAAGCTATGAAATTGCTCGCGCGTATTAGGAATAAACATAAAAATTTTAAGATGTGAAAATTAACCCTTACCAAACAACTGTATCCTCCCCGCATTGAGCCACGCCGTCATCTCGCACGATCGGAACGTAATAATTCATGCGTTCAACGTTTCCTTCGGCACTGGTACTGCACATTTTGTTTTCAGAGCACAATTTGTTCCGTCGAAAGGCACTGAGACTATTGAGCGATTGATTGAATGACATCCGAGAGACTTGCTTAAATAGAGGTGCAATTGCTTCCCCCCCGCCACCACATTTTATTATAAAGCTACCAATTTTTCCATAATGTGCCGAAATCTCAACGTCGTAGCATATGTAATTTGAGTCCCATCCTCAAGGATAAAAAGTCTCGACACGTGCCGAACGTAATATAATATTTCTGGGAACGTCGAGTCTTAGAATTATGCTGTATCAGCAGAAACTATGTCGGATGATCATGCCCGCTAATTCCTCATACGCGTGAATCGTAGAAAGAATTATGCTGTATCAGCAGAAACTAATGCATTTGAGGAGGGGTACGCCAAAAAGAATGAATTATACAGTATTAGCAGAAACTAATGCATTCGAGGGAGGGGGTGCGCTAAAAGAGTTAGACAGAGATACCAAATCATGATGAGGATATAAATATATGCTCTAAACTGTACAAAGCCGTAAATCGTTGCAACGTGTTGCGTGGAAAAGTCACATTATATTTACTTTCCATTTACAATCATGGGAGAATTCGCACAAGTAGAACGCCAATTGTTGGATCAATCCACGCGATTGATTTCGCGGGAAGAGTACCTCGCGTGGGAAGAACGGTGCAACGAGTGCATCGAATCGTTGGAAGAACAAAGTCGCGTGAAACGCCCACGATTATCGATCGGTGTTCGGCAATCGCTGATTGCTCGAATCGCACGTCTCGAAGGACTGAAACATTCGTTGCGCGGACGTTTCGTGCGCGAAGGTGCCGGTCATTCGAGTACGGGACTTTTGTGGCGCGAAATAGACACTGCGTTCGATAGCCGCGTATTAACTGGTGCAGTGCTAAATTCGAACTACATCGAGCCGCGCAACTTCCTCCAAGATGCAGGGACCATCGTGCTGGAGCATGTGCGGGACGCTTTGAGGAAACATCGAAACCTCAAAGTGAACACTGTGTTCAACGGCGAATTTGTGGCGGGTGACAAGCATGCTTGTAAAAGCATCAACACCCGAAACTGCGAACTCTTCCACACATCCGATCTGCAGGAGTGGTACCAACGATGCGTCATCGAACCCACCCTGGCATCGCTGGAAGAGTTCCAGGAACGCGACAGTGGATGGGCATTGACGAGAATCATGAATCTAACCGTCAATGTCAACAAGTACAATCCGCTGCGCGCGGGATGTTACGTCAAGTTGCCGCGAGTATTGTCTTTGAGGAAAGCCACAATTAGCGTGCAATCCCAGGACAATGCGTGTTTCGCGTGGGCAGTGGTCGCCGCTCTCCATCCTGCGGAAAGACATCCCGATCGCCCAAGTTCGTACCCGCCTTATGCTTCCATGCTAAATCTCCAGGGCATTGAGTTCCCAATGTCCCTGGAGCAAATAGGGAAGTTTGAGCGGCAGAACAGCGTCTCCGTCAACGTGTACACCTTCGACGAGGAGAAAGGGTCGACGGTCTTTCCGCTGCGTCTCACCAGCAACAAGAGGGATCAGCACGTCAACTTGCTATACACGCCGAATCAAGAGCACGGTGATGTAGGGCACTTTGTGCTGATCAAAAACTTATCCCGACTGGTGGGCATGCAGCTGAGCAGACACAAGGAAAAGAAATTCATCTGTGATCGGTATGTATAGAATACTTGTGAAATATTGAAATGTATTGTAGAAAAAATTAAATAAAAAAATTTGTGTTTACAGGTGTATGCACTATTTCGGATCTGCCGAGAAGCTGGAGAACCATTCGCTGGACTGTGGGCAGATGAATGACTGCGCCATCCTGCTGCCCAGCGAAGGAAAAAATCTCCTCAGCTTCGAGAACCACTGCAGGAAGGAGCGGCTCCCCTTCGTGGTATATGCAGATCTGGAGTGCATCATTGAAAAAACAGAAGACAATCGAGTGGGTGATCTAGATAATAAGTTACATACGTATCAGCACCATAAAGTGCATAGTATTGCATATTATATGCATTGTTCCTATGATACATCGCTATCGACGTATCGATGTTGCCGCGACGCGGATTGTGTTTCATGGTTCGTATACGAACTAAAAAAATTTGCAAACTTCGCCAAACCCATCTTGAACAGTAATGTTCCCATGCTGGATTTAACCAGCGAACAGTTGACGACATTTCACGATGCAACAGACTGTCATATTTGCGAAAAACCATTCAAGGCTGACGATGTACGAGTTCGCGATCATTGTCATCTATCCGGACGGTTTAGAGGCCCGGCACATTCGGAGTGCAATTTAAATTACAAAAACGCGTTTTACATCCCCATAGTTTTCCATAATTTATCCGGCTACGATTCACATTTCATTATCGAGGAAACAGCTACCGCTTTCGAGGGTCACGTTGATGTATTGCCCATAACTAAAGAAAAATATATTTCATTCACAAAAAATGTCGAAGATACGGCTGAATCAGACTCGCGAAATAATATTAAATTACGATTCATCGATTCGTACAAATTTCTCAATACCAGTCTCGACAAATTAGCATCTTTCCTTAGCACAGATCAATTAAAAATTTTACGATCCAAATTTGAAACATTATCCACCGAGGATTTCAATTTATTGACGCGAAAAGGTGTCTTTCCGTACGAATACCTTGATTGCGCGGACAAGCTGCAGGATCCATGCTTACCGCCGCGCGAGTCATTCTACAGTTCGTTAACGGGCGAGACTGTATCCGAGAGCGATTACGCGCACGCTGAGACTATCTGGCAACGTTTCGGGATTAGAACCTTGGGCGAATACAGCGACTTGTATTTGAAAACAGATGTCTTGTTATTGGCAGATATTTTTGAAAATTTTCGCGAAAGTTGTATCAAGAGTTATGGACTAGATTCGGCGCATTATTATACTCTACCTGGTTTCACGTGGGATGCAATGCTAAAGCATACCAAAATTACATTCGAATTGCTCACCGACGTCGATATGGTCATGTTTATCGAACGCGGTATACGTGGGGGTTTAAGCCAATGTTCCGGAAGATATGCACATGCCAATAACAAGTACATGCCATCTTACAATGCATTGGAAGAGTCATCGTACTTGATGTACTTTGATGTGAATAATTTGTATGGGTGGGCAATGTGTCAGCCCCTACCATACGCTAAATTTCAATGGGTCGAAGATGTTGCAAAGTTTGATGTGTCTTCAATCAAAGTCGATTCGCCCACGGGGTACATTCTCGAGGTAGATCTGGAATATCCACAACGTCTGCACGACGCTCATGCCGATCTACCGTTCTGCCCGACGCGTGCCAAACCACCTGGCAGCAGGCAGGACAAATTACTCGCGACGGTATACGATAAGCAGCGTTACGTTATCCATTACCGCAACCTGCAGCAGTGCACGCGTCATGGTCTTCGTATTACAAAGATACACCGCGTGCTCCAATTCGCTCAATCTCCCTGGCTCCGCGATTACATCGAACTCAATACACGGTTCAGAACAAGCGCGACAAATGACTTTGAAAAAAATTTGTACAAATTGATGAACAACGCAGTATTTGGTAAAACTATGAAAAATGTACGAAATCACGTGGATGTAAAACTTTTAACACGTTGGGAAGGGCGATATGGCGCGGAGACAATGATCGCGAAACCGAATTTCCACAGCAGAAGTGTTTTTTCGGAAAATTTAATAGCTGTTGAATTGCGAAAACTCGAGGTGAAATTCAACAAACCGATATACGTGGGTATGTGCATTCTGGACATATCGAAAATTTGTTTGTATGAATTTCACTACGAGTACATGTCTCCCAAACACGGACCAAATTGTAATATTCTATACACCGACACAGACAGCCTCATTTATCATATTCGATGCGACGATATCTACGAGACTATGAAACACAATATCGGTAGATTCGACACAAGCGATTATCCTATCGACAATCCATATAATATGCCGCGCGAAAATAAGAAGGTTCCAGGGCTGATGAAGGACGAAAATAACGGTGCGATAATGACCGAATTCGTAGGTCTTAGAGTGAAAATGTATGCACTTCGCGTAGACGGCAAAAGAGATACGAAAAAGGCGAAAGGCGTCAAGACCAACGTCATAGCCAGAACGATAACTTTCGACGATTACGCGAAGTGTTTGCAAAGGGAGATCGAAATGGTTCGCAGACAATCATGTATACGGTCTAAATATCATAAAGTGTACACCATTTCGGAATCTAAAATCGCTCTAAGCCCACACGATGACAAGCGGCATATCGTACCCAATTCGATCGACACTCTGCCTTGGGGTCATTATAATATGCCATTGTAAAATATAAATTATTGTATTATAAATAGTGGAATTATTGTATTATAAATAGTGGGATTATTGTATTATAAATAGTGGGATTATTGTATTATAAATAGTGGGATTATTGTATTATAAATAGTGGGATTATTGTATTATAAATAGTGGGATTAATGTGTTAAAATAAAAAAAAAATTGTTTACACATTTACATATATGTATCATTGTATTTATTGAGTTATGCATTATTTTACAATACATTATTTTTATTTATCCACGAATTGTGTGATTTATCAAACCCCAGCCACTTGACATATACCTTATCCCCCTTTCTACGCAGCACTTTTTCCACTAGATGCACATCAGGATTGGTGACGCGTTGCAGCTCCTGTTCATAGAATCCGCCGGCAACAGGTTTTCCACAGGAATCGACGAGCAGATACGTTGCAGGATTAGTTGTCTGTACTTTGGCTATCTTGAACACCTCCGTTGTCCAATTCGGCGTATAGCCTTTATCGAAGATGGTTTTAAATTTGCTCACGCGCACAAACTCGCCCAACTTGAATCTCGCTGGAGCAGCGATCTTTATGTTGCTGTATACGGTGGCTAGCAGCCTGTCGGCGATCACAGGGGTAACATCGCAAGGACGCATTCCGATGGTTCTATGTTTTCGTGCGTTATACTCTGCAAGCAGACGCGATAGCGCATCGGTCCATCTATAGGTTCCATTGAGCGTAAACAATGTCCACATATTGTTCTTCAAAGTTCGATTGAAACGTTCTACGACGGAGGCCTTCATCACCGAATACGTCGAATAATGATTAATATCATGCTTTGTCAAGAGTTTCTGCATATCGGCGTTGTAAAATTCTTTTCCTTGATCGGTTTGCAAATTTTTCGGATATCGATCTCTAAATATCTTTGCAAACGCTTTAGTCACCTCAGCAGCACTTTTAGTCTTGAGCGGCACCGCCCATGCATACTTGCTCAACACATCGATGACGGTAAGTATGTAGTGGTGACCTTGGTTGAAACGCGAGTATGGACGCATTTCTACAATGTCAGCTTGCCACAAATCATCGTATCCGTGCACTACGACGCGTCTCCGCGGGAAATGTCTTCGAGCTGGAGCGTGCAATTCCTCAACGAGTTGTAGCTTCTTGTGATTATGGTTTTCATCATTACTCTTGGATTTCGATAATGGTTGCATGTTTGATCGCAGAGGTGTCTTGGACACGAATGATGCGATAATTATCGCGTACATTTATTATGTGCTTCTCGTCGGTCCGAGGAAATTCTGGGCAAGTTGCTGCTCCGTAGCAAAAGCGGTTATAGCCTCTTTAACTTTACGAGTTTCATTGTCCGGTTGTGGGATAGAATTCAACGCCTCCGATATCTTTTGAACGCTGTTTTGCAACGTTAGCATATCTTTGTGAAACACAACCAGCTTCCTCGCTAATTCTTCCTGCTGCTCTCTCAAAAGTTTAATGTTCTTTTCCACGTATAGTTTATTGACGACATCGGTGTCGGCCACCGGCTGAGCTACGCGTCGTATCTTGCGTGATTTCGCATCAAAGTCGGCACCAGCCACGCAAAGGGCGTTATCTCGCATGTAATTTCGAAGCAAACCGTTCCATTTGTAATAGTCCATTCTAGCTGCTCCACTCTTCTCGAGTGATACCCCAAATTTGTTGATCGGCATCTCGATGCATACAGCGCACATCATCGGCATGCGGTTTAATTTATAATGAGGCCTACCTCGCGGAGTTCCTCGATAATCGATAGAATTTCGGGATCGTGAGAGTTGTTACCCGCCTGACGCGACGCTTCAAGCAAACGCATTCGATCCACCAACTCGTTGGGATCGTTCCAGTGTATGTAATCGATCTTGTTATCGTTTACCACCATGGCGCGCGGTACCGTTAGACCTTTCCCTGCCCTGCTAGTCGATGCGCGAGGGAGTAGCGGTGCAATTACATATTTGTACTTGTGTCCCTTGTTGCTCAATATGGGATTTTTAGCACCATGACCGCGTCTGTGGGCGTTCGTCGCCAGCAGTATACTTTTATATTTTTGTTTATCGGCATCGGTGTATACAGCATCATCGGGAATTCTCTTGAAAATCAATTCGTAAAGACCGGGTGTTCCTCCGTATTTTACACCATCTATGATTATGTTATCATCCATGTCTATATCGAAAGCCTTATCCCCAAGCCTCGTTCCATTATTGCCAAAGTATACGCCGTACACATAGTCCATCGTTGTATCCTTATCACCACTTAGGATCGCACTCATGTATTTTTGCCCCAGCGGGCCGAAATGACTGCGAAACGTCTCTTGTCCCTCGGATGTTTGGAATTGCTGTCTAATAGATGTTACAAACGACTCATTGGGGCTAGTTTCGAAAACGTCATCATCAACGGTTGAGAGCGATTGTACACGAGGAATTGTATTTATTGGTGTGGGGGGAACGGGAGACTCGTTTGATGTAGCATTCCGCCGTTTCCGCTTCGCTTGAACTGGTGTGGAGGTTACGGGTGAATATTCCAATGACACGTGTTGTTTCCTATTTCTCTTGCGCGATGTGTTCCCTTTCGGCTTGATTTTTGTTTTAGGCGTTAATGTTTCATTCCCTTCAACGTCTGTGCTCGACAGCGGTGATGTGTCAGCTTCTACCGCTGTGGTATTTTCCGCGATATGTTTCAAGGGTTCGACGATAGGTTTAAAGTATCTCTCCAATGCGATATCTTCCTCCATCATACCAGTCTTCAAAGCCTGATGTTTCCGGCGAATGGAATCGCTGGTTTTTGCAATTTCCTTCGCTATTCTCTCACGATCCTTAATCTCTAGAGTATCGATATCAATCATCGTTGTACCGTAGACGTTGCTTTCCCGCCGACGTGTTGATGACAATTGATCATCTCATGGTATGGCAAACTCGTTAAATCCCTTTCTATAACGTCCATTGGACATCGCGCTATCCTTGTCTATCACCACGAAACCATAATCCCGTTGCCAACAATTACGACACAAAGCGCAGAAATCCTCGTAAGACATGTCAGTGTTTACGTGATCGTTGTACACATGTTTCAAGTTGGTACCATCCTGCTTAAACAGAATCAACAGATTCGCATTGTCGCGTATAAGATGTTTTGGAATCTTTGCATACGTCTGACAGAGATAGAAACAGTCAACGTTCGAGTGGCGCCCCATTGCAAAGTACTCTCGTATCGTATCTTGCTTGTCGCATGCCACGTCATCAAAAATAAAAATGGAATTCGGAAGCGATTCGCTCGGTGGGATGACATCACTGTTATTCGAAAACGTAAAGTAGCCAATTTCATCTATCGGAGTCAATAAATTCTCCAAGTACTGATATTTCGGCTGTTGCAACGACTTGGAATACACGTACACGTTCTCGAAGTGGACGCCGTGTGGGCTTTCCAACAAGCTCACCAGCAGGTTGGTCTTTCCACAATTTGATGGACCGCAAACGAGGCAGCGATTAGTGTTTGGTAGCATGCTACCATGTCTGCGTCTTGTTTTCGGGGACATCACTCGTGATTTATCGTCAAAATTTGTCACGCGTATCGCCACAGGTTGTCGCACGAATCGCATCCTCTCCGCGAACCATGAAAAATGATTTTGGTACGTCGAAGCGTCCTATTTATAGGTCCGCGCCGAAGCAAAACAGCTCAGTATTCAAAATGCTTCTGATCCTGTCGGATAATTTCGATATTCGAGACCTAACCTCTGAACAGTTGAAATATATACCAAAGATTATTCTACTACGAGAGTTTGGCAGGCAAATTGATCAGTTGTGGGACAGACTACCCGAGCATATAAAAGCCGATTCTGAGGTTCAACAGTATCGTCGGTGTCTGGAGCATTATAATCGCCCTTGGCAGCGAACACATATCGACGGTCCAGCACCATTGATTAAAAACTGTGGCGAATGTCGCCGACGAGCGTAAAGAAAGGTTGTGGTTTGTTAAATCGGGCGATAAACGCGCTACCTATCGAATTACACATCCCGGGATATCAGTTTTGCGGTCCAGGAACTCATCTGGCAAAACGATTAGCTAGAGGGGATCGAGGTATCAATCCGTTGGACGCAGCGTGTCGCGAACACGATATTGCATATTCACATAGCAACGACCTCCGCGAAAGGCACGCCGCAGATAAAGTTCTCGCTGACAAAGCGCGAAAACGCATCGTTGCGCGAGACTCGACTCTGGGTGAAAGAGGTGCCGCTACAGCTGTTTGGGCGGCTATGAAGGCCAAGACGAAATTCGGAATGGGGATGAAAGCTAAATTGCGCAAAAGGACTCCAAAGAGAGCACCGAAAAAGCGGATTCTTCCAGTAGCAAAACGGGGTGGTATATTACCACTTCTACCACTGTTGGGTGTTCTCGGATCATTGGCTGGTGGAGCGGCGGGCATTGCCAAGGCGGTAAACGATAATAAGGCGGCGCAACGTCAGCTGGAGGAAATGCAACGCCACAATCGCTCCATGGAAGGTCGCGGACTTTATCTCGCGCCGTACAAGCGCGGACAGGGAATATCTAAACGAAAAAAAAAAACGTCGAAAAGAAAATAAAAATGCCTGCGGGCGTAACTACCGATGTGCAATTGGAGGAGTTGGCAAAACGTATGCGTATTCCATTCTTTAGAGGTGTTTTTATGCGCAACGCGTTACCAGTTGGTGGAGTACGTCGAAATGAGAGCGGTATCGTAAATTTGGACAATGCCGAGGGGCCGGGGACACATTGGGTGGCGTGTGCGAAGAGAGGGTGTCGAGCTATATATTTCGACAGCTTTGGGAATCTTCGACCGCCGATGGAATTGGTAAAATATCTGGATAAGGATGCTGTGAAAATTGAATACAATCGAACGCCCTATCAGAAGTATGATCAGAGCAATTGCGGACAACTATGTCTACGCTTTCTACAAACGATCGGTGCCAAATTTAAGGATTGACTTCCCACCACTCTGATTCAGTACTGGTCGAACAGTTCAGGCGGAATATGTCGTTAACATTCACTCTAACCGGCAAGAGTAGCACCCTCGCGGTGAGCTACTTTCCACCCATAGATTTGAGCGACGATGATTACGAGCTTGGTCTAACAACCTTTGAAACTTATCACACAATACCGAACATCGACTCGAGCAACGATAAATTCTACTTCATCGTAAACAACAGCCCCGACAGCGCTTATGAATACATTACGATTCCCCACGGCTCCTACGAACTAGACGCCATTGCCAAGTACCTGAAGCAGCGATTACTCGAGCGGTATCCTAAAAATCTTGGTGGCACCGATGACGACAACGATGACGGTGACAACGATCTGTATCCTATAGTGTTGCGTCCCAACAACAATACCATGAAAAGCGAGCTGTACTGTCGGTTCACCGTAGACTTTACAAAGCCCAACAACATTGGATCGCTACTAGGATTCTCGACGAATCGGGTATTAGCACCAGAACGATGGCATGAATCGGACGATCCAATTAATATCATGAACGTGAACATTATTCGCATAGAATGTAGCGTGACCGCTGGTGTGTACAACAATGGGAGGCGTGTACATACGATACATGAATTTTCTCCGAGAGTTCCACCAGGATATAAGATATCGGAAACGCCCGCACAGATCATTTACCTTCCAATCACCGCACGGGTCGTTACGGATCTGACGATACGCGTTGTGGATCAAGACGGACGGTTGCTCGATTTTAGAGGTGAAGAGATTACAATCAGACTGCACGTGCGACGACGACGATAATACGTGTGGTGCGAAAGAAATGCTTGTATTGAACGACTCCAGAAACCCGTTTGTTCCAAGTGAAATTGTTTACAACACCAACAACTGCAACAGCTCTGATCACGCTAAAAAGAAGAGGCTCAGTGCTGCGAACATTGCATTTTTGAAATCTTTGGGATTCATTGTACGCATTTAAGTTGGAAAAAAATGGCTGATATTCTAAGCATTGGAGGGAAGCCGACGTTTGATGATCGCATCGTCAAGCTCGAGACTCACACGTACAACCCATACGTCAACACGACGTTTGGATACAACGATGAGATAAGAATACCGATACAACAGCAGGATTTATACACATTACCGTGTGAAAGTTTCCTCTATGTGGAGGGGAAATTGAAGATAAATAAGCCAAATGATGCGTTAACGGTGATGTTGGGAAATAATTGTGTGGCGTTCTTATTCGATGAGATTCGATACGAGCTGAATGGCGTGGAGATTGATCGCAACAGAAACGTTGGAATAACTAGCACGCTTAAAAACTATGTATCGCTGACATCGGACGAAGACAAAAATATGGAGAATGCCGGATGGGGCTTGAAACGATCCGATGGGTCAATAGTGAAAAATCATTTCAATTTTTGCATCCCACTCAAATATTTGCTAGGATTTTGCGAGAACTATAAACACATGATTATTAATGCACGTCACGAATTGATTTTAATACGGTCGCGCAACGACAACAATGCTCTGATAGGATCATCGGTGTTGGAACCAGAAATTAAATTATTTAAACTACAATGGCGGATGCCTCATGTGACGCTGAACGACATTAATAAGCTATCGTTGCTACGTACTTTGGAAAGTGGACAAAACCTGAGCATTTGTTTTCAATCGTGGGATCTGTACGAGTATCCTATGTTGCAAAACACAAACAAACATTCGTGGGCCGTGAAGGCATCTGCACAGCTGGAGAAGCCGCGATGCGTGATCCTTGCTCTACAGACTGGTCGAAAGAATGTGACGAGCGAAGACGTTACTAAGTTCAACAACTGTAAATTGACCAATGTGAAACTTTTTCTCAACTCGGAATTTTACCCATATGATGACATGAACTTGGACTTTGACAAGAATAAGCATGCCATCTTGTATCACATGTATACGCAATTCGGTAAATCGTATTATGGGCATAGTTGCAACGAGGCATTATTCACCGTGGCTGAATTTTTACAATTTGGTCCCATCGTGGTGATTGATTGCTCGCGACAAAATGAGTCGATCAAGAATGGTACCGTGGACGTGCGCATAGAATTCGAGTGTAAAGAGAATGTGCCGGCAAATACTACAGCCTACTGTCTGATTCTGCACGATCGGGTGGTTGAATACAATCCACTGACAAACGTAGTGCGCAAAATGAATTAAATTGTCACGCTACTTGCGCGCCATCTCCTGTGCCAAATTCATACAAAAATTTCATCGTGAAAATCGAGATGCTTTACGAGAAAGACTGCATTCTCCCGTCTGTCTCGGAAACGAACGGACCTCTAAATTGTACCGATAATGGCTGTACCAACATTCGTTGACCTGCAAGGGTTCATCGTCGATGGAAGATTTGTCGCGAAGGAAGTGGCTGTCCTACGCAAGGGAACAGTTCTCTCGCACTATATTTTTGGGAGTCCTATGTCACAATTCCTTCTTACGAAATCGGACAAATCAAGCATTCGGTGGTTGACGGCAAAACATCACGGACTACGGTGGAACGATGGAGACGTTCCGTACAGTATGGCTAAACAGCTAATTACGAAAGCTGCAGCTGATGCGATCGACGAAGAAGATGACACATCCCATATAGTATACGTTAAAGGGCTGCAGAAACGCGACTGGCTTGCGGATTTCCTCGACGAAAATACCAGAGCGGACGTAATCATCGAGACGCTGGACATTGACTACGAGGATATCAAATCCCTAAATAAGCTAAATGTAGTTGATACTCTGCGATGTGGCAGACACGCAAAGCACTGTGCCTTGCAAAATGTATTTAAAATATTCAACTGGTGGTCTAAACACCAGAGGGAAATGCTTAAATAAAATATATCCAATTTTTAATACATAAATGTTTTTTTTTTTCTTCACCCTCCCCAACCTCCAACCTCCAACCTCCTGCATGTACGCTAGATTAAGACGATAGTTTTAATTATTATGCAGAAACCGCTCGATACCCCTTCAATACCGTTTGATACCCCGTTCAGAGTGGTATGATTTACGTTCGATACCCGTTGAAAGCCGTTCAATACCGTTCGATACCCGTTCGATACCGGTTCAAAGCCGTTCAATACCCGTTCGATACCCGTTCAATACCGTTCAATACCCGTTTGATTTGCGTTCAAAACCGTTCGATTCGCGTTCAAAGCCGTTCGATTCGCGTTCAAAGTCGTTCGATACCTGTTCAGTACCGTTCGATTTCCGTTCGATACCCGTTCAAAGCCGTTCGATTTCCGTTGAAAGCCGTTCAATACCCGATCGATACCCGTTCAATACCGTTCAATACCCGTTTGATTCGCGTTCAAAACCGTTCGATTCGCGTTCAAAGCCGTTCGATTTCCGTTGAAAGCCGTTCAATACCCGATCGATACCCGTTCAATACCGTTCAATACCCGTTTGATTCGCGTTCAAAACCGTTCGATTCGCGTTCAAAGCCGTTCGATTCACGTTCTAAAACCGTTCAATACCGTTCAATACACGTTCAATACCGATCAATACACGTTCAAAGTGGTACGATTTACGTTCGATACCCGTTCAAAACCCGTTTGATTCGCGTTCAAAGCCGTTCAAAGTGATATGGTCTAGCTGAATGATGTGTCAAAGAAGAAGGGAAAGAAGACGCGTGTGAAAAAGGAGAGGATGGGCAGTGGCGAAGATAAGTGCTGGAGGATAATCAGCGAAAATGCAGGTGGCCTGTGATGAAGATTGTGAAGAACAAAGGCATCCTACTTTTACAAAGCTATGCACTTCTCGGCTTCATGATATGTGTTTACATGCGAGAGCCAAGAGATGCAGCGAGACCATTTGTCTCCAAACCGTGACAGTTAACAGTCTGTTTTTTAAGTGAACATTTTGCGTGTGTCATTGCTGCTGTACCATGGGAATAACGCGAATCGTCCCAGAGTGCGACCCCGAGGTATGTACTTTAAAATATTTTTTAACATTTATCGCGTTTATCCTTTTTAAAATCGAATGAGATTAAATCAGACGGTCGTGTTGGTGTTATATTCCGGGTTTCTATATTCTAGCAATCGCCGCCTGAATCGTCCACGTGGTCGAGCGATTGGGGCTCACCGCCCCCATCACCCTCATCACCGCCGTCGCCACCGTCACCATCGCCGCCGTCGCCACCGTCACCACCGCCGCCGCCGCGTTGGTCGCCGCCGCCCCCCTCGCCACCGTCGCCTCCTCCTCAGGTATGTAATACTTTGCACTGATTTATGCATTTAATGTATCGGTGCTATATCAACATTTGCGTCTGTGTTATAGGACTTACCATTACCTATGCCACGCATCTGGGTACGGCGTGACTTGTTCCATGCAGGGCGGCAGGAGCATGTATATGGGGCTGCGCGGCTGCGGCCATACATACCACGGCAAGCGTTGCGCCGGCGGCCGATGGTGCAAATATTTGCGCCACTACAATTACCACCATTACCACCCCCATCCCCCCCGTCGCCACCATCACCCCCGCCCTATTAGTTTTTTATATTTCATTTTATATATTTTTTTATATGTATATATTTTTTATTATTATTATTATTTTCACATATTTTCTTTTCTTTTATTATTATCATTATTAGTTTTTTCATATATTTTATATTTCTCTATTTCTATTTCTATTTTTTTATTTTTTATTTCAATTTTATATTTTTATTTTCTATTTCTATTGTATTTTTTATTGTAACAATATATAATATCGTAAACATATATTATTTCTCCATTTATTCGCCCATCTTCCTTCTTTTCTGCTCACATGTATGATGTTTCCTAAAAACTATCATGCTTTGTTCATGTGTTCTTCGCGTGGTATCATCTCGCGCGGTTGCTCTAGACGAGTCTAATTACATGTTATTGCGCAATACGCTGCGGTGTTAAATCAGAACATTTTGAATGCTTGCTACATATTGGTTTGAAAAGAAGTATTTCCGTTTGCTACATATTGGTTCGGTAAATCGGTGATTAAAAAATTATTACTATTTCTCTGCGTTGGGGAAAAAAACATTCTGCTGACTCCACATAATTATATTTCGTTCTTCGCGCTGTCAAATGACGTCACATTGCACGGTCGCTCCAGAGGATTCAAGTTACGCGAGATCGCGCGAGACACAGCGACGCTTTAAAAATTGTTATCTAATGTGATTGTACCACTATGTAGTGTTGTCTCTTTCCCTCCAGAGAATTTTTAAATAATGCTCTGTCTCTTTCCCTCCCGAAGACGCGGTGCGAAAACGCCGATCTTTCCCGATATTGTCTGATAAAAAATAAATTATTATTTCTCTGCGTTGGAGGAAAATATTTGGGGGTCCCTCTGAAAAAATTTTTTGGGGTGGGCCAAGGTCTGAAAGAGATTTTTTGGGGGTCAGTCACCCTCTGAAAAATTTCCGACGGTGGGTCCGGTCTGGAGAGGTCTCCGCGGCCGCTCGGCCCGGACTGATCCCCTCCACGATCGCGGCTTCCCCCACTCCGCGGCTCGTGCGCGCGCAACCGACCTTCCACTCCCCGCAGGCCCCGCGTCCATGTTTCCCTCCGCCGCGCTCCCCCGCGCGCCCTCACTTCCCCCCGCCCCCGCGCTCCCCTCAGAGGACCTGGGTTAGAATCCCCTTAGCCTTACTACTTACTATTATTTAGGATTTAAGGATTAACGGATTTAGCGCGTTCGAAATGAGAGGTTCGCGGGACTACACTATGTAACTCTTTATGTACTTTATTCGTTTAACACTTGTCAATTATTCTAAGTTTATATGTCTATTAAATTGGATGTTACAATATGGCGTAAAAATTCGTTTCTTTTACCTTTAGCAGGCACAGCGATTTAGAGGGCTCTAAACGCACAGAGCAATGTAATCTAAAGCAATTACACAAGAATGCAATTAGCATTTAGCGATTAATTCTAGCAAGCGAACAATTCACTAAGCACTAGCCGAAAGCAAAAATAGCGAACCCATTACAAGCTGAAGCAAACCTGACCGAAGTCGGATCCCAGAGAGAGTGATCGAAGAATCTTCTCGCGATTTCCGGGAAGCGTTATCTCTCCCTTCCATCGATCCGGATCGATGGAGGGGGTCGGGATCGACGTTCCGCATGAGTGAGTAGGCTTGCCAGACGTATGTCGGTTAAACTTTATACGCACAACCGAGAGATGGCGTTAAGTTGCCGATTTCTCTTACAACTATTATCCTTGGTTTGGTATTAGGATAATACTTTCCTAAACATATTGTGAAAAATAAGGAAATTTGTATGTTATTATATATTAATGGTTGACCGTCTGAGATGCCTACGCTATTTCTTTGGCGTTCGTCGGTCAGATCGATCTATCCCACTCGATCTCGATGTGTTTTGTTCGGTCTCTTCGTCGCGCGGTGCGACAACGTATGTGCCTACTGCAGACAATAACCAAAATACGTGTGCCCCGTCTGTAAAAGTGTGCCCAAATAGGTGACTCGCGATCAATCGTCACAGGGACGGACTGCAACGCCCGAGACCGCCTGCTAGGGATCTTCTTTCGACCGGGCAATAGTACATTATTACGAACAAAAGAATATAGTATTTAGTATTGCGCATAATTACTTACTTTCTTCAATTTTTCATCGCCGTCTTCCAATTTCTCTTGCGCTCCTCCTTCTCCTCCTTCCTGCTTCTTCTCCTCCTCCTTCTTCTGCGGTTTTTCTTCAAGCGCGCTTGACGTCTCCGCATTCACAAGTGCATCCTGCAACTGGAAATGATATAATGAATGTATTATTTTATTGAAAATAGTAAGATTCTATGAACATACAGGGTGATTCTCTCGCTGAAGTCTTCAACGGCGATGCCGTCAATAATAAGCCGCGCCTCGCTAACAAGGAACGTTCGGCAACCCGGAAATTCAAAAAATTATGAAACGTGGTGTGCGAATAGAGATAGTTCATCCGTAACGTAACCCTATTTTTCTACTGACCTAATTTTGACCATGTAGGGTAGAAGCACCGTATGTGGCCACCTTAAGGATTTCAGTGACTTTCATCGTAATTATCTTCGAAATTGTACTTAAAATCAGGAAACTGTAAGCTATACCAAATTTTACACTATCTTTACCAGGGAGTCGAGACCGATAGACTTTCGGTTACGGTCGCGGTCGCGGTCCCTGACCAGTTGCATGCGGTGCTTTACGGGTCTCTCAACCGAACCGAGAGCGACGAGCGACCGAAAGTTTTCTCTCAACCGATAACCGGGAGAGAATTTTTCTCCGACTTACGGTCGACCGAAAGTCTAGACCGGTCAGGAAAAAGGTCGCGTTAATTTATGGAGAGGTTCGAGTTAATGTATGGAGAGGTTCGCAAAACGGTGACCCGAGAGTCTCGACCGATTGCAATACGGTTGACACCAAGTCGGGAGAGATAGAAATGCGGGCAACTAGAATTCATCACCTCATGAGAAATAGGAAGAAAATAGAAATACGTTCGATTAAAATTTGTGACACAAATTGTTACTATCCCCGTTGCGAATCGCAAATCGTGACTAAAATTATTTAGTAGGTTCTTTTAATTCTTTTTTATCACGTTAGTAACCTGGCCTTGGCGTTAATACATTTCTCACCATTTATAATGCACCTATGCATATTGTACAAGAAATGGAATTTTTTAACCAAATGATATAATGAATGAAATTGCAAACATTTATGATGTTTTCAATATTACAAACACAATACTATGTGTTTTTATTTTTCGACTAACATACCAGGAAAGTCATCCCACTCGATAACTTTCTGACGTCGATGTCAGGAATTTTGATAAAAATGAAAGATGTTATTATTTTGATGGTTCCGAATTTGTTACAGAACCACAGTTGGGAATTAATTACTTTTTGCACATTCCTTTTTGAAACTACGCTATACATTAGATTATTTTGCCTATTCACATAATAGTTTTTGAAATTTATTTTTGTAACATCAAAAAATATAGGCAAATTCTTATTTTCCCAATTTTGCCTGCAACATCATATGTTTTTAAATTCTAAATAAGTATGACCATTTTTCTAGCGTACTGTCTACAAAATAAGGTTTTTCGTAGGATGGTATGTACGAAGGCAGCGGTGCGCCCCGTTTCAGGTAAGCGAGCCGCGCGCGGCACTATTGCGGGCGGTTTACCATACCACCCGAACCCCCGTATTACTTCAATCAGGTCAAAACATAAAATCGACTGGTCCCGTATCCGCTTTAGTGGTGTCATTTATGCCTGCGAAAGAGTTTCTTTAACTGCTTTTGTTTGAATTTCAATAGTGCTTATACCCAAAAGTCCCTGTTCCATAAAACCCTGTTCCTATGTTTATGAATCATGCGTCGCAATATAATTCTCAAGATTCTGTTTAACTATTGCTAAGGGATTTATAAGGAAGATGCTAAATAATAAGGCGGAAAATTTAGTGGGACATCACAGAATCATTATAATAAATTTCCACACTTTGATATACTTTTGAAATAGCCACATGAAAAATAAAAAAATATATTTTCAATCATTTTCTTGTTATTTCGATTTTAACAATCATTTATTTCATATTAACTACTTCTATTAAAGTCGATGGGAGATGGCGAGCATTTTCTTAATGTAGTGTGTCAAATACAACAATGCCTCGCTACATCGGCGCACTTTGGGACCGACAGTGTCAAAGTATTAACAAATAACTGCAACAGTCTGCTTTCACAAATCCCGTCACGAGAGAGACAAACAATGAGACCGACAGGGACAGCATACATACCTTCCCGGCCTATTCAGCTAGGTCGAACTGAACCGAACCCACCCGAACAAAACCGACCCGCAGCCCTAACCAGTCAGCGGATCGCTCCATACATTAAGTGGCGACCGATCGACCGACCGGTCCCCGTTCGTCTCAGCACGCGTCAGGAGTTTCGGTTCCCTTTTGCAACCTTTCGCTATTACGGTCAGAGTTTCTCTCCTCTTTCGTTCCGGTTACTGGTTACATGACCGATATGTGACCGGTCTGAATTTCGGTTTCTGCTTCGGTCTCGACTCCCTGATCTTTACTATTAATATCTAAGTTTTCATTAACTAGAGAAATCGTTAAATAATTAATAAACTTAAAAATATATAAGAAATACATTTTTCACTGTTTATGGCCACTTGCACACTGTTGCGTGGCCGGCTGGTTCCTTTCAGGGAATTTGGCGAGGGTCGATGCCCGTGGAACGCTAAGGCGTTCTGCTCCTTGGACGCGGATTTTTGTACGATAAATATAATGAAAAACGATGCTAATTAATTGAATAAAACAATTTGAACACAGTAACTAATAGCAATAATCAATGAAAACAACGATTTTATCACAAAATAAATCTTTTGGAAACTTTATTAATATGTACGTCCGTTCACTTGTGCTTTCGGGGCTCGAGTGACGCTTTCCAAGCGAACGCTCTTACAACTGTTTTTCATTTTTACAAAATGTCCTTAACAACTAAGCCAAACAAACTAAATTCCTCTTGGTCGATTTTGAGAATCAAGCGTTTAACTACATAGCTCTGGAATTTCACCTAGGAGAGAGGATCAAAGTGCGGTTCATTTATTCAAAACACCCGTTTCCAAGGGGGTGTCGATTAATTTATAATCTTGAAGTCCTCTCATTAAAGGATCTCTAACTATTTTCAAACACCTCGGCCTTGTGCGAACTTCACTTTGTCTCCTTTTCCCATTACATTCAGGTGATTCAATCTGAACTTCGCGCTTCCGAAGCTTATACTGCACGCCGCTAGACGGGAGTCGCAACAACACTAGTTTTGGCCATGTTTGGTACTAGTTTTGGCCACTTTCAAATCTTTTTAGGTTTTAGTGCATTTTTAATAGAATCGTTTAACATAAATATTTTTTATATATTTTTTATTTTCTACTTTTTATTGTTTATGAATTTACATTTTGCAGCTCTGACTTCTTTAGAAATATTTTTTATTTAATTTCAAATCACGATGCAACTAGCGATCCGAACGCAGCGGCTTTTTGTCGTTTTCGTAAAGCAAGTGAGTAGCTGTTTCAAGTCGTTTGGATTTGTGGTTATGGGTTACATTTATTGATGTCTGCATGCTTTACGCGCCCGCAAGCACCTCCCCCCCCACCCGCCCCTTATTTAACACAAACCAATACTAATACCCGAGAGACATTGGAAACTGCAGGGGTGTGCGGGTACCCGACTTCTCGGGCTCGGGACGGGCCGGAAACTTTCGGGCGAGATCGGGCGGGATCCTGATACTTTCGTATTGCTCGAGATCCCGACAGTCTCGGGATCCCGAGATTCGATTCGGGCTACAAACATAGCCGCCAATAGCTGGCTTTCGACCCGATCGCGTCCGAGTTTTGCCGAGCCGACCTGAAATCAAATTGCCCGCTCACGGCGGTCATGCTTGTAGCACGAAACGAGTCTCGGGATCTCGAGCAATACGATAGTATCGAGACCCGCTCGATCCTGCCCGAAACATTTCCGACCCGTCCCGAGGGCCGAGGACCCGAGCCTCGGGACGATCCGCACACCCCTATTGGAAAGTCGAATGCGTTGTCTCGGAATAAGTCAACAGCAATAATGTATGAGTTCGTATGCAAAACCTAATTGAAAAGTAAATCTGACAGATTTTGGAAATGATCGACACGTTTTGATTAACATACATTTATTTGTACACCTGGCTTGCGTCCAGTTTATGTTACCGTATCCCTATACATTATACCTATCGTCGACTGCGAAACAATCGACGGCGACGAGAAGATGGTTGTGTTAGTAACGTCTGTATAGGTAAATTTCAATGTATTTTGCGTAGGTTTTTTATTAATATCTCAGAAAGTAACAAATACCCGCAGCTGAAATTTTATATTAGAGGTTCTCTCCCCCTCCCGCCCAAACCCTCAAAATTTCAGTTCATTCCGTTGGTTGGGTCATACCGTAGTATATCCAACTATATACTTGAAATGATCTATCAGCAGTGGTACTTACCAGATGTTAAAACGCAAATTAGTTATATTTTCTGCGAGACAATGTAATTGGCAATTGTGGACAATGCACGTCCAGAATTGAAACGTGGTTCGCGCCGTGATACCACGATTTTTAAATATATATAACAAAACACTAATACGAAGTATAAAAAGTGTAAAAAAAGTAAGTATAATATAATGTAAAAAAGAAACTAACTCGAACTACAAGCGCTGTTCAAAATCAGAGATGCTTGTTCTTTCAGAGTTTACTTCGATTTAACGAGCGATCGCACGCAGGGTTGGCCGAAGGCAGGGGCGACAGGGTTGACACGATCTCTTCGCGTTGAGATAACATGATGTCACATAGACCTAAGTATGTACATATACACTGTATACACTCCAAAGCATATCTCCGCTCATTTGGAGACACTCTTAGTGAAAATTTGGCAACGCAGCGGAATTTCTTCCACACTCGAAGCGCGTGACGAGGCTGGTCGCAGGCCGCCAGGCATCCCAGCGTGGGCCCTTCGGAAACTCACTGTTTTGCAATTGCCACTGGGGCCGTAAACGAAAGTTTCGAAGGGTAAAAACATGCTTTGTTCAAAATTAAAGTAGGAAGCGAACGGAAAGCGCCTTTCTCAAAAATAGCTTCTCTGCCGCGCGTGTCATAAATTGTGCTGACCATTTACACGCCAAATGTTCGTATTTGGTCGTGCCGTTTAGGGTTGCCACCCGTACTTTAAAATAAAGTATCTTACGTTATTACAGGTAAATGTACTTTATACTTTTGAATAACAATAAAGTACGCGAAAATACTTTATTTCACAATTAATGATATTATGTGAAACATAACGCAATATTATTATATTCTATCTGTTCCCCCCACTTCAGCATTTACTGAGAGAGTTTTCTCTGTCATAAATGTCAAGTGGCGCTATGCAAGAAACAAGGCCTCTCTCAATCTAATAAAAAACCAATTATTTATATATTTGGAGTGCAATCATGCCATTGTGACATTTCAATATAATAAAAATTTACTTTGTAATGCTAAAAGCAATAGAAAATATGTTTGGAAGAAATAAAAACTAGTAAGATTAAAATGTACTTTTAATTTGTTGAGCGTACTATTTTGTATACCTCACGAAAGCAAATGTACGTTATTTTTCTGTGAAAAAGGTGGCAACCCTACGTACCGTTGGCCGCTACGGTTTAAAGAATATTCATGTTTTATGAAGATGAAGCGCAAGAAAGCAAATTTCCACGCACAGTCAGCGGACTTCCCGTTTCGATCCTGTGTACCTCCGCGAGGTATCTTGAATGCATCTTGCTACCAACGAGACCGTAAAATCTTTAGCCTGTTAAGAGAAACGCATTTCGAGTTTTGGGAGAAGGGAATTGACAGAAATATTACGACGAAAGTACGCGTCTCGTTGGTTGAAATTCTTTTTCCAACGAAAGGTCGTGTTAAATAGCTTCGGCGAAAAAAATACAAGACACGCACAATTCAGCGGAGGTCCTTAAGAAATAATCCTGGCAAGTCATTTAACTTTGCTAGTGTTGTGCTAAGGCGCCTGAGGCCGAGATTCTGGTAGCGAATCTCAGAGGTGCTCCGGGCGTCCTTCGCAGTTGCTGTCCACGGGCTCCGGAGATTCGGGTAGAGGTGCCGTGGCAGAAGGATTCGGAGGGAACCCGAAGGGTAGGGGATCGTAGCAGGTTTAAAGAGTTGGAACTCACCGCAAGGTTTAAACAAGGTTTATTCTGTCCCGATCTGGGTGACAGGTATCGCGTACTGTAACGTCGGTGTTCTGATTACAAGAGAGAGCCACTCGTGGCTTGTACATTGTTCTTATACTCTAATCGGGGTGAAGTGGGGACCATCGGGGTCTCCATCTTTGATCCGCTTTGGGTATTTCGCCATGTGCTGACGGTTCTCGATGCGCTTCCGAGAGTCCTTACGCGGCTGTGCCGGTTTTCGGCTGTTCGGTTGTGGCAATCGGTATGTACGCGGTGTTGTTGCCCTTAGGCGTTGGTTGGGTTACAACACTAGGATCGGTTCGAAACGTTTTATTACTTTATTGGTAATAGCACAGGTAGGTATATCCGCATAGCTCCTAAGCCGTAAGGGCGAAAGACGATTAAAGGGTCCCACAGACCAACGCGATATATCGGGAACCGCAGCGGAAAAGTTCCGGGTTGGCCTGGGGGAACCTTTAACCTGCAGTTAAATCCGCGCGGACAAGGTGACGCGGAAAGTAACAAGACAATTAGGGGACAACCCAATTATAAAAGTGAAAATGTGAGATTGGTGTGAGTCATGTACTAATGGAAATACCAAGCCCGTGCATACGTTCAAATTAGACACAAAATGTTCAAATCTTGTCTTTTGCGCTTCATCTTGATAAAGCAGCCATTTGAAAATGATCAAATTATTCTGGAAATTATAGTGTTCCCTGAATTTTTACCAGTAGTGTATTTTACCTGAAACGGGGTGCGCCGCTGTCTTTAACAGCTTCCGAAGTTCCGACGACGTTCAATATGTAAATTACCAACAAGAGATAAGCTTATTTTATACAAAATTCTTCACCGAATGTGGTAGTATTTTTTCTGATTTTTAAAATCGCGACCTTCAGCCTAAATTTGTTAAATAAATCTTTCTTTATAATTGTCATTATTGTAAAAACGATTTTTTAACCTTAAACAAACTTATTCGTTATTTCGCCACTCTTCATTTTTGTCTTATTTTCGCCTGTAGAATCACCCCCTAGAATATCCTTGATTATCAGTAAAGTAATACCCTGTATAGGTATGTATTAATACGTATGCCCAAAGTTTCATACCTTCTTTAATTTTCGATATCTTGCCTTGTGTAAGACAATTCGACGCTGTGCAGAGAAGGCTGGTCGATGCATCGTGGGTCTGTTTAGTGTTTACGTTGGAACGGCTACGGCGATGAGTGCAAGTTGCCGTTCCAATATGCGGCCGGCGATGGTCCCACTAGTGCAAGAGAGAAACAGATGCATACTTCTCCCTTCCACTAGTGGGACCGTCGTCGGCCGTTGTCGCCGGCCGCGTATTAGAACGGCAGCCTTGCGACGACCCCAACGCAAGGACGCCTTCGCCGATCATAAAGTGTTTCAAGGGCCGAGGGGTGTGGAAAAACCAACTGGACCCAAGGCCGTCTTAATAAATTTGAGCGACCTTGGCTAAAAAATTTTGATGCCCTAGCCCCCAAGGGTGCAATTTCTTCGCAATCGGTGCAAGATAGTACATCACAACCCCGTGTCTCCACCAAGGCAGATAGAAATGATTGTCTCCACAATTGAAGAGAAAAAAGCTTTTCAACATATTTGATTCTTAAGCGCCGTTGCATCACGGGCGCCACTGGGCTATAGCCTATTTAGCCCATTGTTAAAGGCGGCCCTGACTGGGCCCGTGACTTCGGCACACGGGCGGTCTCTGCAGAGTTTTCCAAACGAACGGACGTCTAGAGTAGAGATGCAAAAACGTAATTTCAAAATGTAATTGTGTAGTTGATTACACATTTTTTGTAATGTGTAATTTGCGTGTTTTACAATGGAGCAGCGCACACTTGTCCGTGTCACGGATGTCAGCAGATGTCAGTGTAGAACCCCTATCCGTTTGGACTGACGGAGTCTTGAAATCACGGAAAGGTGAAAGGGACGACCTTTTTTATGACCGTGAAAGGTTCTCGAGTCGAAGCTCTCGAACCACGCGCTTCGGGGGTCCTAGACCCTAAAGCCATAAAAACAAGGACAAAAATAGGCCGCTCAGTAATGAAAATGGGAATTTCTATAATTAATATTAGATCTCCATACAAATACCACCAATGGATTGCTGGAGTTTTTACAATGAAAATGATACCAAACATGATATAATTCTGATCATTATTAATGATTGTAATGAAAGGAGTTTTGTATTTGAATTTTGCGTGGTAAGATAGACGGTATGATCGGATGCATGTATGCTGGGTGTTAGGGAAATGGAGCTGGATATGCGTTTTAATAGGACGTGCAAATTTTAGAGCTTTTTCACACAGCGATACATGCATCGCGATACGTGTATGATGCGTACCGATTATCAATTGTTCATTATAGCTTTCATAGGAACCGTTCACACGACGATTCTCGTATTGCGATACTGATTTTGTGTACCCCACAAACGTCGGCCGTACGATACTTTTTGTCTGAAGTCGAGAGATGAAACGTGGAAACGAGCGGACTCTGTCACACGGCGCGGGGCGAAACACGTATCGCGATACGTGTCGATCATTTGTTCTTCAATAAAAAATATCTTCTCGTGCCCCACACAATTTTAGACAAAATATTTCTCTGAAGAAATGAATGAGATTGAAGCATTATCTATTTGGATTTTACAGAAAAGATGTAGTAATAAACGAGCGAAGAGGAATCATTGGATTCATCTCATAAACAGTATTAGAAAGGGAACTTTTCATGTATTAGGTATTTCATGAACTTCTAAAATCTAAAGGATTAAGAATTTACAACAGGAACGGATTATGACATAGTGTGTGCACAAATTGTATAGTAGGTATATACAGTTACTCACAAAATTGAGCGTACACCTAGGTTGGTAACGAAAATTGGCGGGGAACTGAATACAAACACACATATTCCGAAATGAAAACACAATATATATTTTATTCATATATTTTACAAAATAATACGTAAAAAAAATCTAAATCAAATGGACTATTGGTCTATATTTAACAAAAATTGTGAAAGTACACGTATTTTAGTGACACAAAATTGAGCAACCTAGGTGTACGCTCAATTTTGTGAGTAACTGTACAGCTACGGTTGCCAGAAACGGGACGCGCCCCTACTCCTGACTGAAGGCCGACGGAAACGGCTGAATTGGAACTGCAGTGTAACTGTTATGAATATTCGTGTAGGGGAAGGGGGGCATGATGGAAAAGCTAAGCAAACATGCAAAAAAATTGATAATTATACCTTTTAGTTAAGCTTTTATGAATCAATATATAATTATAAGTTAATACTTTAACCTTTGGTACATAGTTTGAGCAACATTTAAATAAAAATTTGAAGTTATTAAACTTTTAAAAAAATGTAATGAAAAACCATCTTGCCCCTGCCACGGGGTATGACGTGGTACCGAAACGGGGCAACACGGTTCCTCTAAATATTTTCACAATCGATGTAAATATGAATTTCTTCTAAATTATTTTCTTCCTACACTCCTGCAGGAGTTGTGGGACCATATCTTCTAAATATTCGACAAGTTCTTCCTCATCTGTTTGCGAAAATAAACTCTTAATTGGACCTAATGGCAAACCCTGTTTCAATTTTTGGACATAGCTTTCCAATGTTGTTTGTGGAAGGCAATATTCTCGAGTAGCTTTGTTGTACCCCACTTTGTTGCTTAAAACTTCATCTACAGATTTCTTCATAACTTCTTTTGACCATTTTCCTCGTTTAGTTTCTTTTTACACTTACTGACAAAAGTTAAGAAACAAAATAATCATTTGGGAATTACTGTATATTCTTCATCTTGTGAGATACATACATTGTAACTAAAATTAGCATAAAGAGATAACATTTCATACATTAACATACAATAATTTTTTTTCGAATGTACTTGTCTAACGACTACAATTAATATTGATCGAAGAAACGAAACAAAAGCTTTGTGACAAAAGTTAAGAAACATACGTGACAAAAGTTAAGAAACATAATTTATAATCACTTTTAACAATAAATAACGGTGTGTACAGTCTGTAATTTTCGTGAGAATCTAATAAGATTTTTGATAACCCTTGGAACTTATGACTGCATGGCATCTGCGTGGCATTGATTCGATTAATCGAAGACAAAACTCAGCCGATATTTGAGACCATATTGTTGTGATTTTTTGCATTATAATATTTATTATAAGTCTTTTTAGTACACAAAATAAGATCCACGCAGGATGTGGACGATTTCACAGTTCTAAACCAAAGACGTGCTCCCCCATTCATTTTTATCAATGGCTTAACTATTGGTAAACTACATAGTAAATTAATCCTTCCAGCTTCTAAAAAAATCACGTCGTTTGAACCAATTGTAAAGATGTTATTCTGTTTTGCAGGGTGTAAGTGTTGTGTGAAGTTGGCAGTTGATGTAAGATGCCGACTTGACGAAGAGCCACGTTTTAAACGTTTAGAGTTCCTGTATTACTGTAATTGTAAAACACTTATAATAAAGTCAATATTGAGTATTACAGTATCTTGACATGGCGCAGTCGAAAAAATTGAAAGAATTGAGGCAGAAAAAGTAAGGGATAGTAACCCTTAAGAGAGTAAAAGTTTGAAAGGTTAAGTGAACCACGTGTTTGGAAAAAAAAAATGGATACAAAAATCCCGGCGCAGCTGGAGTTCAGCGGTAACATTGCGGAAAATTATAAAAGATACAAACAAAGGTTTGAAATATATCTGACGGCAAATGATTTTCAACAAAAGTCAGATGAGGTTAAGGTTGCAATGCTGCTCAATACAATAGGTGAAGAGGGCATTGAAATATTTAATAATTTTGATTTAAGTATTGAAGATAGAAAAAAGTATGATCTAGTAATACAGAAATTTGACGCGTACCTTTTACCAAAGAAGAATGTAGTATATGAAAGATATGTATTTTATAAAAGAAACCAGGAAGTTAACGAGCCAATAGAAAATTTCTTAAAGGATTTAAAAAAGTTAAGTAAGAGCTGTGAATTCAGAGATGAACAAGATATGATCCGGGATAGGATTGTTCTAGGGATAAATGACACTAAAGTACAAGAAAAATTATTAAGTATCAAGGATCTAGAACTAGAAAAGGCCGTGGAAATGTGCAAAGCGGCGGAATTATTAAAAGAAAGAATGAAAGAATTAAATGTGGTCAAGAATGTAGAGAAAATAGAGAAGAAATTTGACAAGAAACAAACTAAGGAGAAGAAGGAACTAAATAGGGCAGAAAAGAATGTAAAACCAAACGAGGAAAGTAAATTCTTATGTGGGAGGTGTGACAAGACACACGGACCCAGGGAATGCCCAGCTTTCGGCAAGAAATGTAACAGATGTGGTAAACTCAATCATTTCAAGGTGGCATGTAAAGTCAGGGTGGTACAGAAAGTTGAAGAAGATGAAAACTCACAGGAGGAAATGCTGGTTAAGGTGGTTGGAATAAAAATAGAAAATGTTCCTAAGGTTGAAGCTACGGAATGGTATGAAGATATCAGTATTAATGGTCATAAGATAAGATTTAAATTAGATACAGGAGCACAAGTAAATATACTCCCATATTATTTATTAAGTAAGATGAAGGGGAATAGAATAGAAAAGACTAATGTTATACTAGAAGCATATGGAGGAGTTAAGTTTAAGCCGGTAGGTGCTGTAAACTTAGGATGCAAGGTGAAAGAGAAAGAAGTCTTGCAAAAGTTCCTTATAGTTAGAGAGGAAAGACTACCATTATTGGGATTAGAGGCGTGTATAAAATTGGAATTAATCAAAAGAATAGAAAAGGTGGAAATGCTTGGAAGTAAAGAACAATTTATAGAGAGAAACAAAGACTTGTTTATAGGAACAGGAAAATTTAAAGAAAAATGTAAAATAGTATTAAAAGAAGATGCAATATCAGTTGTTAGAGCGCCAAGAAGAGTTCCATTGGCAATTAAAGGAAAGTTAAAGGAAGCACTGAAGGAGCTGGTTACAAAAGGCATTATTGAGAAAGTTGAAGGTCCAGTGGAATGGGTGAGCAATCTAGTAGTAGTTGAGAAACCAAATGGAAAGTTAAGGATATGCCTGGATCCAGCAGATTTAAATAAAAATATCAAGAGAGAGTTATGTTTACTACCAACGCTTGAAGAGGTATGTACTAAATTAACAGGAAAAGACTGGTTCACAGTTTTAGATTTGAAGGAAGGGTTCTATCGTGTGGAATTGGAGGAAAAGTCCAGTCAAATGTGTACTTTTAATTCTCAATTTGGAAATTATAAATTTAAAAGATTACCCTTTGGTTTAAGCTTGGCACCTGAGCTATTTCAAAGGATAAATAAAAAAAACTTTGGAGACATTGAAGGAGTCATTGTTTATATTGATGACATTTTAATATTTGGAGAAACGAGAGAGATTCATGATGCAATACTGAGTAAGGTATTAGAAAGAGCCAGGGAGGTTGGTGTAAAGTTTAATCAAGATAAAGTCCAATATAGGTTAAGGAAAGTAAAGTACCTGGGGCATATATTCTCAATAGAGGGAATGAAATTAGATGAAGAAAGGGTTAAGGCTATTGTAAATTTAAAAGGGCCGGAGAACAAAAAGGAAGTACAAAGAGTGCTAGGAATATTTAATTATTTTCGTAACTTTATACCAAAGCTAGCAGAGTATTCTGAGCCCATACGTGACCTATTAAAGAAGGATAAAGGTTTTACCTGGACAAATCATCAGGAAGAAGCGTTCAGGAAGCTAAAAGAAAAGCTGATGGAAGCGCCAGTATTAAGTAATTTTAATAACACAAAGGATATAGTTCTACAGACTGATGCGTCAAGTAAAGGTTTAGGGGCGTGTATAATGCAAGAAAATAAACCAATATCCTTTGCGTCAAGAAGTCTAACAGAAGCTGAGAAACAATATGCTCAGATTGAGAAGGAGTTTCTGGCAATTACGTATGCAGTGGAGAAATTTAAAAACTATATATATGGAAGAAAGGTAAAAGTATCAACGGATCATAAACCGTTAATAGGGTTAATGAAAAAGAAGGTGTCTGATATTATATCGCCAAGGTTACAACGGATGCGGTTAAAGTTAATAAAGTATGACTTGGAGTTGCAGTATATTCCAGGAAAGTATATGTATGTGGCGGATTTGCTATCACGGGATTTCATTAAGGACAAAGTAGAAGATGATTCAGAAATGGCTGAAGTAATCCACAGCGTCAAGGCTATTATCAACATAACGGACGAAATGAAAGGAAAGTTTCATACTGAAACGGAAAAGGACGAAACACTAGGCAGGGTAAAAGACTACTGCGAAAAAGGATGGCCAAAAGTGGGGATCAAAGAAAATAAGGAACTGGTAGAATATAGCAACATAAGAAGTGAGTTGACAGTGATAGAGGGAATATTATTATATAAAAATAGACTAGTGGTACCAAAAACGTTAAGGTTAGAAATGTTAAAATTAGGACATGAGGGACATTTCGGAATAAGTAAAACGCTGGTAAGAATGCAGGAAGCGTTATACTGGCCTAAAATGAAAAAAGACATTGTTGAGTTTATAAGTAAATGTAAAATGTGTGAGAAATTTAGACCATGCAAGGTTTCTGAACCAATGATAAAACATGATATAGTGGGTCGACCTTTTGCAAAGATTGCTGTGGATATTGCACAGTATGGTATATCGAATTATGTGATTATCATGGACTATTTTTCAAAATGGCTAGAAATTATAAAAGTAAAAGATAAAACAGCGTTAAGCATTATAAATGCGTTTAAAGGATGTTTTGCGACGCATGGATTGCCAGAAGTTATAATTGGTGATAATATGCCTTTTGCATCTTTTAAGGTTAAAAGTTTTACAGAAAAATTAGGTATAAAATTAATAACGTCGAGTCCGCATTATCCGAAAAGCAATGGCCAAGCGGAAAGTGGTGTAAAAATAGCGAAAATGTTTCTAAAAAAAGAAGTTGATTTAGATACTGCACTACTAAATTACAGAGCTTCGCCGGTTACAGGCTTAGGGTACTCGCCAGCCCAATTATTAATGGGAAGGCAAATAAGGACAAAAATGCCATGTAATCAAAAAACGTTAAATAATTTTAAAAGGGATGATGAGGATATTCAGTCTAAGATAGTAGAAAAGCAGGATAGAAATAAAAAGTATTATGATAGAGGAACAAGGTCTCAAGCTCCATTTGAAAAAGATCAAAGTGTAACGCATAGAAGGGGTAATGCTTGGGAACATGCGAGAATTATAGAAAAATGTAAGGAGCCGAGATCATATTTAATTAAGTCGGAAGATGGTACGATTTTGAGGAGGAACAGTAGTTTTCTAAGAGAATCTAGTAATAAGTTTGTCAGTAAGTCTAATAATGCGTGTTTGAGTGATGAGGATGAAGGAAATACTGTTATTGATATAAGTAGCGATGATGTGGATGCTGAAGTGAGTGTGTATGAGGATGCATCTGAAGGTGAATTGAGAAATAGTAGCGGGAATGAGGAGATAGGTCAAAATGGTTGTGTGAGTCAAAGACCAAAGCGAAATACAAGACCCCCCTGCAGATTTAAAGATTATGTAATGTATGAGAGTGGCTGAGATTGTAACTGAAAAGGGAGGTGTTGTGTGAAGTTGGCAGTTGATGTAAGATGGCGACTTGACGAAGAGCCACGTTTTAAACGTTTAGAGTTCCTGTATTACTGTAATTGTAAAACACTTATAATAAAGTCAATATTGAGTATTACAGTATCATGACAGTAAGAATATTTTTGTCACCTACTGACTGACAAAACTGTACAGCAGGCTTGCAGAAACGACTGAATTGGGACTGACCGGGCCAGAGCAGGCCTCCTGTCAGTGAAATTAGGGACACCGCACGGATACGGACGGACACCAGACGGATACGGAACTGACACGGAACGGATATGTGTGCGCGGACCTTTATACACGGCAAACGCCGTTTTGAAGAATGTGAGAGGACTCCAAATGTCAAATTTTAGCTTTGGAAATTCACCCGATTGAAAGATTAAGTTAATTTACGGAGAGATAGAGCGAGAGCGAGCGAGGAAGGTACGAGACAGACAACGCGCTGATGTTTTGTCTCGCTCCGTTGCTTCGGACGCCGTGACACTCTGTCCTTTACGTGCGCGACGGGCATGCGCGATGGTCGCAAGCGCTTACGGTGAGCACGGGGACGCGAACGCCCGCAGCACACGCAAAGCGTTCCAACACTGTATTCTGGAATTTGTTATACACATCGGCCTCAACATTTTCTGTCAGATTTCGTTAAAAAATCGCTCGTCCACCCCTCGTAAGAGTGAATTGCAACGGCGCATGGCTCGGTTCGCGACAAGGCTCGGCTCGGGTCGACTTGGCTCGGCTCGGCTCGGCTCGGCTCAAGCGCCAACAATGAACTTCTTTGCCGCCTGGCTGAACCGCGCTCGCCAACACTGATACAAGACCTGGCCAGTTCGAAGTTAACTCTCGAAAAACAAGCAGCTCTCGTTTTGACAACTTTTGATATTTCGCGTTATTTTGTTTTAATATATATTCCCTTTTTTCTTCTTTTTATAGTTATCGTGTGTTAGTGCGTTTTTTAAAATTATATATTCAATTTTTCTTATTCTTTTTATGTTGTACTTATATTATATAGTGTGTTAGTGTGTTTTTTCAAATTATATATTCAATTTATTTTAATCCTTTTATATACGTATATAGTGTGTTGAGTGTTTTTTTTAATATTTTATTATATATAATTAGATTTTTCTTATTCATTTTAGACTTATTGTGTGTTTAGTTCGTTTTTAAAATATATTTCATTTAGTTTATTCGTTTTATAGTCCGCGTGCGCGTTAGTTTTTTGTATTTTTTTAGACTTACATATTTTAGAATGTAAAAATAGTACTTTATCTTTTGAGAAATAAAAAAATACAAAATACATTTATATAAAAAAAAAGATCCTCGTGAGAATCGAACCTGTGAAAAAGTTCCGGTGCGAGACCTGCTCTTTATACGCGCCGCTATCTAGAGACGCGGTAGCGTCTCGACGCCAAGTACATGAAAGAAAAGACACCTTGTATATGCCTGTCGCTGCCGTGTATCTTTACTCGACGCACAGCTATTCCAACCTAACCTGAAACTTATTTCATTAATATCTCATCACGCCTGCAATATTTTCTAAATTTAAAGGCATTTTTCTTATGTAAACCGCATATAAGCTTTCGAATAAGACCAATTTCAATAAAATCGGTCCACGCATGACAGAGATATCGTAATATCATGTCATGGATCTGTCAGAAACGGTAAGATTTTTCTTCTGATTCTTCTCCCAAATTTTCGTCGACATAATACGTATACACGTTACACACACACACCTTCAGCCAACACATGTTTCGTTCTTCGTTCGTCGACTCTCGGGATTATTCGGCGGGGATCGTCGTCCATCATTGTACATACATATATATACTATTTTGAATTTTATAACCTACCAAGTGCTAAGTGTCAAATAAAGTAAGTTGTCCGAATTTGGAATGGCACGAGTTTTTACACTACATAGGAGACTGAATTATTGTCTCAATTAATAAGGTAAGTCGCCAAAATTTTTTAAATAGATTTCTTATGTAGAGTCGCAGACTTGGAAGTTGTTCGGAGATGGTTCGACTGCGAAGCATCTCCATTCACACAAGTTTCTGGAAATTTGAATCATGCATGTACAAAATAATATATTGTAGTAAAAAATTACATTGCATTTAAATTGCCAGATACTTGTTTTTGTATATACCAGCAATTTAGAGTTTTTATGTAAAGCTTATTATATTATAGAAATGAAGGGGACGCACAGGACTTGGATAAAAATGAAGGGGACGCACAGGCTTGGATAGTAGAATTGAAGGGGACGCACAGGCTTGGATGGATAGAAATGAAGAGAATGCACAGGCTTGGAGGTTGTTATAGATAGACAGAGCATCTTGTTTCGCACAAGTTTCTGGGAATTTGTCAAATAAGGTAAATCAGCAAAATTTGTCAATCAAAAGACATAGCATTAAGAATTATTAAGAAAATAGATTATGGTGTACTGCTTGCAATGTAGAGCAAGTCACATTAGTTAAGAAAGTACCCTGAAAACACATCTCCCTTGATGCTTTTCAATCTTTTGTGAAAGACATTCGTAATACTTTAATAAAATCCACAGTAGTTGTCACGCTATTCATTAATTTTTTAGATTCCCATTATTTCAATTCACCAATAAACATACTAAATTATTATTAGTTTTATTCCAACACCAATAAATTGTGCGTTAAAAATATTGGATCTCCTCATTCATTTTCGCTGAATTATTACCATTAGCATTTAAATTTCCTGCAACAAGACTTTCTGCCATACGCTCTCACCTGCTTTGGATACATTATGTAGTCTCTACACTCACTATAGCAAAAGGCCACTCTATTTCTATAAATAATTAATAAGTTCTACGTTAAGTTGTATATAATTATTAAAATGTGGCTTTATATATATATCACAAAAAAAAGAAAATAGTATACATGAAAAAGTCGAGGAAAAAAAGAGTATTATCAACAAATAAATATAAAAAAACACAAAAAAAGACAAAGAAACATGAAAAAGTCAAGGACGAATAAAGTATAATTAACAAAAGAATATAATCACATAAATAAAAAATATGATTACAATATAAAAAAAGATGTGAAATCAAAATGAGCTGCAAGTACATCACAAAAAAAGAAAATAATATAATCACACAAAAACAGAAAATAATATAATCACATAAAATGAAAATAATATAATTACAATATAAAAAAGGATGTGAAATCAAAATGAGCTGCAAGTACATCACAAAAAAAAGAAAATAATATAATCACACAAAAAAAGAAAATAATCTAATCACATAAAATGAAAATAATATAATTACAATATAAAAAAGGATGTGAAATCAAAATGAGCTGCAAGTACATCACAAAAAAAAGAAAATAATATAATCACACAAAAAAAGAAAATAATATAATTACAATATAAAAAAAGATGTGAAATCAAAATGAGCTGCAAGTACATAAAAGTACTTTCCAACTGCGCTTAAGATGACACAACTACATATACACAGCTAAAATGCTGTGTTATTCCATTACTCATATCGCGGACATTTTAATTAACCCATCAAAAAGAGTCCCATTTAAAAACATTGTCGTAAATTAATAGCTTTACAAAATTAATGATATACAAAAATTGCGCCAATTATAACAATGCCTATTTATACAAAGAAAAAAATGTATTACATAATACCCATCAAAAAGAATCCCATTTAAAAACATTGTCGTAAATTAATACCCATCAAAAAGAATCCCATTTAAAAACATTGTCGTAAATTAAAATCCCATCAAAAAGAATCCCATTTAAAAACATTGTCGTAAATTAATACCCATCAAAAAGAATCCCATTTAAAAACATTGTCGAAAATTAATATTAATTTATTAATGTTCTATATTTAACTTTACAAAAATAATGATATACAACAATTGCGCCAATTATCACAATGGCTATTTATACAAAGAAAAAATCACAATGGTACAATGAAAAAATGTATTAAATAATATTAAGCAGATATATTTTTATACAAATAAATATTTTAATATGAATAAATATTTTATTCAAAATACTTGGCGCTGCGATCTAAAATACATAAACATATACATATATATACGAGTATTAGAAACGCTGTCAGATTTATTCTATATATATTTAATTCGAATACCATTCCCCATACAGCACACTCTCGTTGCAGCATAGTTGCAGTATAGTTGCGGTGCAAGATTGCAACGATTCACGCAACGTTGTCGCAACTGTGCAGCAATAATTCTATGTCCGCCTGCTGCAATGTTGCACAACAACTTTGAGGCAACTTTGCACGGCAACTTTGAGGTAACGAAAAACTGTTTAAAAAAAAATAAAAAAAGTTATCGATTACGACAGATTTGAACTCCGGACCGCCCGCATGACAATCCGACGCGCTACCGTTGTGGCCACGGAATCTTCTTGGATGTAGAGTACTGTAGATGGTATATATATTGATTACTCCGTACGTTAAAAACCTTTATACTACATGAGTACTACGACCCCCATATATTGTCGTTCCAAAAGCACTGTGCGTCGTGCTCGCCTTCACGAAAACATCAGCTTGGCACGTGCCACCAGTAAAGTAGATTCTGACTTATGCTTGGAACTGATTAAATGGTTGCCTTCTCCGACATATATTTTATATTTTAGTTCATTATACTGGACGTCCGCGGGAACAGTAAACACCTGGATATTTCCTAACGTATTGGAGATATAAAAGAAATTGTTTATATGAAATTGCATGGTTGGAGGGGGCAAATTTACTACGGAACTCTTTTTTTTAACAGATCATTTGATAGTGCGTTTCAAGACGAATTCAATAAAGTATAATGTATACACTTTATTTCAGCCGGTTTTGGAGATATTATGTTTTAAAATTTGCTAACGCCGCAAAGTTGTGGCAAAGTTGCGACAAAGTTGCGGCAAAGTTGCTGCATAGTTGCGGCAAAGTTGCTGCATAGTTGCGGCATAGTTGCGGCATAGTTGCGGCAAAGTTGCGGCATAGTTGCGGCAAAGTTGCAGTGCATTATTGCAACGCAACTATGCAGCAACTATGCAGAAACAATTCTATGTCCGCCCCGTGCAATGTTGCACGGCAACGTCGCAGCAACCATACATCGACATTGCGCTGCAACCATGCAACATCGCAAGGTTACTGCAACCATCCTGCAACTTTGCCGCAACGAAGTGTGCTGTATGGGTCGTAGCATATGCACATACACACATCCACGAACGCACGCACAAGAAAGAAAGAAAAAGATTATTGCAATTTATACATATTTATTCAGTTTAGCAACACCAATTCGGAGAGCAGCGCCAAGTATTTTGAATAAAATATTTATTCATATTAAAATATTTATTTGTATAAAAATATATCTGCTTAATATTATTTAATACATTTTTTCATTGTACCATTGTGATTTTTATAGCCATTGTGATAATTGGCGCAATTGTTGTATATCATTATTTTTGTAAAGTTAAATATAGAACATTAATAAATTAATATTAATTTTCGACAATGTTTTTAAATGGGATTCTTTCTGATGGGATTTTAATTTACGACAATGTTTTTAAATGGGATTCTTTTTGATGGGATTTTAATTTACGACAATGTTTTTAAATGGGATTCTTTTTGATGGGTATTAATTTACGACAATGTTTTTAAATGGGATTCTTTTTGATGGGTATTATGTAATACATTTTTTTCTTTGTATAAATAGGCATTGTTATAATTGGCGCAATTTTTGTATATCATTAATTTTGTAAAGCTATTATTTTACGACAATGTTTTTAAATGGGATTCTTTTTGATGGGTTAATTAAAATGTCCGCGATATGAGTAATGGAGTAACACAGCATTTTAGCTGTGTATATGTAGTTGTGTCATCTTAAGCGCAGTTGGAAAGTACTTTTATGTACTTGCAGCTCATTTTGATTTCACATCTTTTTTTATATTGTAATTATATTATTTTCTTCTTTTTGTGATCATCTTTTCCTGAATTCTCATAATACGGTGCAATTATTATCACTTATTATTTCATGAAAGTTTCTTTTGTAAAAATGTGATTTTAATAGATACTGAAATTTCTCGTGAGAGCCACTTATTCAATATTCAAAAGTAATTATTCTACGTTCTCATTAATTTGTGATCAAAACGTGACGTTGCCCGAGGAACGGAAAGTTTATGTATCTACTAGTTTTACTACTCAGCTTCGTCAGAAATTTAGATTTCGGTTTTATAAATTTTTTATTTTTTTTAATAGTCATATTCGTCTGGATAAGCCAGACATAATGAGCTGAGGTATGTTTCGTAATCCAAGAGTTTACCGTTCGAAAGTTTTTAGGCGACAAACGCACAAACATATTAACTTTGTGATTTATATATTAGGATATCCTCTAACATTAGTTTCACGTGGAATGTTCAAATCATGGTTTTTGTATGTAAACATACCCAAACAACACTTCGAATCGTTATTAGAGACCAATATCTCTACATGCAAATGTTCTGGATAAATCACTCGACGCAGTTTCTGTAATACTTCTGAATGAGTTGAATACATTAATCGCGCGTGTACTTTTACACGTTGCCATGTTTAGTTCTAAAGAGTCTATCAGGTTAGCATTGGCAAACGGCTTTCACGCCGATTCCTGGAGTTGTTATTTTTTAAATAATGCTCCTTGCCTGAAAAATCATTGTGTAAAGTTTTAAATCCCTACCCCCCCCCCCCGTTTAAGGGTGATTCGGGGGTAAACGCCCTTAACATTATTATTTTTTATCTCGGTTACTACTTAAGGCTGCCGTCTCAAGTTTGTTATGGTCCGAATCGATCGAAGCGTCCTCAGTAAACAGACGGACCCTAATGAAACTACTGCAGTCGATAAAAAGAACTTATATAGAGGTGACATCACCAAGTACTCTAAGTAGACGAATTTTTTACGCATAGTTGCCACATTTTCTGTTCTCTCCGTCTCTGCCGCGCTATTGCCACACCTCTTTCTATCGAGAAGTCTGGAAAGAATACGGCACGAGAGCTGCGTCTAGCGTCAGAGTCTCGCTAAACGTAAAGGAGGATAGCAATAATGAAAGATAGAGAGGTTGGGTAGTGAAGTTAAGAAATATATCAATTAAACAATACTTATTTCGGTATCAATACCTCTTCTACACTTCGCAATTCTAATTATCTTTTCTCATTCTGTGTAATTCCTCTTCTCCATTGATGGTCTTCCTACAATTTTATCAGATCGCTCGTAATGAAATCGCTCATTTGCTGTAAAAACGATGCAACTCAAAATTTGCAGTTTTTGAGTTATTAGTATAGAAAAAGCGGTTGTTGTCTAACAAAATTTTTCCCGTTAACAAAACCCGTTTCCCCAAAAATCGTGAATTTTGAGTTATATATGTCGTAGTTGCAGCAAATGAGCGGAATGTAACGTATGCAGTGAGGGAAATATTTATATTTTCTTGTGAAAAAAATATAATTATATGATTGTTTATTTTGTTTGATTTAATAGAATGTAAAACTTTCATATTTTCTATCGCAGCGCTGGCCAGCGTAGGGGCCTCTCACGCGCCAGCTTCCCCTTCCAATCTTTCTCTCGCACAGCGTGCCTTCCGTCGTCAAGGAGACCGCGCGACGCTAAGAAGGCCATGACGGGCTAGCGTCTTCGCCCATGTTGACCTCCTCAGACGTTAAACAAAAGACGAATAATCCGAAATTCGCGGGAAGTAGTAGCATTGGCTGGCTGTGACGGTGCGTGTCAATAATACACATGTCGTATCGGGCGTCCGAGCTCGCTCGACGACGGACGCGCTGGTCTGTCATGGTCGCCTCTTTAGCGTCGCGCGGTATCCCTGACAACGCGGACGAGAGTGGGAGAACCCCGGGCTTACGCGTAAGCGACCTTGAACAGCGCTGTTCTATCGTATCGGCATGAACGTTTCAGTAACATACTGCTGAGATTTTCCAGATACGACTCGCGCGATTCGACTCTCGATACGTCTCGGCAACTATGTCTTTCCTACATTTATCGGCTAGTTTGGTCTTCCACTGGTTTTGATGGTACAAGGCACGAATATACCGTCAGCGCCGGTGACGGAGAATCCTGGAAGCTCCATTCTGTCATTTCTCCAGTCTGTCTCAGTACACGATTCATAAATTCATTAATATTTGAACGTACGGTGGTTATTAGCGCTCAAACGCACCAGACCACCCTGCACGGATGTCTACTGGAGGCAACTACACCCGCAAAAACTTCCTTCTTTATTATTATTATGATTATTATTATTATTATCATACGGGAAATCCCATGGTATACAAAAAGAATAAAAAAAACTAGTGAAATTTACAGAGTCTGAACACAAAATTCACAAAAATTAATACTAAATATATAGCATAATAACCGTTTTAACCTTACAAAACAGATACAGATACACTACGTTACACCACTCTGGTTATAACCAATCCTATGAAGTAACATCCTAAACGAATTAAGGGAACACAGGAAGGGGTCCGTACTGCTAAAATGTTGGTTCACAGTACTCATTGCTCTATTAATAGGGTCACACGCATAATACCGATACTTCGGCAGACTAGAGACAAAAATAGGCCTTGACCGCAAGCCCCTCACTGGCGCATTAAACTTAACTAAGGACAACAAATAAGGACTGCTTATGAAGCCATTAATAATCTTATACAGAAACATCGCATCCACAATATGCCTACGATCTTCCAGAGTGGCTAACTTAAGGGATGAAAGTACCTGGCGATAATCATGGTCCGTTCTGTCCATAGGGTTACCTTGAGTGCGCAAGGCAAATCTCAAAAATTTATGCTGCACACTTTCAATTGCTCTTATATATTTCGCATGCCTAGGGCTCCAAATGATCGAAGCATATTCAACATGAGGCCTAACAAGGGCCACGTATAACAACCTCAGGGTTTCTATTTTCTTAAAATGCCTTGCAAACCTGGAGATAAAACCTACTGCTCTCATGGCCTTATTAATACAGCGCGTATAATGAGGCCTGAAATCGAAACAGGGTGTTATGCAGACACCAAGGTCGATGACCTCATGAACTTCCCTTAGCACAACACCCTGTAAATAGTAGGAGTAATTGACAGGTGACCTAGAGCGAGAGGCACTAAGAACAACACACTTATCCGTGTGCAGCTGCATCCCATTAATCACACACCATCGCTCTAGTCTTACCAAGTCCTCCTGCATACTGCGAGCATCTTCGACACCCTGAATTATTCTAAACAATTTCAAGTCATCAGCATATAAGAGAAAATTGGTGTTTGAAAGAATATCAGCGATATCATCTATAAATATGTTAAACAATAAGGGCCCCAGATGCGACCCCTGAGGAACGCCAGAGGAAACACCAATCGGAGATGAAAGACAACTCGATACCCCGACAAACTGCTCGCGCCCTGTTAGATAGCTTTTTATCCAGGTTAAAAGGGACCCTCCGAAGCCCCATAATGAGAGTTTGCGAAGCAACACCGAGTGGTCAACGGTATCGAAAGCCTTCCGAAAGTCCGTGTATACCGTATCTATCTGTTGGCCCTCGTCAAGGGCTCTAGATACAAAACTATGATACACCGCCAGATTAGTGGATGTAGAACGATTCGGGACAAAACCATGCTGTTCAGGACAAATGACATTAGATAACTGAGAGGACAACAACTCAGTGACTATCTCCTCAAATAACTTAGGCGTTAAAGATAGTTTACAGATAGGACGATAATTACGTACATCAGCTCGGTCACCGGCCTTAAAAACTGGAGTTACGAGACTAGACTTCCATATCTTGGGAAAAGCTCCGGTAGTAAGTGAAGCATTAAAAATATTCCAAAGAGGTCTCGCCAGAATAAAGCTGCACTGTTTTAGGAACAGAGGGGGAATGCCATCGGCACCCGGGCCCTTATTCATATCAAGACCACTGAGCTTAGTGAAAATATCACTAATAGAAACAGAGAGGTCATTCAGGATGAGATTCTTTTCGGAGATATGGTCAATGTCTAAGGCCGATGACTGTGCACTAGGAGTAGTATAAACTGATCCAAAGTAAGTTGCAAAGAGATCCGCGATTGCCAAACTCGACGAAGCAGTTGAACTGTCGTTTCACATAGAAGCAGGAAATCCCTGGTTACCACGTTTGGCATTCACAAAGCTCCAGAAACACCTTACATTATCCTGTAGCGAAATTTCAGTCGTTTCGACATACACCCGGTAATCCGACTTAGTTAGTAATTTACACTGCGATCGAATACTAGAAAATAGCAAGTAGTCGCTTCTAGAGTTTGAGGTTTTATACATAATGTGCGCTCGCTTCTCGTCACGAATGAGCGATTTCAATCGAGACGAAAACCACCGAGGATAGAGCGATGGTCTAAAGGTCCTCACAGGGACAAAAGCCTCAATAACCTCATAAAGGTGAGAATATAGACTTGACGATTCCAGGGAGAAAGTTGTAATTTACGGTTTGTTTAGTACATCGCGTATACGCAGGGACCGGCGGAACCATTATGCAAGTTATGCGCTGCATAAAGGCGGGATCTCCTACCCGCGATTGGTCGCTGCGATTGGTCGCAGCGACTGGTCGCAGTATACTGGTGCAATGGGAAAGCATGTATCTGTTCTCTTACATGCGACTACGATCGTCGGGTATGCGCCAGACGTAGGAGCCTGACGCGAGTCTGCTTGAGTACCAGCCTAGGCTACTCGAGAGGCAACACAATGCGAGGAGGGTCTGTTTCCCATTATACGTAGTCGCAGGCTGGGCACTGCGACCAGTCGCACTGTGACCCATTGCCACAGTGTGACAGAATCCCAGGAAATAAGGAAAGAAGTCAGAATGCAAAAGATATGTACTTTTATGTTACCTGTAGACTACTAATATGAGCACCTAAAAACGGTTAAAATATCATGACGCCTACTTCTGATCTGTGTGCAAACACGTGTCTGTGATTGTATGTATTTTTCGTACAGAATTTTAAATCGAGTCTTTTAATTTTTGGTGATATAAAAGAAAACAATTTTTGGAGCCCCAAAATAAGTAGTGTCGATTCTGTTAAGTAATAGCAAATAATTAGTTACATACAGTTTTTTTTCCATAAGAAACCAATTGAAAAATTGTCAGCAATCATCCCCTGTTTAGTTCCACTTCCGGGAACTTCTGAACAAATTTTTTGTTTGTTTTCTAATCAACATAATCTAGACCTTGCTACTGCGGAAAAAGCATTCGCGAATATTTTGCAGTTATGGATTAAATACGTGTATTCTATGTCGCACAGTGAGGGTAAATCCCAAAAAATGGGAAAAAATGCAACATCCTGTATTTGGCAATTTAAAAATGCCGAATATTATTAAAGAAATTGATTTAAGAAAATAACGTCAATTCGTCATGAATTAGCGTCAATAGTTCCAATAAAATTACAAGAATTTGATAAATATGCCATGGAAAGTGCAGTGTTCCTATCGACACACGCGCGAAGTTCCATGATGTAGCGCGATGAGTGATGCCCTAAACGGATTGTTAGCAAGCCACGGTTTACTACAGCTTTATGACACTAGACCTTCGGCCCCCTACACGATATAAAGTAATTAGGAAACATCTGTCAAGTAACTTGCAGAACAGCGGAACAATTTTTAGGATTAATCCCCAATTGCTACAAGCTAATTCCTCTACGCTCGGTAGGCAATAAACCGTGTTTCGCTACAGTATAAAAGAATAAAAAATATGGTCGGAACGTTGACCGTGACAAAAATTAATTTTAAGGTCCGCACAATTACCAAAAGAAGAAGATGTTCTTATGTTAGATCGAAGAATGTTTCCTTGGCAATGGGGTAGGAAACGAAATTATTCTGCAGAAAGACCAGTACGCCTCGCGGAGAGCCACAGGAAGAAAAGGGGTGGTCCGCTGACTGCGCGTGATGCCTTATCTCTCGAATATAAACACGCGTTGGAATATTAAAACAAAAGCACGCTCTGACGTATTCAGATGTGAGAGAAGGTGGGCCATTGGGAGGATAGAATATTTTGAGCTACAATTTTTTCTATAATTTTTAAAATCTTTATTTCTGGCTTCTTTTTGGGTCTCCTTTCTGGGTTTTTACCTTTTTTAGGAGCTCATATTATTAGCTTACAAGAAATATTCGGGTCAGGCATGAATAACAGCGACGCTGAGCCTGGCCCATTCTGTACTTTGCGTTTCTAACTCCACTGCGTTGTATCAAATATTATAAAATAATAAACACGACTTATTATTATTATTATAAATATATCAAAATACATAATCCTCCCACAACTTTTGAATTCTGACTCGTTTCCTTGTTTCTTGGGATTCTGCCCCACTGTGGGAATGGACTTGGTCGCAGGTAGGAGTGTGCGGATCGTCTCGAGGCTCGGGTTCCTGGCCCCGAGGGACGGTCGGAAAATTTCGGGCGGGGTCCCGATACTTTCGTATTGCTCGAGATCCCGACGGTTTCGGGATCCCGAGACTCGATTCGGGCTGCAAGCAAAGTGTTACGTGAGGGCGTTAATTTTTATTCGACCGAGCGGTTGAGTCTTATTTCCTCGGTAACGCTTAACGAAATTTAAAGAGATTTTATAATTTTGACATAATCAGGTTATTACGCAAAAATCAGGATTGTTTTGGGGCGCGGCTTTCGTCTACAACCCATACAGGTTGTCCAATCAGGATGTGGTATTTTAGAGGAGACTGGTTCGAAACAAAATTAGACAAGTTAAAGAATGATATACTATGTATTACAAAAATATATATATAAAGGAGTTTTGAAAGGTGGTACAAAATGGGGAAAATTACATGGATTTGTGTTACGCCAAATCATATATAAAAATCCAATTACAGTGTGTAAAATGCTAAACTTGTTTATGAGGTTTGGATTTAGTCAGAATTGAATGTGAACGGGAACGACGGACGTTGGACAAACAACAAGTCAACAATAATTGATCGAGGGAAAACCCACAACCCACTAAGTGGTTGGATCAATAATCGCGTTTGTTCTTAATTTTGTACATTCACTCGAGTTAGTTGTACGGTTAATTTGGTCGCAATTTATATTACTCGAAACAAGACAATTTTGAAACCGTGTCACACGCCGGAGGGAAGGTAACAGCTAATTGAGGGGAAACCCATAACCCACTAAGTGGTTGAATCAGCTGCTGCTTCCGTACAATATCATGGATAGATAGAATCACTCACCAACTCCGTACAAGAGATTGTTAATTTGAACTACGGCCCTCTCTCTCTCTCTCGCTCTCTCGCTCTCTCTCTCTCTCTGAATGACCTGAGAGTCCCGCGTACTGGATGCTGAATCGCAGGAGCGTCGCACAACACACAATGTGGAAACTTGGTTCGGAATATGTTTAATTATTAAAACGGTAGTGGTTAAATGATTTAATTAACGGTTAAAGTTGATTATATATTAAACAGTGAAAAACGTGAAAATATATGTATAATGTTTGAGTCTCTACGGGGACTGAGTCCTTCCACGCACTACAGAACACGGGAACTCCGGCTCAAAGACTATTTCAAAGAATAGTTATGTCCCTCGGACAGCACGACCACGCACCAAGCGATTTGACGGTAGACTGCAGTAAAATGGTAATTTTTTATTATAATTTAAAATGGTAAAAACGCAAAAATATATAAGTCTCTACGGGGACTGAGTCCTTCCACGCACTACAAGAAACACGGGAACTCCGGCTCAAAGACTATTTCAATGAATAGTTATGTCGCTCGCACAGATCGGCCACGCACTATGCGACTTGTCAGCCGACTGCCCCGAGCGTTCGCAGGGTAGGCCCGAGCACTCGGGCCTTTGCACAAAGAGCGCCAAAATTGCTGACTCTGCACCTCGTGCACACGGGCCTAACCGTCGTCGCCTCGGACCGTTCCCAGCCTCACAGTGCTTAGGTTTTCAGAATGTTATCGCATCCGGCGTTCTAAGAACGTTCTGCAGTGTCGAGATTTTTGCATGGGAAAATGCAGTGGCGTAATGAATTATATAAAATTATAATAATTCGGTTTGTAGATCATTGACAACTGATCGAGGGAAACTCCCATAACACGTGATGGTTGAATCAATCGTCGACATCTGTGAACTGACTACAATGAGGATATCGCAAAGATTTAGAAATGAATTTCGAAAAATAGCCGGCACGTAACAAAAGAATAGACAACCAGTTTAAATGACAAGGTCAAGTAAAGACTTCAAAGGTTCCGTCCGGAGTGACGCTTCTTATTATATCTTCTCTTTGCTACAAGCATGACCGCAATGAGCGGGCAATTTGATTTCAAGTCGGCTCGGCAAAACTCGGACGCGATCGGCTCGAAAGCCAGCTATTACGAGAGGACCGAGACGAAAAGAATTATGTATATAATTTATATCAATACCAGAGTGATAAGTTTTTACCTTTCTGTCTCCTGTTGAATCATAATTGGTATCTTATTATTTATTTACATATATATGTATTTTCATTGCTACCAAATAGTCTGTGAATACTGCATATGTCCATATACCTACTTAAATAAATACCATGTTCAGAACTTGGGAAGAAGACTATTTTTATATCGGCAATATTTTAAAATCTTAATAAAATATACTTCATACTTAGTACTTTATGTAAAGGGGATATACAGGGTGTCCCACGGTAGACTGGACAGCGCCGTAGCTCCTAAAGTATTGGAGATAAAAATATTTAAAAAATAGGGAATTGCATGGTTCGAGGGGGCTAATCAATTAGCCCGGACGAATTTTTTTTCGATTATTATTTTAAAAAATACGATGGTCAAGTTCGGTTTTTCAAATGGAACTATTTTTTTTTGAGTCCTGAGTTGATAGTGCGTTCCAAGACAAATTCAATTAGCATCAATGTATACAATTTATTTCCACTGGTTTTTGAGATATTGCGCTTGCAAATTTACTGATTTTCACTGCAAGAAACTCCTCTGGAATAGCAAAGACCGGGGACGGTCTTACTGGCGCCACGGGTGGCACTGCCTGTTGAAATAGATACATACCTGCGAAAGGTCTACGCCAGGCCCAAAGGCTGGACAATTCTTTTCCGTCAGAAATGCTACTTAGGTAGGTACATCTGCGGTATCGAGAAGCGCATCGTTACTTTTATTTCGCACTTGCTTCTAGGCTCGGATAGCCGGTTCGTCTGGGAGGGATGCAAGTTGGATTGATTAGGTTCGGAGGAGTGAAAGTTGCTAGACTAAATTTCAACTATAGGGAGCAGATTGTATCAGAACTGAGGGGTATTCAGGAAATCAACAATATATCAAAGAACACCACACTCCTTTAATAATTAGATGAAGGTGATGCACTGCGTAGTCGAAGTTGAATTCACTAAAACGGCGGTTTACTAATAACGCGCGACGTTGCCTCTACAGGCAGTTCCAGGTGAGTGAGAGCGAGCGACGGCGACACTTCCATATCCATACGATAAATAATAAAGAATTATTTCATTTCCGAAACAGATACAGGGTAATTATGGAGGTACGCCCGTCAAGAAGATGCGGCCTGGTACCCCGTGGCGAGGACAACCCTTCGCAGGGTCTCGCCCGATTTTTATGGCTTTTTCCGGAAAAAGGTACGAATCCTGGGCCGAACGTAACGAATTGAGGTCGAGCCCCCGCAGTCGAGGGTGAAATATCCATTACAACTTATTAAGAAATTCTTTTCTTCATCGTATCGAAAGGGAAGTGACGCCAATGGATTCCTTATGTTTTTCTGATGAAAATCATACCAAATATCATGCAAATCGGACTACTTTGACACAAGCTATTTGTATTCTCTATGTAAAAGTTGTCCGATTTATACTACATTTGTAATGATTTTCATCAGAAAACCCCAAGGAATCCATCGGCGACACATCCATATCCATACAATAAAGAATAAAGAATGATTTTATTTTCTAAACAAATACAGGGTAAGTCTGGAGGTACGCCCGTCGCCTCGTGGCGAGGACAACACCCCGCAGTGCCCATCGAATTTTATGGCTTTCGACCCTCGAAGGGTTTGAAATATCATTAAGAAGTGAGAAATGTTTAGGATTTCAAATGTTTGCTTCTTTTCTTCGTCGTATCGAAGGAGAAAGTGATGCCAATGGATTCCTGGCGTTTCGTCGATTAACCCTTTGCGGTCGTATGTCTATCGACGGAAATTAATTCCGACCAGTACGATACCCATCTCCAAATTTAATCCGACCGCAAAGGGTTAAAATCATAACAAAGGGTATAGCCGGTTAAGATGGTCAAATGTGCCCTTGAACCGAATTCAAATCGCGATGAGTCATTCGAAAGCTTATAAAAAAAGAATGATTTCTGCCAAGTTTCAACTTTGTATCTCGACCCGGAGGGTAGTAAAGGGTAAAAATATAAAATCAGGTTTTTGCCGAATTTCTCCTATACCAGCGGATGAAATATTTTGAAAAAATTCAGAGGCATGTCTGTTATCGGTGCACATATTAGGGAATTGTGTCAGATTTTTAAATTCAAAAACCAAGCTGTGAAAAATAAAAAACCCCAAAAAATGCTGAAAAATGCCGGTTTTGTTTCGAAGCAGTCTTGATACTATAATTATATTTTTACTGTAAGTCCGCATCATTGTTACTATTGTCTTGAATTTTTTTCAGATTTTTCAATTTGGTGCGCCGCAGTTAAAAAAATTAAAAACCGATTTTTTCGCGGTTTTTCCGTGTCAGAGTAACTAATAGGTCGAACTTTCGTACATACTTTATGGAATAAGTCTTTCATGCAATCTTCAATGTCTTCACATGCAGCAAAACAGCGTAGGAATCAAACGAACTAAACATGCTGTGCCATTACAGTCTAAAATGTCTATTATATCTTCAACGGCATCAATGGCGCAGCGGTAAAGTGTTCCACTGTTGAATCGCTGCGAACTTTTTGAACGTAGGTTCGAGCCTCGGAACTTCTAAGTCCCCACAGGGCCATATTTTTTTCACATTAATTATGTATTTTTTCGATTTCTAGCTATATGACAATGATCGATATTTATATACAAATGTTTTAAAAATATATTAAAAATATTGGGGTTGTGTGGTTTATAGCGACCTTTATAGATTCCTACCACTATCGGCTTTATACGGGGAATATTTGGAATCCTACATTGGATGGGCCAGAACTGAATGGAACCTTTGTCCACACGACATCCGTCGGTATGAAAATCCAATTCTGACTCTCTAACAAAAGATACGGACAAAGTATTCGGGAGACTTTTAACAATTTCTGTTTCCAGATCGAATGAATGTATTCTCCTGGTTCCACGACGAATGTAACAGCAGGATTACGTGGCGTATCGAGAAGTGTTCTAACATCCTGAGGCAAATGGGAAAAACAGGAATGCGTTCGAAGGAGAGATAATATATTATTTCCTTGACCGTGTGTTAAATTGCTGTCTACGAAACAAGACGCTAAACGTTGGCGAAAAGATGGCTCGGGGGAAGTACCACAAGACAATGAAACTGTATCGTGGATAGAAGAAACGCGTGACGTGGAAGTAGAAGGACCGGCAACTTCTTCATTTATATCGCGCATAACACTGATTCTATCGGGGATTAAATTAACAGGAACGGACGAACTACAACCTGCAGATGTGCTAGCAGCATCTTGCACGGTAGAAGTATTATCCGATGGCTCGGATTGGTCGTACATTTTGGCGGTACAGTGGATTAGGCTACGGATTGGCTGCGCCGTATTGCCGACATTCGTGATTGGTCGGGACTCTACTTCGTAGTTCGCGTTTGTTTCGAATTCTCGTTCATTCTGAGGTGGCAGTCGTCGACAGCAATACCGAAGAATTCCGAGATATTTCTTATATTCAAGCGAATCCGAGACATCCAGAAGGCGTAAGTAATTATGGAATTTAATAATTTCAAATTGTCTACGTCGCGGAAACCCGGACACGCATTATCGGCGAGACAAAAAAGGAGGGTTATGCGCGAGATGTGAAATAACTTACGCGTGCGATACCGTTCCGGATTGAATACGATCAGTAGAGTAGCGGATAATACTTCTACCGTGCAAGATGCTGCTAGCACATCTGCAGGTTTTAGTTCGTCCGTTCCTGTTAATTTAATCCCCGATAGAATCAGTGTTATGCGCGATATAAATGAAGAAGATGCCGGTCCTTCTACTTCCACGTCACGCGTTTCTTCTATCCACGATACAGTTTCATTGTCTTGTGGTACTTCCTCCGAGCCATCTTTTCGCCAACGTTTAGCGTCTTGTTTCGTAGACAGCAATTTAACACACGTTCAAGGAAATAATATATTATCTCTCCTTCGAACGCATTCCTGTTTTTCCCATTTGCCTCAGGATGTTAGAACACTTCTCGATACGCCACGTAATTCTGCTGTTACATTCGTCGTGGAACCAGGAGAATACATTCATTTCGATCTGGAAACAGAAATTGTTAAAAGTCTCCCGAATACTTTGTCCGTATCTTTCGTTAGAGAGTTAGAATTAGATTTTCATACCGACGGATGTTGTGTGGACAAAGGTTCCATTCAGTTCTGGCCCATCCAATGTAGGATTTCAAATATTCCCCGTATAAAGCCGATAGTGGTAGGAATCTATAAAGGTCGCTATAAACCACACAACCCCAATATTTTCTTTGAGAAATTTATTGCAGACGTCGAAGCCATCATGTCCAACGGAGGTATAAATTTTCATGAAAGTAAGTTGCCCATACGTCTGAGATGTTTCATAGCGGACGCACCAGCTCGAGCATTCGTGTTGAATCATTTTGGGCATATGTCTCAATATCCGTGTTCCAAATGTATGGTTTCTGGTACCCTGAATGGTAAGCATTATGCCTTCGATGGTATAAATCATTCTCCTCGTATCGATGAGGAATACCTTAAACCAGCGCTGGCCAGCGTAGGGGCCCCTCACGCGCCAGCTTCCCCTTCCAATCTTTCCCTCGCACAGCGTGCTTTCCGTCGTCAAGGAGCCCGCGCGACGCTAAGAAGGCCATGACGGGCTAGCGTCTTCGCCCATGTTGACCTCCTCAGACGTTAAACAAAAGACGAATAATCCGAAATTCGCGGGAAGTAGTAGCATTGGCTGGCTGTGACGGTGCGTGTCACTAATACACATGTCGTATCGGGCGTCCGAGCTCGCTCGACGACGGACGCGCTGGTCTGTCATGGTCGCCTCTTTAGCGTCGCGCGGTATCCCTGACAACGCGGACGAGAGTGGGAGAACCCCGGGCTTACGCGTAAGCGACCTTGAACAGCGCTGCCCTAAACGGTTACACGAGAACCACCACAAAGAAGGTCCAAGCCCATTGGCATCGCTACCGATTGGAATGGTTTCGCAAGTTCCGTTTGAGTATATGCATCTTGTATGCTTGGGCGTAATGAAGAAACTTTTGTCCGCGTGGGTATCTGGAAGCTTTACATTTTTCTCAAAATTGCCAGCATCGAACATTGCTATGATATCTACGAGACTCAACAGTCTCGCAAGATATTGTCCCTTGGACTTTGCCAGACGTCCCAGAGGTATTGAAGAATATTGTAAATATAAGGCGACCGAGTTTCGTCAGTTCCTTCTATATACAGGGCCAGTTGTACTGTATGGTATACTTAACGATGAGATATACAAGCATTTCTTAATTTTACATGCCGCCAAAAGGATTTTAGTTTCAGAATCTCCATCGGGCCCACACTTGAGATTCGCAGAGTCAGCTTTGCAAAAATTTGTTCTTCGTAACGAAAAACTATACGGCCCGACTTTTAATAGTTATAATGTCCATGGTCTTCTTCACTTAACCAACGATGTGAGACGTTTTGGTAATTTAGATTCATGTTCGGCTTTTCCCTATGAAACCAACATGTCCATTTTTAAAAAATTTCTTAATAAGCCATCTCTTCCTCTCCAACAATTTTCCAACAGGATGAGGGAGATACAATTTCATGGCACAAACATTCATCGTAATGTCAATATTTCTATTCGCGTATCTAGACCCCTCACTAACGACACGAATTGTTCCGAGTACCATAAGATAGAATTCAACAACTTATCTCTGGGCACAAATGTACGCGATAATTGTTGCATCTCAGACGATGGCTCCATCTGTATAATTTTCAATATTGGCAAGGACAAAGACTCGTATCGTTTGGGTATCAAAAAATTTTTAGAAGTTGATCATTTTTATGATGTCACCGTAGAGTCTTCGGCCCTTGGAATATATAAATGCGCCACATTGAGCCCTGAAATTTTATATATCTCCCCCGATCAGGTTCGTGGCAAATGTTACAGAATGCCTTTTCGCTGTAGTATGTCCACTGACACAAACCCCTCAGAACCCCGTAGGTATATCGTTGCTGTTATTATGCACAGTGAGAAGCCGTAAGATCCGTAATATTTAAATTCTTCCACCTTTATTTCTCCCTTGCGCAGCTTCTCGCGTCAGGCGGTCACCATGGTGGTTTTAGTGGGTGCAAGCCCCACATAATCTCACCCCTGTCATGGGGGGGGGGGGAGGTATCCGTTAGGGATTTCCACCATGTAAAAAAAAAAAATTATCTCTTCCCTTTCTAGCCTCGTCTCTTGTTTTTGGTAAGTTACGAATATTTTCTGGTGAGTGGCACGCTCTATAATATTTACATTTTCATCTTTTATACTGTACATTCCTTTTGCATTGCTCTTCATAAATAATATATTTACACCTTGTTAATCTCTGGTGATGAGTTATTTTATCGTTTGGTTCGAATATTTCTTCATGGGTCATTTTTTCACGTTTTCTACTGTTATAGCCTTTGTCGAATTACACTCGAATTATTGAGTAATACATTACCTGGGTTTGTCTTGAAGTTTGGGTTACGTTAATATTGCATGTAAAATAGGAAAAACAGTCAACACGCCTTTGCTAAGTATTGTAATATGTACTTTTACTCACAGGTTGACATGTCGCAGCGAGAGAAGCGTGTGGTCGCCAAACCAACGAGGTACCGGACGACTTCTTCGGAGGACGAAGCGCCGAAAAAGAGAAGGACGTCAACCGTGCAGAAACAATCGATCGATCAGGACATCGAGGATTTGAGGACGATCCTGCAAACAGAAAACGTTCCAACAACGTCAAATGATTTTTCTACGACTAACTCAAGTAACGTTCAGTAGTATAGCTATGCCGGTTCTAACCCAAATTTGAGTTTGAAGGCCATTTCCCCCACCCCTCCCCCTCCCATCAAACTCAAATTTGAGTTTCAAGGTCGCACGAAATCCATCGCAGCGGACGACGCGACGGACAACCGGGCGGCGGATGACGTCATACAGATGGGCGGAGTGGTGGGGGGTATTAGCGCGAGACCAGATATCGAATCAATCGATAACCGAATCGATACCGAATCCGCATCGAGGAGGAACCGCGGGTGAATTGCTGCTACTATCGGGCGTGGTATCGCCACAGTCGGTAAGGAAGGAAATATTAATTTAAGATATTAATATAAATGAAAAAAACAGAATCTCGGGCGACGGGGCTCGAACCCAAGACCTCCGCGGTACGAGTCAGCCGCCTAACCAACTCCCCCAACGCCGACGCTGTAACATTAGTCTTTAATAAATGGTACATATACAGAGCGTCACCAAGCATAATACATTATTTTTTCATCGGACGATGTCGGGCAATGTCGGGAAAGATCGGCGTTTTTACACACCGCGTCTTCGGATGGATGGGAAAGAGAGAGAGAACATGCATTCTAAAGCTTAAATTCGAGGGAGGGAAGAAGACAATAGAATAGCGTCTGAGAGCACGGCTTAAATAGAGGCGCAATTGCCTCCCCCACCACAGCATTTTATTTTAAAACTACCAATTTTTCCATAATGTGTTTCAATCTTAACGTAGCATGTAACTTGAGTCCCACCCTCAAGGATAAAAGTCTCGACACGCGCCGATTGTAATATAATACCTGTGGAAGCGTCAAATCTTAGAATTATGCGGTGTCAGCAGAAACTGCATCGGATGATTTTGCGCGCTAATTTGCCATACGTGTGAATCATAGAAAGAATTATGCAGTATCAGCAGAAATTGCATAGAACCATGTTTGGACCAATCGGCTTTTTACATGCAATCTTTTGGGGGGAGGGGTACACCAAAAGAGTTAAACATACGCGTGAATCATAGACAGAATTATGCTGTATCAGCATAAATTGCATTGTTTGGACCAATCGGCTTTTTACATGCAATCTTTTGGGGGGAGGGGGAACATCAAAAGAGATAGACAGAGATATCAAATCGTGGTATCAGTCATAAAAGCGCACTCCAAACTGCACAAAGCCTCAAATCGTTGCAACGTGTTGCGTGGAAAAGACATTACATATACATTCCATTTACGACCATGGGAGAATTCGTGCAAGTGTTGGATCAATCTGCGCGATTGATTTCACGGGAAGAATACCTCGCGTGGGAAGAACGGTGCAACGAGTGCATCGAATCGTTGGAAGAACAGAGCCGAGTGAAACGTCCTCGATTATCGATCGGTGTTCGGCAATCGTTGGTTGCTCGAATCGCGCAGCTCGAAGGACTAAAATATTCATTGCGCGGCCGTTTTGTGCATGATGGTGCAGGACATTCGAGCACAGGACTTTTGTGGCGCGAAATAGACGCTGCGTTCGATAGCCGCGTATTAACTGGTGCCGTGCTAAATTCGAATTACATCGAGCCGCGCAACTTCCTCCAGGATGCGGGGACCATTGTGTTGGAGCATGTGCGGGACACATTGAGGAAACATCGAAACCTCAAAGTGAACACTGTATTCAACGGTGAATTTGTGGCAGGTGACAAGCATGCATGTAAAAGCATCAACACCCGGAACTGCGAACTCTTCCGCACATCCGATCTACAGGAGTGGTACCAGAGATGCGTCATCGAACCCACCCTGGCATCGCTGGAAGAGTTCCAGGAACGCGACAGCGGATGGGCATTGACGAGAATCATGAATCTGACCATCAATGTCAACAAATACAATCCGTTGCGCGCGGGGTGTCATTTCAAGTTGCCGCGTGATTTATTGCTGAAGAAAGCGACCATTAGCGTACGATCCGAGGATAATGCATGCTTCGCGTGGGCAGTGGTCGCCGCTCTCCATCCCGCGGAAAGACATCCCGATCGCCCAAGTTCGTACCCCGACTATACATTGGTGCTAAATCTCCAAGGCATTGAGTTCCCAATGTCCCTGGAGCAAATTGGAAAATTTGAGCGACAGAACGACATCTCAATCAATGTGTACACCTTCGAGGCGGAGATGAAGAAGGGATCGACGGTCTTTCCGTTGCGCCTCACCAGCCAAAAGAGGGATCGACACGTCAACCTGCTCTACACGTCGAATCAAGAACACGGCGATGTAGGGCACTTTATACTGATCAAGAACTTGTCCCGGCTGGTGAGCACCCAGTTGAGCAGGCACCAGAAAAAGAAATTCATCTGCGATCGGTACGTATAGAAAATTTATGAAATGTTGAAATATCTCATGAAACAAATTAAATAAAAAAATTTTTTGGGTTTACAGGTGCATGCACTATTTCGGATCTGCCGAGAAGTTGGAGGCCCATGCAGTGGACTGTGGGCAAATGAACGATTGCGCCATCCTGCTGCCCACCGAAGGCAAAAATCTCCTCAGCTTCAACAACCACTGCAGGAAGGAGCGGCTCCCCTTCGTGGTATATGCAGATCTGGAGTGCATCATTGAAAAAACAGAAGACAATCGAGTGGGTGATCTAGATAATAAGTTACATACGTATCAGCACCATAAAGTACACAGTATTGCATATTATATGCATTGTTCCTATGATACATCGCTATCGACGTATCGATGTTGCCGCGACGCAGATTGCGTTTCATGGTTCGTATACGAACTAAAAAAATTTGCAAACTTCGCCAAACCCATCTTGACCAGTAATGTTCCAATGCTGGATTTAACTCCGGAACAGTTGACGACATTTCGCGATGCAACACACTGTCATATTTGCGAAGAATCATTCAAGGCTGACGATGTACGAGTTCGCGATCATTGCCATCTATCCGGACGGTTTAGAGGCCCGGCACATTCGGAGTGCAATTTAAATTATAAAAATGCGTTTTACATCCCCATAGTTTTCCATAATTTATCCGGCTACGATTCGCATTTCATTATCGAGGAAATAGCTACCGCTTTCGACGGTCACGTTGATGTATTACCCATAACTAAAGAAAAATATATTTCATTCACAAAAAATGTCGAAGATACGGCTGAAGCAGACTCGCGAAATAATATTAAATTACGATTCATCGATTCGTACAAATTTCTCAATACCAGTCTCGACAAATTAGCATTTTTCCTTAGCACAGATCAATTAAAAATTTTACGATCCAAATTTGAAACACTATCCACCGAAGATTTCAATTTATTGACGCGAAAAGGCGTCTTTCCGTACGAATACCTTGATTGCGCGAACAAGCTGCAGGATCCATGCTTACCGCCGCGCGAGTCATTCTACAGTTCGTTAACGGGCGAGACTGTATCCGAGAGCGATTACGCGCACGCTGAGACTATCTGGCAACGTTTCGGGATTAGAACCTTGGGCGAATACAGCGACTTGTATTTGAAAACAGATGTCTTGTTATTGGCAGATATTTTTGAAAATTTTCGCGAAAGTTGTATCAAGAGTTATGGACTAGATTCGGCGCATTATTATACTCTACCTGGTTTCACGTGGGATGCCATGCTAAAGCATACCAAAATTGAATTCGAATTGCTCACCGACGTTGATATGGTCATGTTTATCGAACGCGGTATACGTGGTGGTTTAAGCCAATGTTCCGGAAGATACGCACATGCCAATAACAAGTACATGCCATCTTACGACGCATCGGAAGAGTCATCGTACTTGATGTACTTTGATGTGAATAATTTGTATGGGTGGGCAATGTGTCAGCCCCTACCATACGCTAAATTTCAATGGGTCGAAGATGTCGCAAAGTTTGACGTATCATCAATCAAAGTCGATTCGCCCACGGGGTACATTCTCGAGGTAGATCTGGAATATCCACAACGTCTGCACGACGCTCATGCCGATCTACCGTTCTGTCCGACGCGTACCAAACCACCTGGCAGCAGGCAGGACAAATTACTCGCGACGGTATACGATAAGCAGCGTTACGTTATCCATTACCGCAACCTGCAGCAGTGCACGCGTCACGGTCTTCGTATTACAAAGATACACCGCGTGCTTCAATTCGCTCAATCTCCCTGGCTCCGCGATTACATCGAACTCAATACACGGTTCAGAACAAGCGCGACAAATGACTTTGAAAAAAATTTGTACAAATTGATGAACAACGCGGTATTTGGTAAAACTATGGAAAATGTACGAAATCACGTGGATGTAAAACTTTTGACACATTGGGAAGGGCGATATGGTGCGGAGGCAATGATCGCGAAACCGAATTTCCACAGCAGAAGTGTTTTTTCGGAAAATTTAATAGCTGTTGAATTGCGAAAACTCGAGGTGAAATTCAACAAGCCGATATATGTGGGTATGTGCATTCTGGACATATCAAAAATTTGTTTGTACGAATTTCACCACGAGTACATGTCGCCCAAGCATGGAAAAAATTGTAAAATTCTATATACCGACACAGATAGTCTCATTTATCACATTCAATGCGATGATATCTACGAGTCCATGAAACACAATATCGATAGATTCGACACGAGCGATTATCCTACAGACAATCCATATAATATGCCGCGCGTAAATAAGAAGGTTCCGGGGCTGATGAAGGATGAAAATAACGGTGCGATAATGACCGAATTCGTAGGTCTTAGAGCGAAAATGTATGCACTTCGCGTAGACGGCAAAAGAGATACGAAAAAGGCGAAAGGCGTCAAGACCAACGTCATAGCCAGAACGATAACTTTCGACGACTACGCGCAATGTTTGCATAGGGAGATCGAAATGGTTCGCAGACAATCATGTATACGGTCTAAATATCATAAAGTGTACACCATTTCAGAATCTAAAATCGCTCTAAGCCCACACGATGACAAGCGGCATATCGTACCCAATTCGATCGACACTCTGCCCTGGGGTCATTATAATATCCCATTGTAAAATAGAAATTGTATTTATTGTATAATATAAAATTATTTGAGAATGTATAATATAAAATTATTATTGTGTTTATTCTATTTATTGTGTAAAATATAAATGGTGGAATTAATGTATAAAAAAATTGTTCACACATATGTATGTATCATTGTATTTATTGAACCATGTATTATTATGCTACAATACATTATTTTTATTTATCCAAGAATTGTGTGATTTATCAAATCCCAACCACTTGACGTACACCTTATCCCCCTTCCTACGTAAGACTTTTTCCACTAGATACACATCAGGATCGGTGACGCGTTGCAGCTCGTGTTCATAGAATCCTCCGGCAACAGGTTTTCCACAGGAATCGACCAGCAGATACGTTGCAGGATTAGTTGCTTGTACTTTGGCTATCTTGAACACCTCCGTTGTCCAATTCGGCGTATAGCCTTTATCGAATATGGTTTTAAATTTGCTCACGCGCACAAACTCGCCCAACTTGAATCTCGCTGGAGCAGCGATCTTTATGTTGCTGTATACGCTGGCTAGCAACTTATCGGCGATCGCAGGGGTAACATCGCAAGGACGCATTCCGATGGTTCTATGTTTTCGTGCGTTATACTCTGCAAGTAGACTTGGTAGAGCATCGGTCCATCTATAGGTTCCATTGAGCGTAAACAGTTTCCACATATTGTTTTTCAAAGTTCGATTGAAACGTTCTACGACGGAGGCCTTCATCACAGAATACGTCGAATAATGATTAACGTTATGCTTTGCCAAGAGTTTCTGCACATCAGCGTTGTAAAATTCTTTTCCTTGATCGGTTTGCAAATTTTTCGGATATCGATCTCTAAATATCTTTGCAAACGCTTTAGTCACCTCAGCACCACTTTTAGTCTTGAGCGGCAACGCCCATGCATACTTGCTCAACACATCGATGACGGTGAGTATGTAGTGGTGACCCTGGTTGAATCGTGAGTATGGACGCATTTCTACAATGTCAGCTTGCCACAGATCATCGTATCCATGCACTATGACACGCCTCCGCGGAAAATGTCTTCGAGCTGGAGCATGCAATTCCTCAACGAGTTGTAGCTTCTTGTGGCCGTGGTTTTCTTTACTCTTGGATTTCGATAATGGCTGCATGTTTGATCGCAGAGGTGCATCATTATTGACACGAATGATGCGATAATTATCGGGCACGTTCATTAAGTGCTCCCAATCGGTCCAGGGGCAAGTTCATCCGCCTCACATGATTCTCCTTCGCAGCGCTGCTGCGGGATAGAATTCGACGCCTGCGATATCTTTTGAACGCTGTTTTGCAGCGTCAGCATATCTCTTTGAAACGCGATCAGTTTCCTCTCTAATTCTTCCTGCCGCTCTCTCAAAAGTTTAATGTTCTTTTCCATGTATAGTTTATTGACAGCATCGGTGTCAGCCACCGGTTGAGCTACGCGTCGTATCTTGCATGATTTTGCATCAAAGTCGGCACCAACCACGCAAAGAGCGTTATCTCGCATGTAATTTCGAAGCAAACCACTCCATTTGTAATAGTCCATTCTAGCTGCTCCACTCTTCTCGAGCGATACCCCAAATTTGTTGATCGGCATCTCAATGCATACAGTGCACATCATTGGCGTGCGGCTTAATTTATATAATGAGGCCTACCTCGCGTAGTTCCTCGACAATCGATAGAATTTCGGGATCATGAGAGTTGTTACCCGCCTGACGTGACGCTTCCAACAAACGCAATCGATCCACCAGCTCGTTGGGATCGTCCCAGTGTACGTAATCGATCTTGTTATCGTTTACCACCATGGCTCGTGGTGTCCTAAGACCTTTCCCTGCTTTATTGACTGATGTGCGTGGGATTAGCGGTGCAATTACATGTCTGTACTTGTATCCCTTGTTGCTCAATATGGGATTTTTAGCACCATGACCGCGTCTGTGGGCATTCGTCGCCAGCAGTATACTTTTGTATTTTTGTTTATCAGCATCGGTGTATATAGCATCATTGGGAATTCTCTTGAAAATCAGTTCGTAAAGACCGGGTGTTCCTCTGTATTTTACACCATCTATGATTATATTATCATCCTTGTCTATATCGAAAGCCTTATCCCCAAGCATCGTTCCACTATTGCCAAAGTATACACCGTACACATAGTCCATTGATGTATCCTTATCACCACTTAGGATCGCGCTCATGTATTTTTGCCCCAGCGGACCGAAATGACTGCGAAACGTTTCTTGTCCCTCGGATGTTTGAAGTTGCTGTCTGATAGATGTTACAAACGACTCATTGGGACTAGTTTCGAAAACGTCGTCATCAATAGTTGCGAGCGATTGTACACTGGGAAATGTACATATTGGTGTGTGAGGAACGGGAGACTCGTTTGATGTAGCATTCCGTCGTTTATGCTTCGATTGAACTGGTGTTGAGGTTATGGGTGAATATTCAGACGACATGTGCCGTTTCCTCTTTGTCTTGCGCGATGTGTTCCCTTTCGGATGGATTTTTTTAGGCGTTAATGTTTCATTCCCTTCAACGTTTATGCTCATCAGTGGTGATGTGCTAGCTTCTGCCGCTGAGGTATTTTCAACAATATGTTTTAAGGGTTCGACGATAGGTTTGAAGTATCTCTCCAACGCGACATCTTCCTCCATCTTGCCTGTCTTCAAAGCCTGATGTTTCTTGCGAATGGATTCGCTAGTTTTTGCAATTTCCTTCGCTATTCTCTCGCGATCCTTAATCTCCAGAGTATCGATATCAATCATCGTTGTACCGCTGACGTTGCTTTCCCACCGATGTGTTGATGACAATTGACCGTCTCACGGTACGGCAAACTCGTTAAATCCCTTTCTGTAACGTCCATTGGACATCGCGCTATCCTTGTCTATTACCACGAAACCATACTCCCGTTGCCAACAATTACGACACAAAGCGCAGAAATCCTCGTAAGACATGTCAGTGTTTACGTGATCGTTGTACACATGTTTCAAGTTGGTACCATCCTGCTTAAACAGAATCAACAGATTGGCATTGTCGCGTATAAGATGTTTAGGTATCTTTGCATACGTCTGACAGAGATAGAAGCAGTCAACGTTTGAGTGGCGCCCCATTGCAAAGTATTCCCTTATCGTATCTTGCTTGTCGCATGCCACGTCATCAAAGATGCAAATAGAATTCGGAAGCGATTCGCACGGTGGGATGACGTCACTGTTATTCGAAAACGTAAAGTAGCCAATTTCATCTATCGGAGTCAATAAATTCTCCAAATACTGATATTTCGGCTGTTGCAACGACTTGGAGTACACGTACACGTTCTCGAAGCGGACGCCGTGAGGACTTTCCAACAAGCTCACCAACACGTTTGTCTTTCCGCAATTTGATGGGCCACAAACGAGGCAGCGTATAGTGTTTGGTAGCATGCTACCATGTCTGCGTCTGGTTTTCGAAGACATAACTCGTGATTTATCGTCAAAATTTGTCACGCGTATCGTTACAGGTTGTCGCACGAATCGCATCCTCTCCGCAAACTGTGAAAAATGATTTTGATACGTCGAAGCGCCCTATCTATAGGTCCGCATCGACTCAAAACAGCTCAGTATTCAAAATGCTTCTGATCCTGTCTGATAATTGTGATATTCGAGACCTAACCTCTGAGCAGTTGAAATATATACCAAAGATTATTCTACTCCGAGAGTTTGGGAGACACATTGATCAGTTGTGGGACAGACTCCCCGAGCACATAAAAGCCGATTCTGAGGTTCGGCAGTATCGTCGGTGTCTGGAGCATTATAATCGTCCTTGGCAACGAACGCATATCGACGGTCCAGCACCATTGATTAAAAACTGTAGCGAATGTCGCCGACGAGAGTAAAGAAAGGCTGTGGTTTGTTAAATCGAGCGATAAACGCGCTACCTATCGAATTACATATTCCGGGATACCAGTTTTGCGGTCCAGGAACACATCTGGCAAAACGATTGGCTAGAGGGGATCAAGGCATCAATCCGTTGGACGCGGCGTGTCGCGAACACGATATTGCGTATTCGTACAGCAACGACCTCGGCGAAAGGCACGCGGCAGATAAAGTTCTCGCTGACAAAGCGCGAAAACGCATCGTTGCGCGAGACTCGACTCTGGGTGAAAGAGGTGCTGCTACAGCTGTTTGGGCAGCTATGAAGGCCAAGACGAAAATCGGAATGGGGATGAAAAGAAAACCCCGCAAAAGTACTCCAAAGAGAGCGCCGAAAAAGCGGATTCTTCCGGTGGCAAAACGGGGTGGTATATTACCACTTCTCCCGCTGCTAGGTGTTCTCGGATCATTAGCTGGTGGAGCGGCGGGGATCGCCAAGGCGGTAAACGATAATAAGGCGGCACAACATCAGCTGCAGGAAATGCAACGTCATAATCGCTCCATGGAAGGTCGCGGACTTTATCTCGCACCATACAAGCGTGGACAGGGAATATCGAAACGAAAAAAAAAAACGTCGAAAAAAAAATAAAAATGCCCGCGGGTGTAACTACCGATGCACAATTGGAGGAGTTGGCAAAACGTATGCGTATTCCATTCTTTAGAGGTGTTTTTATGCGAAACGCGCTACCAGTCGGAGGAGTACGTCGAAACGAGAGCGGTATTGTAAATTTGGACAATGTCGAGGGGTCGGGGACTCATTGGGTGGCATATGCGAAGAGAGGGTGTCGAGCTATATATTTCGACAGCTTTGGAAATCTTCGACCGCCCAAAGAATTGGTAAAATATCTGGATAAGGATGCTGTGAAAATTGAATACAATCGAACGTCTTATCAAAAGTACGATCAGAGCAATTGTGGACAACAATGTCTACGCTTTCTACAAACGATCGGTACCAAATTTAAGGATTGACTTCCCGCCACTCTGATTCAGTACTAATCGAGCCGTACAGTTCGGAATATGTCGTTAACATTCACTCTAACCGGCAAGAGTAGCACCCTCGCGGTGAGCTACTTTCCACCCATAGATTTGAGTGACGATGATTACGAGCTTGGTCTAACAACCTTTGAAACTTATCACACCATACCAAACATCGACTCGAGCAATGATAAATTCTACTTCACCGTAAATTATGACATCAGCAACAGCGTCGACACCACTCCTGAATACATTACGATTCCCCATGGCTCCTACGAACTAGACGCCATTGCCAAGTATTTGAAGCAGCGATTACTCGAACGGTATCCTCAAAATCTCGACGGTACCGATGGTGGTGACAACGATGCGTATCCAATAGTGTTGCGTCCCAACAACAACACCATGAAAAGCGAACTGTACTGTCGGTTCACCATAGATTTTACAAAGCCTAATAACATTGGATCGCTATTGGGATTCTCGACGAATCGGGTATTAGAACCAGGACGGTGGCACGAATCGGACGATCCAATTAATATCATGAACGTGAACATTGTTCGTATAGAATGTAGCGTGACCGCTGGTGCGTACAACAGTGGGAGGCGTGTCCATACGATACATGAATTTTCTCCGAGAGTTCCACCAGGATATAAGATATCGGAAACGCCCGCGCAGATCATTTACCTTCCAATCACCGCACGGATCATTACGGATCTAACGATACGCGTTGTGGATCAAAACGGACGGTTGCTCGATTTTCGAGGTGAAGAGATTACCATCAGATTGCACGTACGACGGCGACGACGATAATACATGTAGTGCGAACGAAAGAGATGCTTGTATTGAACGACTCTAGAAACCCGTTTCTTCCAAGTGAAATTGTTTACAACTGCAACAACAACTGCAACAGCTCCGATCACGCTAAAAAGAAGAGGCTCAGTGCTGCGAACATTGCATTTTTGAAATCATTGGGATTCATTGTGCGCATTTAGGTTGAAAATGGTTGACATTCTAAGTATTGGAGGGAAGCCGACGTTTGATGATCGCATCGTCAAGCTTCAGACTCACACATACAACCCATACGTCAACACAACGTTTGGATACAGCGATGAGATAAGAATACCGATACAACAGCAGGATTTATACACATTGCCATGTGAAAGTTTTCTCTATGTGGAGGGGAAATTGAAGATAAATAAGCCAAAAGATGCATTAACGGTGACGTTGGGAAATAATTGCATGGCGTTCTTATTCGATGAGATTCGATACGAGCTGAATGGCGTGGAGATTGATCGCAGCAGAAACGTTGGAATAACTAGCACGCTTAAAAACTATGTATCGCTGACATCTGGCGAAGACAAAAATATGGAGAATGTTGGATGGGGGTTGAAACGGCGGGATGGGCCAATAGTGAAAAGTCATTTCAATTTTTGCATCCCACTCAAATATTTGCTGGGATTTTGTGAGGACTACAAACGCATGATTATTAATGCGCGTCACGAATTGATTTTAATACGATCGCGCAACGACAACAATGCTCTGTTAGGATCGCCGATGTTGGAACCAGAAATTGAATTGGTTAAGCTACAATGGCGGATGCCCCATGTGACGTTAAATGACGTTAATAAGCTATCGTTGCTACATACTTTGGAACGTGGACAAAACCTGAGCATTTGTTTTCAATCGTGGGATCTGTACGAGTATCCTCTCTTACAGAGCACGACCAAGCATTCGTGGGCCGTGAAGGCATCTGCACAGCTGGAGAAGCCGCGATGCGTGATCCTTGCTCTACAGACTGGTCGAAGAAATGTGATGAGTGAAGACGTTACTATGTTCAACAACTGCAAATTGGCCAATGTAAAACTTTTTCTCAACTCGGAATTTTACCCATATGATGATCTGAACTTGGACTTTGACAAGAATAAGCACGCCATCTTGTATCACATGTATACGCAATTCCGTAAATCGTATTATGGGTATAGTTGCAACGAGGCATTATTCACCGTGGCTGAATTTTTACAATTTGGCCCCCTCGTGGTAATTGATTGCTCGCGACAAAATGAGTCGATCAAGAATGGCACCGTGGACGTGCGCATAGAATTCGAGTGTAAAGAGAATGTGCCTGCAAATACTACAGCCTACTGTCTGATTCTACACGATAGAGTGGTTGAATACAATCCATTGACAAACATGGTGCGCAAAATAAATTAAATTACCACGCTACTTGCCCGCCCTCTCCTGTATGAAATTCGCAAAAAAATTTCATCGTGAAAATCGAGATGTTTTACGAGAAAGACTGCATTCTCTCATCTGTCTTGGAAGCGAGTGGACCTCCAAATTGTATCGATAATGGCTGTACCAACGTTCGTTGACATGCAAGGGTTCATCGTTGATGGAAGATTTGTCGTCAAGGAAGTGGCTGTCCTACGAATGGGAACAATTCTCTCGCACTATATTTTTGGGAGTTCGATGCCACATTATCTTCTTTCGAAATCTGACAAATCAAGCATCCGCTGGTTAACGGCGAAACATCATGGGTTACGCTGGGACGATGGAGAAGTTCCATACAGTATGGCTAAACGGCTAATTTCGAAAGCTGTAGCTGATGCGATCGATGAAGAAGAGGATGACACGTGCCATGTCGTATATGTTAAAGGGTTGCAGAAACGCGACTGGCTTGCGGATTTCCTCGATGAAAGTACGAGAGCAGACGTAATCATCGAGACGCTGGACATTGACTACGAGGATATCAAATCTCTAAATAAGCTAAATGTAGTTGATACTCTGCGATGTGGCAGACACGCAAAGCACTGTGCCATGCAAAATGTATTTAAAATATTCAACTGGTGGTCTAAACACCAGAGGGAAATGCTTAAATAAAATATAACCAATTTTTAATACATAAATGTTTTTTTTCTTCACCCTCCCCAACCTCCAACCTCCAACCTCATGCGTTTGATGTCCGCTAGATTAAGACGATACTTATGCAGAAGTCGTTCGATACACGTTCGATACCCGATCAAAGCCGTTCGATGCACGATCAAAGTGGTATGATAGACGTTCAATATCCGATCAAAGCCGTTCAATACCCGTTCAATGCACGTTCGAAGCCGTTCAATATCCGTTTGATATATGTTCAAAAACATTCAATACCCGTTCGATACGTATTCAAAGTGATGTGGTCTTGTCGCATGATGTGTCCAAAGAAGAAGGGAAAAAGATGTGTGGGAATAAGGAGAGGATGGTCTACGAAGAAGAAATGTGCAGTTTGTGAAAATGAATGCGGAGAACAACAGCATTGTACTTTTGCAAAGCTATGCACTTCTCGATTTCATGATAGGAGGGGGTTTTTACATGTGAGAGCTAGGAGATGCAGCGAGACCAGTCGTCTGTTAATTGTGGAAGGCGAACAGTCTGATTTTTAATCGTTAGACATTTGTGCAATTTTTGTAATTTGTGTGCGACAATTTTTTTCTGGTGCTTGAAAAATGGGATTGCAACGCATCGCCCCGGAGTATGACTCATTGGTATGTACAATATATTTTGACATTATTCGTCTATAACCATTGAAATCGAGCGAGATTAAAATCAAGTGGACATGTTAATATCATGATGTTCTATGCTTTAGTATTCACCATCGCCATCGCCATCGCCATCCCCATCGCCATCGCCATCGCCGTCGCCGCCACCTTCGCCGCCTTCGCCGCCTCCGCAGGTATGTAGTTTGCATTGTTTTGCATGTTTCATGTTTATTATGTTTGATATGTGTCATATTTATTATGTTTGTGTATCTGTTCTAGGACCGTGTGCCGATGATTATAATGGCGCTCATGGCGCGGGTTCTGGCAGGGGAGGCTGAGGCTGCACCCTTAGCGGTGCATATGCAGCGCTCGGGCCTGGTATTCGGGTCGAGGATGGCGGCCAGATTGCGACGGCCCTGGGTACCTTATCATCAAATGGGGCCCCTGCGACGTCCACAGCCCCCATCGCCACCATCGCCTCCCTGGATCGATGTGAGGAGGCCGCAGCCATCGCTTCAGGGGTCCCTATCACCTCCATGGCAGTTCGAGGGGGTGATGTTGTCGTCATCGTCCTCAGCGTCATCATCACCGCCACCGTCGCGGCAGTTAACACCACCGCCACGGTGGTCGCCGCCCCCTGCATGGATGGAAGAGGGGCTCGTGACGCCACCTCTGCAATTGTCATCCGACGAGGAGGATATTTAAATTCTTTTTCATTTTTTTTGTTATCTCATGTATTTCATCCGTATTAACTATTATTACTATTCATATTACTATTATTATATTATATTCACTATTACTATTACTATTCATTCATTATTTGTAACAATATATTATCATTTTTAAACACATATTATTTCTCCATTTTATTCACCCGTCTTCCTTCTCCTTTCGCTGTCTAATTTTAAGATTCGGTGTAAGATTTAGCGTTCACAATGATATTATACCACATTCAACACATGTCGAGACTTTTATCCTTGAGTTCGAAACCGTTCAATATCCGTTTGATATACGTTCTAAAACGTTCAATACCCGTTCGATACGTATTCAAAGTGATGTGGTCTTGTCGCATGATGTGTCAAAGAAGAAGGGAAAGAAGATGCGTGTGAATAAGGAAAGGATGGTCAGCGAAAATGAATGTGAAGAACAACAGCATCTCACTTTGCAAAGCTACGCACTTCTCAATTTCATGATAGGAGTTTGCATGCGAGAGCCTGGAGATGCAGCGAGACCAGTTGTCTTCAAACATTAAAGACGTGTAGTTCTTCTTCTAGAAATTATGGGATATTGGAGGCCGCCCTCCGTTTATGATTCGATGAGGTGGCGAGGTATGTACATAACAATATTTTAACATTTATCGCGTTTAACTGTTTAAACCAAGTGCTCTAAAATCAGGTGTTCGTATCAATATTTTACCATGAGTTTCTATGTCTAGGGCTCACACCGTCCCCACCCCCATCACCATCCCCATCGCCACCACGTGGGCCATCACCACCAGCACCGCCGTCGCCCACGTGGTCGAGCGATTGGGGATCGCCGCGGCCGTCGCCACAGCCGTCGCCACCACCCCGTTCGCCGTCACCGTCGCCGCATCCACAGGTATGTAATACTTTGCATTGTTTTATGTGTTTCATGTTTATTATGTTTAATGTGTTAGTATTATATTGATGTGTCTGTGTGTTCTAGGCAACGACGTATGGGGCTGTGCGGCTGCGGGTGGCGCGGGTGCGGTCGCACGCACCGCGGTCGGGGACCCTGCGGCGGCCGCGGTCGTATAGGGGTGCGCGGGTGCGGCCCCCGCCCTCACCATCGTCGGAACTTTCACCCCCATCATCTCCATCACCCCCCCTCGTCCCCCAATAGTTTTTTATTGTTTTATATTCTTTTCTTTTTATATTCTATTCTGTTTTATATTAATTTCTTTATGTAACAATATATATATCTTAAACGTATATTCTGTCTCCATTTTATTTACTCATCTTCCTCCTCGCCTCCTAATTTTAAGATTCACGCCTTCTTCACACCGCTACATGATGGTTGCTCCAGAGGAGTCGAATTACGCGAGATCGCGTGATACGCGGCGGCGCTTGAAATACTGTTATCTATAGAATGCATGCGACTGTACCACTGTGTATTGTTGTCTTCTTCCCTCCCTTGAATTTAAGCTTTAGAATGCATGCTCTCTCTCTTTCCCATCCATCCGAAGACGCGGTGTGTAAAAACGCCGATCTTTCCCGACATTGCCCGACATCGTCCGATGAAAAAATAATGTATTATGCTTGGTGACGCTCTGTATATGTACCATTTATTAAAGACTAATGTTACAGCGTCGGCGTTGGGGGAGTTGGTTAGGCGGCTGACTCGTACCGCGGAGGTCTTGGGTTCGAGCCCCGTCGCCCGAGATTCTGTTTTTTTCATTTATATTAATATCTTAAATTAATATTTCCTTCCTTACCGACTGTGGCGATACCACGCCCGATAGTAGCAGCAATTCACCCGCGGTTCCTCCTCGATGCGGATTCGGTATCGATTCGGTTATCGATTGATTCGATATCTGGTCTCGCGCTAATACCCCCCACCACTCCGCCCATCTGTATGACGTCATCCGCCGCCCGGTTGTCCGTCGCGTCGTCCGCTGCGATGGATTTCGTGCGACCTTGAAACTCAAATTTGAGTTTGATGGGAGGGGGAGGGGTGGGGGAAATGGCCTTCAAACTCAAATTTGGGTTAGAACCGGCATAGCTATACTACTACGTTCGTATGTTCCAGAACACTTCTGCTGCCAATCTTCCTGCCCTCGCAGCATTAACGGATCATCACGATGCAGGGATATCGTCTGCACGCGCCACTGTGATCCGGAGTGAGCCGTTGCAGCACCGTACAGTGCACATCCTACCTTCTGCTAAAGGGTAAATTTACATGTTCCTTTTTTTTGTTATAAAAATATTGATAGTGTGAAGTTTTCTATTATAAATGTTCATGTTCGCAGGAGCCTGGAAGATCGTACGGCGCGCGTCGAGACGGAGCTAAAGTAAGTATCGCATGCATCGTGTTTATTAATACGTTACGTCTCCATTTGTTCTGTTTGCAGAAGTATGAATACTCTGTTGGGGTGTATTCTCCAATATGTGCAGCCCACCCATAACGGTCCACCACAAAAACCAGCCGTCATTCCGCTATCGTCACCGCAGGAGGTGGACTGTTTCGAGAACATCGATGACGACAGTTATTCCAATGTTGTAAGCGAAAACGAAATTATGCTCTTATTTAATTTGATATAATACATACTTACATCAATCTTTACTTACTTTGTTTAGGTTCAATATTTAAAATACGTGGGTGGGTTCAGCCTGAAGGAAGCGGTCGGTATTTGCCTGAAGGAAGCGCTGGTCGACGACGTGACACGGTCCTTCACGTGGTTCGGCCGAACAGGGCAAAGGCCCTTATACAACATCCGTATCATAATGGCGATCTACGGTACGAAGCTATAAGCATTTCCATGTTTTTATGCATAATTATGCTAACGTACTTTGCGTGCATTACTTTTTCAGAAGCGGTGTCTGGGAACCCGCACTTCACCAAGCCGCTCCGATCGGATTTCCAACGGTCGATGCAGCAGGCACTTCGAGCCGCCAAGGAGAGGGTCCGAAGTAAGAAGAGTGGTCCACGCGCGACGGCAGCCTCCAATGCATCGCGAATGCGCTGCGATTTGTGGACGGACGACCAGCAGCCCGAAGAAGAAGCTGACCTTTGAAGGTTCGTATCAGTAAAAGTCATGATACTAAATGTCATGACCGTAAAAGTCACGATTTACTGTTGCGGGAAAACGATAATTAAATATGGTAAATATTTTATTTTTCAGAAATGTGCCCATTAAAAGTAGAGGTGTGTCTCCTTTTGACAGTGGCGAAGAAACCAAACGGTACTTTTCAGTGCCCATTTTAATTTATTAAAACGGGAACAACCTCTCGATGTTCACAATGAACATCAATCGGCACTTTTCAGCGGCCATTTAATAAAATACTCATGGATTGGTACATTCCCAGTATCATTTCAATTTTATAATATTGTATTTCTTTTCAGAGTTAATTATATATATATGTGCCACTTTACCTTTTACAAATAACTTGAATACCTTTACTTGTATACTTATTTAATAAACCTCGCAGGTTATGTGAACATAATCTACTCTAAAACTGCTGCTTATTAATTCCCTGTGCGCAGGAGAAAGGGCGGGGGGGGGGGGGCACCTATAGCAATCACGGTACACATGTGTTGGTGCGTAGCCACGTACATGTGACGTCACGCGTAGGGACGGCTGTGTGACGTCACACGTAAGGAATTGTTTGCCAATTCTGACCCTCAGATGGCGCTGTTACACGTGTCAGGCGAACGGCAGGATCTGCTGCGAATCTGCTGCCCATCTGACGTCAGGGTCCTGATGTCAGGCCAGGGGGCAGAAACTAAGATAGGAATTTCCGGAATAGCGTTTAGACCGGAAGCAACAGGCTTTCATAATTTAGGTGGCGTTGCTGTCGCGGTATAGTTGTGTTTGTGTCTACATACACGATCGGCTGAGACTTATACTGTCTTATAAATGAAATGCTAGTGTTTACATGTGTTTACTGTTTAATAACTAACTTACAATGAATGTGCAGAAGAATGGAGCAACTGCAAAGAGGGTGACAGGTAAGATAGTTTTATGTACGGTCTGAGTTACATTTGAGACACTTGTTTATTTGAATATTCGTGATGTTTGTATATTTTTAGGTTATAAACTCTATTATCAAAAACTTTCAATTTACTATAAAAAATATTAAAAATGATTTTGAAATACTCTCGTTAAATGCTATTAAGAGACAGAAAAATGATTTTTGTTAGCTGCAGGGAGAGGACCAACAGTACATTGGCGATGCATAGTGCCAAGTTGTACTTCGAACAGCAATATAGAGACACAGCTTCTGTAAGAATGTGATAAGGAGTGAACAATGGTTGAACTGAGTACGGTTCAGGCAAAGTGCACCAGGCTGGTACGGGTGTCGCAGGTATGCATGATGTAATACTGGTAATAATTATGATAATTACAATAATAATAAGTAAAATATCCTTTATGTTGTATATAGAACTCATCGGTTCCTGCTTGGGGTGAAATCTGGCTATGATGTATCGGTCAACAGTATACTGCCCGTATAACATTCCCCTGACCTCCACGTGCGTCTCAAGCGCCTACGATGCACGCATATTTACGTGAAGTTTAAAGTCAATTGTCTCGAAAACGAAGAGGAACACCATGTATATGAAGGTCGCGAACGAAGGAATATATATGTACACTAGGCGGCAAAATCGGCTTCCCTCCGGAAATTTGGCAACGTTGCATGTCGGGTCCCCCTGTGTCGAAGAACCACTGAGTTATGCCTAGTGACAATGGTGACAATTTTACAAATTATTATTTAGTATGCTAAAATGAATTTTGCTTGATAAAACATTACACGTAAGAGGATTATGGGATCGATTCCTCATCTATTTGGCAAAGAAGTAGCATGTATCGTAGGTAGAAAGTTTTTAGACTGCCAGGCCGAAGTCTAGGTAGACGCACGAAATCCCTATATCGGTGTTCCAGCACGAGAAGGCAAGGGAAGGCGTTTTGGCCGCCGCGACCCCAAGGTAGCCGCCGCCCGCATAAGACCCTCTCACTTGCACATAAAGCCCTGTCCTTGTTTAGCACCATCCCTGTCTACCGCATGCTCTCCGTCACTCCCGTGCAGCGAATTGCCACTAAGAGGCTAGTTATTTCTTACGAAGAAGCCATATCGATGGTCCTCACTATCGATAGGTTATTTTCACTATGGATAGCTATCGGTATTGAAAATCATGGGTTGATATCCGTGCAATTCTAATCGCTTTGCTTAAGAACTGCTGCTAAAGCTGATAAAGCATTAAACTTAGCATAATAATAATCAAAAACATCGAAATCCATTAGGAAAACATCGATGGTTTCGATATACATATCGATGTTCCAATATCGATTATAAAAACATCGATGTCTCATTATCATCTCTACTTCAAGTTCAAATTTTATTATAATACAGTTAGGGTAAACCAACCAGTAATTGCCCGCATAGCAATGAATGACCATTAGGCAAAGAAATGTCAATTATAAATTTAAAAAAATATTATATATTTATAAATGGAGTGTAGTTACACTTTTAATATACCATATTTTTAGTTACGCGTATTAAGCAAACATTAATAAGTACAATTCTTACTAAAAGTATGCGGTCATTTACTGGGCTTCTACATGTTTTACATTTTATAATCGTTTTTTTAAAAATTACGATAAGAATAAGTAATTATTTTTATAGAAATTTCAAGACAAATAAATTTAAATGCAATTTCAACAGCTGTTTTGTTGTTATACATAAGTATATTTAAGTATTAATCTCAAAGGTCCATAAATCAACAATTCGGTCATTCACTGGTTGGTTTACCCTATTAAGTTTTTTTTATTTGTTTGTGAGGAGAAAGAAGGGATACGAAAGGAAGTAACGTGAGGGTATGTCCAACTTTTGATTGGAAATATGTTTGATATTTCATTCTCCAGGCCAGCGACTTGATCCCCGATACGTGGTCCCCATTGACCGTAGTGGGCGTATTACATGTGGGATGTGGGGTTGGATTAGCGCGTTTGGGCCGGGAGAATTAATCGAGATACCCCCGAGAATGGATGGTCCAGCTTATGTAAATATCCTGGAAAATGTGTTCTTGCCAAGCGTGAGAGCACTTTTCCCGGCTGAGGAGGTACCGGTCATCCGCCTCGTGCAAGATAACAGTGCAGTGCACACATCTTTCATTGTGCGGCAATGGTTCGCGCAGCATCCGGAAATTCATCTCCTCGATTGGCCAGCGAAGTCTCCAGACCTCAATTTAATTGAGAACGTGTGGAGTGAAATGGGGAGAAGGTGGGTTCCTGGCCACGAGAGAACGCGAGCAACTCTGCTTGCTCACGCCCAAAGTGTATGGGAAGATTTGAGAAGCAGCTCGGAATATTTCTCAAGTCTTCGACGATCCATTCCCAATCGATTATCGGCCGTAATCGACAACAATGGATATTGGACAAACTATTAAATGGTTGAGGACGCCAAACACCAAACAAACGGCTCTTTTCAGAGCCACAATCAAATCAAACAGAGGAATAACTCGGTTCGGTTTAAAGAACATTTTAAGATAAAACGGCTCTTTTCAGAGCCATACTCACACGTTGAAGAAAAAGAATGAAATATCAAACATATTTCCAATCAAAAGTTGGACATACCCTCACGTTACTTCCTTTCGTATCCCTTCTTTCTCCTCACAAACAAATAAAAAAATTTAATAGGGTAAACCAACCAGTGAATGACCGAATTGTTGATTTATGGACCTTTGAGATTAATACTTAAATATACTTATGTATAACAACAAAACAGCTGTTGAAATTGCATTTAAATTTATTTGTCTTGAAATTTCTATAAAAATAATTACTTATTCTTATCGTAATTTTTAAAAAAACGATTATAAAATGTAAAACATGTAGAAGCCCAGTAAATAACCGCATACTTTTAGTAAGAATTGTACTTATTAATGTTTGCTTAATACGCGTAACTAAAAATATGGTATATTAAAAGTGTAACTACACTCCATTTATAAATATATAATATTTTTTTAAATTTATAATTGACATTTCTTTGCCTAATGGTCATTCATTGCTATGCGGGCAATTACTGGTTGGTTTACCCTAACTGTATTATAATAAAATTTGAACTTGAAGTAGAGATGATAATGAGACATCGATGTTTTTATAATCGATATTGGAACATCGATATGTATATCGAAACCATCGATGTTTTCCTAATGGATTTCGATGTTTTTGATTATTATTATGCTAAGTTTAATGCTTTATCAGCTTTAGCAGCAGTTCTTAAGCAAAGCGATTAGAATTGCACGGATATCAACCCACGATTTTCAATACCGATAGCTATCCATAGTGAAAATAACCTATCGATAGTGAGGACCATCGATATGGCTTCTTCGTAAGAAATAACTAGCCTCTTAGTGGCAATTCGCTGCACGGGAGTGACGGAGAGCATGCGGTAGACAGGGATGGTGCTAAACAAGGACAGGGCTTTATGTGCAAGTGAGAGGGTCTTATGCGGGCGGCGGCTACCTTGGGGTCGCGGCGGCCAAAACGCCTTCCCTTGCCTTCTCGTGCTGGAACACCGATATAGGGATTTCGTGCGTCTACCTAGACTTCGGCCTGGCAGTCTAAAAACTTTCTACCTACGATACATGCTACTTCTTTGCCAAATAGATGAGGAATCGATCCCATAATCCTCTTACGTGTAATGTTTTATCAAGCAAAATTCATTTTAGCATACTAAATAATAATTTGTAAAATTGTCACCATTGTCACTAGGCATAACTCAGTGGTTCTTCGACACAGGGGGACCCGACATGCAACGTTGCCAAATTTCCGGAGGGAAGCCGATTTTGCCGCCTAGTGTACATACAAGAACAATGTGATATAAGTAATTAATATAACTACTTAGCACTATAGCGTTTAAGCAAACTGTTGAATTGAATACAAGGAACATTTTTCAAAGAAAAATCCGAGCCAGTCAATAATCCTTATCTCTACTTGTATTTTTTACAATTAAGTATCTTATACAATATGTAGAGTAAGAGATATATTTGTTGGCATTATCAATTACTGTTGGCAAAATAATGTCCAATTATGCCAATAATAATAGAAAAAATCGGAAGGTTTAGATAAGAAACTTCAGGTGAATGAAAAATATTTAATTACATTCAATTATTGCAAATTTAATTAAATGTTTTTCTTTAACGCCTGAATTTCGTATCCAAATATTCTTAACATGTCAACAAATGTATCTCTTATTCTATATTGCAGTACGCAGATTCTGACCGTATTTCAATTTTCCCGGTTTGGGTCGCCATATTGAATTTTAGTTCTAAACACAATCTTTCATAAATTAGATGGCGTTGAAATACGGATCCTTGTCGGGAAAATAAAGGGGGTGAAACCGATTCCTTCCCCCTATACCGGCCACTACCGGAATCTCCCAAGGTACGAGGTCGTCAACAATAGATATTAGGAAAAATTCCTTTATTACAGGCCACCGGCCTGAAGTACAGCACGGCTGGCGTCTTAACCCAAAACTGGTAATTGTGACCGAGTGGACGGTCTCGAAAAACATCGGCAATGCCGAAGATAACGCCAGCCAAAACAGACTGATAATCGTGTGGTAAACTTAAACGCAATTTAAACAAGCGCAACAACGACCTGACTTGACCAACACTTTTAACGAAGTGACTCGCAACATGGCGATGCTCGCGTCGCGCAGTCGATTCCCCCTCTCAAGCCGGTCGCGGAGAGGGGAATGGCGCGATCCCCACATCCTGTTGCGTGGCCGACTGGTTCCTCTCAGGATCCTTGCAGGGAATTTGGCGAGGGTCGATGCCCGTGGAACGCTAAGGCGTTCTGCTCCTTGGACGCGGATTTTTGTACGATAAATATAATGAAAACGATGCTAATTAATTGAATAAAACAATTTGAACACAGTAACTAATAGCAATAATCAATGCAAACAACGATTTTATCACAAAATAAATCTTTTGGAAATTTTATTAATATGTACGTCCGTTCACTTGTGCTTTCGGGGCTCGAATGACGCTTTCTTAGCGAACGCTCTTACAACTGTTTTTCATTTTTACAAAATGTCCTTAACAACTAAGCCAAACAAACTAAATTCCTCTTGGTCGATTTTGAGAATCAAGCGTTTAACAACATAGCTCTGGAATTTCACCTAGGAGAGAGGATCAAAGTGCGGTTCATTTATTCAAAACACCCGTTTCCAAGGGGGTATCGATTAATTTATAATCTTGAAGTCCTCTCATTAAAGGATCTCTAACTATTTTCAAACACCTCGGCCTTGTGCGAACTTCACTTTGTCTCCTTTTCCCATTACATTCAGGTGATTCAATCTGAACTTCGCGCTTCCGAAGCTTATACTGCACGCCGCTAGACGGGAGTCGCAACACTTCCCCCCTTATACAAAAGGTGTTTTCCAATGGAAACAGCTTTTCCAAAAATACGCTTATCAATGTCGCCTCTGTTAGGTTTAGTTTTCTCTGTTCCCCGCAAGAGGGATAGTAGTAGAAGAATAAGTAACTTGCAAGGTTATTGTATGAAAAAGAAGAACGTTTATTCCTGTATCTATATTTCCTTGAAATATACACCTTTATACAAGTTCCTTATATCAGTACGCCTTTTAGTATTATTTAATAAGAAACCCAACAGGTTATGGGCCCGGAAGGTGATATAAGGACTGAAAAGTAATACGAGGTGTTGTAAGGTTAAGCGACCACGTGTTTGAAAAGTCGATCTGATAGACGCTAAAGATGAAGACAACTGCAGTACAGGTATTTCCACAGTTATTAGCAGAAAATTTTAACAATTGGAAATTTCGTGTAAAGTGCTTGTTGGGAGAAAAGCAATTAGAGGATACGCTGACTATAGAGTTGGCGGCGGATGCAGGGAATGAAAGTACAAGAGATTTTACTTTAAAAGACGCAAAAGCGAAGTCTATTATAGTACAGTGTATCACTGATAAGCACTTGGATTTAGTTAAGGATGCATCGACTGCGAAAGAAATGATGAGGATCCTTGAAAACGTATTTGAGAGGAAAAGTACATTCTCAAAGTTGCATCTTAAAAGGAAACTGTTGTCGTTAAAGTGTGGTCAAAATGAAAAGTTAGAGGATTTCTTTTTGAAATATGATACAATAATCAGAGAGTTGGGAAACGTGGACTCGAAAATGGATGAATCTGATAAGATATGTCATTTGTTATTGGCCATGCACGAGAAGTACAATGCAGTGATCACAGCAATCGAGACAGTGAACGATAAGCAGATGACTTTAGAGTTTGTCAAGTCGCGATTGTTAGACGAAGAATTAAAAACGATGAGTAGGGCCACAAGTATAGATAAGGGCCAGGACGAGGTAACGTTCAAAGCTTTCCCATTCGCTTGTTATAAATGTGGCAAAATCGGACATAAAATAAGTGAATGTCGAATGAAAGGAAAAACAAACAATAATAAAAAGCCAGAGAAAAATACTGGACAGGTGCAAAACAAAGGATTTAAACAAAAGAAAACAGAAGCAACTAATTATGCAGACGGGGCTGAAATCTCGTTTATAGCATTAAACAGCAGTACTAAAAATGAAGAAGATAACGTTATCAAATTCATATTGGATTCAGGGGCCACCGAACATTTGGTAATGTCAAGTGTGGAGAAATATATGTGCAATGTGAAACCATTGGAAAATGTGATAACTGTTCATATTGCAAATGGTGATAGTATGAGGGCAATAAAAAGAGCAGACATTAAAGGGATTCAGAAGGGCCACAAAATAAAGGTAAACGCATTGATAGTAGAGGGATTGAATCATAATCTGCTTTCAGTAAGAAAATTAGCACTAAAGGACCATAGAGTGACATTTAAAGACGCAGGTGCAGTCATATCAGGCAGTAACTTTCAGTTTTTCTGTCGGAAAGAAGAAAACTTATATATTTTAAAACTGAAATTGGATGAGGAGAAGACAATAAAGGGTTTAGAAGTCAGCCATACACAGCAATCCGAATTGTGGCACAGAAGACTAGGCCATTTGAACAGGAATGGAATGAAGATTCTAGGTTTGCCAATTAATGATAGCAAGTGTCCCATATGTATTGAAGGTAAGGCAGCTAGACCAGGATTTCAAGAATGTAGAAAACAAACGAAGCAGATAGGAGAATTGATTCACTCGGACATAGCTGGACCAATAAATCCAAGTACCATTGAGGGACACAGATATTTCCAAGTGATAATTGACGACTATTCACACTTTACAGTGGTATACCTATTAAAGAACAAAAGTGAAGCAGAAGAAAATCTAAGGGATTACATAAGAGAAGTGAAAACTCAACATGGTGTAAAAACAAAAAACATAAGAGTAGATAATGGAGGAGAATTTACATCAGAGTCATTTAAGAATTTTTGTAGGTCTAGGGGGATAATAATTCAATACACGTGTACATATACTCCACAACAGAATGGTAAATCGGAAAGGATGAACCGTACATTGATGGATAAAACAAGGACAAAATTTATTGAAACGAATCTACCCAAATATCTATGGGGAGAAGCAATTAGATGTTCGGCATTTGAGCTGAATAGATGTCCAACTAAGGCTAATTTAAACGAAGTACCAGCAAAAATCTGGTACGGTAAGACTGATTTATCAAAGTTAAAAGTATTTGGGAGCAATGCGTGGAGAATCCAGTTACCAAGACCGGGTAAATTGGATCCTCGGGCAAGACAGGGAATAATGGTAGGGTATAGTGGAAATGGCTATAGAATATGGGATCCTACAGAAAACAGAATTGTGACATCAAGGGATATTACTTTCGACGAAAGCGAGTTTAACTTTGAAAAGCTTGAGAATAATGAGAAGATAATAAGAGAAGAAGAAGAAGAGACAGATGAAACGGAAGACTCAATACAAGAGGAAATAATGGAAAAGAAAGAGACAAAGGAAGAGTTAAGCGAAGAGACATCAAGACCGAAGAGGATAATTAATAAACCAGGATATCTGTCAGAGTATGAACTATATACAGCATATTGTTTGTTATCACAAAGAGAGAACCCGTTAAACTATGAAGAAGCAAAGTCAGATAAAGAGTGGAGGCAAGCAATAACTAATGAGATTGAGGCACTGAAGAAACAGAACACATGGGAGAAATCGGAACTACCGAAAGGAAAAATAGCAATAGATACTAGATGGGTATTTACGACAAAGGATGATGGGAGGAAAAGGGCAAGACTAGTAGCCAAAGGTTTCCAAGTACAAGAGAATAGCTATCAGTCAAAGTATGCCCCAGTAGCCAGATTATCAACAATACGGATGATTATGTCAAGAGCTACTCAGGACGATTCTTCAATCAGACAACTGGACATTCCAACGGCATTCCTAAATGGGAAACTGGAATCTCAAGTTTACATTAAGATACCAGAAGGTATATCATGCGAGGGAGCTGAAGTGTTAAAACTCAAAAGAGCTTTGTATGGGCTAAAAGAAGCACCAAAATGTTGGAACGACAGGTTCGACGAATTCGCAATAGGAAATGGATTTACACGTTCGCAATACGATTTTTGTATGTATTATAAAGAAAATTGTGTGATGCTAATATACGTGGATGATATAATATTGAATGGCGAATATGAGGAGATAGTAGAAGCATTGGTCAAAGAATTCAAAGCACGAGATATGGGTGAGATTAAGAATTTTCTGGGGATGGAAATTACAAGAGGAGAAAGCACATTGTTAATTAAGCAAACAAGGCTGATAGATAAAATATTGACAAAGTTTAACATGGATAAATGTCAAAAAATCTCAACTCCGATGGAAAAGAGTTTTCAAATAGATACTGGACTTCAAGAAATAAAAGTACCTTATCGTGAAGCAATAGGGAGCGTCATGTATCTAGCAACAACCTCAAGACCAGATCTTATGTATGCAGTCTCATATTTGAGTAGGGTATTGGACAAACCAACACAACAAACTTGGGACGCCGCCAAGCGAGTTTTAAAGTATTTAAAAGGAACTAAGGAAATGGGGTTAGAATTCAAGAAATCTGAAGACGTAACAATAAAAGGATACTCGGATGCAGATTGGGCTGGAGATAAATTAGATAGGAAAAGCGTTAGTGGCTCAATTGTATTTTTTGCAGATAATCCAGTGTCTTGGAGTTCTAGGAAACAAACTTGCGTGGCCTTGTCAACGGCAGAGGCGGAATATATAGCAGCCGCTTCAACTGCACAAGATATAATTAATTTAAAGGGAATTATATCACACTTCAAGATGGATAAAACGGCAGTTCTATTCATGGATAATCAAGGCTCTATTAGTATGGCGAAGTCTTATGAAAACTCAAAGCGAGGCAAACATATTGACATTAAAGAACATTTTATAAAGGACATAGTAAGAAAAAAGATTATAGATGTACAATATGTAAGTTCAACAGAGAATTATGCAGATATTATGACTAAAGCGTTAGCAAGAATTAGATTTCTAGAATTAAGAAAGAATATATGTTTAAATTAGTGGTTTACATATACATGTTAGTGATGTATAGATACGGGTACAGTACCTACGAAAGATTTTTTTATTTGGTAATCAAAGAATAATATATAAGATTATTTACAGAAAACGATTTAATCAGATTCCACGAGAACCTGTGATTCAATCGAGGAGGGGTGTTAGGTTTAACTTGCAAGGTTATTGTATGAAAAAGAAGAACGTTTATTCCTGTATCTATATTACCTTGAAATATACACCTTTATACAAGTTCCTTATATCAGTACGCCTTTTAGTATTATTTAATAAGAAACCCAACAGCCTCACATTCTTAATTTTAATACATAAACGTCTCACATTCTTAATTTAATCTATACATAAACGTCTCACATTCTTAATTTAATCTATACATAAACGTCTCACATTCTTAATTTAATCTATACATAAACGTCTCACATTCTTAATTTAATCTATACATAAACGTCTCACATTCTTAATTTAATCTATACATAAACGTCTCACAGTGAAGCTTTCCTGAGCCTCCCCTCCTCACCTCCCCACAGTAGCCGAGCTACTCGGTCCACCCGGTTTCCTGCGAAGATTGCGATTCGAAAGACGCTACAGAATGTTCACTGTGTTACAATTTGTTACAATTTTGTCTCCAAGACTCGACGTTTCCAGATTGCTTCTGGGTAATACATGAAATGTTAATTATAAACTAACGCAGCATCGAATTCACAAACAAATGGAATAAAATAATTTTAACTTATGTCAAGGTGATGTAGCCAATTCCAACAATAAAGGAATACAACAATGGTACTATAATAAAGGTAAGTATTTATAAGGACTTTAATCTTATGCAGGCTAATTTTAATTTGTTCACATGAACTACTTTGATTTTATTAACTTTTATGCCTATTTCTGCATTCAAATTATCAAACATTCTAACAATTTTACAAAGTGCTAACTAATTAGAACTGAGTTTAGATGTATTTGGTTCTATCACCATCTACTGAGAATTTATAAGAATTGCCACTTTTATCGTAATCTAATTTGCATTTCTATTTTGCCCTTTCCAGATTTACCGCTGCTACAGCCTGGGTTGTGCTTATCTTAGAAAATAAGTCATCCAAATGATCAACAAACGTTCGTGGAATTTGTTTAACAAAACTCCGGGGAAATATAGTGTTCGCAAAAGGGACATCGTAACGACATCTCTTGAAAGTATCACTAATTAGGCAGGTGGCAACGGCCTGCTCACTCATGTGGAGCGCGGATCGCGTCCCCTTCCATCGACTCGCGATCCATGGAAGGGGAAGGCTCGGCCTTCCTAGAAATCACGGTCGATTTCTGGGAATCGGCCACTCTGTTCCTGACCTCAGCTTTGGTAATTATCTTCTTTTTGCTTACGCACATTGCTTGCGCTACATCTCGACTTGGCTTTAATAATTATTTCGCTAACTTGCTTGTTAAATCACGCTGGTGTTCTTGCTTCGCCAGATAATAATTGCCATTAAATTTAAGGATAGTTTGTGTAAATTGTTGTAAAAATTGCTTGTGTAAATAACTGTTTATTGTGTTTGACCTTTGTACATATTCAAATTATAGCAGTAACGTGTCGAAAACGCTTAATATTACATTTGACTAATCTGTGCTTAATAAAGACAAATTAAAGGCTTAGTGTAACTTAGACAATAATTATATACGTTAAATTAAAGGCTTAGTGTGACTTAGATAATAATCATATACGTAAAATAAACTCTTTCGTTAACATTCTCGTAACTTCGTGTTGTGCTATTCAAACCTTAGCTTGTGACCGCGCTTCTTAAAGCTATTGAATATTCTCGCGCCGATCCGATATTAAATTGTAACATTATTTTTGGTCCTTCGAGCCGGATTACGGTGCCTGTGAAGCAGTTTCGAACGTTCGGTAGTGCCGTCCAACCGTCGCGCGTGACCTCCACCTGCAAAACAATGAGTCACCTTATTACTAGCCAACGTGACCTTAACGGTAGAATCACCCGTGCGTTTGAAAATCTGAAGAAGCTAGGAACAACGAAGTTAACAAGATCGTCCGTATCCTCGCGATTAGATGCTCTTCGGAAAAATTGGGCTAAATTTGAAGCGCAACACGATCAATTACTCGCCTGCGCGTCCGACCCGGGTGTCGCGGAAGCCAACTATTGGATAGAGGACGAGCCATCTCATACCGAGGAAGTCTTTCTCGAGCAGGAGGCTCTTTTTCTGGAAAAATTAGAGGAGTTTAATAAAAGAGAACAATTGTTAAATCGTACGATGGAACGTATAGCTGGCGGGGAATCAACGAGCGATCGTTCTTATGCTGCGACCGCTCGACCTTCGTCCTCGCTTCCGAAAATTCCGTTACCTACCTTCGAGGGCAAACATAAAGACTGGCCGTCTTTCAAAGGACTGTTCCGCTCGCTAGTAGTTCGCGATTCGTCGTTAACCGATGCCGAGCGACTTCATTATTTACGGGGCGCCCTCAAGGGCGATGCTGCTCTCCTCCTTCCCAATATTCCTGAAAGTGAGGAGAATTTCAATGCTGCTTGGGAACTGCTGCAGGAATGCTATGACAATCAGAGATTAATGGTCAAAGCTCAAATGAACGCGATCTTCGGTCTCCCTTCTATCGCGCGCGAGTCAGGACCCGAGCTCAAACGTCTATTCTATAACGTCTGTGATACGGTCAAGGCTCTTGCTGCCATGAACCATCCCTTCGACGCCAGCGGCGACTGGCTTATTCACTTAACTGTGGAAAAAATGGATCCTCAATCCCGTCGCGAATGGGAAACCCTCATCGGCAAAACGAAGACACCGCCTACCTTTACCGAGCTTCAAGTCTTCCTAGAGGGCAGAGTCAACACCCTTGAGGCCTTAGAAGAGCAGCGTAAGGGACAGGAGAATCGATCGACGAAGCCGGTGGCCAATCAAAAGACGACCAGAGTGCATCAGGTGAGCCAAGACAAGCGCCCACTGGAACCATGCAGCCTCTGTAAGTCAAACCATTTCATTTTGTACTGCCGATTGTATAAAGCAAAGACAATTGACGAATGACGGGCCGCGTTACAAGCCGCGAATCTCTGTTATAACTGTCTGGGCAGACATCAAGTAAAGGATTGTACCTCTGAGCGACGCTGTCAGAAGTGCAACGGAAAGCACCACACTACGATACATATAGACTGTGCCGATTTTACCTTCAATAAGGAGCTCACTACCAACACGTCTAGTTGTGTGTCGAGCCCTTTTCCGGCAGTTCTACTGGCCACGGCCCGGGTAAGGGTGTGGCAGCCGGACGGTGGCTCTAGATTGGTGCGGGCGTTGATTGACCAAGGCAGCGAAGTGTCGATTCTTACCGAAGCATTGGCTCAGCAACTACGCCTCACAAGGAGATCTGCCAACATTAGTATCGTCGGTGTAGGGAACCAGGCCCCGGAACGCATCCGTGGCCAAGTACAATTCGAATTATCTGCACATTTCAACTCCACAGACCGCCACATGATAACCGCTCTGGTACTGCCTCGGATCACGTCCTACCAACCACGCATCGATAGCTGCGTTGCTATGTGGAACCATCTAAAGGAACTCACTTTAGCGGATCCCAACTTCGATGCCAAGGGGCCGATCGAGTTACTGCTGGGAGCCGACGCCTTTGCCCTCGTCGTGCTTGATGGCATTGCTAGAGGCCACCCAGGGGAACCCATCGCCCAGAAGACAACACTAGGATGGATTGCATCAGGAACAGCCCTATGGAACGCTAGGTGCGTAACAAATGACAGGCGCGGCCCCGCAGCTCTGTCATGCGTCCCCGAGGAGGACCTGCTGCCCTTGGTGCGACGCTTCTGGGAACAAGAGGAAATTGTGGTATCACCTGCCTATACCACTGAGGAAGAGCAATGCGAGAACCACTTCAGGACGACTCACCAGCGCTTGCCGTCCGGACGCTATATGGTTCGACTGCCTTTTCGTGGGACGCCGGAGCTCGGCGAATCACATCACGGGGCCCGAAGGATGCTGCAAAGGATGGAAACCAAGTTCAGAAAGAAGCCATCTTTCGCTCAGGCCTACAGCACGTTCATGCGTGAGTACTGGCAACTCGCGCACATGTCTAAAGTACTAAATGTTTCCCCAGAGATGGCTTATTATTTGCCTCACCACGGAGTAATGAAGGAGAGCAGCACCACTACCAAATTACGAGTGGTATTTAACGGGTCATTTATCACGACGTCGGGACAATCACTGAACGACGTGCTGATGGTCGGTCCAAATCTGCTGGCAAACCTGCCGCAGTTACTTCTACGGTGGCGCGATTTACCTCCGAGTCGTGAACCACGATGGCACAGTCCGGACCCAGCTGATCACTGCGAAAACAAAGGTGGCCCCTTTAAAGACGATTTCGCTACCCAGATTAGAGTTGTGTGCTGCACTACTATCGACAAAATTGATGGCTCTCACCTGCGAGAGTCTGAGCTTGAGTGGAGCCATCATTCACATGTGGAGCGACTCCACCATCACCCTCGCCTGGATTCGAGGTCATCCTGCCCACTGGAAGACTTACGTGGCGAATCGAGTGTCCGAAATCCAGCGGACACTTCCCGAAGCGCAGTGGCACCATGTACTCAGCCAGGATAACCCGGCAGACTGTGCCTCCAGAGGACTACGACCCAGCCAACTACCCGACTTTGAGCTTTGGTGGACCGGCCCGAGGTGGCTGACCACTACGACAGGATGGGCCACCACCAATCAGCTTCCATTGCCCGAAACAGACTTGGAGGCCCGAATTACTGCGCTCATGACGTCGGGTGAACCTGCAACAGGCGAGGTTTTTACTAAATCGTTACTCATCCTTATACTCTTTACTTAGAATCACCGCCTGGTGCATGCGGTGGCTGCGGAGGAAATCAGACGAAACCCGAGGGGCCTTCCTTCTGCCAGACGAGATTGAGTCAGCCCGGAACCGCTGGCTGAGACTGGTACAACACCAGGAATTTGCGCAAGAAATCCAACAGCTGCAATTGGGGCGTCCACTACCGAGTCGCAGCCGTCTACTGCGCCTCAATCCGTACCTGGATGAACACGGCCGTTCAACGTGTTGGGTGCCGCCTACGTCATTCGGCGCTGCCACTGGATGCAAAGCATCAGGTGTTATTACCACGAGATGGCAGACTAACGGAGCTACTGGTGGACGAGGCCCATCAACGAACTCTGCATGGGGGGACGCAGCTCGTCTTGGCCACATTGCGCCAGAAATACTGGCTCCTGCAGGGACGACAACGGGTGAAAGCCGTCCTACATCGCTGTCCAGTTTGCATACGGTGGCGAGCGTCGACTGGACAGCAACTTATGGGGGACCTACCTGCTACGCGGGTAACACAGCCCGTCCCTTTCTCCACGTGGGGGTTGACTATGCCGGCCCTGTATCGCTGCTTATGTCTCGGGGAAGAGGTCGACGCGCACATAAAGGATATGTGGCGCTGTTTGTCTGCCTGAGCACTCGAGCGGTTCATCTCGAACTAGTTTCTGATTGCAGCACTGAAGCCTTCCTCGCTGCTCTGCGCCGCTTCACGTCACGGCGAGGTCTCTGCGCTGTGATCCAGAGCGACAGAGGAACGAACTTCATTGGAGCCGCCCGAGAGCTGAAGGAAATGCTGGCTCATCTCAACGCTGGACGCGACCGTATCCACTCTACGCTGCTGAAGGAGGGAATCGAATGGCGGTTCAATCCTCCTGCTGCTCCTCACTTCGGTGGACTCTGGGAAGCAGCCGTAAAGTCTACAAAGTATCACCTAAGGAGGGTGATAGGAGAACAGCACCTCACCTTCGAAGAAATGTCAACGCTGCTCCACCAGATTGAGGCCTGCCTAAACTCTCGACCACTACAAGCAATGAGCGACGACCCCGGCGACTTGACCCCATTGACACCCGGGCACTTCTTGATCGGCGACGCCCTCCTGAGTCTGCCCGATCCTGCCATCGAGGATGTTCCAGCTTCCCGGCTATCTCGGTGGCATCTGCTGCAACAGATGAGGTTGCAATTCTGGAACCGTTGGGCCGCTGAATACCTACAGTCACTTCAAGCCCATAACAAGTGGATCCGTCCACACCCTCAGCCCCGCGTCGGTGATCTATGCATTATTAAATCTGAATTGACGTCACCTGCCCGATGGCCTCTTGCTCGAATCTCTAAGCTGCATCCGGGCAGCGATGGTTTAACACGCGTCGTTACTGTAAAGACTGCACACTCCGAACTTGTACGACCGGTCACTAAATTAGTCTTCTTGCCACTTACACAGAATCCAAAACCAGCACCATCACTTCGCGATTCCATTGCAATAGATCCCGATCTATAACCACACTTAATTGTAACGCCTCCACATGAGTTGAGCGGCGCCACCGCTACGAGATGATACATATGCCATCGATCGGCACATCGATTCCTAACTACGTTCAGATTCATCGAGTGATGAATGCCGGGGAGAATGTTCGCAAAAGGGACATCGTAACGACATCTCTTGAAAGTATCACTAATTAGGCAGGTGGCAACGGCCTGCTCACTCATGTGGAGCGCGGATCGCGTCCCCTTCCATCGACTCGCGATCCATGGAAGGGGAAGGCTCGGCCTTCCTAGAAATCACGGTCGATTTCTGGGAATCGGCCACTCTGTTCCTGACCTCAGCTTTGGTAATTATCTTCTTTTTGCTTACGCACCTTGCTTGCGCTACATCTCGACTTGGCTTTAATAATTATTTCGCTAACTTGCTTGTTAAATCACGCTGGTGTTCTTGCTTCGCCAGATAATAATTGCCATTAAATTTAAGGATAGTTTGTGTAAATTGTTGTAAAAATTGCTTGTGTAAATAACTGTTTATTGTGTTTGACCTTTGTACATATTCAAATTATAACTGTAACGTGTCGAAAACGCTTAATATTACATTTGACTAATCTGTGCTTAATAAAGACAAATTAAAGGCTTAGTGTAACTTAGACAATAATTATATACGTTAAATTAAAGGCTTAGTGTGACTTAGATAATAATCATATACGTAAAATAAACTCTTTCGTTAACATTCTCGTAACTTCGTGTTGTGCTATTCAAACCTTAGCTTGTGACCGCGCTTCTTAAAGCTATTGAATATTCTCGCGCCGATCCGATATTAAATTGTAACATTATTTTTGGTCCTTCGAGCCGGATTACGGTGCCTGTGAAGCAGTTTCGAACGTTCGGTAGTGCCGTCCAACCGTCGCGCGTGACCTCCACCTGCAAAACAATGAGTCACCTTATTACTAGCCAACGTGACCTTAACGGTAGAATCACCCGTGCGTTTGAAAATCTGAAGAAGCTAGGAACAACGAAGTTAACAAGATCGTCCGTATCCTCGCGATTAGATGCTCTTCGGAAAAATTGGGCTAAATTTGAAGCGCAACACGATCAATTACTCGCCTGCGCGTCCGACCCGGGTGTCGCGGAAGCCAACTATTGGATAGAGGACGAGCCATCTCATACCGAGGAAGTCTTTCTCGAGCAGGAGGCTCTTTTTCTGGAAAAATTAGAGGAGTTTAATAAAAGAGAACAATTGTTAAATCGTACGATGGAACGTATAGCTGGCGGGGAATCAACGAGCGATCGTTCTTATGCTGCGACCGCTCGACCTTCGTCCTCGCTTCCGAAAATTCCGTTACCTACCTTCGAGGGCAAACATAAAGACTGGCCGTCTTTCAAAGGACTGTTCCGCTCGCTAGTAGTTCGCGATTCGTCGTTAACCGATGCCGAGCGACTTCATTATTTACGGGGCGCCCTCAAGGGCGATGCTGCTCTCCTCCTTCCCAATATTCCTGAAAGTGAGGAGAATTTCAATGCTGCTTGGGAACTGCTGCAGGAATGCTATGACAATCAGAGATTAATGGTCAAAGCTCAAATGAACGCGATCTTCGGTCTCCCTTCTATCGCGCGCGAGTCAGGACCCGAGCTCAAACGTCTATTCTATAACGTCTGTGATACGGTCAAGGCTCTTGCTGCCATGAACCATCCCTTCGACGCCAGCGGCGACTGGCTTATTCACTTAACTGTGGAAAAAATGGATCCTCAATCCCGTCGCGAATGGGAAACCCTCATCGGCAAAACGAAGACACCGCCTACCTTTACCGAGCTTCAAGTCTTCCTAGAGGGCAGAGTCAACACCCTTGAGGCCTTAGAAGAGCAGCGTAAGGGACAGGAGAATCGATCGACGAAGCCGGTGGCCAATCAAAAGACGACCAGAGTGCATCAGGTGAGCCAAGACAAGCGCCCACTGGAACCATGCAGCCTCTGTAAGTCAAACCATTTCATTTTGTACTGCCGATTGTATAAAGCAAAGACAATTGACGAATGACGGGCCGCGTTACAAGCCGCGAATCTCTGTTATAACTGTCTGGGCAGACATCAAGTAAAGGATTGTACCTCTGAGCGACGCTGTCAGAAGTGCAACGGAAAGCACCACACTACGATACATATAGACTGTGCCGATTTTACCTTCAATAAGGAGCTCACTACCAACACGTCTAGTTGTGTGTCGAGCCCTTTTCCGGCAGTTCTACTGGCCACGGCCCGGGTAAGGGTGTGGCAGCCGGACGGTGGCTCTAGATTGGTGCGGGCGTTGATTGACCAAGGCAGCGAAGTGTCGATTCTTACCGAAGCATTGGCTCAGCAACTACACCTCACAAGGAGATCTGCCAACATTAGTATCGTCGGTGTAGGGAACCAGGCCCCGGAACGCATCCGTGGCCAAGTACAATTCGAATTATCTGCACATTTCAACTCCACAGACCGCCACATGATAACCGCTCTGGTACTGCCTCGGATCACGTCCTACCAACCACGCATCGATAGCTGCGTTGCTATGTGGAACCATCTAAAGGAACTCACTTTAGCGGATCCCAACTTCGATGCCAAGGGGCCGATCGAGTTACTGCTGGGAGCCGACGCCTTTGCCCTCGTCGTGCTTGATGGCATTGCTAGAGGCCACCCAGGGGAACCCATCGCCCAGAAGACAACACTAGGATGGATTGCATCAGGAACAGCCCTATGGAACGCTAGGTGCGTAACAAATGACAGGCGCGGCCCCGCAGCTCTGTCATGCGTCCCCGAGGAGGACCTGCTGCCCTTGGTGCGACGCTTCTGGGAACAAGAGGAAATTGTGGTATCACCTGCCTATACCACTGAGGAAGAGCAATGCGAGAACCACTTCAGGACGACTCACCAGCGCTTGCCGTCCGGACGCTATATGGTTCGACTGCCTTTTCGTGGGACGCCGGAGCTCGGCGAATCACATCACGGGGCCCGAAGGATGCTGCAAAGGATGGAAACCAAGTTCAGAAAGAAGCCATCTTTCGCTCAGGCCTACAGCACGTTCATGCGTGAGTACTGGCAACTCGCGCACATGTCTAAAGTACTAAATGTTTCCCCAGAGATGGCTTATTATTTGCCTCACCACGGAGTAATGAAGGAGAGCAGCACCACTACCAAATTACGAGTGGTATTTAACGGGTCATTTATCACGACGTCGGGACAATCACTGAACGACGTGCTGATGGTCGGTCCAAATCTGCTGGCAAACCTGCCGCAGTTACTTCTACGGTGGCGCGATTTACCTCCGAGTCGTGAACCACGATGGCACAGTCCGGACCCAGCTGATCACTGCGAAAACAAAGGTGGCCCCTTTAAAGACGATTTCGCTACCCAGATTAGAGTTGTGTGCTGCACTACTATCGACAAAATTGATGGCTCTCACCTGCGAGAGTCTGAGCTTGAGTGGAGCCATCATTCACATGTGGAGCGACTCCACCATCACCCTCGCCTGGATTCGAGGTCATCCTGCCCACTGGAAGACTTACGTGGCGAATCGAGTGTCCGAAATCCAGCGGACACATCCCGAAGCGCAGTGGCACCATGTACTCAGCCAGGATAACCCGGCAGACTGTGCCTCCAGAGGACTACGACCCAGCCAACTACCCGACTTTGAGCTTTGGTGGACCGGCCCGAGGTGGCTGACCACTACGACAGGATGGGCCACCACCAATCAGCTTCCATTGCCCGAAACAGACTTGGAGGCCCGAATTACTGCGCTCATGACGTCGGGTGAACCTGCAACAGGCGAGGTTTTTACTAAATCGTTACTCATCCTTATACTCTTTACTTAGAATCACCGCCTGGTGCATGCGGTGGCTGCGGAGGAAATCAGACGAAACCCGAGGGGCCTTCCTTCTGCCAGACGAGATTGAGTCAGCCCGGAACCGCTGGCTGAGACTGGTACAACACCAGGAATTTGCGCAAGAAATCCAACAGCTGCAATTGGGGCGTCCACTACCGAGTCGCAGCCGTCTACTGCGCCTCAATCCGTACCTGGATGAACACGGCCGTTCAACGTGTTGGGTGCCGCCTACGTCATTCGGCGCTGCCACTGGATGCAAAGCATCAGGTGTTATTACCACGAGATGGCAGACTAACGGAGCTACTGGTGGACGAGGCCCATCAACGAACTCTGCATGGGGGGACGCAGCTCGTCTTGGCCACATTGCGCCAGAAATACTGGCTCCTGCAGGGACGACAACGGGTGAAAGCCGTCCTACATCGCTGTCCAGTTTGCATACGGTGGCGAGCGTCGACTGGACAGCAACTTATGGGGGACCTACCTGCTACGCGGGTAACACAGCCCGTCCCTTTCTCCACGTGGGGGTTGACTATGCCGGCCCTGTATCGCTGCTTATGTCTCGGGGAAGAGGTCGACGCGCACATAAAGGATATGTGGCGCTGTTTGTCTGCCTGAGCACTCGAGCGGTTCATCTCGAACTAGTTTCTGATTGCAGCACTGAAGCCTTCCTCGCTGCTCTGCGCCGCTTCACGTCACGGCGAGGTCTCTGCGCTGTGATCCAGAGCGACAGAGGAACGAACTTCATTGGAGCCGCCCGAGAGCTGAAGGAAATGCTGGCTCATCTCAACGCTGGACGCGACCGTATCCACTCTACGCTGCTGAAGGAGGGAATCGAATGGCGGTTCAATCCTCCTGCTGCTCCTCACTTCGGTGGACTCTGGGAAGCAGCCGTAAAGTCTACAAAGTATCACCTAAGGAGGGTGATAGGAGAACAGCACCTCACCTTCGAAGAAATGTCAACGCTGCTCCACCAGATTGAGGCCTGCCTAAACTCTCGACCACTACAAGCAATGAGCGACGACCCCGGCGACTTGACCCCATTGACACCCGGGCACTTCTTGATCGGCGACGCCCTCCTGAGTCTGCCCGATCCTGCCATCGAGGATGTTCCAGCTTCCCGGCTATCTCGGTGGCATCTGCTGCAACAGATGAGGTTGCAATTCTGGAACCGTTGGGCCGCTGAATACCTACAGTCACTTCAAGCCCATAACAAGTGGATCCGTCCACACCCTCAGCCCCGCGTCGGTGATCTATGCATTATTAAATCTGAATTGACGTCACCTGCCCGATGGCCTCTTGCTCGAATCTCTAAGCTGCATCCGGGCAGCGATGGTTTAACACGCGTCGTTACTGTAAAGACTGCACACTCCGAACTTGTACGACCGGTCACTAAATTAGTCTTCTTGCCACTTACACAGAATCCAAAACCAGCACCATCACTTCGCGATTCCATTGCAATAGATCCCGATCTATAACCACACTTAATTGTAACGCCTCCACATGAGTTGAGCGGCGCCACCGCTACGAGATGATACATATGCCATCGATCGGCACATCGATTCCTAACTACGTTCAGATTCATCGAGTGATGAATGCCGGGGAGAATGTTCGCAAAAGGGACATCGTAACGACATCTCTTGAAAGTATCACTAATTAGGCAGGTGGCAACGGCCTGCTCACTCATGTGGAGCGCGGATCGCGTCCCCTTCCATCGACTCGCGATCCATGGAAGGGGAAGGCTCGGCCTTCCTAGAAATCACGGTCGATTTCTGGGAATCGGCCACTCTGTTCCTGACCTCAGCTTTGGTAATTATCTTCTTTTTGCTTACGCACCTTGCTTGCGCTACATCTCGACTTGGCTTTAATAATTATTTCGCTAACTTGCTTGTTAAATCACGCTGGTGTTCTTGCTTCGCCAGATAATAATTGCCATTAAATTTAAGGATAGTTTGTGTAAATTGTTGTAAAAATTGCTTGTGTAAATAACTGTTTATTGTGTTTGACCTTTGTACATATTCAAATTATAACTGTAACGTGTCGAAAACGCTTAATATTACATTTGACTAATCTGTGCTTAATAAAGACAAATTAAAGGCTTAGTGTAACTTAGACAATAATTATATACGTTAAATTAAAGGCTTAGTGTGACTTAGATAATAATCATATACGTAAAATAAACTCTTTCGTTAACATTCTCGTAACTTCGTGTTGTGCTATTCAAACCTTAGCTTGTGACCGCGCTTCTTAAAGCTATTGAATATTCTCGCGCCGATCCGATATTAAATTGTAACATTATTTTTGGTCCTTCGAGCCGGATTACGGTGCCTGTGAAGCAGTTTCGAACGTTCGGTAGTGCCGTCCAACCGTCGCGCGTGACCTCCACCTGCAAAACAATGAGTCACCTTATTACTAGCCAACGTGACCTTAACGGTAGAATCACCCGTGCGTTTGAAAATCTGAAGAAGCTAGGAACAACGAAGTTAACAAGATCGTCCGTATCCTCGCGATTAGATGCTCTTCGGAAAAATTGGGCTAAATTTGAAGCGCAACACGATCAATTACTCGCCTGCGCGTCCGACCCGGGTGTCGCGGAAGCCAACTATTGGATAGAGGACGAGCCATCTCATACCGAGGAAGTCTTTCTCGAGCAGGAGGCTCTTTTTCTGGAAAAATTAGAGGAGTTTAATAAAAGAGAACAATTGTTAAATCGTACGATGGAACGTATAGCTGGCGGGGAATCAACGAGCGATCGTTCTTATGCTGCGACCGCTCGACCTTCGTCCTCGCTTCCGAAAATTCCGTTACCTACCTTCGAGGGCAAACATAAAGACTGGCCGTCTTTCAAAGGACTGTTCCGCTCGCTAGTAGTTCGCGATTCGTCGTTAACCGATGCCGAGCGACTTCATTATTTACGGGGCGCCCTCAAGGGCGATGCTGCTCTCCTCCTTCCCAATATTCCTGAAAGTGAGGAGAATTTCAATGCTGCTTGGGAACTGCTGCAGGAATGCTATGACAATCAGAGATTAATGGTCAAAGCTCAAATGAACGCGATCTTCGGTCTCCCTTCTATCGCGCGCGAGTCAGGACCCGAGCTCAAACGTCTATTCTATAACGTCTGTGATACGGTCAAGGCTCTTGCTGCCATGAACCATCCCTTCGACGCCAGCGGCGACTGGCTTATTCACTTAACTGTGGAAAAAATGGATCCTCAATCCCGTCGCGAATGGGAAACCCTCATCGGCAAAACGAAGACACCGCCTACCTTTACCGAGCTTCAAGTCTTCCTAGAGGGCAGAGTCAACACCCTTGAGGCCTTAGAAGAGCAGCGTAAGGGACAGGAGAATCGATCGACGAAGCCGGTGGCCAATCAAAAGACGACCAGAGTGCATCAGGTGAGCCAAGACAAGCGCCCACTGGAACCATGCAGCCTCTGTAAGTCAAACCATTTCATTTTGTACTGCCGATTGTATAAAGCAAAGACAATTGACGAATGACGGGCCGCGTTACAAGCCGCGAATCTCTGTTATAACTGTCTGGGCAGACATCAAGTAAAGGATTGTACCTCTGAGCGACGCTGTCAGAAGTGCAACGGAAAGCACCACACTACGATACATATAGACTGTGCCGATTTTACCTTCAATAAGGAGCTCACTACCAACACGTCTAGTTGTGTGTCGAGCCCTTTTCCGGCAGTTCTACTGGCCACGGCCCGGGTAAGGGTGTGGCAGCCGGACGGTGGCTCTAGATTGGTGCGGGCGTTGATTGACCAAGGCAGCGAAGTGTCGATTCTTACCGAAGCATTGGCTCAGCAACTACGCCTCACAAGGAGATCTGCCAACATTAGTATCGTCGGTGTAGGGAACCAGGCCCCGGAACGCATCCGTGGCCAAGTACAATTCGAATTATCTGCACATTTCAACTCCACAGACCGCCACATGATAACCGCTCTGGTACTGCCTCGGATCACGTCCTACCAACCACGCATCGATAGCTGCGTTGCTATGTGGAACCATCTAAAGGAACTCACTTTAGCGGATCCCAACTTCGATGCCAAGGGGCCGATCGAGTTACTGCTGGGAGCCGACGCCTTTGCCCTCGTCGTGCTTGATGGCATTGCTAGAGGCCACCCAGGGGAACCCATCGCCCAGAAGACAACACTAGGATGGATTGCATCAGGAACAGCCCTATGGAACGCTAGGTGCGTAACAAATGACAGGCGCGGCCCCGCAGCTCTGTCATGCGTCCCCGAGGAGGACCTGCTGCCCTTGGTGCGACGCTTCTGGGAACAAGAGGAAATTGTGGTATCACCTGCCTATACCACTGAGGAAGAGCAATGCGAGAACCACTTCAGGACGACTCACCAGCGCTTGCCGTCCGGACGCTATATGGTTCGACTGCCTTTTCGTGGGACGCCGGAGCTCGGCGAATCACATCACGGGGCCCGAAGGATGCTGCAAAGGATGGAAACCAAGTTCAGAAAGAAGCCATCTTTCGCTCAGGCCTACAGCACGTTCATGCGTGAGTACTGGCAACTCGCGCACATGTCTAAAGTACTAAATGTTTCCCCAGAGATGGCTTATTATTTGCCTCACCACGGAGTAATGAAGGAGAGCAGCACCACTACCAAATTACGAGTGGTATTTAACGGGTCATTTATCACGACGTCGGGACAATCACTGAACGACGTGCTGATGGTCGGTCCAAATCTGCTGGCAAACCTGCCGCAGTTACTTCTACGGTGGCGCGATTTACCTCCGAGTCGTGAACCACGATGGCACAGTCCGGACCCAGCTGATCACTGCGAAAACAAAGGTGGCCCCTTTAAAGACGATTTCGCTACCCAGATTAGAGTTGTGTGCTGCACTACTATCGACAAAATTGATGGCTCTCACCTGCGAGAGTCTGAGCTTGAGTGGAGCCATCATTCACATGTGGAGCGACTCCACCATCACCCTCGCCTGGATTCGAGGTCATCCTGCCCACTGGAAGACTTACGTGGCGAATCGAGTGTCCGAAATCCAGCGGACACTTCCCGAAGCGCAGTGGCACCATGTACTCAGCCAGGATAACCCGGCAGACTGTGCCTCCAGAGGACTACGACCCAGCCAACTACCCGACTTTGAGCTTTGGTGGACCGGCCCGAGGTGGCTGACCACTACGACAGGATGGGCCACCACCAATCAGCTTCCATTGCCCGAAACAGACTTGGAGGCCCGAATTACTGCGCTCATGACGTCGGGTGAACCTGCAACAGGCGAGGTTTTTACTAAATCGTTACTCATCCTTATACTCTTTACTTAGAATCACCGCCTGGTGCATGCGGTGGCTGCGGAGGAAATCAGACGAAACCCGAGGGGCCTTCCTTCTGCCAGACGAGATTGAGTCAGCCCGGAACCGCTGGCTGAGACTGGTACAACACCAGGAATTTGCGCAAGAAATCCAACAGCTGCAATTGGGGCGTCCACTACCGAGTCGCAGCCGTCTACTGCGCCTCAATCCGTACCTGGATGAACACGGCCGTTCAACGTGTTGGGTGCCGCCTACGTCATTCGGCGCTGCCACTGGATGCAAAGCATCAGGTGTTATTACCACGAGATGGCAGACTAACGGAGCTACTGGTGGACGAGGCCCATCAACGAACTCTGCATGGGGGGACGCAGCTCGTCTTGGCCACATTGCGCCAGAAATACTGGCTCCTGCAGGGACGACAACGGGTGAAAGCCGTCCTACATCGCTGTCCAGTTTGCATACGGTGGCGAGCGTCGACTGGACAGCAACTTATGGGGGACCTACCTGCTACGCGGGTAACACAGCCCGTCCCTTTCTCCACGTGGGGGTTGACTATGCCGGCCCTGTATCGCTGCTTATGTCTCGGGGAAGAGGTCGACGCGCACATAAAGGATATGTGGCGCTGTTTGTCTGCCTGAGCACTCGAGCGGTTCATCTCGAACTAGTTTCTGATTGCAGCACTGAAGCCTTCCTCGCTGCTCTGCGCCGCTTCACGTCACGGCGAGGTCTCTGCGCTGTGATCCAGAGCGACAGAGGAACGAACTTCATTGGAGCCGCCCGAGAGCTGAAGGAAATGCTGGCTCATCTCAACGCTGGACGCGACCGTATCCACTCTACGCTGCTGAAGGAGGGAATCGAATGGCGGTTCAATCCTCCTGCTGCTCCTCACTTCGGTGGACTCTGGGAAGCAGCCGTAAAGTCTACAAAGTATCACCTAAGGAGGGTGATAGGAGAACAGCACCTCACCTTCGAAGAAATGTCAACGCTGCTCCACCAGATTGAGGCCTGCCTAAACTCTCGACCACTACAAGCAATGAGCGACGACCCCGGCGACTTGACCCCATTGACACCCGGGCACTTCTTGATCGGCGACGCCCTCCTGAGTCTGCCCGATCCTGCCATCGAGGATGTTCCAGCTTCCCGGCTATCTCGGTGGCATCTGCTGCAACAGATGAGGTTGCAATTCTGGAACCGTTGGGCCGCTGAATACCTACAGTCACTTCAAGCCCATAACAAGTGGATCCGTCCACACCCTCAGCCCCGCGTCGGTGATCTATGCATTATTAAATCTGAATTGACGTCACCTGCCCGATGGCCTCTTGCTCGAATCTCTAAGCTGCATCCGGGCAGCGATGGTTTAACACGCGTCGTTACTGTAAAGACTGCACACTCCGAACTTGTACGACCGGTCACTAAATTAGTCTTCTTGCCACTTACACAGAATCCAAAACCAGCACCATCACTTCGCGATTCCATTGCAATAGATCCCGATCTATAACCACACTTAATTGTAACGCCTCCACATGAGTTGAGCGGCGCCACCGCTACGAGATGATACATATGCCATCGATCGGCACATCGATTCCTAACTACGTTCAGATTCATCGAGTGATGAATGCCGGGGAGAATGTTCGCAAAAGGGACATCGTAACGACATCTCTTGAAAGTATCACTAATTAGGCAGGTGGCAACGGCCTGCTCACTCATGTGGAGCGCGGATCGCGTCCCCTTCCATCGACTCGCGATCCATGGAAGGGGAAGGCTCGGCCTTCCTAGAAATCACGGTCGATTTCTGGGAATCGGCCACTCTGTTCCTGACCTCAGCTTTGGTAATTATCTTCTTTTTGCTTACGCACCTTGCTTGCGCTACATCTCGACTTGGCTTTAATAATTATTTCGCTAACTTGCTTGTTAAATCACGCTGGTGTTCTTGCTTCGCCAGATAATAATTGCCATTAAATTTAAGGATAGTTTGTGTAAATTGTTGTAAAAATTGCTTGTGTAAATAACTGTTTATTGTGTTTGACCTTTGTACATATTCAAATTATAACTGTAACGTGTCGAAAACGCTTAATATTACATTTGACTAATCTGTGCTTAATAAAGACAAATTAAAGGCTTAGTGTAACTTAGACAATAATTATATACGTTAAATTAAAGGCTTAGTGTGACTTAGATAATAATCATATACGTAAAATAAACTCTTTCGTTAACATTCTCGTAACTTCGTGTTGTGCTATTCAAACCTTAGCTTGTGACCGCGCTTCTTAAAGCTATTGAATATTCTCGCGCCGATCCGATATTAAATTGTAACATTATTTTTGGTCCTTCGAGCCGGATTACGGTGCCTGTGAAGCAGTTTCGAACGTTCGGTAGTGCCGTCCAACCGTCGCGCGTGACCTCCACCTGCAAAACAATGAGTCACCTTATTACTAGCCAACGTGACCTTAACGGTAGAATCACCCGTGCGTTTGAAAATCTGAAGAAGCTAGGAACAACGAAGTTAACAAGATCGTCCGTATCCTCGCGATTAGATGCTCTTCGGAAAAATTGGGCTAAATTTGAAGCGCAACACGATCAATTACTCGCCTGCGCGTCCGACCCGGGTGTCGCGGAAGCCAACTATTGGATAGAGGACGAGCCATCTCATACCGAGGAAGTCTTTCTCGAGCAGGAGGCTCTTTTTCTGGAAAAATTAGAGGAGTTTAATAAAAGAGAACAATTGTTAAATCGTACGATGGAACGTATAGCTGGCGGGGAATCAACGAGCGATCGTTCTTATGCTGCGACCGCTCGACCTTCGTCCTCGCTTCCGAAAATTCCGTTACCTACCTTCGAGGGCAAACATAAAGACTGGCCGTCTTTCAAAGGACTGTTCCGCTCGCTAGTAGTTCGCGATTCGTCGTTAACCGATGCCGAGCGACTTCATTATTTACGGGGCGCCCTCAAGGGCGATGCTGCTCTCCTCCTTCCCAATATTCCTGAAAGTGAGGAGAATTTCAATGCTGCTTGGGAACTGCTGCAGGAATGCTATGACAATCAGAGATTAATGGTCAAAGCTCAAATGAACGCGATCTTCGGTCTCCCTTCTATCGCGCGCGAGTCAGGACCCGAGCTCAAACGTCTATTCTATAACGTCTGTGATACGGTCAAGGCTCTTGCTGCCATGAACCATCCCTTCGACGCCAGCGGCGACTGGCTTATTCACTTAACTGTGGAAAAAATGGATCCTCAATCCCGTCGCGAATGGGAAACCCTCATCGGCAAAACGAAGACACCGCCTACCTTTACCGAGCTTCAAGTCTTCCTAGAGGGCAGAGTCAACACCCTTGAGGCCTTAGAAGAGCAGCGTAAGGGACAGGAGAATCGATCGACGAAGCCGGTGGCCAATCAAAAGACGACCAGAGTGCATCAGGTGAGCCAAGACAAGCGCCCACTGGAACCATGCAGCCTCTGTAAGTCAAACCATTTCATTTTGTACTGCCGATTGTATAAAGCAAAGACAATTGACGAATGACGGGCCGCGTTACAAGCCGCGAATCTCTGTTATAACTGTCTGGGCAGACATCAAGTAAAGGATTGTACCTCTGAGCGACGCTGTCAGAAGTGCAACGGAAAGCACCACACTACGATACATATAGACTGTGCCGATTTTACCTTCAATAAGGAGCTCACTACCAACACGTCTAGTTGTGTGTCGAGCCCTTTTCCGGCAGTTCTACTGGCCACGGCCCGGGTAAGGGTGTGGCAGCCGGACGGTGGCTCTAGATTGGTGCGGGCGTTGATTGACCAAGGCAGCGAAGTGTCGATTCTTACCGAAGCATTGGCTCAGCAACTACGCCTCACAAGGAGATCTGCCAACATTAGTATCGTCGGTGTAGGGAACCAGGCCCCGGAACGCATCCGTGGCCAAGTACAATTCGAATTATCTGCACATTTCAACTCCACAGACCGCCACATGATAACCGCTCTGGTACTGCCTCGGATCACGTCCTACCAACCACGCATCGATAGCTGCGTTGCTATGTGGAACCATCTAAAGGAACTCACTTTAGCGGATCCCAACTTCGATGCCAAGGGGCCGATCGAGTTACTGCTGGGAGCCGACGCCTTTGCCCTCGTCGTGCTTGATGGCATTGCTAGAGGCCACCCAGGGGAACCCATCGCCCAGAAGACAACACTAGGATGGATTGCATCAGGAACAGCCCTATGGAACGCTAGGTGCGTAACAAATGACAGGCGCGGCCCCGCAGCTCTGTCATGCGTCCCCGAGGAGGACCTGCTGCCCTTGGTGCGACGCTTCTGGGAACAAGAGGAAATTGTGGTATCACCTGCCTATACCACTGAGGAAGAGCAATGCGAGAACCACTTCAGGACGACTCACCAGCGCTTGCCGTCCGGACGCTATATGGTTCGACTGCCTTTTCGTGGGACGCCGGAGCTCGGCGAATCACATCACGGGGCCCGAAGGATGCTGCAAAGGATGGAAACCAAGTTCAGAAAGAAGCCATCTTTCGCTCAGGCCTACAGCACGTTCATGCGTGAGTACTGGCAACTCGCGCACATGTCTAAAGTACTAAATGTTTCCCCAGAGATGGCTTATTATTTGCCTCACCACGGAGTAATGAAGGAGAGCAGCACCACTACCAAATTACGAGTGGTATTTAACGGGTCATTTATCACGACGTCGGGACAATCACTGAACGACGTGCTGATGGTCGGTCCAAATCTGCTGGCAAACCTGCCGCAGTTACTTCTACGGTGGCGCGATTTACCTCCGAGTCGTGAACCACGATGGCACAGTCCGGACCCAGCTGATCACTGCGAAAACAAAGGTGGCCCCTTTAAAGACGATTTCGCTACCCAGATTAGAGTTGTGTGCTGCACTACTATCGACAAAATTGATGGCTCTCACCTGCGAGAGTCTGAGCTTGAGTGGAGCCATCATTCACATGTGGAGCGACTCCACCATCACCCTCGCCTGGATTCGAGGTCATCCTGCCCACTGGAAGACTTACGTGGCGAATCGAGTGTCCGAAATCCAGCGGACACTTCCCGAAGCGCAGTGGCACCATGTACTCAGCCAGGATAACCCGGCAGACTGTGCCTCCAGAGGACTACGACCCAGCCAACTACCCGACTTTGAGCTTTGGTGGACCGGCCCGAGGTGGCTGACCACTACGACAGGATGGGCCACCACCAATCAGCTTCCATTGCCCGAAACAGACTTGGAGGCCCGAATTACTGCGCTCATGACGTCGGGTGAACCTGCAACAGGCGAGGTTTTTACTAAATCGTTACTCATCCTTATACTCTTTACTTAGAATCACCGCCTGGTGCATGCGGTGGCTGCGGAGGAAATCAGACGAAACCCGAGGGGCCTTCCTTCTGCCAGACGAGATTGAGTCAGCCCGGAACCGCTGGCTGAGACTGGTACAACACCAGGAATTTGCGCAAGAAATCCAACAGCTGCAATTGGGGCGTCCACTACCGAGTCGCAGCCGTCTACTGCGCCTCAATCCGTACCTGGATGAACACGGCCGTTCAACGTGTTGGGTGCCGCCTACGTCATTCGGCGCTGCCACTGGATGCAAAGCATCAGGTGTTATTACCACGAGATGGCAGACTAACGGAGCTACTGGTGGACGAGGCCCATCAACGAACTCTGCATGGGGGGACGCAGCTCGTCTTGGCCACATTGCGCCAGAAATACTGGCTCCTGCAGGGACGACAACGGGTGAAAGCCGTCCTACATCGCTGTCCAGTTTGCATACGGTGGCGAGCGTCGACTGGACAGCAACTTATGGGGGACCTACCTGCTACGCGGGTAACACAGCCCGTCCCTTTCTCCACGTGGGGGTTGACTATGCCGGCCCTGTATCGCTGCTTATGTCTCGGGGAAGAGGTCGACGCGCACATAAAGGATATGTGGCGCTGTTTGTCTGCCTGAGCACTCGAGCGGTTCATCTCGAACTAGTTTCTGATTGCAGCACTGAAGCCTTCCTCGCTGCTCTGCGCCGCTTCACGTCACGGCGAGGTCTCTGCGCTGTGATCCAGAGCGACAGAGGAACGAACTTCATTGGAGCCGCCCGAGAGCTGAAGGAAATGCTGGCTCATCTCAACGCTGGACGCGACCGTATCCACTCTACGCTGCTGAAGGAGGGAATCGAATGGCGGTTCAATCCTCCTGCTGCTCCTCACTTCGGTGGACTCTGGGAAGCAGCCGTAAAGTCTACAAAGTATCACCTAAGGAGGGTGATAGGAGAACAGCACCTCACCTTCGAAGAAATGTCAACGCTGCTCCACCAGATTGAGGCCTGCCTAAACTCTCGACCACTACAAGCAATGAGCGACGACCCCGGCGACTTGACCCCATTGACACCCGGGCACTTCTTGATCGGCGACGCCCTCCTGAGTCTGCCCGATCCTGCCATCGAGGATGTTCCAGCTTCCCGGCTATCTCGGTGGCATCTGCTGCAACAGATGAGGTTGCAATTCTGGAACCGTTGGGCCGCTGAATACCTACAGTCACTTCAAGCCCATAACAAGTGGATCCGTCCACACCCTCAGCCCCGCGTCGGTGATCTATGCATTATTAAATCTGAATTGACGTCACCTGCCCGATGGCCTCTTGCTCGAATCTCTAAGCTGCATCCGGGCAGCGATGGTTTAACACGCGTCGTTACTGTAAAGACTGCACACTCCGAACTTGTACGACCGGTCACTAAATTAGTCTTCTTGCCACTTACACAGAATCCAAAACCAGCACCATCACTTCGCGATTCCATTGCAATAGATCCCGATCTATAACCACACTTAATTGTAACGCCTCCACATGAGTTGAGCGGCGCCACCGCTACGAGATGATACATATGCCATCGATCGGCACATCGATTCCTAACTACGTTCAGATTCATCGAGTGATGAATGCCGGGGAGAATGTTCGCAAAAGGGACATCGTAACGACATCTCTTGAAAGTATCACTAATTAGGCAGGTGGCAACGGCCTGCTCACTCATGTGGAGCGCGGATCGCGTCCCCTTCCATCGACTCGCGATCCATGGAAGGGGAAGGCTCGGCCTTCCTAGAAATCACGGTCGATTTCTGGGAATCGGCCACTCTGTTCCTGACCTCAGCTTTGGTAATTATCTTCTTTTTGCTTACGCACCTTGCTTGCGCTACATCTCGACTTGGCTTTAATAATTATTTCGCTAACTTGCTTGTTAAATCACGCTGGTGTTCTTGCTTCGCCAGATAATAATTGCCATTAAATTTAAGGATAGTTTGTGTAAATTGTTGTAAAAATTGCTTGTGTAAATAACTGTTTATTGTGTTTGACCTTTGTACATATTCAAATTATAACTGTAACGTGTCGAAAACGCTTAATATTACATTTGACTAATCTGTGCTTAATAAAGACAAATTAAAGGCTTAGTGTAACTTAGACAATAATTATATACGTTAAATTAAAGGCTTAGTGTGACTTAGATAATAATCATATACGTAAAATAAACTCTTTCGTTAACATTCTCGTAACTTCGTGTTGTGCTATTCAAACCTTAGCTTGTGACCGCGCTTCTTAAAGCTATTGAATATTCTCGCGCCGATCCGATATTAAATTGTAACATATAGCGTTTGGGCCAAATACAGATTCACGTGGAAGAATTTATGAATATCTGAAGACCTCCTACTGCAAGTTCATAAAATTCTTTATGGAAGAATTGAAGCCTAGATGTAAATGGAGCTACAACTTTGTAGGCGCGAACCATAATTGTATATTTCAAGCTATTTAATTCCTGTTCTAGAAGATATTCAATGAAATCCCAACTAACACGCTCTATGTTATTATCATATTCAGAGATGCTGACTACTTGGACATTCTAAGTATCTACAAGATGTTTGAAGGAAATTACCGAAGATTTAAGATGGTTCTGGCTTACTGATTCTGCTGGACATGACTTTACGAAAGATGAAGGTAAAAGATTTTATGTTGAGAAAGACCATTGTTCTTATGACATTGGTGTTATATCATTTAATCTGTTCGAGTGAAAATTCATTATAGCTTAACAAATCTATAATAAAAAGAATGAATAAAGTTATCCTTACACATATAAAGATAATCCTTGAAATAAATAATATTAGGGAGAAAAAAAATGATGGGTGATTGGCGTTAATGAGGTCGTCTTTGTCATTAAAACACTACTATTACTTTGTTCAACTAGGTCACCATTTCCTGAGGTCGTTTCAACGGAGGATCGTCTCTTATCATCTACGGACTTGCTCTAAGTTTGGCTCCTCAGCTCCTAACCAGACACAAGCCGTGGGTGCCAAGCCGTGGACCTGGGCGGGGTGCTCATCAAAGCCTATCCGATGTCCCAGGTCAGACGTATCCTGTTCACCCTGAGGTACGTGGGCTGCCCCTAGCGGGATCTGTGGCGGGGTGCCTTTAAAATCAGCCTTTCCGATGTCCAACAGACGGCCGGGTCGAAGCTCATCCACACGACCTCTTAAGAACGATCCTCCAACCACTACACCTTTAGTTGGGACTCCGCCTCTTTTAGATATTTTTGTCATAAGAGAAGGTGACATCTCTTTGTCTGCAGTAAAGTAAGCGTCGCTGTCAATTGAACTGTCGTCTGAGTGTTCAATCTCAACGAAGACCTCAGGTGGGCCGTTAAAATTTACTTCATGGGCAAGAAAATGGTAACTATTACCTTTCCATTATTTTCCCATATTCTATTACAGTCTGTATTCTCTACTTTTCAGAATCTGCAAGTGGCAAATCGTTGGCGCCTACGACAACCCTTTGCAGACGCTTAGAAGAAGAGATGTCTGTAGAGTCCGTCTTAGTACAGTTAGATGTGCGATTTATGGTTTTTATGTCTGTTCGGAATATTCTATATCTATGGCAAAAGATTTTGAAGATGAAAAGGTCTTGAATAGTCAACTAATTCTGACTTTGGCTCTATCTTTCTGGCAATGATAATAGCAGTTTCGAGATCAGGTAAATTTATTTTGCTCTCTTTCTGTCTATTCAAATAGAATCGCGCGGTTTAATTCCAAAGGCCCTTAATAAAACTGGTTATTGCCGTGTTTCTTAATAAATCGTTAACACCACCGTTCTGTATTATACGCGTCCCTGGCGGTGTCTTTAATCCACTATTCTGCATTTCATTGACTCGCGCTCCGAAAACATCTACAGTTTCATTTTATTCCTGGTATTAGTACGGCATTCAAACTATGGACATTAAATGACTGCGCGAAAATTTTTAGAAGATCAATTAATTCGTTTAAAGTTTCAAGCTCTCGTCGATTTGACAACGCTAAATTGGCATGTCTGTCGATCCTACCCCGAATTAGGAATAGAAGAATAGAGAGATAAGATTTAAGCACAGGATTCGCTAATTCCGATGATTTTGTTGAGGAACTACACTCGAGCAAGACGACTCACTACTTAATTAGGACAAATTAAAGACAGGTGGATCCAATCGTATCGGGAAAAAGTTCAGTTCGCGCAGCTGTGACTCGTCACTGGGAATTTCTAAATTAGCAGCAACAACCGTGGCTGGGCAGGGCAAAGGATACTCTGACTCAGGCGGATCAATGAAATAATCACTGATTTGTGTCGGCAAAATACTTAATGTTCGAGATTGTGAGAAAGTAATAGGGCGCTTTACTTGCATCGTTTCAGCAGATATATCCTCGACTTCGAAACCCCGTAAGCAACCCGAACGTAGTTGTCGTCTCTTACGTTTTGATAAATTCTTACATCTACGCAACATTTTCATAGTGTAAATACGGAACTCTATCCTATCCACTAATAACTAAACTCAATGTAACGATAAACTGTAAAACTTTAACTTAACAATTGGAACATAAATTGAGTATTTTAATTAGACTACGATCTCTCACACAGTTGCAGACGAGTGTTTGATGTCGCCCCGTTGTCCTGATTGATCTCAGCGAAGATGGTCCTCTGGTCGAGTGCGTGTGGCTTCAGGAAAAACTGGTACGGTCGTCCGAAGTCACTTCCCTCTGGCATTCACCCGTGTTCCGGGGGAAACCGTCCAAAAACCCAGGAAAGAGGGACTGCACAAGTTGGCCGCTGGCTGCTCTTCGAATCCTGCGTCCACGAGCCGGCGAATTTGAAGTATCCCACCGCTGTCATCAATTTTGTTGCGTGGCCGACTGGTTCCTCTCAGGATCCTTGCAGGGAATTTGGCGAGGGTCGATGCCCGTGGAACGCTAAGGCGTTCTGCTCCTTGGACGCGGATTTTTGTACGATAAATATAATGAAAACGATGCTAATTAATTGAATAAAACAATTTGAACACAGTAACTAATAGCAATAATCAATGCAAACAACGATTTTATCACAAAATAAATCTTTTGGAAATTTTATTAATATGTACGTCCGTTCACTTGTGCTTTCGGGGCTCGAATGACGCTTTCTTAGCGAACGCTCTTACAACTGTTTTTCAGTTTTACAAAATGTCCTTAACAACTAAGCCAAACAAACTAAATTCCTCTTGGTCGATTTTGAGAATCAAGCGTTTAACAACATAGCTCTGGAATTTCACCTAGGAGAGAGGATCAAAGTGCGGTTCATTTATTCAAAACACCCGTTTCCAAGGGGGTATCGATTAATTTATAATCTTGAAGTCCTCTCATTAAAGGATCTCTAACTATTTTCAAACACCTCGGCCTTGTGCGAACTTCACTTTGTCTCCTTTTCCCATTACATTCAAGTGATTCAATCTGAACTTCGCGCTTCCGAAGCTTATACTGCACGCCGCTAGACGGGAGTCGCAACAATCCAAAACTTTTGCTGGAGATTCTGCCCCCTGTGTCAGGCCCTGTACATCAGAACGTATCCTAATGCGGACATAGATGACTACGAATCTGATGTCAGGCTCTGCGCTCTCACGGCAGACCCTGCTGCCAATCTGACGTCAGATTGCATACATCTGGTTATCAGGGCAATTAATCTTTGAAAAAAGAAGTGATATCCCCATAAAAAAACTTCAAAAAAGTAAAAAAATTACGCCAAGTACATGTAAAATCAAATAAATCACAAAAAATAGAAGGTAATTACAAAATAAAAAAAGATGTGAAATCAGAATGAGCTGCCAGTACATAAAGATGCTTTCCAACCAGTGGTGGGTTTACTACGTTACATCGAATTTACTACGTGACAAGCGTAAAAAATGTAAATAATTGTATAAAATGTAGAAAATGTATTCAATGTCAAAAATTCAAATACAAACACTTAACCTCTACCTATTGTATTGAATTTTACTGCACAATGTTTTAAATTACTTTAAAAAGAAAGATTGGAATATAATTATAACAAAATTATAAATAATATGAAATTTTTTAGTCATATCTTTCGTGTGCAAAAGATACTCGAATTTTTACGTATATCAACATGGATTCTGGAGAAATTGATAAAGCTTTAGCAGATTATTTCTTTGGATGCACCATTCCATTTAGTATTATTGAATCTGACCACTTTAGGAACTTTATTCATAAATTGCATCCAGCTTATAAAATTCCAACTCGAACGACATTGTCGAATAATTTACATAACGTCAAATTTCAAGATACATCCAATTTCGATTAAATCCAAAAATGCAGTTCTACTTTTAGATGGTTGGGTAAATTCATCATCTAACAATGAGTATGTTGCAATTCTGAATTTAATGAATGCGATATATCAATGCAGGTTATGGCGTTCCAAAGTCTACAACGGTTTTTCAAACAATATGATTTTAAACATAAAATACATGACGTAGTAAAGTTAAGCTATTACTACGTCTTATTCTACGCGTAGAAAATTCACTTTTCTACGTTAGGTAAAATACGGACCCACCACTGTTTCCAACTGCGCTTTGGATGACACAACTACATATGCACAGCTATGATTCCATTACTCATAAGGGCTATTTATACAAAGAAAAAATGTATTAAATAATATTAAGCAGATATATTTTTACGCAAATAAATATTTTAATACGAATAAATATTTTATACAAAATACTTGGCGCTGCGCCCCGAATTGGTGTTGCTAAACTGAATAAACATGTATAAATTGCATCAATCTTTTTCTTTCTTGTGGGTGTGTTCGTAACTATGTGTGTGTGTGCATATGCTACGTATTATATTAGAATTAAATATATGTAGAATAAATCTGACTGTGTTTCTAATATGTTTATGTATATGTTTATGTATTTTAGATTGCAAGGGCGTAATTGTAAATTATTGATACTAATTGTAAGACAATTAACATTTTTTGGGTTGCGCAGCGCCAAGTATTTTGAATAAAATATTTATTCGTATTAAAATATTTATTTGCGTAAAAATATATCTGCTTAATATTATTTAATACATTTTTTCTTTGTATAAATAGCCATTATGAGTAATGGAATCTTAGCTGTGCATATGTAGTTGTGTCATCCAAAGCGCAGTTGGAAAGCATCTTTATGTACTGGCAGCTCATTCTGATTTCACATCTTTTTTTATTTTGTAATTATTACCTTCTATTTTTTGTGATTTATTTGATTTTTCATGTACTTGGCGTAATTTTTTTACTTTTTTGAAGTTTTTTTATGGGGATATCGATAACTTGACTGATAATATTAATAAACGTAGCGTTTCCACTCATGGAGAAAGCGGAGCTTGCGGTAATCAATTCACTCAATTATATATACATGTGTACATAAGAATGTATGCAGAATTAACTCGATAATATTACTTTTAATAAATAGGTTGTTTTTCTCATTATCAGTGTGGTATAACTCTTTGGAGCAGTGAAAACTTCATAGAAATTAATTTTCCAGCATGCCGCTTTGATGCATAGTGAAATAAATATCTTTATTGACACCAAGTTTTAGAGTTCTTTAAGTATATACAAAAGAAAAGAAATTTATCTACTTTTCACTGCTACGATTTATAGGTGGAACTATGTCACTGATCCAGTGGAGATAGTTTTCATTCCCGTTTTGAATCTGTGGTAAAGATATTTCAATATATAAAATTGTTGCATAGATTAGATTCTGTAATGTTAGAATACGAATTACTCTCACCGGTAAAGAAATTACTTCGCAGACTTCGTATGGATGGTTCTCTCTATTAAAAATCAAACGAAACATTAATAGCTTTGAAATATGAAGGGGTTTACCCTGGTTTCACTTACTTGACATATTTGGTCAAAGCATCCATAGTGTCAGTTCTAGTTTTTATCATCTAGAATAAAGATTTATTGGAAACGCATCTTAACAAGCTCAATGTTATATCTTTTATTATACTACGTGCTATGTACCAGTAAAAGCTCATTGTCCTCGTTAATTTCACTCTTCCATTCGTACCTGTAAGTAACAATAAATTATTATTTTTAACTTGCAATTGAATCATACTACTTCTTTAAATATCGTTGACATCAAATTACTTACACCGACGTGATCCCTGGTATGATATTAACACACGCAGCCAATTTATTCTTCACCAAACCACTGCAAAATTATAAACAGTATTTAGGTTTTGGGATGACCCACGTGTTGAAGAGATGATACCTACTGAGCTAATTTCTTAGCGACTTCTTGCGTAGGAACAGTAACGTACACCACAGAATGAAGTCCTGCGAGGCTGCTCATATTTCTATAAATATTAGCGTTAATAACTCTACTGAAACAAAAAAGCATAAATAATCTAAAGATTGGTTTGCACGGTGCGAGCGACATTGTTGTGAATTCTCTGCAGCCGGTATTTAAGCCTCCACTAACTTGAACTTGGCCACGAATGGGCCAACTCGAAAGCAGGTACATTCGGCTCAAACGTTTGTAGCCGATTGAGATTGTTGCGCGTTTTACTCAAGAGTTCCAAATGAAACGCAGGTTCGTGCCCGTGGAGCGCTAACGCACTCTGCTCGCGAAATAGTGCGGGAATTTTAAAAGATTCGACAAGGTAAAATTTGAATTATACCCTGATAACCAGATCTGGCAGCAGAATCTGACGTCAGATCCGTAGTCGTCTGTGTCCGCATTTGGCTGCGTTCTGAGGTACAGAATCTGATGTCAGATTCTGATGTCAGATCGGCAGCAGATGGACAGCAGATTCTGCCGTCTGCTAGGCACAGCCAACAGCGCCATCTGAGGTCCAGAATTAACATACAATTCCCTACGCGTGACGTCACATGGCCGCTCCTACGCGTGACGTCACACTAGGTGTATCCCCACCCTTTCTACTGCTCGTAGAGAAGTTTTGGAGCAGATTCTAAGATTCTGCTCGCAGGTTATATGAGCCGCAGTTTATTAAATAAGTTCTTTATTTTTTTATAAAGGTATGTGTTTATTCTTTAATATTACAAGTACAAAATATATATAAGTGGCACATATATTAACATTTAATATTTACATTTGGAAATGGTGATTCTAGATGCAAACATAAGCCAATTTTCCCGAGAACGAACTTTTATTCTACATTACATTTTTATTTATATAGATTTTCGACTTATTGTTTTTGCATAGAATCACCATATCCCTGCTTGTGTTAACTCTGAAAAGAAATACAACATTAGTATAAAATTGAAACGATACTGGGAATGTACCGATGAATATTTTATTAAACGTTAAGTACTTTATTTCAGTGATGCTAAAGTAAAGTGAGCACTGAAAAGTACTGTTTGGTTTAGTACGTTTTAAAAGACTGGCGCTGAAAAGTGCCGATTATTGTTCCTTGTGAACGTCGAGAGTTTGTTCCCGTTGGACTCGATTAAAATGGGCACTGAAAAGTACCGTTTGGTCTCTTCGCCACTGTAAAAGGAGACACATCTCAACTTTTAATGGGCATATTTCGTCAAATAAAACATCTGCCACAGTTCTTCAGACGTCATCAGCTTCTTCTTCGGGCTGCTGGTCGCTCCAAAACTCGCGGCGCCTTTGCAAGGCACTTGGGGGGGGCTGCCGTCGCCCGTGGACCACACCTCCTGCTGCGTACTCTTTCTTTCGCGGTCCGCAGTGCCCGCTGCATATATAGCTGAAAGTCCGATCGGAGGGGCTTGTTGAAATGCGGGTTCCCAGACACCGCTTCTGAAAAAGTAATGCACGCAAAGTACATTAGTATAATTATTTATAAAAACATGAAGATGCTTATTGCTTCGTACCGTAAATCGCCATAGTAATACGGGCGTTGTACAACGGCCGTTGTCCCGTTCGGCCGAACCACGTGAAGGCCGTTGTCACGTCGTCGACAAGGGCCTCCTTCATACAAAAATCGACCGCGGCCTTCAGGCTGAACCCACCCACGTATTTTAAATATTGGACCTAAACAAAGTAAGTAAATATTGATGTAAGTATGTATTATATAAAAGTAAATAAAAGCATAATTTCGCTTTCACTTACAACATTGGAATATGTTTGGTCGTCGATGGTCTCGAAACAGTCCACCTCCTCCGGTGACGAGAGAGGAATGATCGCTGGTTTCCTTGGTGGACCGTTACGGGTGAGTTGCACACATTGGAGAACATTCTCCAATAAAGTATTCATTCTTCTGCAAGCAGAATGGATGGAGGCGTAACGTATTAATAAACACGATAACATGCAATACTTACCTTAGCTCCGTCTCGACGCTCGCCGTGCGGTCTTCCAGGCTCCTGCGAACATGAACATTTATAATAGAAAACGTCACACTATCAATATTTTTATAACAAAAAAAAGAAACATGTAAATTTACCTATTAGCAGGAGGTTGTATGTGCACTGTATGGTGCTGAAACGGCTCATTTTGAATGACCGTGGCGCGTGCAGAGGACGTCCCTGGATCGTGATGATCCCTTATTGTTGCGAGGACAGGAGCACTGGCAGCAGCAGGACTATTCTGCAACATAAGAACGTTACTCGGATTAGTCGTAGAAAAATCCTTTGACTTTGGTAGATAATTATTTGATTCCTGCAGGATTGTCCTCAAATCCTGGATATCCTGATCGATGCTTTGCTTCGGCATGGCTGACGTCTTCTTTCTTGGAGGTTCCTCCTCCGAAGAAGTCGTCTGATACCTCGCTGGTTTGGCGACCACACGCTTCTCTCGCTGCGACATGTTTGGTAAACCTGTGAGTAAAAGTACATATTACAATTCTTAGCAAAGGTGTGTTGGCTGTTTTTCCTATTTTACATGCATACATGCAATATTAACCGAACCCAGGTAATGTATTACTCAATAATTCGAGTGTAACTCGACAAAGGCTATAACAGTAGAAAATGTAAAAAAGTGACCCATGAAGAAATATTCGAACCAAACGATAAAATAACTCATCAACAGAGATTAACAAGGATACGTGTAAATATAATATTACTTATGAAGAGCAATACAAAAGGAAAGTATAATACAAAAGAAGAAAATGTAAATATTATAGAGCATGCCCCTCACCAGAAAATAGTCGTAACTTACCAAAAACAAGAGACGAGGCTAGAAATGGAAGATTTTTTTTTTTTTTTTTTTACATGGTGGAAATCCCTAACGGATACCTCACCCCCCATGGCAGGGGTGAGATTATGTGGGGCTTGCACCCACTAAAACCACCATGGTGACCGCCTGACGCGAGAAGCTACACGAGGGAGTGGGACTGACAGCGAGATACATCCAGCGAAAATAAAAGTGGAAGAATTTAAATACTATGGATCCTACGGCTTCTCGCTGTGCGTAATAACAGCAACGATATACCTACGGGGTTCTAAGAGGTTTGTGTCAGTGGACATACTACAGCGAAAAGGCATTCTATAACATTTGCCACGAACCTGATCGGGGGAGATATATAAAATTTCATGGCTCAATGTGGCGCATTTATATATGCCAAGAGCCGAAGACTCTATGCCGACATCATAAAAATTATCGACTTCTAAAAATTTTTTGATACCCAAACGATACGAGTCATTGTCCATGCCAATAGTGAAAATTATGCAGATCGAGCCATCGTCTGAGATGCAACAATTGTCGCGTACATTTGTGCCTAGAGATATGTTATTAAATTCTATCTTACGGTACTGAGAACAATTGGTGTCGTTCGTAAGGGGTCTAGATACACGAATAGAAAAATCGACATTACGATGAATGTTTGTGCCATGTGATTGTATCTCCCTCATCCTGTTGGAAAATTGTTGGAGAGGAAGAGATGGCTTATTAAGAAATTTTTTAAAAATGGACATGTTGTTTTCATAGTGAAAAGCAGAACATGAATCTAAATTACCAAAACGTCTGACATCGTTGGTTAAGTGAAGAAGACCATGGACGTTATAACTATTAAAAGTTGGGCCATATAGTTTTTCGGTACGAAGAACAAATTTCTGTAAAGCTGACTCTGCGAATCTCAAGTGGGGGCTCGATGGAGATTCTGCAACCAAAATTCTTATGGCCGCATGTAAAATTAAGAAGTGCTTGTATATTTCATCGTTGAGTACACCATACAGTACAACTGGCCCTGTATATAGAAGGAACTGACGAAACTCGGTCGCCTTATATTTACAATATTCCTCAATAGCTCTGGGACGTCTGGCAAAGTCCAAGGGACAATATCTTGCGAGATTGTTGAGTCTCGTAGATATCACAGAAATATTCAGTGCGGGCAATTTTGACAAAAATGTAAAGCTTCCAGATACCCACGCGGACAAAAGTTTCTTCATTACGCCCAAGCATACAAGGTGCATATACTCGAACGGAACTTGGGAAACCATTCCTATCGGTAGCGATGCCAATGGGCTTGGACCTTCTTTGTGATGGTTCTCGTGTAACCGCTTAGGGTATTCCTCATCGGTACGAGGAGAATCATCTATACCATCGAAGGCATAATGCTTACCGTTCAGGGTACCAGAAACCATACATTTGGAACAGGGATATTGAGACATATGCCCAAAATGATTCAACACAAATGCTCGAGCTGGTGCGTCAGCTATCTCAGACGTATGGGCAACTTACTGCCATGAAAATTTATACCTCCGTTGGACATGATGGCTTTGACGTTTGCAATAAATTTCTCAAAAAAAATATTGGGATCGTGTGGTTTATGGCGACCTTTATAGATTCCTACCACTATTGGCTTTATACGGGGAATATTTGAAATCCTACATTGGATGGGCCAGAACTGAATGGAACCTTTGTCCACACGACATCCGTCGGTATGAAAATCTAATTCTAACTCTCTATCAAAAGATACGGACAAAGGGAGACTTTTAACAATTTCTGTTTCCAGATCGAAATGAATGTATTCTCCTGGTTCCACGACGAATGTAACAGCAGGATTACGTGGCGTATCGAGAAGTGTTCTAACATCCTGAGGCAACTGGGAAAAACAGGAATGCGTTCGAAGGAGAGATAATATATTATTTCCTTGAACGTGTGTTAAATTGCTGTCTACGAAACAAGACGCTAAACGTTGGCGAAAAGATGGCTCGGAGAAAGTATCACAGGACAATGAAACTGTATCATGAATTGAAGAAACGCGTGACGTGGAAGTAGAAGGACCGGCGTCTTCTACATTGATATCGCGCCTAACACTGAATCTATCCGGGATAAAATTAATAGGAACGGACGAACTACAACCTGCAGATGTGCTAGCAGCATCTCGCACGTTAGAAGTATTATCCGCTACTCTACGAACGGTGTTAAATTCAGGACGGTATCGCGCGCGTAACTTTTCTCGCATCTCGCGTGTAACCCTCCTCGGCAGATCCGAAGAATTTCCAGAGCATTAAAAAGTACGAATATCATCCCGAGACATCCGCAAGACGTAAGTAATTACCGTTAAGGAACTAGTTCTTGATCAGGCACTAGTTTTTGATCAGTTCATGAAATAAATCGTTCTTTTAAGTTTATGTCAATAAATAATTGTTTGAAATAATTACTAACATAAAAATTGATAATTCAAAAATATATATGTTGTCTGTAAAAGTAGTTAGTATGGTTAGTTCTTGTGAAAATAAATGTGTAAGGTAGCTCACTTGAAGGAAGTCTCTGTTGAACGTCATCTCTTACTGTGCGAAGTAAGACATAACCATCGATGTCACAGTCGATTTCTTTGCTGGTGTTGCGACATTAAAGGTTATTTTCATACATTTTACTTACAATCGTTTACTTTACAAAGTAGCGCAAAAATTTTAGTATTATATGTATTATTTTGCTTTAAAAGTCAGTGATCATTAATTAGTTCCAACTTTTTCTTGTAGAACTAATTTTTGATCACCTGAATAAAAAATAGGTTAGCACATTATAAAATTATAAAAAACTTAAGTTTAGATGGTATAGAAAGAAAAGGATGAAGAAAAAAAATTGACGAAAAATTTAAGCAAAACCATACCAAAAAATATTAAAAAGTCTTCTAGAAAAGTTAAAATAAATAACGTTTGACGAAAAATATATTTCATGATTATACATTGATTATTTATATTTTATACAAAAAAATGTGTGATCAAATATTAGTTCCTTACCTAATAAGAAATTAATTCCCAAGTATTTTAGACGATCAAAAACTAGTTACTCACCTGATCAAAAAATTAGTTCCCATCTATTTTAGATGATCAAAAACTAGTTCCTAACCTGATCAAAAATTAGTTCCCATGTATTTTAGATGATCAAAAACTAGTTCCTAGTCACCTTATTATGCCGTACATCATAAATAATTAAATTGTACTTATTTCCAACTTTTTAAAATTTTTCCTTAAAGTTTAAACATTAATTCATCTTTTAGTATAAAAAAAGTTTATGGTTTAAAGTTTTATTACGTTAAAAATAAATATTAAAGTGGGAAGCCCTCTAAACTGATCAAAAACTAGTTCCTTAACGGTATGGAATTTAATCGTTTCAAGTTGTCTACGTCGCGGAAACCCGGACACGCATTGTCGGCGAGGCAAAAAAGGAGGGTTACACGCGAGATGCGAGAAAAGTTACGCGCGCGATACCGTCCTGAATTTAACACCGTTCGTAGAGTAGCGGATAATACTTCTAACGTGCGAGATGCTGCTAGCACATCTGCAGGTTGTAGTTCGTCCGTTCCTATTAATTTTATCCCGGATAGATTCAGTGTTAGGCGCGATATCAATGTAGAAGACGCCGGTCCTTCTACTTCCACGTCACGCGTTTCTTCAATTCATGATACAGTTTCATTGTCCTGTGATACTTTCTCCGAGCCATCTTTTCGCCAACGTTTAGCGTCTTGTTTCGTAGACAGCAATTTAACACACGTTCAAGGAAATAATATATTATCTCTCCTTCGAACGCATTCCTGTTTTTCCCAGTTGCCTCAGGATGTTAGAACACTTCTCGATACGCCACGTAATCCTGCTGTTACATTCGTCGTGGAACCAGGAGAATACATTCATTTCGATCTGGAAACAGAAATTGTTAAAAGTCTCCCTTTGTCCGTATCTTTTGATAGAGAGTTAGAATTAGATTTTCATACCGACGGATGTCGTGTGGACAAAGGTTCCATTCAGTTCTGGCCCATCCAATGTAGGATTTCAAATATTCCCCGTATAAAGCCAATAGTGGTAGGAATCTATAAAGGTCGCCATAAACCACACGATCCCAATATTTTTTTTGAGAAATTTATTGCAAACGTCAAAGCCATCATGTCCAACGGAGGTATAAATTTTCATGGCAGTAAGTTGCCCATACGTCTGAGATGTTTCATAGCTGACGCACCAGCTCGAGCATTTGTGTTGAATCATTTTGGGCATATGTCTCAATATCCCTGTTCCAAATGTATGGTTTCTGGTACCCTGAACGGTAAGCATTATGCCTTCGATGGTATAGATGATTCTCCTCGTACCGATGAGGAATACCCTAAGCGGTTACACGAGAACCATCACAAAGAAGGTCCAAGCCCATTGGCATCGCTACCGATAGGAATGGTTTCCCAAGTTCCGTTCGAGTATATGCACCTTGTATGCTTGGGCGTAATGAAGAAACTTTTGTCCGCGTGGGTATCTGGAAGCTTTACATTTTTGTCAAAATTGCCCGCACTGAATATTTCTGTGATATCTACGAGACTCAACAATCTCGCAAGATATTGTCCCTTGGACTTTGTCAGACGTCCCAGAGCTATTGAGGAATATTGTAAATATAAGGCGACCGAGTTTCGTCAGTTCCTTCTATATACAGGGCCGGTTGTACTGTATGGTGTACTCAACGATGAAATATACAAGCACTTCTTAATTTTACATGCGGCCATAAGAATTTTGGTTGCAGAATCTCCATCGAGCCCCCACTTGAGATTCGCAGAGTCAGCTTTACAGAAATTTGTTCTTCGTACCGAAAAACTATATGGCCCAACTTTTAATAGTCCATGGTCTTCTTCACTTAACCAACGATGTCAGACGTTTTGGTAATTTAGATTCATGTTCTGCTTTTCCCTATGAAAACAACATGTCCATTTTTAAAAAATTTCTTAATAAGCCATCTCTTCCTCTCCAACAATTTTCCAACAGGATGAGGGAGATACAATCACATGGCACAAACATTCATCGTAATGTCGATTTTTCTATTCGTGTATCTAGACCCCTTACGAACGACACCAATTGTTCTCAGTACCGTAAGATAGAATTTAATAACATATCTCTAGGCACAAATGTACGCGATAATTGTTGCATCTCAGACGATGGCTCGATCTGCATAATTTTCACTATTGGCATGGACAATGACTCGTATCGTTTGGGTATCAAAAAATTTTTAGAAGTCGATAATTTTTATGATGTCGGCATAGAGTCTTCGGCTCTTGGCATATATAAATGCGCCACATTGAGCCATGAAATATTATATATCTCCCCCGATCAGGTTCGTGGCAAATGTTATAGAATGCCTTTTCGCTGTAGTATGTCCACTGACACAAACCTCTTAGAACCCCGTAGGTATATCGTTGCTGTTATTACGCACAGCGAGAAGCCGTAGGATCCATAGTATTTAAATTCTTCCACTTTTATTTTCGCTGGATGTATCTCGCTGTCAGTCCCACTCCCTCGTGTAGCTTCTCGCGTCAGGCGGTCACCATGGTGGTTTTAGTGGGTGCAAGCCCCACATAATCTCACCCCTGCCATGGGGGGTGAGGTATCCGTTAGGGATTTCCACCATGTAAAAAAAAAAAAAAAAATCTTCCATTTCTAGCCTCGTCTCTTGTTTTTGGTAAGTTACGACTATTTTCTGGTGAGGGGCATGCTCTATAATATTTACATTTTCTTCTTTTGTATTATACTTTCCTTTTGTATTGCTCTTCATAAGTAATATTATATTTACACGTATCCTTGTTAATCTCTGTTGATGAGTTATTTTATCGTTTGGTTCGAATATTTCTTCATGGGTCACTTTTTTACATTTTCTACTGTTATAGCCTTTGTCGAGTTACACTCGAATTATTGAGTAATACATTACCTGGGTTCGGTTAATATTGCATGTATGCATGTAAAATAGGAAAAACAGCCAACACACCTTTGCTAAGAATTGTAATATGTACTTTTACTCACAGGTTTACCAAACATGTCGCAGCGAGAGAAGCGTGTGGTCGCCAAACCAGCGAGGTATCAGACGACTTCTTCGGAGGAGGAACCTCCAAGAAAGAAGACGTCAGCCATGCCGAAGCAAAGCATCGATCAGGATATCCAGGATTTGAGGACAATCCTGCAGGAATCAAATAATTATCTACCAAAGTCAAAGGATTTTTCTACGACTAATCCGAGTAACGTTCTTATGTTGCAGAATAGTCCTGCTGCTGCCAGTGCTCCTGTCCTCGCAACAATAAGGGATCATCACGATCCAGGGACGTCCTCTGCACGCGCCACGGTCATTCAAAATGAGCCGTTTCAGCACCATACAGTGCACATACAACCTCCTGCTAATAGGTAAATTTACATGTTTCTTTTTTTTGTTATAAAAATATTGATAGTGTGACGTTTTCTATTATAAATGTTCATGTTCGCAGGAGCCTGGAAGACCGCACGGCGAGCGTCGAGACGGAGCTAAGGTAAGTATTGCATGTTATCGTGTTTATTAATACGTTACGCCTCCATCCATTCTGCTTGCAGAAGAATGAATACTTTATTGGAGAATGTTCTCCAATGTGTGCAACTCACCCGTAACGGTCCACCAAGGAAACCAGCGATCATTCCTCTCTCGTCACCGGAGGAGGTGGACTGTTTCGAGACCATCGACGACCAAACATATTCCAATGTTGTAAGTGAAAGCGAAATTATGCTTTTATTTACTTTTATATAATACATACTTACATCAATATTTACTTACTTTGTTTAGGTCCAATATTTAAAATACGTGGGTGGGTTCAGCCTGAAGGCCGCGGTCGATTTTTGTATGAAGGAGGCCCTTGTCGACGACGTGACAACGGCCTTCACGTGGTTCGGCCGAACGGGACAACGGCCGTTGTACAACGCCCGTATTACTATGGCGATTTACGGTACGAAGCAATAAGCATCTTCATGTTTTTATAAATAATTATACTAATGTACTTTGCGTGCATTACTTTTTCAGAAGCGGTGTCTGGGAACCCGCATTTCAACAAGCCCATCCGATCGGACTTTCAGCTATATATGCAGCGGGCACTGCGGACCGCGAAAGAAAGAGTACGCAGCAGGAGGTGTGGTCCACGGGCGACGGCAGCCCCCCCAAGTGCCTTGCAAAGGCGCCGCGAGTTTTGGAGCGACCAGCAGCCCGAAGAAGAAGCTGATGACGTCTGAAGAACTGTGGCAGATGTTTTATTTGACGAAATATGCCCATTAAAAGTTGAGATGTGTCTCCTTTTACAGTGGCGAAGAGACCAAACGGTACTTTTCAGTGCCCATTTTAATCGAGTCCAACGGGAACAAACTCTCGCCGTTCACAAGGAACAATAATCGGCACTTTTCAGCGCCAGTCTTTTAAAACGTACTAAACCAAACAGTACTTTTCAGTGCTCACTTTACTTTAGCATCACTGAAATAAAGTACTTAACGTTTAATAAAATATTCATCGGTACATTCCCAGTATCGTTTCAATTTTATACTAATGTTGTATTTCTTTTCAGAGTTAACACAAGCAGGGATATGGTGATTCTATGCAAAAACAATAAGTCGAAAATCTATATAAATAAAAATGTAATGTAGAATAAAAGTTCGTTCTCGGGAAAATTGGCTTATGTTTGCATCTAGAATCACCATTTCCAAATGTAAATATTAAATGTTAATATATGTGCCACTTATATATATTTTGTACTTGTAATATTAAAGAATAAACACATACCTTTATAAAAAAATAAAGAACTTATTTAATAAACTGCGGCTCATATAACCTGCGAGCAGAATCTTAGAATCTGCTCCAAAACTTCTCTACGAGCAGTAGAAAGGGTGGGGATACACCTAGTGTGACGTCACGCGTAGGGGCGGCCATGTGACGTCACGCGTAGGGAATTGTATGTTAATTCTGGACCTCAGATGGCGCTGTTGGCTGTGCCTAGCAGACGGCAGAATCTGCTGTCCATCTGCTGCCGATCTGACATCAGAATCTGACATCAGATTCTGCGCTCTCATGCCAGACTCTGCTACCAATCTGATGTCAGATTGGCGTCAGATGGTTATCAGGGATACGTATATTGTTACAGAAAAAACAAGACTGTTTTCTAGTCTGCTGACAAGATTGATGTGTCTTCGTACAATCAAACTCCTCGCTTGTCACCTCCGAGCGCCCTACTCCTCCAATTTCGGCGCGTTCTTCCGACTCCTTCCCTGGTTTCTTTCGTCCAATCAAGGTGGTGCTGTCCCTCAAGCTTCGTTAGGGGGTTGCCCTTCAGCCATCTCTCCGTCTTTGGCCCTTCCTTCGCGCTTCCCTCCACTCTCGGCTGGTGGTCGAGGCACGCTTTCCGTTTACATACTTTTACATAGGCTGCGTACAGTACATACATTTCTGACAGGTTGGTAACCGCAACCCTCGGGGTCAAGACGACGTCGCCGGCGCAAAGTTTATGGCTTTATGACTTTCAGTTTCTCCCGAGCCGAGTTTTTACCCTAACAGGACATCGGCAATTATAGAAAAAGGGAGAACAGAGTTTTAAGTGATTTTACGAGACGAGCAGCTGCCCGCTCGACGAAATTTGGCACGCAGATGCGAAAGGGAAAGTTAAGCTATTTATTATCCTCGCCTGGCCTAACTGTAGTTTTTAAAATTACTGAATGCAATCCAAGGCTCTCGTGCGCCTTCTGAGTTCAAACATCCGCTGCTCGTTTCGAACCCGCATGCCTACAATAAATCTTTCTCTATAAAGGATTTTGAATTTCGCTCTCACATCAAACCTTGATATCCCTATGTCTTATGGCTAACTTCATTGAATGCACGGATTCACACCAGCGGATATCGCAACAGTGGGGAGAACAGCGACACCACGCTAGCTAACGTCGCGCGAGATTTAAGCTTGAAGGATTGGTAATGGTTAGGATTCGAAACTTTCCTTTGTTATATAAAGAGACTTATATTGTTACCATTGATACCTACCCCAAGTGCTTCCTTTGTGGACCTGCCTCGGCAATATAGAGCCCAAATAGTAGGGAAGTACCCCACTGTATCCTACATATTTTGGAAGCTTTATTTATTAAAAAGATAAATGACAGGACCTAAACAAAGTTATTGGAATAAAGGTTTCATACGAAAATATATTAAAGATTTCAATAATAAGGGAAAATTTGTAGCATACTGCCTTCAATGTGATAAATATTTATCAAATACTGCCAGCAACCGTTTGAAAATGCACAGATTTTACATATATACTATTTTGTACAAACTCCTTTTTGATTATTGGTAGATACATTTAATTTTATTATATTATATTTTTTATATCATATTGTATTTTAGAAACTTGTGTCAGTTTGATATGGAAGAGGATTCAATGTCAAGCACTGATAATAGTCAGACAACAGAACATTTTTCAAACAATAATGAAGTTACAGAAGCTGATTTAATGCCAGTTTTAGATAATCAAAGAATCCGAAGTAAAGATGGGACTGATATGGAATCCAATTACAATCTTAGTGAAGAAGTTGAAATTGCTGAAACAGAAAAGAGTATAAATATTTCAAAGGTAATAATCTATTCCTTTGCATATTTTGTAATCAGTATTCAGTCTATTCCCTGATAACCAGATGTATGCAATCTGACGTCAGATTGGCAGCAGGGTCTGCCGTGAGAGCGCAGAGCCTGACATCAGATTCGTAGTCATCTATGTCCGCATTAGGATACGTTCTGATGTACAGGGCCTGACATCAGGACCCTGACGTCAGATGGGCAGCAGATTCGCAGCAGATTCTGCCGTTCGCCTGACACGTGTAACAGCGCCATCTGAGGGTCAGAATTGGCAAACAATTCCCTACGTGTGACGTCACACAGCCGTCCCTACGCGTGACGTCACATGTACGTGGCTACGCATCAACACATGTGTACCGTGATTGCTATAAGTGCCCCCCCCCCGCCCTTTCTCCTGCGCACAGGGAATTAATAAGCAGCAGTTTTGGAGTAGATTATGTTCACATAACCTGCGAGGTTTATTAAATAAGTATTCAATTTATTTGTAAAGGTATTCAATTTATTTGTAAAAGGTAAAGTGGCACATATATATATATAATTAACTCTGAAAAGAAATACAATATTATAAAATTGAAATGATACTGGGAATGTACCAATCCATGAGTATTTTATTAAATGGCCGCTGAAAAGTGCCGATTGATGTTCATTGTGAACATCGAGAGGTTGTTCCCGTTTTAATAAATTAAAATGGGCACTGAAAAGTACCGTTTGGTTTCTTCGCCACTGTTAAAAGGAGACACACGTCTACTTTTAATGGGCATATTTCTGAAAAATAAAATATTTACCATATTTAATTATCGTTTTCCCGCAACAGTAAATCGTGACTTTTACGGTCATGACATTTAGTGTCATGACTTTTACTGATACGAACCTTCAAAGGTCAGCTTCTTCTTCGGGCTGCTGGTCGTCCGTCCAAAAATCGCAGCGCATTCGCGATGCATTGGAGGCTGCCGTCGCGCGTGGGCCACTCTTCTTACTTCGGACCCTCTCCTTGGCGGCTCGAAGTGCCTGCTGCATCGACCGTTGGAAATCCGATCGGAGCGGCTTGGTGAAGTGCGGGTTCCCAGACACCGCATCTGAAAAACTAATGCACGCAAAGTACGTTAGCATAATTATGCATAAAAACATGGAAATGCTTATAGCTTCGTACCGTAGATCGCCATTATGATACGGGTGTTGTATAAGGGCCTTTGCTCTGTTCGGCCGAACCACGTGAAGGACCGTGTCACGTCGTCGACCAGCGCTTCCTTCAGGCAAATGCCGACCGCTTCCTTCAGGCTGAATCCACCCACGTATTTTAAATACTGAACCTAAACAAAGTAAGTAAAGATTGATGTAAGTATGTATTATATCAAATTAAATAAGAGCATAATTTCGTTTTCGCTTACAACATTGGAATAACTGTCATCATCGATGTTCTCGAAACAGTCCACCTCCTCCGGTGACGATAGCGGAATGACGTCTGGTTTTTGTGGTGGACCGTTATGGGTGGGCTGCACATATTGGAGAATACTCCCCAACAGAGTATTCATTCTTCTGCAAACAGAACAAATGGAGACGTAACGTATTAATAAACACGATGCATGCGATACTTACTTTAGCTCCGTCTCGACGCGCGCCGTACGATCTTCCAGGCTCCTGCGAACATGAACATTTATAATAGAAAACTTCACACTATCAATATTTTTATAACAAAAAAAAAGGAACATGTAAATTTACCCTTTAGCAGAAGGTAGGATGTGCACTGTATGGTGCTGCAACGGCTCACTCCGGATCACAGTGGCGCGTGCAGACGATATCCCTGCATCGTGATGATCCGTTAATGCTGCGAGGGCAGGAAGACTGGCAGCAGAAGTGTTCTGAAACATACGAACGTTACTTGAGTTTTTCGTAGAAAAATCATTTGACGTTGTTGGAACATTTTCTGTTTGCAGGATCGTCCTCAAATCCTCGATGTCCTGATCGATCGATTGTTTCTGCACGGTTGACGTCCTTCTCTTTTTCGGCGCTTCGTCCTCCGAAGAAGTCGTCCGGTACCTCGTTGGTTTGGCGACCACACGCTTCTCTCGCTGCGACATGTCAACCTGTGAGTAAAAGTACATATTACAATACTTAGCAAAGGCGTGTTGGCTGTTTTTCCTATTTTACATGCAATATTAACGTAACCCAAACTTCAAGACAAACCCAGGTAATGTATTACTCAATAATTCGAGTGTAACTCGACAAAGGCTATAACAGTAGAAAACGTGAAAAAATGACCCATGAAGAAATATTCGAACCAAACGATAAAAGAACTCATCACCAGAGATTAACAAGGTGTAAATATATTATTTATGAAGAGCAATGCAAAAGGAAAGTACAGTATAAAAGATGAAAATGTAAATATTATAGAGCGTGCCACTCACCAGAAAATATTCGTAACTTACCAAAAACAAGAGACGAGACTAGAAAGGGAAGAGATAATTTTTTTTTTACATGGTGGAAGTCCCTAACGGATACCTCACCCCCCCCCCCCCTTTCAAGCACAAAGGGTACCACGTCGAACAAAGGGTACCACTGGGTATGAGGTACCAAGGGATGGCTCGGATTGGTCGTACATTATGGCGGTACAGTGGATTAGGCTACGGATTGGCTGCGCCGTATTGCCGAGATTCGTGATTGGTCGGGACTCTACTTCCTAGTTCGCGTTTGTTTCGAATTCTCGTTCATTTTGAGGTGGCAGTCGTCGACAGCAATACCGAAGAATTCCGAGATATTTCTTATATTCAAGCGAATCCGAGACATCCAGAAGGCGTAAGTAATTATGGAATTTAATAATTTCAAATTGTCTACGTCGCGGAAACCCGGACACGCATTATCGGCGAGACAAAACAGGAGGGTTATGCGCGAGATGCGAAATAACTTACGCGTGCGATACCGTTCCGGATTGAATACGGTCAGTAGATTAGAGGATAATACTTCTACCGTGCAAGATGCACGCGTGCACGTAGCAAGCACATCTGCAGGTTGTAGTTCGTCCGTTCCTGTTAATTTAATCCCCGATAGAATCAGTGTTATGCGCGATATAAATGTAGAAGATGCCGGTCCTTCTACTTCCACGTCACGCGTTTCTTCTATCCACGATACAGTTTCATTGTCTTGTGGTACTTCCTCCGAGCCATCTTTTCGCCAACGTTTAGCGTCTTGTTTCGTAGACAGCAATTTAACACACGTTCAAGGAAATAATATATTATCTCTCCTTCGAACGCATTCCTGTTTTTCCCATTTGCCTCAGGATGTTAGAACACTTCTCGATACGCCACGTAATCCTGCTGTTACATTCGTCGTGGAACCAGGAGAATACATTCATTTCGATCTGGAAACAGAAATTGTTAAAAGTCTCCCGAATACTTTGTCCGTATCTTTTGTTAGAGAGTTAGAATTAGATTTTCATTCCGACGGATGTCGTGTGGACAAAGGTTCCATTCAGTTCTGGCCCATCCAATGTAGGATTTCAAATATTCCCCGTATAAAGCCGATAATGGTAGGAATCTATAAAGGTCGCTATAAACCACACAACCCCAATATTTTCTTTGAGAAATTTATTGCTGACGTCGAAGCCATCATGTCCAACGGAGGTATAAATTTTCATGCCAGTAAGTTGCCCATACGTCTGAGATGTTTCATAGCGGACGCACCAGCTCGAGCATTCGTGTTGAATCATTTTGGCCATATGTCTCAATATCCGTGTTCCAAATGTATGGTTTCTGATACCCTGAATGGTAAGCATTATGCCTTCGATGGTATAAATCATTCTCCTCGTATCGATGAGGAATACCCTAAACCAGCGCTGGCCAGCGTAGGGGCCCCTCACGCGCCAGCTTCCCCTTCCAATCTTTCTCTCGCACAGCGTGCCTTCCGTCGTCAAGGAGCCCGCGCGACGCTAAGAAGGCCATGACGGGCTAGCGTCTTCGCCCATGTTGACCTCTTCAGACGTTAAACAAAAGACGAATAATCCGAAATTCGCGGGAAGTAGTAGCATTGGCTGGCTGTGACGGTGCGTGTCACTAATACACATGTCATATCGGGCGTCTGAGCTCGCTCGATGACGGACGCGCTGGTCTGTCATGGTCGCCTCTTTAGCGTCGCGCGGTATGCCTGACAACGCGGACGAGAGTGGGAGAACCCCGGGCTTACGCGTAAGCGGCCTTGAACAGCGCTGCCCTAAACGGTTACACGAGAACCACCACAAAGAAGGTCCAAGCCCATTGGCATCGCTACCGATAGGAATGGTTTCGCAAGTTCCGTTTGAGTATATGCATCTTGTATGCTTGGGCGTAATGAAGAAACTTTTGTCCGCGTGGGTATCTGGAAGCTTTACATTTGTCTCAAAATTGCCAGCATCGAACATTTCTATGATATCTACGAGACTCAACAGTCTCGCAAGATATTGTCCCTTGGACTTTGCCAGACGTCCCAGAGCTATTGAAGAATATTGTAACTATAAGGCGACCGAGTTTCGTCAGTTCCTTCTATATACAGGGCCAGTTGTACTGTATGGTATACTTAACGATGAGATATACAAGCATTTCTTAATTTTACATGCCTCCGTAAGGATTTTGGTTTCCGAATCTCCATCGGGCCCACACTTGAGATTCGCAGAGTCAGCTTTGCAAAAATTTGTTCTTCGCAACGAAAAACTATACGGCCCGACTTTTAATAGTTATAATGTCCATGGTCTTCTTCACTTAACCAACGATGTCAGACGTTTTGGTAATTTAGATTCATGTTCGGCTTTTCCCTATGAAACCAACATGTCCATTTTTAAAAAATTTCTTAATAAGCCATCTCTTCCTCTCCAACAATTTTCCAACAGGATGAGGGAGATACAATTTCATGGCACAAACATTCATCGTAATGTCAATATTTCTATTCGCGTATCTAGACCCCTCACTAACGACACGAATTGTTCCGAGTACCATAAGATAGAATTCAACAACTTATCTCTGGGCACAAATGTACGCGATAATTGTTGCATCTCAGACGATGGCTCCATCTGTATAATTTTCAATATGGGCAAGGACAAAGACTCGTATCGTTTGGGTATCAACAAATTTTTAGAAGTTGATCATTTTTATGATGTCGCCGTAGAGTCTTGGGCCCTTGGAATATTATATCAGCCCAGGTTCGTGGCAAATGTTACAGAATGCCTTTTCGCTGTAGTATGTCCACTGACACAAACCCCTCAGAACCCCGAAGGTATATCGTTGCTGTTATTATGCACAGTGAGAAGCCGTAAGATCCGTAGTATTTAAATTCTTCCACCTTTATTTCTCCCTTGTGCAGCTTCTCGCGTCAGGCGGTGACCATGGTGGTTTTAGTGGGTGCAAGCCCCACATAATCTCACCCCTGCCATGGGGGGGGGGGGAGGTATCCGTTAGGGATTTCCACCATGTAAAAAAAAAATTATCTCTTCCCTTTCTAGTCTCGTCTCTTGTTTTTGGTAAGTTACGAATATTTTCTGGTGAGTGGCACGCTCTATAATATTTACATTTTCATCTTTTATACTGTACTTTCCTTTTGCATTGCTCTTCATAAATAATATATTTACACCTTGTTAATCTCTGGTGATGAGTTCTTTTATCGTTTGGTTCGAATATTTCTTCATGGGTCATTTTTTCACGTTTTCTACTGTTATAGCCTTTGTCGAGTTACACTCGAATTATTGAGTAATACATTACCTGGGTTTGTCTTGAAGTTTGGGTTACGTTAATATTGCATGTAAAATAGGAAAAACAGCCAACACGCCTTTGCTAAGTATTGTAATATGTACTTTTACTCACAGGTTGACATGTCGCAGCGAGAGAAGCGTGTGGTCGCCAAACCAACGAGGTACCGGACGACTTATTCGGAGGACGAAGCGCCGAAAAAGAGAAGGACGTCAACCGTGCAGAAACAATCGATCGATCAGGACATCGAGGATTTGAGGACGATCCTGCTAACAGAAAACGTTCCAACAACGTCAAATGATTTTTCTACGAAAAACTCAAGTAACGTTCGTATGTTTCAGAACACTTCTGCTGCCAGTCTTCCTGCCCTCGCAGCATTAACGGACCATCACGATGCAGGGATATCGTCTGCACGCGCCACTGTGATCCGGAGTGAGCCGTTGCAGCACCATACAGTGCACATCCTACCTTCTGCTAAAGGGTAAATTTACATGTTCCTTTTTTTTTGTTATAAAAATATTGATAGTGTGAAGTTTTCTATTATAAATGTTCGTGTTCGCAGGAGCCTGGAAGATCGTACGGCGCGCGTCGAGACGGAGCTAATGTAAGTATCGCATGCATCGTGTTTATTAATACGTTACGTCTCCATTTGTTCTGTTTGCAGAAGAATGAATACTCTGTTGGGGAGTATTCTCCAATATGTGCAGCCCACCCATAACGGTCCACCACAAAAACCAGACGTCATTCCGCTATCGTCACCGGAGGAGGTGGACTGTTTCGAGAACATCGATGATGACAGTTATTCCAATGTTGTAAGCGAAAACGAAATTATGCTCTTATTTAATTTGATATAATACATACTTACATCAATCTTTACTTACTTTGTTTAGGTTCAGTATTTAAAATACGTGGGTGGGTTCAGCCTGAAGGAAGCGGTCGGCATTTGCCTGAAGGAAGCGCTGGTCGACGACGTGACACGGTCCTTCACGTGGTTCGGCCGAACAGAGCAAAGGCCCTTATACAACACCCGTATCATAATGGCGATCTACGGTACGAAGCTATAAGCATTTCCATGTTTTTATGCATAATTATGCTAACGTACTTTGCGTGCATTACTTTTTTAGATGCGGTGTCTGGGAACCCGCACTTCACCAAGCCGCTCCGATCGGATTTCCAACGGTCGATGCAGCAGGCACTTCGAGCCGCCAAGGAGAGGGTCCGAAGTAAGAAGAGTGGCCCACGCGCGACGGCAGCCTCCAATGCATCGCGAATGCGCTGCGATTTTTGGACGGACGACCAGCAGCCCGAAGAAGAAGCTGACCTTTGAAGGTTCGTATCAGTAAAAGTCATGACACTAAATGTCATGACCGTAAAAGTCACGATTTACTGTTGCGGGAAAACGATAATTAAATATGGTAAATATTTTATTTTTCAGAAATATGCCCATTAAAAGTAGACGTGTGTCTCCTTTTAACAGTGGCGAAGAAACCAAACGGTACTTTTCAGTGCCCATTTTAATTTATTAAAACGGGAACAACCTCTCGATGTTCACAATGAACATCAATCGGCACTTTTCAGCGGCCATTTAATAAAATACTCATGGATTGGTACATTCCCAGTATCATTTCAATTTTATAATATTGTATTTCTTTTCAGAGTTAATTATATATATATATGTGCCACTTTACCTTTTACAAATAAATTGAATACCTTTACAAATAAATTGAATACCTTTACAAATAAATTGAATACTTATTTAATAAACCTCGCAGGTTATGTGAACATAATCTACTCCAAAACTGCTGCTTATTAATTCCCTGTGCGCAGGAGAAAGGGCGGGGGGGGGGCACTTATAGCAATCACGGTACACATGTGTTGATGCGTAGCCACGTACATGTGACGTCACGCGTAGGGACGGCTGTGTGACGTCACACGTAGGGAATTGTTTGCCAATTCTGACCCTCAGATGGCGCTGTTACACGTGTCAGGCGAACGGCAGGATCTGCTGCGAATCTGCTGCCCATCTGACGTCAGGGTCCTGATGTCAGGCCCTGTACATCAGAACGTATCCTAATGCGGACATAGATGACTACGGATCTGATGTCAGGCTCTGCGCCCCAGATGTGGTTATCAGGGTTGTATATCCAGTGGTATGTGATATCCCACTATTTTTCGCGCGGTACTATTTAAACACCTTCGTATAAACCTCCAAGTCACTCCACCAAAGTCCTTCCAAATCAACAAATGCCCCTTTTCCCCAATCGCTGATCACCTCGATGATGTACCTTAGCGGTCCCCATCTCGAGATGGTCAGTACAAAACCTCCTTCGATTATTCGCCATACGAGGCACAATCTTCCCCCTCTTGCTAATTCTAAACAAGTCCCTCGCCCCAAAAACCCCTTAAATCGAGACCACGTCCCACCCCTTCTCTAAGACCCTACAAGTCAAGACCACGATCACCCCTTTCCCATTAAAACTCCAGAAATCCATCCGATGGGTTGAGCATATAATTCCCTATTCATAAATACCCCGGAAATGTAATTGCGAAGAATATTTGGTGTACGTGACAGAAACGCGTCTAATAATAGACGCACCATTGTAAAAACCCCGGAAGTTCTACTGCGACTTATTTATTAAATATGTCAAGGCCTATACCGCGCGTACCTCCGCGACAATTATATAAATACGAGGGGACCGAGACAGAAGTCCTCTTTCGACGAAATCAACGCGCGAAAGGACTACCGAACGAAAGTTTACTTTTATCAGTGTTTAAACCTATCATCTCACCAATCATTGTAAGCCTTTATTATTACCATTTATTACTACGGCATATCACCATCATCCATATTTTGTATCATTATTCTTGTTGCTTCCATATTATTTTGAATTATTAACGCTTATTGCTTTATATATACATTTTTGTACTATTAACGCCTATTGCGTTCATACCTTTGTCTTATTAACGCATATTGCCGATGTCATTCTACTTTATTATCGTATATTGTATTTCATGTCCATACATATTTTGCTATTGTTCACCATTTATATAAATGTCATGTGCTAATGCTAAATGTCTAACGCATAATTATAAAACTTAACCAAAAATCACGATAACAGTACATAACGTGTTAAAAGTGCTTCAAATTGAATAAACGATTCCTGTTTAAATCACGCTTTGAATTATTGTGTGTATTCCGCGATCGCGAGGATTCCATACCCAAACCTAGCTGCCGCAACAGCTGATCTCGATTCCCGAACGCGAAAGAGCCTACAGTGTTTACCAACGTTCTTTTGCATAGCCCGCGTACAGTCGTATAATTAGACGGATTTCGCGGAAGTATTACGAGTAACTTCTTACGTGAATGCAACGGTAAATGCAATTTCTTAGTCAAAACAAATACAAAGTGCTCTAACGGGTGTCTCCCGGGTATATATTCGCCATTTAAGCCTTCCCTGGTCGATCAGCGTGCGGAAAACTTGCATTCTCGCCTGTGTTCCTTCTAAAAAACCTCAGCGTGCGGAAAACGTGCATTCTCGCCTGTGTTCCTTCTAAAAACCTCAGCGTGCGGAAAACGTGCATTCTCGCCTGAATTCCTTCAAACCCTCAGCATGCGGAAAACTTGCATTCTCGCCTGAAATCCTTCTAAAAACCTCAGCGTGCGGAAAACGTGCATTCTGGCCTGAGTTCCTTCAAACCCTCAGCGTGTGGAAAACTTGCATTCTCGCCTGAGTCCCTCCAAACCCTCAGCGTGCGGAAAACTTGCATTCTCGCCTGAGTCCCTCCAAAAACGATCAGCGTGCGGAAAACTTGCATTCTCGCCTGACAATTACCCCACGTGTCATCGTCCCTAAACCCCTCCACCCGGGACGTGACATAATTTTGGTGACAGCGGTGGGATTATTTTCGTCCACCGTCGATAGAAACAAGTTCTTAAACACGGTACCCACAAAGTCCCGATAGTTCACATGTATATTACGCGCCCTCAACAGATCGCGGTAGCTTACAGGAGCCGCGAGGTAGAAAACATTAATGCATATATGCAATCACTAATTTGTGTAAAAGGGAGTCTAGCAACAACGAACCAGGGCGACGATATTTGCCTTTGCTGTTCCTGGTTGGAGCCTGCGAATACGGTGACTGTATACATCGTCCATTACTATCAAACACCTTATTCGTTTTCCCCTTGCCCTCGGTGCAATTACGAAATATACAAAATTCGCCCCATAAGTAGGTGCGCCGTATGCACGGAATTTTACAACCTCTCTAACGAGGATTACGGTCAATTCAATAACCAAGAGGACCCCGATATTTAAATAACGACTACCTGCCACGACATAAGTTGGTCATCAAAGGTGGGACGTTCGTTTGCCTCTAACAGGAATTAGAACCTCAAAAATTTTCGGTACCCGAAATACCCGACTAACTATTATGAACAACCAAAGTCAAATTCGAGACACGCCATATTACCCAAGCCGCAGACTGCGAGGCGTATTACCAGATTCAAATACATTATTCTGTGTATCTGGAAGCATAGCAACGACCACGGAAGGCGTAGATATTTGCTTAAACTGTTTTAATTCTAACCCGGTGGAAGTGGACGAGATTTACCAAGAACACTACCACCAACCTAACGATATATTTCCTGAGTGCCCTCGTTGCAGAAACTTTTTGCTTACAGTACGTTCTGTAAATAGTCGTGCCGTGTGCGTCAAACGAAAACGTCTTTCAAATAAGAATTACCATAGATTCGATAGTAACTTCCCGGGTAGAGAATACGGTAGGATTTAAATAACGACTACTGTACGCCCTAATCAAGAAAAATTAAAATCAGTACCCCGAAAGTAGAATCGAAAGGAATTAAAATGTCTGTGTACGGCGAAACCGAGGATTCTTGCGCGACGAACCAAGACGCGGGCCCCTCTAATAACCCTATAGAGGTCGCGACCGCCGAAATAATGGAACGGTTACAAATGTTGCGAGAGAAACAAATCGAGATTGAAAAATTGCACACGAGATTTATAATAAATTCCGAAAACAAAACGCATTCGGGCATAGCCACCGGGTCGTCCGACCACACGTTGAAAGGTCTTTCCGATAAAATACAAAGCATCGAAATAACGATGGAAAAACTTCTTGCACCCCCGCCAGTTACAAATAATTTTGCCACGCCGGGTTCCTCCCGTTTCGATAGGAAATCAATGATAAATCGAAATTATATTCCAGAAACATTAAATCGTAATAATATCTAGGAACCTTTAAATCGAAATAATATTCCGGACCAGGATCGATCACCCCAAATCACGTTAAAGGACGCAATAGAGACCGTCCCGATTTTTAACGGGCACAACATACCCGTAGAACAATTCGCGAGAGCCTGCAATAGGGCTAAGGCTCTGGTTCCCCTGCAAGCCGAACCCCAGCTAGCAAGGTTGTTGCGAAATAAGCTACAAGACCATGCATGCTTGGCCGTTGAGGATAGGGTTTTTGACTCCGTGAGCGAACTGATTAAGCGACTTAAGCGCATCTTCTCCCCGGCTAAAACATCGGATCACTATCGCGGGGAATTAGCAAACGTAACGAAAAAACCCAACGAACACATATTGGAGTATATCTCACGTGTTAAGGACCTACGATTCGCTATTTTAGAAGAGGATAGGGAATAATACCGCTCTTACGCACGAAATCATCCTGAAGACCTAGACCACCTAACGCTAGATTCATTCATCGATGGCCTTCCGCCCCACATAAGGACAAGATTACTTCAACACCAATTCGAAACTCTCGACGAAGCTTTCGATCTTGCTGTTCTCGAAGATAAAAAGATTGATAGCGATCGTCTCAGATTTTCCGAACCGAAGGCTCCGAAACTAACATGTCAAATTTGCAATAAGATAGGACACGACGCACTATCCTGCCGAGGCAATCAAAGTATCACTTCACGACTTTCCGAGAGGTACCCTCCAGGCCGCGTAACGGGTTATGGCAGCCAAGCACCCAGCCCTCTGCTTCCCTACTGGGACAAAACTCGACCTCCTCCTCTTAGACCTACGGAAATAAGCATTTGTTCATACTGTAGAAAGCCTGGGCACCTGATCTCAGAATGTAGGAGACGTATATTTAATAGGAACGAAAGAAATGCCGGCACCTTCGAGGAACGCGGTCCGGGAAACGCTCCGCCCCTACGGTCAAACATGGATGCGCACCGTGGAACGGGCCTAACGGGAGCGCGTCCGATAATAACACTAACAAAGCCAAGAACGCCGGAACTAGAATCGCCACAGCATGGTTGAACACTAATGTCGAAGCACCGTCTGTAATGATCTCCTCCCCCGACTTCGAGACCACACCTGAATTAATGATCGATACTGGGTCCGAAGTAAATTTATTGAAAATCCAGACCGTCAAACGATCTCAAGAGATAGACGCAAAACACCAACTATTACTCAAGGGCATCTCTCCAGACCCCGTTCCCACGCTTGGCACAATCAGGATAACCCTTTTGGGAGACGACGTCACGTTCCACGTAGTCGAAAACGACTTTCCAATTAAGCCACAAGGAATATTAGGTACGGAATTCTTTATAAAACAGAATGTCTCGATACATTATTCCAAGAGGGAATTGGCCTTCCATGGAAACTTCATTCCATTCGTGAACAGGAACCAAGTCGTGCTACCCGCTAGGTCTAAAACAATTTCCTACGTCCACGTACCTAACCCAGATGTAGAAGAAGGATATTTGCCTTTGTTAAATTTAGGGCATGGGATTCACGCTGGTAACGCTCTTGTCCGTAATCAAGACGGGAGAGCATACTTACAAATAATAAATTCCAATGAAACAGAAAAAACGGTTGAAATACCCATTGTTGAATTAGAGGACTTCGAAACGATAATTCCAGAACCCAAACGCAAGCGACCAAAAGAGACTACGACACCCATAGGCATCACTCCCATCCACCCCCTAATTCAAAGCAAGTCCCCCTTAGCCCCGGATCCGTCGATCCACCATCTCGAGGCATCCGTGACGATGCACTCATTCTCACCCCCTGCGCTACACGCCAAATCAATCCTTCCCCTAAAATCCCAAGAGTCTCTAGCGGTTACGCCGGAACAGGAAGTACCGACGAATTTCGAAGAAACCCCTTCAGGGGCAGAGAGAATACAAAATTTAATCTCAGTGGAACATCTGAATCCAGAAGAAAAGCGCCATGTCCAAAATATTATAAGAAGATATCAGGACCTTTTCCATCTACCAGATGAGAAGTTGGGTCATACGAACGCCATCCAACACGGGATCCAGACAACGGACCCAGTGGCTGTCAATACCAAGCAATATCGTTTCCCTCCAGTACATAAGAAAGAAATCGACAAACAAGTACACAAGTTACTGGGAGATGAAATCATAAAGCCGTCATTATCGCCTTACAATTCACTCATCTGGATCGTGTCGAAGAAGCCAGGACCCGATGGAGAACTTTTATGGCGAATGGTAATTAATTTTAGGGAACTAAACAAAAAGACCGTTCCCGACGCATACCCCCTTCCAAATATCAATGAGATATTGGACCAATTAGGAGGAGCCAAGTACTTTTCCGTGTTTGATCTAGCCTCTGGTTTCCATCAAATACCCATGAAGCCCGACGATGCACCAAAGACAGCATTTTCTACACCACATGGACACTACGAGTTTGTAAGAATGCCATTTGGACTTTGTAATGCACCAGCGACTTTCCAGCGCTTAATGGATCACACGCTTACGGGACTTCAGGGCACAGAAATGTTTGTTTACTTGGACGATATCGTCCTTTACGCGAGTTCCCTCACGGAACATTTAATTAAATTTAAGAGACTCGCTCATCGCCTACGAGAGGCGAACCTTAAACTTCAACCTTCCAAATGTAAATTCCTACACAAGGAAGTAGCATATTTGGGACATATAATCACCGAGGAAGGGGTAAAACCCGATCAACTAAAGATTCAAGCTGTTCAAAACTACCCTGCACCTCGCACACCGAAAGGTATTAAAGAATTCCTTGGGTTAACGGGATATTATAGGAGGTTTATCCCAGAATTCTCTAAACTTGCTCGCCCGTTAACCCAATTGTTAAAGAAAGACGTAACATTTGAATGGAAACTGTCGCAGCAAACAGCTTTCGATCACTTAAAATCCGCATTGCAGAAGGAACCTATCCTACAATATCCGAATTTCGAACTGGAATTCCACGTCACTACTGACGCATCCGAATATGCCATAGGAGGCATATTAAGTCAGGCTATCACTGAAAAGGAGCTACCGATTGCTTACGCGTCCCGTCTCCTAAATAAAGCGGAAATTAATTACTCAACAATCGAAAAGGAACTCCTAGCAATTGTTTATTGTGTTAGGTACTTCCGTCCTTACCTTTATGGAAGGAAATTTATTTTATATACCGACCACCGACCCTTGATTTGGTTATACAAGGTAAAGGACCCAACGTCGCGCCTTGTTAGGTGGCGCCTAAAATTAGCCGAATACGAATATGAAATTCGCTACCAACCGGGAAAAAGTAACAAACTCGCTGACGCCTTATCCCGTAATCCACCTACCGTGGAAACATGCCCAATACGACCACGAGAGGAAGCTGATTATGACTGGGAGGAGCAGCCTCCACCTAAACGAGGCCCAGGGAGACCTCGGACCTCCAAGATACCCACCCCGACATCAGAAGTTACCAATAAAACCCGCCTAAGGACGGCGCCTACAAGGATTCAGCCGAGCCGATAGGTACGCAAGACTCCAACGCCTATAATAACGCCATCGGATACACCCTCATTAAACGTACCAGAACCGATGAGTAGCGTTGAAGAGGAAAATCAGGAACAAGAACAATCAAACACTCCTTACCAAATCATTTCGCCTCCGCAATCTCCAACACCACAAAAAGAGGACGACTCTGATTCCGAAGTAGGATCTAACGCTTCGTACGAATCGTCGTCAGACTCTGAATCATTGATAACCGAGCTGAATGATTCTCCGGAAGAAACGTACGAAGTGGACCCCGATAGAGATATCAGCATAACGCCATCAATTAGTCGGGACCCATTGTCCCTAAGAAAGGAAACGCTTGTTTTCTTTCTGAGCGCCGATGGAAAACCTTGCGACAACGGAGCTAAACAGTTGCAAGAATCGGGAGCGCTAATGATAACAAGCGAACTCACGTTAGGCCGGGCCCACGTAACTTATAATAAGGGACAAATTCTGGTCGGTCTGGTTATTAAAGAAACTCAAAATACACCCTTAACCACAATAACTTGGGACGAGACTATTTCCTCTTTTAAACACACAATGCGCGAGCTGATAATATATTCATTCAGCATAGCCAAAACGCCTAGTATTGATCACTTGAATTGGCAGGATATCATTATGGATATCCTCGAAGCCGTCAACGAAGAAGAAATTAGCGTCACCATATGTTTACAAATAGTCCGAATCCCAGAGGAATCGGAACGCCAAAACATTATTACGGAAAACCACGCGTCCGCTTTAGCCGGACATAAAGGAGTAACCAAGACGTACAACCGCATTCGACATTATTACTTTTGGAAAGGCATGAAGAAAGCCGTCGAAGATTATATTCGGAATTGCGTAGACTGTCAACGGAAGAAACTCGTCCGTGTTAAAACCAAACAACCGATGATCCTTACTGATACGCCGGGACGCGCCTTTGATAAAATAGCATTAGATATAGTAGGACCATTACCTACCACTAGAGAAGGAAATACTTATATATTAACGATGCAAGATTTACTAACAAAGTACTTCGTGTGCGTACCCCTTAAACAATCCACATCAATAAAAGTCGCAAATGCGTTTATAAAAAAATTTATCTGTCAATTCGGAGCTCCTAGAGCCATCCTCACCGACCAAGGATCAAATTTCACTAGTAAATTCATGAAAGCTATCGCGCAAAAATTTAAAATCGAACAATTTCGAACCACAGCCTTTCACCCACAGACTAACGGCTCTCTAGAGCGATCGCATCTCGTTTTAACAGAATATCTAAAAATGTTCATCGGTAGATACAGTGACTGGGATGAATGGACCGACATGGCCACATTCTCTTATAACACTAGCGTCCATGAGGGCACTGGTTACACTCCATACGAGTTAGTATTCGGGAAAATAGCCCGGGTACCCAGTCGAAAACGGATACCCGAAGATTTTGAAAATGAAACTTATAACAATTATCTTTCAAAATTAAATACGAGGGTGCAAGAACTTCAAACCGCTGCTGCGGACAAATTAAATCAGTCCAAACTCCGGTATAAGAAATATTATGATCGTCATATAAATGAAGAAACCTTCAAACCAGGCGACTCTATCTTCGTATTAATAGAACCAAAAAAGGGGAAGTTTGGAGATCAATACTCTGGTCCCTATACTATTTTAGAGGTAATCCCTTCACAAAACTTGAGAATCTCATGGAAGGGAAAAACAAAAATAATACACGCTAATAAAGCGCGCCTTGGTCGAATACGCGAGAACCCCGGTTGACCCCAATCATATTGTTGCGAGCACCCGATGGATTGGATCCATGGCCCGCTGGTGCTCGCGACGAAGACAACAGAAGGCAAGAAGAAGGCGATCGTATCGATCACCTGTCAAGCATTCATTCGAGAGCCAGCCGCCATTCCTAGCAGACGTTTCGATACACATTTCCTGACTGTATAGATTGTATTGAGTTGTATTAGTTGTTGTATTAGCCCTGTTCATGTTCTGTTGTTGTTGTACATTAAATTCCTATTACCATGAGCGCGAAACGTAACAATATATATATAAAAATATATATTGACACTGTGACTAATACAAATTAATATCACCATTTAGTTCATCAAGATCATCTCACCAATCATTTCATAAAATGCCACACAAAAGGGCCCACAGGCCAAACAAGCCCCAACAACATGGGGGAGGCAAACAAAGGCGCCTGTCCCACATACGGTGGACGAGGCGGGAAGCCTCCCAGGCGGGAAGGAGTCTATCACCCCTCCTCCCAAGGATCACCTCGAACGTGATCGTCAGGGAGGCTGAACCAATCCCGGAGGTGATAACCCTGGAGGACTCCCCCCCTCAAATGGACTGGGAGAAGTTCCAGGAGGCTGCCACCCCGCCGGCCCCGCAAACCTCCTATCAATCCTCACCCCCCCCCATTTCCCAATCCACCCCGAAATCCCTATCCCATCCACCATCCCTCCCTGTCCAGATGTGGTGGATATCCTGGACACGGGGTCAGCTACGAGGATCCCAGATCATAGGGAGCTGACGCCCGAGTTCCTGAGATGGTTCGATGACCTGTATCAAAGTGGTCAGGACCTCACCTTCATCCTGGACGACCTCACCTATCAAGAACTCTCCTATTCCTATCCCCCTTCCTAATCCCACATGATATTCCTTCCTTGTATATAGTTCCTCCTCCACCTCCTACTTTTAATTTAGTTTTATTAAATTAGATATAGTTTTCTTTCTTTTTTTTGTTTAGACCCCTTGGCCAGAAAATTCTGTTTTTATTTTAGTTCCTTTCCCCCTTTCGGCAAAACTCACAAAAGAGAGAAAGGAAAGCACGTTTCATAATCAATCCATCCCATCTTACATTCAAATAAATCCACCAAACCTTATTGTTAAGAAATGTACACATTTCTTCGCATAAGGGGGGAAGTGTGATATCCCACTATTTTTCGCGCGGTACTATTTAAACACCTTCGTATAAACCTCCAAGTCACTCCACCAAAGTCCTTCCAAATCAACAAATGCCCCTTTTCCCCAATCGCTGATCACCTCGATGATGTACCTTAGCGGTCCCCATCTCGAGATGGTCAGTACAAAACCTCCTTCGATTATTCGCCATACGAGGCACAAACTTCCCCCTCTTGCTAATTCTAAACAAGTCCCTCGCCCCAAAAACCCCTTAAATCGAGACCACGTCTCACCCCTTCTCTAAGACCCTACAAGTCAAGACCACGATCACCCCTTTCCCATTAAAACTCCAGAAATCCATCCGATGGGTTGAGCATATAATTCCCTATTCATAAAAACCCCGGAAATGTAATTGCGAAGAATATTTGGTGTACGTGACAGAAACGCGTCTAATAATTGACGCACCATTGTAAAAACCCCGGAAGTCCTACTGCGACTTATTTATTAAATATGTCAAGGCCTATACCGCGCGTACCCCCGCGACAATTATATAAATACGAGGGGACCGAGACAGAAGTCCTCTTTCGACGAAATCAACGCGCGAAAGGACTACCGAACGAAAGTTTACTTTTATCAGTGTTTAAACCTATCATCTCACCAATCATTGTAAGCCTTTATTATTACCATTTATTACTACGGCATATCACCATCATCCATATTTTGTATCATTATTCTTGTTGCTTCCATATTATTTTGAATTATTAACGCTTATTGCTTTATATATACATTTTTGTACTATTAACGCCTATTGCGTTCATACCTTTGTCTTATTAACGCATATTGCCGATGTCATTCTACTTTATTATCGTATATTGTATTTCATGTCCATACATATTTTGCTATTGTTCACCATTTATATAAATGTCATGTGCTAATGCTAAATGTCTAACGCATAATTATAAAACTTAACCAAAAATCACGATAACAGTACATAACGTGTTAAAAGTGCTTCAAATTGAATAAACGATTCCTGTTTAAATCACGCTTTGAATTATTGTGTGTATTCCGCGATCGCGAGGATTCCATACCCAAACCTAGCTGCCGCAACAGCTGATCTCGATTCCCGAACGCGAAAGAGCCTACAGTGTTTACCAACGTTCTTTTGCATAGCCCGCGTACAGTCGTATAATTAGACGGATTTCGCGGAAGTATTACGAGTAACTTCTTACGTGAATGCAACGGTAAATGCAATTTCTTAGTCAAAACAAATACAAAGTGCTCTAACGGGTGTCTCCCGGGTATATATTCGCCATTTAAGCCTTCCCTGGTCGATCAGCGTGCGGAAAACTTGCATTCTCGCCTGTGTTCCTTCTAAAAAACCTCAGCGTGCGGAAAACGTGCATTCTCGCCTGTGTTCCTTCTAAAAACCTCAGCGTGCGGAAAACGTGCATTCTCGCCTGAATTCCTTCAAACCCTCAGCATGCGGAAAACTTGCATTCTCGCCTGAAATCCTTCTAAAAACCTCAGCGTGCGGAAAACGTGCATTCTGGCCTGAGTTCCTTCAAACCCTCAGCGTGTGGAAAACTTGCATTCTCGCCTGAGTCCCTCCAAACCCTCAGCGTGCGGAAAACTTGCATTCTCGCCTGAGTCCCTCCAAAAACGATCAGCGTGCGGAAAACTTGCATTCTCGCCTGACAATTACCCCACGTGTCATCGTCCCTAAACCCCTCCACCCGGGACGTGACAGGTATGATGTTATTTAACTTTTTAAACTTGTATTTAATTTCAATTAGCATATGTGTTTTGAAGTCTGTACAACTAGCACAAAAACCAGTACCACAGAAAAAGCAGTAAATAAACAAGGCGTACAGATGAAATCCTATATTGATGGTACTAATCCATATGAATATTCGAAAATTAATGAAAATTTGATTAGTTATTTAATAACTAACAATTTAAACTTTGAAACAGTTCACTCAAATTATTTTCTTAAATTTGTTCAATATTTAAAGCCTAGTTATAAACCACCCAACTGCTGAAATGTTACTAAATAATATGCTGGATGAATTTCACTATAATTATGTTAAAAAGAGCACATCATTAGATTGCTATGGCGTTTTATTAGTTAGTGCTCAGGCACATAAAGATTTAGTCAGCATGGTTTTTAATAAGCCAGGTCATTACTTTTTCATTAAAATGAGTAAATACTGTGAACAGTTGAAACAGTTTAGTTTTGATTCTATTGTGATAGTGAAATCAAAATTTAATCAGGACATACATACAGTAATTTGTGATTCAGAATTTCCGTTGACATCTATTGTTTCAGATAATTGCATTAAATACTGGTATTTTGAATGTATGTCATTAACATTAAAAAAGTTAACTAAATCAATCTTTGATTCGATATTTTTAGAAAAGATAAAGGAATTACATAAAGAAATTGAAATACAAATTTTGAGAAAGATAACAAGTGAAATTATAACTATAAGTGATATTGACATTAATCACTATAATGATTGTTACAATTTTTTGGAACATTGCTTAAATAATATGAAAAATATGCGTCAACTTGCTGTTGATGAACCAAGTAAAGTTAAGCAGAACATTTGTTTAATACTGTTTGAGAATGATTTCGAAGTTCTGTTAAATGACGTGGCAAAAGTTATACAGTATATATGTAAAATTAACGATAAAATTGGACTGGAATACACACTGGCAGATGCTATAGAAAATTACTTTGATATAGGAATTATCATACAAAATGATTTATTCAAAACTTTAATTGCCGATAATTTGAAAGGGATTCTTACTCCTGTAGCTCTGACAAGCAATTATTTTCATCCTGTGTATCAAGGAAAAAATTTATGCATTTACATGAATATGAATTTTTAGTAAATGACTTTTTAGTCGATGAATTAAATGAAACCCCAGACAGCACACGACATCTTATAGACGTCCATTTTAAGTCTGTTTTACGTCTGAACGTCTGAATGTCCTGATTCGTGACAAAGACATCTTTAAGACGTCGTACGGACGTGTGAAAGACGTCTTTAAGATGTCTTTAAGACATCCACAAGACGTCTTCCAGACGTCTTTAACATGCTCATAAGACGTCTTAAAGATGTCTGTCATAAGACGTCTTAAAGATGTTTGTCAAAAGACATCTTAAAGACGTCGTAAAAAGCCATCCGAATGGCGTCCGTAAAAAGCAATCTTAAGGCAGGACCGGCGCAAGGATTTGCAAATTTTTGCACCATTTGTATGGAATATTAAACATATAGTAACGCAATTATCGTACATTTGTTTCGTCAATTTTTCTTTAATACAATTATATGACGGTGTGTGAAATGAGTCTAGAGGTCGAATGATGATTAGGTTAGATTGTAGAGCAGCACTTAGGGCGGTATTCTCAGTTGTTGCTTAAGCAAGCGCTTAAGCATGACTTAACAAAGTTCGCCTTATTCGAATAAGACGGTAATAGAAAGAGATGATTGTGAACTGGCGCTACGGAGTGGAGGTTCCTGATTAGTGTATGGAGAAGTTGAAGGATAAATTATAAGATATTCAGAGTAAAGTGGGTGAAGAGATACTTGTGAGCAAAATACGGAAGGAAAGGGACATAACAAACTGAAGAGGTAAAGAAAATCGATTGGTTGGATATAAATAAAGGGGGAGGAGAATAAAAGGAGGTTAAGCTGGACGCCGAGGTCCGCCCATGGGGCGGGGAGGGGGGGTGGAAGGCAATGTGGTGATGCAGGAGAGGGACAGTTGGAGGGTAATTAGAAAAGGAAATAGAGGAAGGATTGGGGGACGTAACGGAGTAAATGAAAGGAAGGTAGTGGAAAATTACGAAGAGGAATATATCAATCCAGGGGAACGGAAAGAAGAGGAACTGGTAAAGATGGAATGCAGCGCTGTACAGCAACAAATTCGTGAACCAACGGATAGGAACGGAGAAACAGTCTATACAACGCAAAAAGAAGGAAAGAGTAGTGGAAAAGTAGAAAGTGATTTAAGGAATAAGAAAAAGCGGAAAAATATAGATAGTGACGCAATTAAAAGTGAAAATAATAAAAAAGCAAAGGACAGAGGAGAAGTTTTGGACGAGGGAGGAAATGAAACGTCAACTGTAGTAGAAGAAAATATCTCGGTAAGTCGTGAAATCGGAATTACGTGGCAGACAAAGGAGAATCAAAAGATAGAAATATATGAATGTGATACGAAAAATGGTGATTATTTAGTCACAATAGAGCTCAATAAGAACAAGATGACAACAAGTAAGAAAAATAATTTGATTAAGATATATAAGATAATAATGGATGCAGGAATCCCGTTTCAGGACTTGAAGATGGTAGGCTTCAATAAGGCAGAAGTAAGGTATAAAAATAAACAGAACGCCAACGCAATGTTAGGAAAGGAAAAGCTCAAACCTGCCGATTATACTGCCTATGTTCCAAGGAGATGGATGTATAGGAGAGGAGTAATTCATGTGTGGGAAGGATCGATACAGGAGCTGGAGGATCATTTAGCGCCAAATCAGGGAATATACACCCTGGAAAGGCTGAAGAGAAGAAGACTAAGAGATGGAGAAGCTACATGGGAAGACAGCAAATCCATATTGATTAAGATGCAGGGAGAATCGCTCCCTACAAGATTATTGATTGGATACGGTCATGTTTGGTTGAACGTGCAACCATTTATTGAATCAGTTAAACAATGTTTTAAGTGTTTAGGATATGGTCATATACAGATGAAATGTAGGGCGAGGGAAAGAAAGTGCTTTGTGTGCACCAAGCCTTACCACGGGAGATGCACGGAAAACCCATATTGCATAAACTGCAAGGGAGAACATTTGAGTACAGCAAGGGAGTGTCCGGTTTTCCAACGAGAGTCAAGTATCAAAAAGATTATGGCATATAAGAATGTTACTTATAAAGTAGCAGAGAATGTAATAAGAAGAGAAGAAATGCTGTCCAAACATGGGGATATTAGAGAAAGAACGGGATATGAAGGGGAGGATGAAGACGATATAATGAAATATGAATTCCCTACTTTGAGGAATACAAAAAGGATAGAATACTGGGAGAAATTGGACTATCCAGTCCAAAAGGAGATTGATAAATGGAAGAATGCATGGGAACGTAACAAGAGTCATAGGAATTATGGAATCCAAGAACGTATAGGAAAAGAAGAAATACAAATTGATAATAGGAAACCGGAGCAAAACAAATGGGGCCATGGGAGCAAGAGATTAGTTAACACAGAGGAATATAAGGAAAAGCATAACATACAGGAGAAGAGACATAACAAAATTTCTGGAACCACAAATTACAACATAGGAAATAGAGATACAGGCAGACACAAGGAGGACAAAATATTACACTACATCCCAAGAATTCACAATTTAGTGAATGAGGAAGATATATACCCAGTAAGAGATGAACACCCAAGTAAATACAGTCAAAAAGTATCAGATAGACAGAGAACTGAGGAGGAAAAAATAAAAAAGAAATATAGAGACAGAGACAGAATGGAGAATCTTAAAAAACACGCGGAGGAGGAACTGTTAGAGGAGATTTTAGGATTAGTTAAGGAAAAAAACCTCATGCAAAAACTACAGAAAAGACTGAGCGAGAAAATGGAGAAAGCAATCGAAATAGAAGAAGAGGATTGGAATCAGACAATCACACAACCATATGAAATGACAATGAGGATGCCAAAAAAGGAGAAGAGATCAGAGCTGGAAGGGATACCTTCTAAGGAACATAAGGAAATTAAAGAACAAGGAGTGGAAGAGAGATATATAGATAACAACGAAACAAGAGTTAATCGAGTTAGGATAAGAGAGATATCCAAGGTTACAATAAAGATTAAGGAGGAAAAAGATTCAAACGAAGGAATGGAAGTCTTTGAGAAGAAAATAGAAACCGGAGGCGAGGAGGAGATAGGAGCTCCCATGGAAGTGGAAGAAGAGGAAAAGAATGGGGATGAGACCGACTTTGAAAGTGTAATAACTGAAGAATGGTTAGAAGAAGAGGATGAAGATTCCAAAAAGTCAGTAGGGGAAAGAGAAGAAAGAGGGGAACTACAAGACATCAAAGTAAAGGTTGAAAAGTAGCATTAGTACACAATACTGCATAGTGATAGCTGTAGGGATTGCAAATAGTCTTCATAGATTATAACAGATTTCTATTCTTCTATTTTTGTTATATTAGTATAACAACTTGTATAAGTAGGGATATTCAGAGATATTTATAACTTTATATAGTTTATACCACAAATAGTGTATAGGATACTATTAAGAGATAGTTAGGTAAACACCAGGGTATATAAATTTTCTTATTTGTTTTCTTTAGTCTATAAAAAAAAAGGCAAAAAGTTCAATAGGTAATAAGATGTCCACTTCGAATAATTTTAATAACAAGTTAAATTGTAGAAGACAGAGACATGGAGTGTCATGTAAAATAGCTATTTGGAATGCGAGGAGTGTTAGAAACAAAATAGTGGAATTAAAAGAAAAACTAGGGATTATGAAATTATAGGGATAACAGAGACATGGTTGACATCTAAGGACAATTTTAAAATAAAAGGTTACAACTGCTATAGAAAAGATAGAGAAGAAGGAATAAGAGGCGGGGGGATTAGTATAATGGTTAGAGAGGGTATCATAGCAAAGGTACGGGAAGATGTGTCATGGGTTAAAGATAAAACGGAAATATTAGCAATAACAGTTAAATTGGATGATAAAGATATTGATATTTTGGTAATATATAAACGTCCCAGTTATGTATTGAGAAAGGAGGAATGGAGAAAACTGTTTAAAAACAAAAGGAATAATACGGAAATGATAGATATGGGGGATTTTAACGCCAACAATAGGGAATGGAATTGCTACAAGGATGACAGTGATGGAGTATCGCTGGAAAAAATCATAAATGTACAATATATGTTTATAAAAAATGTACATACTACCTCAAGAACAGGATCAGGTAAATACAGACCGTCGAATATTGTTGAGGATAGAATGAAGGGAGGGGATCATCGGCTTGCGTGGCGAGGAGCGCGTGTTTCTCGCGTTCGACGCGGGCTCGGTGCAAAACTCGGTGATGTTTACAACGGAGCTGAGTGAGCCATCTCTGGGTGTCCCCGCTAATTACGGTGCCTCACTCAGCTCCTAATTACGTAATCTCGTCCCACGTGACTTCGTGGAATCCTTTGCAGGATTCCGGGAAGCGAGACTTCCGCCTTCTTCTCGCTTCGCGTACCCGAACGACGAGCACGTTTCGCGATCGCGCTGAGTTTTCTAGTACCGAACCGCGGCTTAGTTAAGTGACCAGATCGCTGGTGCAACTAATTAGATACGCCGAAATTAACTATTGTGAATATTGTATATACAGTGAAGTGTTTTATTAAATGATACATTGTGTGTTTTCTATAACTGTACATCTAACGATCAAATCCATTGTGTGACCCGTACACTACTTTAACTTCTAACGCTACATTTTTTGGTCCTTCGAGCCGGAGCTCCGCCTGTGCAGTTATCTCCGCCTGTGCAGTTAACAGTGAACAAGTGGTGAATCCTTGAAGTGGTTTTCGCACGTGCTCGGCCGTTGATCAAGATGGCTGACCTGATCGAGGAACAGAAGGACACCATCAGGAGAATCTCCAGAGTGGTGGAGAATTTAAAAAAAACAGGTGCAGCAAAAATTACCGAAGGGGCCGTGCGCGCGAGACTGGACGCGCTCGAGGACATGTGGTCAGATCTCAAGACCACGCACAGGAGTATCGTCAAGGCCGCTAAGGAGACCACTATACTCAAGGCAGACGTTTATTTTTCGAAAGATCTGTTTGATCAAGCGGAGGGTTCGTATTTGGAAGAACGGGGCTTATTATTGGACATTTTAAAACCAGTTGGACAATCATTACCTGTCGGAGGCACGAGTTCAAACGTAACGGTTGCTAGTGCCGAATCACGGTCACGCGCTGTTTTGCATCGAATCCCCTTGCCAGAATTCGACGGCCGGTATTGTGATTGGCCGTCCTTCCGTGACTTGTTTGTGTCGTTGATCGTGAAGGATTCGTCGCTCAGTGAGGTGGATCGGCTCCACTATCTGAAAACATGCCTCAAGGGTGAAGCCGCGGGACATTTGAAGAATTATACAACGACTGAGGACAACTTTGCCTTGGCATGGCAGGCTCTGCAGGATCGGTATCAGAATAAACGTAAGCTCGTGCGATCTCAACTTACCACGCTAACGAGTTTGGCTCCGGTGACTAAGGAATCGGCAGCCGAGCTGAAGCGACTACTGTATGATACAGTTGGCGTAGTCGGAGCGTTAAATAAACTCGGACGACCAATCACCAATGCTACGGACTGGTTGGTACACATTACTGTGGAACGACTGGATCGCCAGTCGCGGCGAGAGTGGGAATCGTCCCTGGGCACGTCCGATGAGGTGCCAACGTTCGATGAGTTGAAGGAGTTTCTGGCTAAACGGATTGACACCGTGGAGGCTCTTGAAGGTCAGCGAGATAGTGGGCAGTCGGAGACGAAGAAGATAAATGCGAAAGGTGTCCGTGTTCACCAAGTGTCCGCCTCGTCTAACCCTGCAAAGGATTGTAGCCTGTGTAAAGGGAAACATTACGTGGCTTTCTGTCCTACTTATCAAAAAAAGTCTCCAGCCGAAAGGCAAGCGGTCACTGAGTCACTGCATCTCTGCGTGAACTGCTTGGGGAAGCATCATTTCGACGCTTGCCAATCAACAAAGAAGTGCAGGATTTGTGATGAGAAACATCATACCTCTCTTCATGCTGTCTATCGCGCTATCGAGCAGCCAACGGTGCATCACGCCGCTCTGCAGGGTTTTCATTCCGACCGGGTGATTCTCAGTACCGCGAGAGTGAAATTACTGGATCCCAGTAGACCTGCTGAGCATGTGCGAGCACTCATCGATCCAGCGAGTGAAGTGTCGATCATCGCGGAAGCCCTAGTGCAACGATTGGGGCTCCGTCGTCGGGGTGCTCGAATACCCTTACTTGGGGTGGGCGGTGCTCGATCCCGCTCCACGAGAGGTTACACGACCGTCACGATTGCATCCCACTGCAATTCAGGCTGCCGTCACGAAGTGTCGGCGTTGATCTTGCCGGAACTCTCTGGATACGTACCACGGAAGTTCCCAGAAGAAAGGACGTGGCATCATTTGCAAGGTCTGTTACTTGCAGATCCATGGTTTCAAAGGAACGATGCGGTAGAGCTGCTCCTGGGTGCTGACGTCTACAACAAGATTCTACGTTGTGGGGTGCGGCTTGGAGGTCCCAACGCGCCAGTTGCCCAGGAGACCTGCCTGGGATGGGTCCTTAACGGGGGCATCAAGGACGATCCTAGTCACGCTGATCCGTCATCTGGCTCACCTTCTGTTCACCACTGCGCCGTGGATAAGGAGTTGGTAAGCGTTTTAAACAAATTTTGGGAGCAGGAAGAAATCTCCGTAGTTGTACCACCAACACCGGAGAATGAAGAGTGCGAGCGTCACTTCCTGAGGACGTACCTACGCGATGACGAGGGCCGCTTCGTGGTCAGCTTGCCCTTCAAGACACCTCCGAGCCTGGGCGATTCGCGGCGCGCCGCGTTGGGGACTCTGGAGGCCATGCAGCGTAAGTTTCGACAATCCTCGAAACTACAAGAAGCATATGAAGACTTCATGTCCGAGTACGAGTCGGCGGGACATATGGTTCGCGTTCCGAATTCAGGTGAGAGCCTCACCAGGGGCGCTGACTTCTATCTGCCGCACCATGGAGTTTGGAAGGACTCCAGCACGACCACTAAATTGAGAGTGGTCTTCAATGGATCGTTGAAGACCGACAACGGAAGGTCTCTCAATGAGTTCCTCCATACGGGACAGAATCTGCTCCCCCCTCTCGCAGAGGTGCTCCTCCGCTGGCGAAAGCACGCAGTCGCTTTCACGGCTGACGTCGCCAAAATGTACCGTCAGATTCGAGTACGGGAGGACGACTGGCGATGGCAAAAAATCCTGTGGCGCAGACATACTGGTGAGGCTCCGCAGGAGTATCACCTGTGCACGGTCACGTACGGTTTGGCATGCGCTCCATACCTAGCGATCCGATGCATCCACCAGCTGGCGACGGAGGAAGCCGAGAAGTTCCCAGAAGCTGCGAAGGTCATCCGTCGCGACGTGTATATGGACGACGTTCTCTCTGGAGGTTCCACACTAGCCGAGGCCCAGCAGCTCCAACGCGAGCTGTACGAGCTCCTTATGGCGGGCGGGTTCCCGCTCCGAAAATGGGCGTCCAATTCCCGTGAGCTGCTGAACGACATAGCCTCGAGCGACGCCGAGGCTCCTCGGAGCTGGACCACTTCGGAATCACACAGCGTGCTGGGTATCGAGTGGCTGCCTTCCTCTGACTGTTTTCAGGTTACGACCACGGTCACTTCCGACGCGGCAACTGCCACCAAGAGGACTGTGCTGAGCAAAACAGCCCAGTTGTTCGATCCTCTGGGTTGGCTGGCCCCCGTGACGATCGTAGCCAAGATCCTGATCCAGGAGCTGTGGCTACTGAAAAGCGATTGGGATACTCCGTTACCAGCACGAGAGGAACAACATTGGTCGCAGTTTGTGCGGGAACTACCTTCTCTAGCGGGCATCCAGATTCCACGCTGGCTAGGGTGGCTGCCCTCCAGCAGCATCGTGGAGGTGCATGGTTTCGCGGACGCATCAGAACGCGCCTATGCCGCGGTTATCTACCTCCGAGTCGTCGACGCAGCAGGCAATCCGCGAGCTACGTTGATAACCGCTAAAAGCAAGGTTGCTCCATTAAAACAGGTTTCCATACCCCGGCTGGAACTTTGCGCGGCGTGGCTGCTGACACGCCTGGCGGCCCATGTACTCACCGTCTTGGAGCTGGAGGACGTGGACGCTCATCTATGGAGCGACTCTATTGTGACCTTGGGATGGATCCGAGGACAGCCAACTAAATGGTCGACATATGTGGCCAACCGAGTGTCCTCAATTCAGCAGAAGTTGCCACTTGCAACGTGGCACCACGTCCCAGGAGCCGACAATCCTGCGGACTGTGCGTCCCGAGGGTTATCACCCGGACATCTCGCCGAGTTTTCCCTCTGGTGGACGGGACCGAGCTGGCTCAACTACCCCGACCGCTGGCCCAGGACGGAGGCGACAGTCCAGGAGACGACCTTGGAGCAGCGGACCCGGAGCTTCCACACTCAGCTTCCTGGGGAGGACCAGGTGAGCCTCTATATATCACGGTTCTCTAAGCTACGTCGTCTCTTCAGGGTAACCGCCTGGTGTTGGCGTTGGTTGCCCAAGTACAAGGGCACTCGATCAGCTCACCTCACATCGGACGAGATCCATGCGGTCCGAAGACGACTGGTCTTGCTGGTGCAGCGGCAGGCCTTTCTCAAGGAGATCAACAACCTGCAAAACAAGCAGGCTATATCGATAAAGAGTCGTCTACAGAAGTTAAGTCCTTTCCTGGACGAAGAAGGACTATTGAGGGTAGGAGGTCGTCTCCAAGGAGCTGCGCTGCCTTACGATCGGACTCATCCGCTCATTCTGCCGGACGACTCCCCCCTGGCAGTCCTGTGGGTGAGGGCAGCCCATCTACGATGTCTGCACGGAGGCGTCCAACTCACTCTGGCGACACTGCGACAGGAGTGCTGGATTCTGAGGGGTCGTCCGATGGTAAAGTCGTGTCTGCGGGAATGCGTTATCTGTTTTAGGTGGAAGCATCAACCTCCTGTACAGTTGATGGGGAATCTTCCCCGTGCACGCGTCGTTCCCTGCAGACCTTTCATTAGAGCTGGCGTCGATTACGCCGGGCCCATTCAGGTGCGTGCCGGACGGGGGCGTGGACAGAAATCGGTTAAAGGATACATTGCCTTATTTATCTGCCTTTCAACAAGGGCAGTTCATCTTGAGTTGGTGTCCGATGGCAGCTCAGAGACATTCCTGGCCGCGCTCAGGAGATTCGTAGCTCGACGGGGAATTTGTTCGGAAATATATAGTGATTGTGGTACCAATTTCGTGGGCGCCAATCGCGAGCTACGATCCCTCCTGCGCGCGGCCCTTCTTGATGGCCGCGATCTCCTCACAACCATTGCCGCTGAGGGCATCAAGTGGAAGTTCAATCCACCCGCTGCCCCTCACTTCGGCGGCTTGTGGGAGGCCGCGGTCAAGTCGGTCAAGCACCACCTCCGCCGACAGATCGGTGAGCAGAAGCTCACTTTCGAAGAATTGTCCACGCTTCTAGCCGGTATCGAAGCGTGTCTAAATTCCAGACCGCTGGAACCATTATCGGACGACCCTGAGGATCTCCAAGCGTTGACTCCCGGTCATTTTTTGATCGGAGGGCCCTTGATCGCCATTCCCGAACCTAGCTTGGAAGAGTTGCCGACGTCCAGACTGTCCCGATGGCAGTTAGTGCAACAAGTGCAACAGCATTTTTGGCGTCGGTGGTCGAAGGAGTACCTGAACACGCTGCAGACGCGAGGTAAATGGTGTCAGGTGCAACCCACACTTCAAAGGGGGACACTGTGCCTTCTAAAACAGGAACTTCTTCCACCGACGCGGTGGCCCTTAGCCCGAATCACTTCTGTGTATCCCGGTCCAGACGGACTCACACGAGTCGTTACGGTGAAAACCGCCAAAGCTGAGTTCACACGACCTATTAATAAGGTCATTCCATTGCCCACACCATCGGGGAGTAGTCTGGACGCTGCCCGATCTTACGATTAACGAAGCTAACCTCAAAATTTTGTAAACATGCGCTCACTCACCTTTAATGGTGAGATAAATGTCCGTCCTGTGTGTTCACGGTGGTGGGGTATTTTCTTTTATCCGGCGTTTCACTGCACTGTCTAACCTTGTACCGATATGCACTGTATATTATATCGGTATTGTTTTCTTGTAGAGAAATTTTTACATTTGCTGCGACACGGACAGCTATTGTGCTCACGGGGACGCCGATGACCCCCTCTCACGTCTGTTGCAGTCGATGGCCGCTATGGAATGTACGCACATTGAGAATCGAGGAGCACTCTAGTTTGTTCCCTATTTCGTCAAACTTCTTGACGAGGCGGGCGGGAAATGTTGAGGATAGAATGAAGGGAGGGGATCATCGGCTTGCCTGGCGAGGAGCGCGTGTTTCTCGCGTTCGACGCGGGCTCGGTGCAAAACTCGGTGATGTTTACAACGGAGCTGAGTGAGCCATCTCTGGGTGTCCCCGCTAATTACGGTGCCTCACTCAGCTCCTAATTACGTAATCTCGTCCCACGTGACTTCGTGGAATCCTTTGCAGGATTCCGGGAAGCGAGACTTCCGCCTTCTTCTCGCTTCGCGTACCCGAACGACGAGCACGTTTCGCGATCGCGCTGAGTTTTCTAGTACCGAACCGCGGCTTAGTTAAGTGACCAGATCGCTGGTGCAACTAATTAGATACGCCGAAATTAACTATTGTGAATATTGTATATACAGTGAAGTGTTTTATTAAATGATACATTGTGTGTTTTCTATAACTGTACATCTAACGATCAAATCCATTGTGTGACCCGTACACTACTTTAACTTCTAACGCTACAAATATCGATTTAATAATAACATCTTTCGGCATATTCCAAGACGCAGAAATTATAGAGGAAGGAGAAACTCTAGGTTCAGATCACCAAATAATAGGTATGTGTATATCAAAACGACTTATGAGAAGAGATAAGAAAATATTTACAACTAGAAAAGTCAAAGGAAATAAAATGAATTGGAAAGAATTCAAGAGGTATCAAATAAATAATGATGAAGAGCTAATGGAAAAAATAGGTGACAGCCACTCAACAGAAGATAAATGTAACACCCTGGAGAGATATATCATGGAAGCAGCAAAGGGAGCGGAAGTAAAGGAAGGCAAGGAGGGAAGGAAGGAGAGGAACAAGGGAAAACCGGATGAAGAAGGTAGGAAAAGAAATAGTCAGTTGCAATCACGATTGGCTCAGTACCCATGGTGGGATGAAGAATGCATAAGAGCTAATGAAGAGCGAAAAAAAGCTGTCAAAAAATTTGTGAAAAACCCTAACACGGACACCTGGCAAACATATAGGGAAACAGCAGGGGAGGTGAAAAAAGTAATAAAAGAAAAAGGAATAAGGCATGGGAGGTAATGTCCACGACAATCAATCATCACACACATAGTACGGAAATATGGAGAAAGGTTAAAAATTTACAGAGAGGTTTTGATAACAATTTTGCTAACAACAAAATATCTGCGGAGGAGAGAGAAACACTAGAAGATATAGAAATAGGGAAATTAATATTGCAGGAGAGTGGAGAATTGACTGAAACGAGGGGAATTGAAGGAGAGAGGATAGAATGGGATAAAAGAAGGGGAAATGAGGATATAACTGAAAGGGAGGTAATAGCAGCAATTGAAGCTTCAAATGGTAAATCTGCTCCGGGAGAGGATGGCATAGAATATAATATGCTGAAAAATCTGACCACAAACTGTGAAGAAATACTGAAAAAAACACTGAAGATTCCGGATAGCTGGAAGAGAGCAGTAGTGATATTTTTAGATAAACCATATAAGAAAGCTTTAAGACCCATCTCATTAACTTCATGTATGGGAAAAATCATGGAAAGAATAGTCACTAATAGATTAGTGGAATGGGCGGAAGAGAGGAATATCATGGACGAAACGCAAAACGGATTTAGGAAGGGAAGGGCAACAATAGATAATCTGATGATTTTAACCAATGATGTGAAATGAAGATTTGAAAGTAGGAGAGATACTCTGACAGCTTGTTTTGACATAAAAGCAGCCTACGATAACGTGAAACATGAGATTCTAATTAGGAAATTAAAGGAAAAGAAATGCCCGAGTAGAATAGTGGGGTATATAGAAAACTGGCTTACAAACAGAAAAATTACGTGTATAAGGAAATATAGTGACCCAGTTACTGGAAACCAAGGTAAAGGGTTGCCACAAGGAGCGATACTAAGCCCTATTTTGTAAAATATTTACACATCTGATATTACGGATAATATAAACAGACAGAGAGTTAATATATTACAATATGCACATGACATAGTGGTTTATACAACAGGTAATGCTGTAGAAATAAATGTGAGAACACTAGAAGAGGCGATCAATACGTTAATAACCAATCTTCAAGAAGTAAAACTTGATATAGCGGAGGAAAAAACAAATCTAATTAATTTTACAGTCAAAAGAAATACACGTGGGAGGGAGAAGTTAGTGATCAAGGTCAAAGAGAGAGAAATTAAGGAGGAGGATAACATAAAGTTTCTGGGCGTCACGCTGGATAAGAGATTAAGATTTGAAGATCATACAAGACAAATGATTTTAAAAGCGAAGAAGAGAATAACGATACTAAGGTACATTAGTCATATCAAAAAAGGAGCCAATCCAGAAACGATGATTATCTTGTATAAACCGCTAGTTAGATCAGTATTGGAGTACGCAATAACAATATATTATGACAGTCATAAAAACAGCATAAGGGAGAAGATTAAAAAAATACAAAACGCCGGGATACGAACAGCAATGGGGTACAGATTATCTACTCCCATCAATGTCATGATGACGGAGGCAGGAATTATGGATATGGAAAGTAGGAAGAAGTTACTCACACAGAGGTATTTAGCTAAACAAACATATAGAAACCGTAGCAGTCCGCTTGAAGCCATAGAAAGATATATGGATAGTAGGGGAACCGATATGGAGGAGGAGAGGGATGAGACAATCCAAGCCTGGAAGGAGACAAAAGATATAGAGGAAATAATGGAAAAAGAAGATGGAAACGAGGATTGGCGGTTGGAAGATAGAGAAGGGGAGGAAGAAGACGATATAGATATGGAAGAGATAATAGATTGGAAGACGGGAGAAAATACAAAAGATATGCCTAGAGGTAATACTAATATGATAGTAAAAGTCATCAAAAATAAGATGAACATTGACGAAGGTAAGGGGATTGAGATATATACGGATGGTTCTAAGATACAAAATGCTAGGGCAAACGGAATAGGAATAGTAATAAAAGATAATGAATCAAATACATGGAAGGAAATAGGGATAAGCATTAGTAATCAAGCTTCTATATACACAACCGAGATGGTAGCTATAGAAAATGCTATTCAAATAGCGAACACAGAATTTAATGAAAAAGATGTTATAATAATGACGGACTCTATGAGTGTCCTACGAGGATTGGTAGAGTACGGAATCTTCAAGAGAAAAAAGGAAAAGAAGGAAAAGAACACCAGGCTAGGAAGAATCAGGAGAAGCTTAATGGAACGGGAGAAAAATCACAAAATAGGACACAAGAAAAAAGAAATAAGGGCAGGGAAACTTCGAATAGCATGGATACCAGCTCACAAAGGTATAACAGGTAATGAGAAAGCGGACATAAAGGCCAAGGAATTAACAAGGGGTATTCCTGATAAGCAAGTTAAAATTCCGTTAGGGGATATAAGAGTGGCAATAGCAGACTGGGCATGGGGAGAATCAAATCAAAAAATGAAAATGGAAGGAAATGAGAAGGGGATAAAGTACTTTAATTTGAAAGCAAACAACATAGGCAAGAGGAAACCGTGGTTTAATGGACTACACAGTATGGAAAGAGGAACTATTACGACACTTAACAGGATAAGAGCTAACCATTATAATCTAGCTGAATCGCTATACAGAAAGGGAATGATAGGGTCGCCAAATTGTGAATGCGAGGAGGGAATTGAAGATATCAACCATGTTATATGGGATTGCAAAAAATATAGGAGTGAAAGAGAAGTACTTAAAGAAAATTTAAAAAAAAAGGGGGAAAGAAGGAGAAGATATCGTGGAGAGAATAAGTGAGAAAGAACCAGCAATAGGAAGAATGATAGTGGGGTTTCTCAACAAAATCGAACGCAATATTTAAAGAGTAGAAGGAAAAGTAGGAGATAGAAAAGATCAAAAGAACGTTTAGCTTGGAGAAAATGAAATGGGAAAACCGAGTAATAGTATTAATGCAAGTACAAATCGTTATAAGTATTGAAATAAGAGATAAAATAGGTAAGATGGACTGTAACAGAGTCTGAAAGGACAATCTTTAATTAAGGGGTACAAAGGGGTAGTGTAAGTGGTAATAGTAAATAAGATTTACAATTAGATATAAGATAATAATAAAACACTGTGATATGAATGCGAGTGATGATATGTATTTAAATATGTAAGTTACAGAGAATGGAATGTCTATTGTTCGTTGGGCTATATAGGGTTGTACCCTGAAATGCCATCTGTTAGTTTGTAAACTAAGAGAAAATAAAAAACCTAACCTAACCTATTCGAATAAGACGAGCATAAGACTTCATGTATTTTCAGTCCGAACTTAAGATTTGCTTAGCGAATAAGACGGTGCTTAAGGCTTGCTTAGCCAAGCAAATGCTTAAGCAAATCTTATATTATGTTCGGCAATTTCCGGAAAGTTACTAGCGTAGTACCCAATGAGAAATGGTTTTGAAAATGCGGCTTGCTGTGTTTGCGCGGGTATTCCCAGTTATTCCTCTTTACGCGCCTGTTATTGCAACGGGCATCCACGTGCTTTTTCTGAACCAAAAAATGGCAACGAAGTACTTGAAAAAACATTATAGCGACGTGGAGAAACATTTATTTGTGGAGATACTGAAGCAATACAGCAGCGTTATAGAACGGAAGAAAAATGATTCGAGTAGCCTAAGCGAGAAGGAAGAAGCTTGGGACAATATTTGCAAAGAATACAATGCTTCCCACATAATATCCGCTAAGGTAAGGGATTTGTTTATTTGGGCTATATTATATGATTTATATAAGAAAATAGCAATGAAACTATACCCGAACGTAAAGTATAATAAAGAATTGCAAAATATAGTTCAAAACAGTTCCATAGTGCGTGTTTTAAGAAAGGTATTTATTTTAAGAGGTGAAAGTGGCCAATTTTGAAGGAAAGAAAGACATTTATTTTTTTATAAGAACCTCCAAAGTTACTTATAGCGAATTCGGTAGGCACGCACTGGCACTGCACTGGTGCCAGAAAATAACTTGTTGGTTGTTTCTGATAGAAACGAAGAAACTCTATAAAAATCAACCAATCCAAGTCATTTTCTAGCACCAGTGCAGTGTTAGTGTAAGGTAGTGAATTCGTTATTAGGGTCATATTGACCCTTGGTCAGTGGTGGGTCCATATTTTACCTAACGTAGAAAACTGAATTCTTTATGTGTATAATAGGACGTATTAAATAGCTTAACTTTATTACGTTCATTTAATAAATTATTTTATACAATCCTTGCAGAGGTGCGAAGTGTTGCCTTCAAGGATGATGCTCTGCGAGGTGGTCCTCTGCAACGTTCTCCGGATCGAGGTGGTCCTCTGCAACGTTCTCCGGATCGAGGTGCTCCAGTGCGAAGTGTTGCCTTCAAGGATGATGCTCTGCGAGGTGGTCCTCTGCAACGTTCTCCCGCTCGAGGTGCTCCAGTGCGAAGTGTTGCCTTCAAGGATGATGCTCTGCGAGGTGGTCCTCTGCAACGTTCTCCGGGTCGAGGTGCTCCAGTGCGAAGTGTTGCCTTCAAGGATGATGCTCTGCGAGGTGGTCCTCTGCAACGTTAGTAGTAAGGTAAAGCGGTTTCCAACCCAGGTCCTCTGAGGGGAGCGCGGGGGCGGGGGGAAGTGAGGGCGCGCGGGGGAGCGCGGCGGAGGGAAACATGGGCGCGGGGCCTGCGGGGAGAGGAAAACCGGTTGCGCGCGCACGAGCCGCGGAGTGGGGGAAGCCGCGATGATGGAGGGGATCACTCCAGGCCGAGCCGCCGCGGAGACCGGACCCACCGCCGAAAGCTTTTTAGACGGAGGGAATGACCCCCGAGAACTTTTTCAGACCTAACCGGAGGGAGTGAATGACCCACCCCCAAATATTTTTCCAAACAATTATGTGACATGCGGCGCGAAGAACGAAATAGATTTATGCAGTGTCTACAAATCTTAGAATTAGGAGGCGAGGAGGAAGACGCGTAAATAAAATGGAGACAGAATATGTGTTTAAAAGTGATAATGTATTGTTACAAAAATATATAAAACTAAAATAGAAAAATAGAAAAATATAGAAAATAAAAAACTATTTTAAGTGGAAGGTGGCGAGGTGGAAGGTGGCGAGGGGGAAGGTGGCGAGGGGGGTGATGGTGGAGACGATGGTGGGGGCGCGGCCGCCGCAGGGCCCTCGACCGCAGTTCATATTGCCGCACCCGCGCGGCCTCATATGGTCGCAGCCGCGCAGCCCCATACGTGGGCGACGGTGCCTAGAACACACAGACACGTCAATATAATACTGACACATTAAACATAATAAACATGAAACAATGCAAAGTATTACATACCTGTGGAGGCGGCGACGGTGACGGCGGTGGGGACTGTGGTGGCGGCGACGCCTGCGGCGACGGCTGCGGCGATCCCCAATCGCTCGACCACGTGGGCGACGGCGGTGCCTGCGATGACGGCCCACGTGGTGGCGATGGGGGTGGTGATGAGGGTGGCGACGGTGTGAGCCCTAGACATAGAAACTCATGGTAAAATATTGATACGAACGCCTGATTTAAGAGCACCTGGTTTCAACAGTTAAACGCGATAAATGTCAAAATATTGTTATGTACATACCTCGCCACATCATCGAATCATATATGGAGGGTGGTTTCCAATACCCCATATTTTTTCGAATGAATTACTAACAAGTAACAACTGTACGTCTTTGACGTTTGAAGACAATTGGTCTCGCTGCATCTCCAGGCTCTAGCATGCAAACTCCTATCATGAAATCGAGAAGTGCGTAGCTTTGCAAAAGTGAGATGCTGTTGTTTTCACATTCATTTTCGCTGACCATCCTTTCCTTATTCACACGCATCTTCTTTCACTTCTTCTTTGACACATCATGCGACAAGACCACATCACTTTGAATATGTATCGAACGGGTATTGAACGTTTTAGAACGTATATCAAACGGATATTGAACGGCTTCGAACGTGCATTGAACGGGTATTGAACGGCTTTGATCGGATATTGAACGTCTATCATACCACTTTGATCGTGCATCGAACGGCTTTGATCGGGTATCGAACGTGTATCGAACGACTTCTGCATAAGTATCGTCTTAATCTAGCGCACATCAAACGCATGGGGTTGGGTTGGGTGAGGGTGAAGAAAATTATACGCATTAAAAAATTGATTATATTTTATTTATAAATTTCCCTGGTGTTTAGACCACCAGTTGAATATTTTAAATACATTTTGCATGGCACAGTGTTTCACATGTCTACCACATCGCAGAGTATTAACTACATTTAGCTTATTTAGAGATTTGATATCCTCGTAGTCAATGTCCAGCGTCTCGATGACCGCGTCTGCTCTCGTACTTTCATCGAGGAAATCCGCAAGCCAGTCGCGTTTCTGCAACCCTTTAACATATACGACATGGCACGTGTCATCCTCTTCTTCATCGATCGCATCAGCTACAGCTTTCGAAATTAGCCGTTTAGCCATACTGTATGGAACTTCTCCATCGTCCCACCGTAACCCATGATGTTTCGCCGTTAACCAGCGGATGCTTGATTTGTCAGATTTCGAAAGAAGATAATGCGGCATCGAACTCCCAAAAATATAGTGCGAGAGAATTGTTCCCATTCGTAGGACAGCCACTTCCTTGACGATAAATCTTCCATCAACGATGAACCCTTGCATGTCAACGAACGTTGGTACAACCATTATCGATACAATTTGGGGGTCCACTCGCTTCCAAGACAGATGAGAGAATGCAGTCTTTCTCGTAAAACATCTCGATTTTCACGATTAAATTTTTTTGCGAATTTAGTACAGGAGAGGGCGGGCAAGTAGCGTGGTAATTTAATTTATTTTGCGCACCATGTTTGTCAATGGATTGTATTCAACCACTCGATCGTGTAGAATCAGACAGTAGGCTGTAGTATTTGCAGGCACATTCTCTTTACACTCGAATTCTATGCGCACATCCACGGTGCCATTCTTAATCGACTCATTTTGTCGCGAGCAATCAATTACCATGAGGGGGCCAAACTGTAAAAATTCAGCCACGGTGAATAATGCCTCGTTGCAACTATACCCATAATATGATTTACGGAATTGTGTGTACATGTGATACAAGATGGCGTGCTTATTCTTGTCAAAGTCCAAGTTCAGGTCATCATATGGGTAAAATTCCGAGTTGAGAAAAAGTTTTACATTGGCCAATTTGCAGTTGTTGAACATAGTAACGTCTTCACTCATCACATTTCTTCGACCAGTCTGTAGAGCAAGGATCACGCATTGCGGCTTCTCCAGCTGTGCAGATGCCTTCACGGCCCACGAATGCTTGGTCGTGCTCTGTAAGAGAGGATACTCGTACAGATCCCACGATTGAAAACAAATGCTCAGGTTTTGTCCACGTTCCAAAGTATGTAGCAACGATAGCTTATTAACGTCATTTAACGTCACATGGGGCATCCGCCATTGTAGTTTAACCAATTCAATTTCTGGTTCCAACATCGGCGATCCTATCAGAGCATTGTTGTCGTTGCGCGATCGTATTAAAATCAATTCGTGACGCGCATTAATAATTATGCGTTTGTAGTCCTCACAAAATCCCAGCAAATATTTGAGTGGGATGCAAAAATTGAAATGACCTTTCACTATTGGCCCTTCGCGCCGTTTCAAGCCCCATCCGACATTCTCCATATTTTTGTCTTCGCCAGATGTCAGCGATACATAGTTTTTAAGCGTGCTAGTTATTCCAACGTTTCTGCTGCGATCAATCTCCACGCCATTCAGCTCGTATCGAATCTCATCGAATAAGAACGCCATGCAATTATTTCCCAACGTCACCGTTAATGCATCTTTTGGCTTATTTATCTTCAATTTCCCCTCCACATAGAGAAAACTTTCACACGGCAATGAGTATAAATCCTGCTGTTGTATCGGTATTTTTATCTCATCGCTGTATCCAAACGTCGTGTTGACGTATGGGTTGTATGTGTGAGTCTGAAGCTTGACGATGCGGTCATCAAACGTCGGCTTCCCTCCAATACTTAGAATGTCAGCCATTTTTCAACCTAAATGCGCACAATGAATCCCAATGATTTCAAAAATGCAATGTTCGCAGCACTGAGCCTCTTCTTTTTAGCGTGATCGGAGCTGTTGCAGTTGTTGTAAACAATTTCACTTGGAAGAAACGGGTTTCTAGAGTCGTTCAATACAAGCATCTCTTTCGTTCGCACCACATGTATTATCGTCGTCGCCGTCGTACGTGCAATCTGATGGTAATCTCTTCACCTCGAAAATCGAGCAACCGTCCGTTTTGATCCATAACGCGTATCGTTAGATCTGTAATGATCCGTGCGGTGATTGGAAGGTAAATGATCTGCGCGGGCGTTTCCGATATCTTATATCCTGGTGGAACTCTCGGAGAAAATTCATGTATCGTATGGACACGCCTCCCACTGTTGTACGCGCCAGCGGTCACGCTACATTCTATACGAACAATGTTCACGTTCATGATATTAATTGGATCGTCCGATTCGTGCCACCGTCCTGGTTCTAATACCCGATTCGTCGAGAATCCCAATAGCGATCCAATGTTATTAGGCTTTGTAAAATCTACGGTGAACCGACAGTACAGTTCGCTTTTCATGGTGTTGTTGTTGGGACGCAACACTATTGGATACGCATCGTTGTCACTGTCATCGGTACCGTCGAGATTTTGAGGATACCGCTCGAGTAATCGCTGCTTCAAATACTTGGCAATGGCGTCTAGTTCGTAGGAGCCGTGGGGAATCGTAATGTATTCAGGAGTGGTGTCGACGCTGTTGCTGATGTCATAGTTTACGGTGAAGTAGAATTTATCATTGCTCGAGTCGATGTTCGGTATTGTATGATAAGTTTCAAAGGTTGTTAGACCAAGCTCGTAATCATCGTCACTCAAATCTATGGGTGGAAAGTAGCTCACCGCGAGGGTGCTACTCTTGCCGGTTAGAGTGAATGTTAACGACATATTCCGAACTGTACGGCTCGATTAGTACTGAATCAGAGTGGCGGGAAGTCAATCCTTAAATTTGGTACCGATCGTTTGTAGAAAGCGTAGACATAGTTGTCCACAATTGCTCTGATTGTACTTCTGATAAGACGTTCCATTGTATTCAATTTTCACAGCATCCTTATCCAGATATTTTACCAATTCCTTGGGCGGTCGAAGATTTCCAAAGCTGTCGAAATATATAGCTCGACACCCTCTCTTCGCATATGCCACCCAATGAGTCCCCGACCCCTCGACATTGTTCAAATTTACAATACCGCTCTCGTTTCGACGTACTCCTCCGACTGGTAGCGCGTTTCGCATAAAAACACCTCTAAAGAATGGAATACGCATACGTTTTGCCAACTCCTCCAATTGTGCATCGGTAGTTACACCCGCGGGCATTTTTATTTTCTTTTCGACGTTTTTTTTTCGTTTCGATATTCCCTGTCCACGCTTGTATGGTGCGAGATAAAGTCCGCGACCTTCCATGGAGCGATTATGACGTTGCATTTCCTGCAGCTGATGTTGCGCCGCCTTATTATCGTTTACCGCCTTGGCGATCCCCGCCGCTCCACCAGCTAATGATCCGAGAACACCTAGCAGCGGGAGAAGTGGTAATATACCACCCCGTTTTGCCACCGGTAGAATCCGCTTTTTCGGCGCTCTCTTTGGAGTACTTTTGCGGGGTTTTGTTTTCATCCCCATTCCGATTTTCGTCTTGGCTTTCATAGCTGCCCAAACAGCTGTAGCAGCACCTCTTTCACCCAGAGTCGAGTCTCGCGCAACGATGCGTTTTCGCGCTTTGTCAGCGAGAACTTTATCTGCCGCGTGCCTTTCGCCGAGGTCGTTGCTGCGCGAATACGCAATATCGTGTTCGCGACACGCCGCGTCCAACGGATTGATGCCTTGATCCCCTCTAGCCAATCGTTTTGCCAGATGTGTTCCTGGACCGCAAAACTGGTATCCCGGAATATGTAATTCGATAGGTAGCGCGTTTATCGCTCGATTTAACAAACCACAGCCTTTCTTTACTCTCGTCGGCGACATTCGCTACAGTTTTTAATCAATGGTGCTGGACCGTCGATATGCGTTCGCTGCCAAGGACGATTATAATGCTCCAGACACCGACGATACTGCCGAACCTCAGAATCGGCTTTTATGTGCTCGGGGAGTCTGTCCCACAACTGATCAATGTGTCTCCCAAACTCTCGGAGTAGAATAATCTTTGGTATATATTTCAACTGCTCAGAGGTTAGGTCTCGAATATCGCAATTATCCGACAGGATCAGAAGCATTTTGAATTCTGAGCTGTTTTGAGTCGATGCGCACCTATAAATAGGGCGCTTCGACGTATCAAAATCATTTTTCACAGTTTGCGGAGAGGATGCGATTCGTGCGACAACCTGTAACGATACGCGTGACAAATTTTGACGATAAATCACGAGTGATGTCTTCGAAAACAAGACGCAGACATGGTAACATGCTAACAAACACTATACGCTGCCTTGTTTGTGGCCCATCAAATTGCGGAAAGACAAACGTGTTGGTGAGCTTGTTGGAAAGTCCTCAAGGCGTCCGCTTCGAGAACGTGTACGTGTACTCCAAGTCGTTGCAACAGCCGAAATATCAGTATTTGGAGAATTTATTGACTCCGATAGATGAAATTGGCTACTTTACGTTTTCGAATAACAGTGACGTCATCCCACCGTGCGAATCGCTTCCGAATTCTATTTTCATCTTTGATGACGTGGCATGCGACAAGCAAGATACGATAAGGGAATACTTTGCAATGGGGCGCCACTCGAACGTTGACTGCTTCTATCTCTGTCAGACGTATGCAAAGATACCCAAACATCTTATCCGCGAGAATGCCAATCTGTTGATTCTGTTTAAGCAGGATGGTACCAACTTGAAACATGTGTACCCACGATCACGTAAACACTGACATGTCTCACGAGGATTTCTGCGCTTTGTGTCGTAATTGTTGGCAACGAGAGTATGATTTCATAGTAATAGACAAGGATAGCGCGATGTCCAATGGACGTTACAGAAAGGGATTTAACGAGTTTGCCATACCGTGAGACGGTCAATTGTCGTCAACACGTCGGTGGGAAAGCAACATCAGCGGTACAATGATGATTGATATCGATACTCTGGAGATTAAGGATCGCGAGAGAATAGCGAAGGAAATTGCAAAAACTAGCGAATCCATTCGCAAGAAACATCAGGCTTTGAAGACAGGCAAGATGGAGGAAGATGTCGCGTTGGAGAGATACTTCAAACCTATCGTCGAACCCTTAAAACATATTGTGGAAAATACCTCAGCGACAGAAGCTAGCACATCACCACCGATGAGCATAGACGTTGAAGGGAATGAAACATTAACGCCTAAAAAAATCCATCCGAAAGGGAACACATCGCGCAAGACAAAGAGGAAACGGCACATGTCGTCTGAATATTCACCCATAACCTCAACACCAGTTCAATCGAAGCATAAACGACGGAATGCTACATCAAACGAGTCTCCCGTTCCTCACACACCAATAAGTACATTTCCCAGTGTACAATCGCTCGCAACTATTGATGACGACGTTTTCGAAACTAGTCCCAATGAGTCGTTTGTAACATCTATCAGACAGCAACTTCAAACATCCGAGGGACAAGAAACGTTTCGCAGTCATTTCGGTCCGCTGGGGCAAAAATACATGAGCGCGATCCTAAGTGGTGATAAGGATACAACAATGGACTATGTGTACGGTGTATACTTTGGCAATAGTGGAACGATGCTTGGGGATAAGGCTTTCGATATAGACAAGGATGATAATATAATCATAGATGGTGTAAGATACGGAGGAACATCCGGTCTTTACGAACTGATTTTCAAGAGAATTCCCAATGATGCTATATACACCGATGCTGATAAACAAAAATACAAAAGTATACTGCTGGCGACGAATGCCCACAGACGCGGTCATGGTGCTAAAAATCCCATATTGAGCAACAAGGGATACAAGTACAGACATGTAATTGCACCGCTAATCCCACGCGCATCAGTCAATAAAGCAGGGAAAGGTCTTAGGACACCACGAGCCATGGTGGTAAACGATAACAAGATCGATTACGTACACTGGGACGATCCCAACGAGCTGGTGGATCGATTGCGTTTGCTGGAAGCGTCACGTCAGGCGGGTAACAACTCTCATGATCCCGAAATTCTATCGATTGTCGAGGAACTACGCGAGGTAGGCCTCATTATATAAATTAAGCCGCACGCCAATGATGTGCACTGTATGCATCGAGATGCCGATCAACAAATTTGGGGTATCGCTCGAGAAGAGTGGAGCAGCTAGAATGGACTATTACAAATGGAGTGGTTTGCTTCGAAATTACATGCGAGATAACGCTCTTTGCGTGGTTGGTGCCGACTTTGATGCAAAATCATGCAAGATACGACGCGTAGCTCAACCGGTGGCTGACACCGATGCCGTCAATAAACTATACATGGAAAAGAACATTAAACTTTTGAGAGAGCGGCAGGAAGAATTAGAGAGGAAACTGATCGCGTTTCAAAGAGATATGCTGACGCTGCAAAACAGCGTTCAAAAGATATCGCAGGCGTCGAATTCTATCCCGCAGCAGCGCTGCGAAGGAGAATCATGCGAGGCGGATGAACTTGCCCCTGGGCCGATTGGGAGCACTTAATGAACGTGCCCGATTCGTGTCAAAGACACCTCTGCGATCAAACATGCAGCCATTATCGAAATCCAAGAGTAAAGAAAACCACGGCCACAAGAAGCTACAACTCGTTGAGGAATTGCATGCTCCAGCTCGAAGACATTTTCCGCGGAGGCTTGTCATAGTGCATGGATACGATGATCTGTAGCAAGCTGACATTGTAGAAATGCGTCCATACTCACGATTCAACCAGGGTCACCACTACATACTCACCGTCATCGATGTGTTGAGCAAGTATGCATGGGCGTTGCCGCTCAAGACTAAAAGTGGCGCTGAGGTGACTAAAGCATTTGCAAAGATATTTAGAGATCGATATCCGAAAAATTTGCAAACCGATCAAGGAAAAGAATTTTACAACGCTGATGTGCAGAAACTCTTGGCAAAGCATAACATTAATCATTATTCGACGTATTCTGTGATGAAGGCCTCCGTCGTAGAACGTTTCAATCGAACTTTGAAAAACAATATGTGGAAACTGTTTATGCTCAATGGAACCTATAGATGGACCGATGCGCTACCAAGTCTATTCGCAGAGTATAACGCACGAAAACATAGAACCATCGGAATGCGTCCTTGCGATGTTACCCCTGCGATCGCCGATAAGCTGCTAGCCACCGTATACAGCAACATAAAGATCGCTGCTCCAGCGAGATTCAAGTTGGGCGAGTTTGTGCGCGTGAGCAAATTTAAAACCATATTCGATAAAGGCTATACGCCGAATTGGACAACGGAGGTGTTCAAGATAGTCAAAGTACAAGCAACTAATCCCGCAACGTATCTGCTGGTCGATTCCTGTGGAAAACCTGTTGCCGGAGGATTCTATGAACACGAGCTGCAACGCGTCCCCGATCCTGATGTGTATCTAGTGGAAAAAGTCTTACGTAGGAAGGGGGATAAGGTGTACGTCAAGTGGTTGGGATTTGATAAATCACACAATTCTTGGATAAATAAAAATAATGTATTGTAGCATAATAATACATGGTTCAATAAATACAATGATACATATATATGTGTGAACAATTTTTTATACATTAATTCCACCATTTATATTTTACACAATAAATAGAATAAACACAATAATAATTTTTTATACATTCTCAAATAATTTTATATTATACAATATGTTAGAACAAACAATCAAAGTTCAAATGTGGCGCGATTGTATGTTTATAAGAGTGCGTGCGAGTCACTCAATTTGAGTCGTGTGGTAGGTTATGAATTTCCGGTGAGAGATCGAGTGATCGATAGATACGGTCTTCCGTTTTAGTAGATCGTAGCGAAGTACCTTGACGAGCGCACGTGGAAATAGATAAGTGTTAAAACCTCAAGTAAAGACTTATTTTCGTTGTCTTAATTCTAACCAGATTAAGTTGTCTTTAATAAAGGCACATTTATAAACAAATAAACTTTCTTTATTCCACATCACTGTGACGAAAGTAAAATTTAATAACCCAACAGGTTATGGGCCCAGTGGCCACGTGGTGTGACGAAAAGAAAGTCGAGTAAAACTTAAAATATTGAGATCAAATAGAAGGTTCATTTAATAAGATAAACAGTTTAGTGAAAGTAAAAACATGTGTGCTGCAGTAAATGATCGAGGCTTCTTGGAAAGCATTGATAAATTAAAGGATGCCGATGGATATCAGTTGTGGAAATTCCAGATTGAGATTCACCTAGATGCAGCGAATCTTCTAAATGTTATTAAAAATGCACCTGCTGAGGGAGTAATCCAAACAGAAGATTGGAAACAAAAAGATGCGAAGGCAAAAAGAATTTTGGTGAGTACGTTAGAGAGACAATCATTAGTCCATATAATAACGTGCAAATCGGCATATGAAATGTGGCATAAGTTACAAAATATTTATGAAAGAGATACACAGCATCAAAAATGCACACTTATGCAAGAGTTCTTTGAGTATAGAAAGAAAAGTAACTCAGACATGGCAACTTTCATATCCGATCTGAAAAATATTGCAGTCAAACTTAAGAGCCTTGGTGAAGAAATAAATGAATCAATGATAGTATCTAAGATTTTAACAGCCATCCCAGAAAGCTATCGCTACTTCATAAGTGCATGGGAGTCGACGCCTGTTGAGGAGAGAACGTTAACAAATTTAACTGCAAGACTTTTAGTCGAGGAGGCAAGAAATTGCTTAGAAAGAGAAGAAGTGGTTGCATTTGAGACAGAAGAGAAAAGGAGTTACCAAAGGAATAAAAAGATTCATTCGACACATGTGGGTAAGAAATCTGAAAGTAAAAAAGGTAACAATTTTAAATGTTTTAACTGTCAAAAAATGGGGCACATGGCAAGAGATTGCAAGACTGATGTTCAAAAATTTTGCAAGATATGCAAAAAGGATAATCATTTTGAGAAAGATTGTTTTTTCAAGAACAAAAAGGGTAATACAACGAAAGAAGAAACTCCTAAAGTAGCTTTCTTGACGAGTGCCGCTACAGATAAATGGATAATAGATTCAGGTTCAACTTCACACATGAGGAATAATCTGAGGAAACTAAAAGAAGCACGTGAAATAAAAACAAAAGTTAACGTAGCAAGTCAAGAAGGGGCAATGACAGCAAAGAAAATAGGAATAGTTGAATTAGGTAAATGTACATTAAATGATGTATTGTATGTACCAGAGTTAAGAGGAAATCTCATATCAGTAAGTGCAATAGACAAACGAGGAGGAACGGTGGAATTTCATAAAGGCACAGTAAAGATAAGAAAAAACGAAGACATCATTCTCCAAGGAAGAAGAAATGACACAGGATTATACACCATTGAAGATACAGAAGCTGAGGAAAAGGCATTGGTAACTGCAAGAGAACCCTCTGTAAAATTATGGCACCAAAGATTAGGTCACCTGAGCTCGAGTAATATTATCAAATTACTAGATCTATCAGAAGGAATAAAATTAACCAAAAAGGAGATATTAGAGCAATTGAAAAGTTGTGGTAAATGCATACAGGCGAACCACAAGAGGATGCCATTCAATGGTTACAGAAAAAGGGCAACCCAACCGATGGAGATTATACACACAGACGTCTGTGGACCAATAACTCCGTCGACATGGGACAGATGCAGATATTTCATCACTTTCATTGATGATTATACTAATTATGTGGTAGTATATCTCCTGGAAACGAAAGAAGAAGTTTTTGCAAGAGTGAAAGAATTCATACTACAAGCTGAAGTAAAATGGGATAAAAAGGTGAAGGAAATTAGATGTGCAATGGCACGGAATACACATGCAATAAATTAAAAATATGGTGCAAAGAAAGAGGTATAGTAATAGATTATACTCCACCATACACCCCACAGTTAAATGGAAAAGCAGAGAGGCTCAACAGAACATTAATAGAAAAGGTAAGAGCAATGATGGAGCATGAAGATAAAACATTGTGGGGAGAAGCAGTAAGAGTTGCAGCATATCTACACAATCGAAGCCCGACAAAAACAAACACAAAAACAGCGTACGAGTTATGGAATCAGGAAAAACCTAACCTAAAACATTTAAGAGTCTTTGGATGTACTGCATACTCCAAGGAACTAGGACAACTGAAAAAGTTGGATGATAGGAGCCGAATGGTAAAGTTTGTGGGCTACGCACCAGTTGGATATAGATTGTGGGACTCAACACGAAGAAAGATTATCGTCTCGAGGGAAGTAATATTTCAAGAAGAACGTAAGTCAAATGTAGAAGAAAAATGCAATCAAAAGGATGAGCTAGATACTGACAAAGAGACACAGATAAGAATAGAATATGAAGAGGATGAAGAAGAAGAAGAGAGGACCATAAGAGAAGATGAAAATAACATAGAAATAGAAGATGATCAGCTGACAGGCGATGAACAAGACAGAACAATTATAGAGGCATCTGTCAATTCATCACTGAATCAAGAAGAGAATATAGAAAGTGAAGCAGAAGAAAATAGAATAGAAGAAAGAACAGAAGAGGAATTAAGAAAGTCTACTAGAAAGAAAAAGTTTCCTGATAAATACAATGATTTTGTTTTCTTAACATATGAAGAAGTCATGAGAAGTGAAAAAAAGGAGAAATGGTTGAAAGCCATACAAGATGAAAAGGATTCGTTGAAGAAAAATGACACATGGCAATCAGTAAATGAAGAAGAAGCAAGGGACAAGAGATGTTTAACTAGTAAATGGGTTTTTCAAGTTAAGGATCAAGGAAAATGTAAAGCCAGATTGGTAGCAAGAGGTTTTGAGCAAAAAGCAGACATAGACTACGAGATCTTGTATAGCCCAGTGGTTAACAGTGCAACGTTAAGAATTTTATTTGCAGTTGCAGTACAAAAGGGATGGGACTTTATCAAATTTGATGTGAAAACAGCATTCCTTTACGGAGAATTAAAAGAGGAAATATACATAAAATTACCGGAAGGATTCGAGGAAGAGAAGAATAAGATCTGTAAATTGAAGAAGGCGCTTTATGGTCTTAAACAAGCTTCGTACTGCTGGAATACAAAATTTACGGAAACTTTAAAGAAACATGGATTTAGACAACTTGATACCGAAAAATGTATTTTCAAGAGAGAAAAAAATTCAGCAGTCTTGGCGATCCATGTAGACGATGGAATCCTGTTCGGCAAAAACAAACAGGAGCTAGAAAGTCTAGTTCGAAAACTGGAAAATTACTTTGATATAACTTTAGATAATAATCCAAATATTTTTCTAGGTCTCGAAATTGAGAGAGGAGAGGGACAGTCCATTAAATTGAAACAAGCCAAATATTTAGACAGGGTTTTAGAGACATACAACATGGGAGAAGCAAAAGCCGTGGACACACCCATTTTGGCTAACACCAAAGAGGAAGGAGAAGGAAAGGGGACAACATTTCCTTACAGAGAAGCCATAGGAAGTCTTCTGTACCTGACAACTAAGACGCGACCTGATATCACCTATGCGGTTATGTATAAAAGTAGGAAAGTAGAAAACCCGGTAGAGACTGATGTATCTAGTATTAAGAGAATAATGAGATATTTACAAGGAACTAGGAATCTAGGAATAGTTTATAAAAGAAATAATATAAATGTACTCAGAGGTTATTGCGATGCAGACTATGCAGGTGATGTAATAAGTAGGAAAAGCACTTCAGGGCATATGATAGAATTTTGTGGTAGTCTTATAAGCTGGGCATCACGAAAGCAGCCCATTGTAGCGTTATCAAGTACTGAAGCAGAGTTTATTTCCGCCGCTGAATGTTGCAAAGAATTGCTTTATTTAAAAAGTTTTATAGAAGAACTAATAGACAAAAATGTACAAGCAGAAATGCACATAGATAATCAGAGCGCGATTAAACTTATTAGTACAGGAATCTTGAATAGAAGATCTAAGCATATAGATGTTCGTTATCGTTTTATAGAGGAAAAAGTTAGAGAAAACAACATTAGATTGATTTATTGTAACACTAACGAGCAAGTTGCAGATATATTTACTGTTATGCCGTGAGGAAGGAAGGATGGGTTTTCTCTCAAGAAGTGGTCCTTCTTCTTCTTTGTAACACGAAGTTTTATTTGAAATAGGCCTTTAACGGAATACAAGAAAACAGTTCCACAGGGATGACACGTCTTGACACTACTGCTCGTGATTTTGAAGTGACCCCGCTTGACGAGGAGGTTCCTTATATATTACTTTTTGTATACAGGTTTTTAGACCTTATTCCTAGATGTGTCACTGGACACGTAAACTTAGTATCGCTATTGACTCCAAATATTAGAGTCATCGTTTGGCAAAAAGGGCGAAGATAATGGTGAATCAGTCTTTCGTGAGTCAGGCTTATCGCGAGGGATGATGCCGCATAACACCCCCTCCCTTATGAATAAGAAAATTCTTAATTAGTTTAAAATTAAGAATTTTCGTCTATATTATAGGTTTAAGTAATACTTTCTTTTTACATGGATTTGACAAAGTAGGAGGTTCTTCTCTGATTTCTGAAAATGTCGGTACTGTTTCATTTGTAATTACAGAAGCTGATGGTTGCTGAAAGTGTACAGAATACTGCGGTGGTGTCGGTATATTTATGTTTTGAGTACCTCCGTTATTGAAGCAATTGTAATAATTACAAGGAACAAAGCATAATCTAAAGATTCTCCAAGCTTTAATTTTGAATAAGAAATAAAGTAGTGCTAGTAGGCCAATGCCTCCTCCAACAGTCTGTAATGTGGTCCATATGGTTTCATTTCTACTGGCAGAGCGGACTTGGGAAGCTAATAGATGAGCTTCTTTGGTTATTTCATCTAAAGGTTTTGCAAGATTTGAAAAGTCGTTTACATTTAACATTGCTCCATTAATTGAAGGTACTTTTGCGAATACAGAAACAGATTCGTTAATTATAGGTGCTGTCATATTTGATAATCCTAATGAAATAGTATGAATTTGTAAGTTTTCATATTCAATTGACGGATATAATGTTACAGAAAGAGTATGACCTATGCATCCTGCTTTGATTGCAATTTTGTTTATACCTTGTATAACCTGTGTATCTGTTTCCTTTGATTCTCTGCAAGTAATATGTAGGCTCTCGGGCTCGTAATTTATGGCGATCCATTGTTTTTTTGAATGCAATTCTATCCATATAGGGTTTGTCGATCGAAGAATAGCTATTTTACATTTCTTTTTATCAGGCAACATATGAATGGCTTGTGCAAGACATGGATCCTGCATGAGTGTGTTGAAAACTGGCGTATATCTTTCACAAATTCTGATGTCGTTTACAATTTTACATGTACTAATTTCAAGTTTATCTATTGGACTATAATACTTAGTTTCTCTATTTAGTAAAATGTATCGCTCGCTTATGCTAATGATATACATGTTTTGATCTCGGAGATGGGGAATTGGAATTAGTTGGTACAAATTGTAAATTTCCTGTTCCAATATTGGAATTCGGATTTCGAAACATAATTGATATCCTCTTAATAAGAAGATGTTTACTTCAGAGAATTTAAAATACTTGAAAGCATGTTCTTCCGATGCAGGGAATAACATTTTTTCACCGCCGAATTTTGTCTCTATAGCTTTCAAAATCGAAATCAAGTCTACTATGTCTAAAAGTGTAGGATCTAAATGTCCTTGTAATCCGTTATTAATTAAATTACGTAATTTATGAATTAATTCCCCATATTCACTTATAATTTCAGAGAGAAGAGTAGCTATTTCTAATTGTCTATGTGTTTTATTGATTCCTTGTAAAATTTGATTGTTAAGATTTTGTGTTATATTAATGTAATTGGAAATTTTATCTTTGTAGAGAGAAAAGTCTTTGATTATTCCTTTAACTATTGTAGTTTCTTTTTCTATAATTATTGAAAGTTTTTTATTATTTGCATATAACCTATCAATTTCAGTATTATAATAGTCTGCATCCTTTTGGCTTAAAGTTCCGAATAATATATTTGCAACATCTCCAATTGGATTTAACCAACCTCTTTTCATTCTACTATTATTAATAGATGTAAACCCTATACTAGTAAGCATCCTTTGTTTTTCATTTAGACCTCGTTCAAAACGCTCTGTGATATGACTATAAATTTCTTTAATAACAGGTTCAGTATTTAGGTTCTGTTCTTTCATGGCTTGTTGAATTGTTTTCTCTATGGTTCTAAGATTTCGCAAATCATATGTATACATTGTTTTCCATTTCCTATGATATAGCCTAGTAGTGCCCATGTTGTCGAAGTATAAGTTAGGCGTATCACTAATAGGTTCTATAGTGAGTATTGATGATGCATATACAAAATACATCATGAGGAGTCCTGTGATGAATCTAGAACAGAATACATATTAGCGTATTTTAACCTATTTAAATGTATCCTATAATCCTTATTTCTAATATTGATTACAGCGTTTAAGTTATCTATTTGTTTAACAGGGTAAGGTCCTAACCATGGCATTGTTAACCCGGCTAATCTATCACGTCCCTGATTCTTTACCCATACCCAATCACCAGGTTCTAACGACAAAGGTTTTAAATGTTTATCATAAGCCATTTTTACATGTTCCTTTATCTTAATTAAGTTTTCTTCTGCATGTTTCCAAAGTTTATTCAAATGGACTTCTATTGACGTCACCAAATCACAATAAGTAGTAGTAGGTGTTTCATTATGCTGAAGCTGATCTAGACTGGGTGGGTTTTGTCCATATACTAATTCGTATGGTTTGTAATTAATGCTAGTGTGTTTCGTAGTATTATAGGTAAATATTGCGGCTTGTAAATAATCATCCCAAGTTTCACAAGTTTCATCTAATAAAACATAGGTTTTTAAAAAATCTTTGATTACGGCATGCGCCCTTTCCAATGATCCATTTGATTCGGGTCTAAATGCAGTAGTATGTATTAAGTTTATTTTGAAAAGTTTAGTTAATTCTCGTAATGTGTTACTAGTAAAGTTGGTTCCTCTATCAGTTAAAATTGTTTTTGGAAAGCCATATCTTAATAACCAAGTATTAGTAAGTGCTGTTGCAACTGTTTCTGCCCTTTGATCGGCCAATGGTATCGCTTCTATGTATTTACTCAATTGATCTTGGATTGTTAAAATGTATTTGTTACCTCTTAGACTTTCAGTTAGGGGACCTACTATGTCCAAAGCTATCTTATCGTTAAACCGTTTTGGAGTATCTGTTATAGTTAATGGCATTTTTGTAGGATGTCGAACTATTTTTGCTCTTTGACAATTTTCGCAAGAATTAATAAAATTAGTTACATCTAAATATATGCCTTTCCATACATAATTTTCTAATATCTTATCTACTGTAGCTTTTATACCAGTGTGACCAGATGATAGTGATCCGTGAGAATTAGACATTATTTGTTGTTTTTCACTTTCAGTTGTTGGAGTTTTTAATGGTTTAGATATTAAAATGATAGTTTGATCTGCCCCTCTAAAAGTGTTTATTAATAATGATTTTAATTCTTTTTGTGATAAACTAGATATACTAAGTAAATTATCAAAGTTAAGAGAAAAGTTATCCTGTATATTCTCGGCAATCATGTAGTCACAAAGTCGCTCAAAATGTTTAGTTAATTCTAAATTAGTAAAAACTATATCCTGTATTTCTATGAGTTTACTTTCTAGCACAACTTTAGTTACTTCCTGATTTCCTAAGTTAAAATCTACATAAATACTGTCTTCTGGTTTATGATCCATGAAGATTATATTTTTCAACCATGGATTTCTGTTTACTGTTGTTAATAAAACGGGATTTCTACTTAATGCATCTGCATTGGAATTTAGACAGCCTTTTTTATATTGAATTTCATACTCATATTCTTCTAATATTACACGCCACCTGGCTTGCATTGCTGTTGGCTTCTTTAAATTCGCTAACCACTTCAAAGGCTGATGATCTGTAATTACTGTGAATTTTCGCCCATACAGGTATGGTCGAAAATGTTTGACGCTCCAAACTATTGCGAGCATCTCCCGGTCGGTGGTAGAGTAATTTTGTTCAGCAGCGTTCAAAGTCCTGCTTGCAAAGCTGACTGGTCTCTCCTTTCCATTATTGTCTCGTTGAGCTAATACTGCCCCCAATGCTTCTCCTGAAGCATCAGTTGCTAAGATGAACTCCTTGGTAAAGTCCGGATAGGCGAGAACTCGTTCTCCACATAGTTCCGTTTTTAGTTGCTGAAGTGCCTTTTCTTGTTGATCCTTCCACTCGAATTTTGTATCTTTCCTCAGTAAGGTGTTTAGTGGTTTGACAATTCTTGAAAACTCTGGAATAAATCTGCGATAATACCCCGCTAAACCTAAGAATTGTTTTATATTTTTCTTCTCCTTAGGCCGTGGAAAATCCTTTACTGCTTTGATTTTTTCCGGATTTGGTTTCACTCCTTCGGCAGTAATCAAATGTCCCAAATATTGAAGTTCTGGCTTCAAATATTCGCACTTGTCGGGCTGTAGTTTTAATCCTGTATCCCGAAACCTTTGGAACAAAATCCTCAGACGCTGTTCCAATTCTTCTAAGTTTTCGGCAAAGACTATAATATCGTCCAAATATATAAAACATATTTTGCCAATTAATCCTTTGAATCCCTGATCCATCATCCGTTGGAACGTTGCTGGAGCGTTCTTCAAACCGAAAGGCATCCTGTTAAATTCAAAATGGCCTGCTGGTGTTGAAAATGCAGTCTTAAGTTTATCTTCTTCTTTCATTCCGATTTGGTAAAAGCCGCTTGCCAAATCAAATGCGCAAAACCACCGGGCTCGCCCTAACTGGTCCAATATTTCTTCAATATTGGGCAACGGATATGCATCGTGTAGAGTTTTTTCATTGAGGCTTCTAAAATCGATAACAACCCTCCATTTCTTTTTTTTGCTTGCGTCTTGTTTCTTCGGGACAACCCATAGTGGCGAATTGTATGGTGATGCTGAGTCACGAATAATTCCTTTCTTTTTCATTTCTGTTGTTTGTTCCATGATCACATCTAAATGTCCTGGCGGATATCTGAACTGCTTAACATGTACAGGGACCTCATCCCTGACAGGTATGCTATGTTCAGTCAGTTTTGTCATAGGCAGTGCGTCGCCTGGCAAAGCAAAGATGTCCTCAAACTCTCGCGATACCTTCCTGACTAATTCAATGGCTTTCGGATCTGTCAAATGAGCTACCCGTGTATTTTCGTCCAATAATTTTAGACGCTCCTTTCGATCCTCCGTTGATCGGTTACTAAAATGTAGAATCCTGTGCATAGTACCTGTAAGTTCTATCGTCCTATGTTTGGTGTCTATCTTGGCTTCCTCCCCCTCAAGGAATGGCATGCCTAATAACCCGTCTTCTTCTATTGGAAAACTATCCGGTACTATTGCTAATACATGTATTCTATCGCCTATTGTTAACTTAGCTTCTCGTTCAGTACGTGTTTCTTCATTGTTTATTCCATAGAATGTGTTAACTTTAGCCCGCGTCGGTAGAACTATAGATGCTGATTGTTTTATTAAATTAAGCCCGGCTCCCGTGTCGAGTAAGAATATTCTGTTTGAAGAGCTGTATCCCATTCTGATACTAATTGCAAGTTTTCCTCCGTTTCTAATTCTTTGTTGAAAGTTGCCATGTCTATTTTCTGGTCGTCTTCCTGAATTACTGGTTCCGTTGAGGCTAAGAATTTGACGTCCGGGGGTCTCGTATTTTGTGGTCTTGACGGAAAATTTTGCGTACAGTCTCTGGATATGTGTCCCGGTTTGTTACATTTGAAACATGTAGGGATTCCAGTTTCTTTATTATCTAAGCGTTTCGCTAATGGTTGACGAGTAAATTCTGAATAGCTTGGGCCTCTTGCTGGAGTAAATTGGCGACTAGGAATTCCCGATGTCATAGGTCGACGCGCAAGGTCTGGATTAGGGCGACGCGAAGTATCGGTGACTGTTTGTCTTTGTGATATACTTCTTAATTCATTACGGCGTTGTTGCTCATATGCTATCTGTTGAGCCTCGCGCAGCGAATCTGGCTTCATGTATTGAACATCTTTAGTAAGTGTATCATTAAGATTTTGTATATATGCATCCAAGGCAGTAATTTCTTCTACGCGTAATGCAGCACGTTTTTCGAGAGCAGAAAGATTCGGTAATTGATCAATAGATCTTTTTACGTCCCTTTGTAATAAATTAAACCGTCTAGTATATTCCCTAACATCACTTTTTCCTTGTTTAAGCTGAGTTCGCTCTTGTACAAGCAAATGAAAACTTTTCGTTAAGCTATATTCTGTCTTTAAAATTTCATAAAGGTCATCTAAATCGAATAAATCATGTTGATCTAATAGCTTTTTCGCATCTCCTTTTATTTTCTGACATTTAAGCATATTTAAATACATCCTTTGATCCGGCACGAGTTGACTCATCTCACGTATTTCCTTTATAAACTTCTCTACGGGCCTGTTAAAACCATCGAATTCTTCTATCATCTCGAGTGCTTGCTTTATATCCTTCGAATGTCTAACTAGTACTCTCCTCATTTCGTCCGTGACGCCTGATAAATTATCCGCTTCATTTTCTGAGACGTGAGGTCTTCGAAGACTGTCAAGTTCTAATCGTTGCTCTTCATATACTTGAAATAATTTAGCATAATTTTCTTGAAGTTTTTCTATCTTCTGTTCTAACGTTAAGCTATCGCTAGGTCCGGTTTGACTTGAGCTTTTACCGTCTTGCAGCATTTTATTCGAGTTTGTCTCAATAAATTTGTACGTATCACTTCCCGAGTCAGTTTCAATTATGGGCTTCGGATTACGGTAAGTATTAAATGACATGTGACTTACCCAAGCCAAATCTTCATAACTTTTCCTTGTAGACGAATTTTTCTTGCTGACCTCGGTCCTTCCGTTGATTTTGGTAGACCTATCCCACCGCTGCCACCAAAAAGTTGCTTCTGTTATGCCGTGAGGAAGGAAGGATGGGTTTTCTCTCAAGAAGTGGTCCTTCTTCTTCTTTGTAACACGAAGTTTTATTTGAAATAGGCCTTTAACGGAATACAAGAAAACAGTTCCACAGGGATGACACGTCTTGACACTACTGCTCGTGATTTTGAAGTGACCCCGCTTGACGAGGAGGTTCCTTATATATTACTTTTTGTATACAGGTTTTTAGACCTTATTCCTAGATGTGTCACTGGACACGTAAACTTAGTATCGCTATTGACTCCAAATATTAGAGTCATCGTTTGGCAAAAAGTGCGAAGATAATGGTGAATCAGTCTTTCGTGAGTCAGGCTTATCGCGAGGGATGATGCCGCATAACATTACTAAAGCATTAGGTCCTATTAAGTTTAAGAAATTTAGAGATAAGCTTGTACATTGAATGTACCTGTTAAATAATATTTCTCACACTTGAACTGAGATTGAGAGAGGATGTTAGAACAAACAATCAAAGTTCAAATGTGGCGCGTTTGTATGTTTATAAGAGTGCGTGCGAGTCACTCAATTTGAGTCGTGTGGTAGGTTATGAATTTCCGGTGAGAGATCGAGTGATCGATAGATACGGTCTTCCGTTTTAGTAGATCGTAGCGAAGTACCTTGACGAGCGCACGTGGAAATAGAAAAGTGTTAAAACCTCAAGTAAAGACTTATTTTCGTTGTCTTAATTCTAACCAGATTAAGTTGTCTTTAATAAAGGCACATTTATAAACAAATAAACTTTCTTTATTCCACATCACTGTGACGAAAGTAAAATTTAATAACCCAACACAATAAATACAATTTCTATTTTACAATGGGATATTATAATGACCCCAGGGCAGAGTGTCGATCGAATTGGGTACGATATGCCGCTTGTCGTCGTATGGGCTTAGAGCGATTGTAGATTCCGAAATGGTGTACACTTTATGAAATTTAGACCGTATGCATGATTGTCTGCGAACCACTTCGATCTCCCTATGCAAACATTGCGCGTAGTCGTCGAAAGTTATCGTTCTGGCTATGACGTTGGTCTTGACGCCTTTCGCCTTTTTCGTATCTTTTTTGCCGTCTACGCGAAGTGCATACATTTTCGCTCTAAGACCTACGAATTCGGTCATTATCGCACCGTTATTTTCATCCTTCATCAGCCCCGGAACCTTCTTATTTACGCGCGGCATATTATATGGATTGTCGGTAGGATAATCGCTCGTGTCGAATCTATCGATATTGTATTTCATGGACTCGTAGATATCATCGCATTGAATGTGATAAATGAGACTATCTGTGTCGGTATATAGAATTTTACAATTTTTTCCATGCTTGGGCGACATGTACTCGTGGTGAAATTTGTACAAACAAATTTTTGATATGTCCAGAATGCACATACCCACATATATCGGCTTGTTGAATTTCACCTCGAGTCTTCGCAATTCAACAGCTATTAAATTTTCCGAAAAAACACTTCTGCTGTGGAAATTCGGTTTCGCGATCATTGCCTCCGCACCATATCGCCCTTCCCAATGTGTCAAAAGTTTTACATCCACGTGATTTCGTACATTTTCCATAGTTTTACCGAATACCGCGTTGTTCATCAATTTGTACAAATTTTTTTCAAAGTCGTTTGTCGCGCTTGTTCTAAACCGTGTATTGAGTTCGATATAATCGCGGAGCCAGGGAGATTGAGCGAATTGAAGCACGCGGTGTATCTTTGTAATACGAAGACCGTGACGCGTGCACTGCTGCAGGTTGCGATAATGGAGAACGTAACGATGCTTATCGTAAACCGTCGCGAGTAACTTGTCCTGCCTGCTGCCAGGTGGTTTGGCACGCGTCGGGCAGAACGGTAGATCGGCATGAGCGTCGTGCAGACGTTGCGGATATTCCAGATCTACCTCAAGAATGTATCCCGTGGGCGAATCGATCGGGATTGAAGACACGTCAAAATTCGCAACATCTTCAACCCATCGAAATTTAGCGTATGGTAGGGGCTGACACATTGCCCATCCATACAAATTGTTCACGTCAAAGTACATCAAGTATGATGACTTTTCCGATGCGTCGTAAGATGACATGTACTTGTTATTGGCATGTGCGTATCTTCCGGAACATTGACTTAAACCCCCACGTATACCGCGTTCGATAAACATAACCATATCGATGTCTGTGAGCAATTCGAATGTAATTTTAGTATGTTTTAGCATTGCATCCCATGTGAAACCAGGTAGAGTATAATAATGTGCTGAATCTAATCCGTAACTCTTGATACAACTTTCGCGAAAATTTTCAAAAATATCTGCCAATAACAAGACATCAGTTTTCAAATACAAGTCGCTGTATTCGCCCAAGGTTCTAATCTCGAAATGCTGCCAGACAGTCTCGGCGTGCGCGTAATCGCTCTCGGATACAGTCTCACCCGTTAACGAACTGTAGAATGATTCGCGCGGTGGTAAGCATGGGTCCTGCAGTTTGTCCTCGCAATCAAGGTATTCATATGGAAAAACACCCTTTCGTGTCAATAAATTGAAATCCTCGGTGGATAATGTTTCAAATTGTGATTGTAAAATTTTTAATTGATCTGTGCTAAGAAAGGATGCTAATTTGTCGAGACTGGTGTTGAGAAATTTGTACGAATCGATGAACCGCAATTTAATACAATTTCGCGAGTCTGAATCAGCCGTATCTTCGACATTTTTTGTGAAAGAAATATACTTTTCTTTAGTTATGGGTAATACGTCAACGTGACCTTCGAAAGCGGTAGCTATTTCCTCGATAATGAAATGTGAATCATAGCCGGATAAATTGTGGAAAACTATGGGGATGTAAAACGCGTTTTTATAATTTAAATTGCACTGCGTATGTGCTGGGCCTCTAAACCGTCCGGACAGATGGCAATGATCGTGGACTCGTACATCGCTAGCCTCGAATGGTTTTTCGCAAATATGACAGTGTGTTGCATTGCGAAATGTCGACAACTGTTCGGGAGTTAAATCCAGCATTGGAACATTACTGGACAAGATGGGTTTGACAAAGTTTGCAAAATTTTTCAATTCGTCTACGAACCATGATACGCAATCTGCGTCGCGGCGACATCGATACGTCGACAGCGATGTATCGTACGAACAATGCATATAATAGGCAATACTGTGTACTTTATGGTGCTGATACGCGCATAATTTATCACCCATTCGGTGACTGTCCTCCGTTTTTTCGATCACACATTCCAGATCTGCATATATCACGAAAGGGAGCCGCTCCTTCCTGCAATGGTTGTCGAAGTTGAGGAGATTTTTGCCTTCGCTGGGCAGCAGGATGGCGCAGTCATTCATCTTGCCACAGTCCAGCGAATGAAGCTCCAACTTCGCGGCAGATCCGAAATAGTGCATGCATCTGTAAACCCAAAATTTTTTTATTTAATTTTTTTCGCGAGACATTTCATCATTTTATATACATACCGATCACAGATGAATTTCTTGGCTTTGTTCTTGCTCAGCTGTGCGCTCACCAGCCGGGACAAGTTCTTGATCCACACAAAGTGTCCTACATCGCCGTGCTCTTGATTCGGTGTGTAGAGCAGATTGACGTGTTGATCCCTTTTTTGGTTGGTGAGGCGCAACGGAAAGACCGTCTTCGTCTTCTCCATCTCGAAGGTGTAGACGTTGATGGAGATTTCGTTCAACCGCTCAAATTTTCCAATTTGCCCCAGGGACATTGGGAACTCAATGCCCTGAAGATTTAATATGGAAGTATAGTGCGGGTATGAACTTGGGCGATCGGGATGTCTTTCCGCAGGATGGAGAGCGGCGACCACTGCCCACGCGAAACACGCATTGTCCGGGGATTGCACATTGATCGTTGCATTTTTCAACAATAAATCCTGTGGCAACTTGAAGTGGTACCCCGCGCGCAGCGGATTGTACTTGTTGACATTGACGGTCAGGTTGAGGATTCTCGTCAATGCCCATCCGCTGTCGCGTTCCTGGAACTCTTCCAACGATGTCAGGGTGGGTTCGACGACGCATCGTTGGTACCACTCCTGTAGATCGGATGTGCGGAAGAGTTCGCAGTTCCGGGTGTTGATGCTCTTACTTGCACGTTTATCGCCCGCCACAAATTCGCCGTTGAACACTGTGTTCACTTTGAGGTTCCGCTGTTTCCTCAAAGCACCCCGCACATGTTCCAACACAATGGTTCCTGCATCCTGGAGGAAGTTGCGCGGCTCGATATAGTTCGAATTTAGCACGGCACCGGTTAATACGCGACTATCGAACGCAGCGTCTATTTCGCGCCACAAAAGTCCTGTGCTCGAATATCCTGCACCATCATGCACAAAACGGCCGCGCAACGAATATTTTAGTCCTTCGAGCTGCGCGATTCGAGCAACCAACGATTGCCGAACCCCGATCGATAATCGAGGACGTTTTACGCGGCTGTGTTCTTCTAAAGAATCGATGCACTCGTTGCACCGTTCTTCCCACGCGAGGTATTCTTCCCGCGAAATCAATCGTGCGGATTGATCCAATAATTGGCGGATTACTTGCGCGAATTCTTCCATGATCGTAAATGGAATGTAAATGTAATGTCTTTTCCTCGCAACACGTTGCAACGATTTGAAGTTTTGTGCAGTTTGGAGCGCGCTTTTATGACCGGTGTCATGATTTGCGATCTCTGTCTTACTCTTTTGACGATCCAACCCAACATGGTTCTATGCAGTTTCTGCTGATACAGCAAAATTCTTTCTATGATTCACGCGTATGGCGAATTGGCGCGCAAAAGTATTATATTACATTCAGCACGTGTTGAGACTTTTATCCTTGAGGATTGGGGCTCAAGTTACATACGATCTTTCGATATGCTGCGACGTTAAGATTGAAATACATTATGGAGAAATCGGATGCTTTAAAATAAAATGCTGTGGTGGGGGAAGCAATTGCACCTCTATTTAAGCCAGTCTCCCGAACGCCATTCAATCAATCGCTCAGTAGCCTCAGTGACTTTCGACAAAACAAATTGTGCTCTGAAAAAATGTGTAGTACCAGTGCCGAAGGAAACGCCGGACACATGAATTATTACGTTCCGATCGTGCAAGATGATGGCATAGCTCAATGCGGGGAGGATACAGTTGCTTGGTAAGGCTTAATTTTTCACATCTGCTCAAAATTTTTTATGTTTATTCCTAATACGAGTGAGCACTTTCATAGCTTTGATTGTTCTCTTAGTCCGCGCCGAACATCGCGGATCATGGTCAGAAGATACGCATTAACATCTATGGGCAGCAAATATTTGGAAATTGGAATCAGAGTACGGCCTACGATCGATGTAGAAATTATTCTCGGCGACAATCGTGGGATGTATCTCACGTTACCATATAATACATGGGGTCTACTATGCAACAATCGTGATGCTATCGAAGAACGTTCACGATTACCTGGATCACTTTCGATGCAGATGGATCAATTAACGATGGATTTTTGTGATATCTATAATTCTCCAATTGTAAGGATGATGCTACATAATAAGCCGCTGTATTTCAAACCGGATACAGTATCATTTTTATTAAATCTTGAATCATGTATAGACTATGTGTATCCACGGCTGCATCGAATTAGCAGAGATGTGGAGGCGACATTTAAAACTTTTGTTAACATCCTACAACAAAGCGATGTTGCTTGTGAAACATTAGATGCGCGTCGTGCTGCTAAAATCATATGTGATAGCGAACATTTCTGTGAGGATTATCATGTAGATTGCGAACTGGCAGCATGCGCCATCAATGATATTCTAGCTGATGCTCGTGGGAAAAAATGTTAAAATTATATTCTTTTAATTTTAAATAAAATTTCTTAAACGTATATTTTTTCTCCATTTACTTATCCGTCTTCCTCTTCGCCACCTAATTCTAAGATTCAGCGTTTATTTCGTTCTTCACACCGTGAAAATGACATCATCGTAAGGAGATGGTCGGGGAGGACTCATATTACACACGATCGCGCGATACATTGCGGTGTTAAGATTGAAAATCATTTTAAAAAATTGGTAGCTTTAGAATAAGATGCGGTGGTGGTGGTGGGGGGGGGGGAGCAATTGCACCTCTATTTAAACCAGTTCCCGGACGCTATTCAATCAATCGCTCAGTAGCATCAGTGACTTTCGACGGAACAAATAGTGCTCTGAAAAAATGTATACCATTGATGAAATACTCGCTGGGTGTGAGGATTGTTTCGTTCCGATCGTGCGAGATGACGGTGTAGCTCCATGTGGGGAGAATATATATCGTGACCGGTACGGTGTAATTTTCACATCTTCTCAAAATACTTATGTTTGTTCCTAATACGAGCGAGTACTTTCATAGCTTTGATTGTTCTCTTAGCCCGCGCCAAACGTCACGTATCATGGTCAGAAGATACGCATTAACAACCATGGGTACCAAATATTTGGAAATTGGAATCGACGTAGGTCGTACGGCCGATGTAGAAGTTCTTCTCACCGACAATCATGGAAATCATCTCATATTATCATGGCATACATGGGGTCTACTATTCGACAACCGTGATAACATCGAAGAACGTGCACGATTACCTGAATTATCTTCGATGCAGATTGATGATTTATCGTTGGACTTTTTTCGGATCTCTGATTCGCCAATTATAAAGATGACACATGGTGATGATACAGTGTATTTCGCACTGGATACAGCAATATTTTTATTTAGTCTTCAGCCATGTATAGAGTATTTGTATCCGCGGCTGTATCAAACTGCAGAAGATGCGAGTGAAAAATTTGAAACTTTTGTTAACGTGCTACGGCAGAGCGATGTTGCCTGCGAAACATTAGATGCTCGTGGTGCTGCTAAAATAATACGTGATAGCAAATACTACGACGAGGAGTATCTTGTAGATTGCGAACTGGTAGCATGCGCCATCAGTGATATTCTAGTTGAAGCTCGTAGGAAGAAAAAATGTTAAATTATATTCTTTTATTTTTAAATAAATTTCTTAAACACATATTCTGTCTCCATTTTATTTACTCGCCTTCCTCCTCGCCTCCTAATTCTAAGATTTGTAGACACTGCATAAATCTATTTCGTTCTTCGCGCCGCATGTCATATAATTGTTTGGAAAAATATTTGGGGGTGGGTCATTCACTCCCTCCGGTTAGGTCTGAAAAAGTTCTCGGGGGTCATTCCCTCCCTCTAAAAAGTTTTCGGCGGTGGGTCCGGTCTCCGCGGCGGCTCGGCCTGGAGTGATCCCCTCCATCATCGCAGCTTCCCCCACTCCGCGGCTCATGCGCGCGCAACCGGTCTTCCTCTCCCCGCAGGCCCCGCGCCCTCACTTCCCCCCGCCCCCGCGCTCCCCTCAGAGGACCTGGGTTGGAAACCGCTTTACCTTACTACTAACGTTCTCCGGATCGCGGTGCTTCAGTGCGAAGTGTTGCCTTCAAGGATGATGCTCTGCGAGGTGGTCCTCTGCAACGTTCTCCCGCTCGAGGTGCTCCGGTGCGAAGTGATGCCTTCAGGGCTGATGCCGTGCGAGGATCTTCCGTGCGAGAGGATGCCGTGCCGGATGATGCTGTGCGAGGTGCTCCTAGATATAACTAATGAAAAGACAAAATTAGAATAAAGAGTAAATGTAAGATAACTACTCGAAAGTGAGCATTCCTAGAGGAGCGCTTACTATTTAGCTGAGCAAGATATCAATTAGCGTAAAAGGAGGAAATGTACACGAAAATTTTCTATCGGAGGCTGGTTTGTGTGACCCCGTGCGAGGTTCTCCGTGCGAGGTGGTCCTCTGCAACGTTCTCCGGGTCGAGGTGCTCCAGTGCGAAGTGTTGAATGATGCTGTGCGAGCTGCTCCTTGTTATAATTAATGCGAAGACTAAATACGAATAAAAAATAAACGTAATATAAATACTCGAAAGTGAACAGTCACAGAGGAACGCTAAGTATTTAGCTGAGCAAGATAGCAAGTGGCATAAAGGATGGAAAGATACAGAGTTTAATATTTTGGAAATTTTGCTATTGTAGTTTATTTGATGAATAACGACATGGCCCATATTACTGTCTTGCTCGATATTTTCACCTTCTGCCATACAATTAAGATTCTCAGTGTATGAAATAGCATAATAAGGAACGGTTAAAACATACAGTTTTAAAGTGGCCTGTCCCCTCTCCTGTCGGAAGCTCGCTTCAGCCACAATTGAATATTTCGCTCGGTCTCCATCCTATTCTCCGTGGCTTTGCCTTTTCTGCAGCATCTTAAACAAGAATTTGTATAAAACATTATATTTATGTTACAGAATAATAAATATTAGCAACAGTAAAATGAGAATGACATTTACATACCTATTATCAATTTCGCCACCAAGGAATTATTAAATGGCCGTTTCCCCTTTCGCCCCAGCCAACTGTATTTTAGGGCCAATTCGTTGGCCATTAGGGGGGTCAGCATCCTCTTCACACAGTTGTATACATTTGTCCCTCCATACTTGGCCAATTCATTGATCTAAAATGTAAGAATTACTTAGCATCAACAAAGTAAATATGATTTTATATCGAAGAAATACCGAAAATGAATTTTAAAAACAGCTTGAAACTTTAGATATTTTTTTCCATTACACATTTTCTGCAAAATACAATGACCTATCCCCACCACAATTTTTTACGAAAATATGTTTAACCACGACATATGTAAATATTTTACGTACCGCATCTTCAAAATCCTCCCGATTTTGCAAAGCATCCTCTTGCTCATTCAACTCCTCTACACTCTTCAGTGGAAACTCAAGATTATATTTACAAAATAAGGAAACTTTGCTTTTTTCGGGAGCATTGCCTTCAATTTTTTTAATTAGTTTTAATAACATTTGCGAATTATCCGCCTGCATAGCCCGGAACATGTGCATTTGGGTCACCAGTTTCTTTAGTAGGTCCGTAAGAACTGGGCAATGATTGCAACACCTGCCCGTGTTTTCTGCAAATTATTTATTACATTTCAATGATAAAAAAGAATTTCCTCCTAAAGTATCTTTATAGAAATACATATAACATATATTATTTTACCAATGATGCTCCCGTGATGTGATGTGCTCTCGTGCGGGGTTCTATCTGGCGAGGATCTCCGGTGCGTGGTGCTCGCGTCCGTGATGCTCCGGAGCAAGGAACTCCCGCGCGAGGATCTATCTTCCGAAGATCTCCGGTGCGTGGTGCTCCCCTGTGAGGTTTTCCCCTTCGCGGTGCTCCGGTGCGAGGATCGCCCGCGCGAGGGTCTATCTTCCGAAGATCTCCGATGCGTGGAGCTCCCCTGTGAGGTTTTCCCCTTCGCGGTCCTCCAAGAAATAGGATCTGAAAATAAGAATTATTTCTGTCAAGGAGATACTATTTGAATACTAAGTGATGGACACATTAAACATGAGCTTTGTGTTTCAAAATAATAAAAAATGATTAATGATTTCAATACAAAAAGTATAATTTCTTTTCCTTTTCAAAGCAATTGACTGAGATACACTTTCTGTATAGCAATACACACTTTCAAATTGTATACAGAATGCATACAATATAATTGTGAGTAGTCATACAGAAATTGTATCTCAGTCATTTCTTCAAATCAATTTATTTAAGTAAGGAAAACCGGACAGATGTTTCGAATTTGCCGCTCTCGACTATTTTGTTTCCGCCCAGCTCAGTAGATGGGGTGCGTTCCACTTGGGCCCAAATCGCCCGCACGGTCGCGATATGTAATGGAAATCACGGGTGTTGCGGGTGATTTGGGCCCAAGTGGAACGCACCCATGGTGGTATAAGACGGTAACAATAACAATACATTTATGGGTGGTATTCATACTCGTTGCTAGTGTTACGGTCTCATGTGGTAACACATGAATATAGTCTAATGGCTCTGCATGGCCAAGTTTAGACGCGCCAAATTTAAATTGTCAAACGAAGCAACTGAAAATATAAACAAGTATTCCAAGGAATACTACTTAGAAACGCTCGTTAAATAGTATTGATTAAATATTGGTTTCGGTTGCTTTGCTATTAGATCACGGATATCATGTAAAACGCTCGTTCTTAGTAAACGAAGAACCAATCAAAAAATTTGTTACATAATTAATTAAGAAACCATTTGTGTGATTGGATATCTTTATTAACAGAAACATGTTTCATTCTTTTTCTTAACGACGACATCTCAGTTCTCAGATTCGTTGATCAACACCCAAAGCATACTGACGTATCACATAATTGTCCTACTTTAAAATATATAAAACCTAAATCAAGTTACAACCCAAATAACTCTTAGTCTATTTATTCAACCTAATTGTCGCTGGAAGAAGCTGGAGGCAGAAACTAAGGGCGAACGTGAGCAGAGCGCATTAGCGCTCCACGGGCAGCGAACCCATCTATATCCTCATTCGAAATCCCTGCTACAACTCGTAACACTAGCGAATACTTAGACCATATATACTCATAGACGCGGCCCGCTCTATATGCATCCACGAGCCGAAGTGAAGCAAAGATAACGGGCAGAAGTGACGTCACTTGTGGGCAAAAGATAATTCAAAATGGTGTTTACTGCACATTGCATCAGGCCTTAGCGTGGTTAGATCGCATATACAAACGAGGTTACAGCTTTTGTCTGTAAAGAATTATTAATAATGGTACAAACATGTTGTATAAAAAATTGCAAAGAACGCCAAAAGCGTGGGACGAATGTATCTTTTCATCAGTAAGTGTTTCATTACTTTTAATGTTTAATATTGGCTGAATATAATATCGCTTAACCTATAATTGGTCAAATTGAATGTATTCCATTATTATTTTGCCCACATGTGACGTCACGTCGATGATTTTATCTTTGCGTCAAGGCAGTTATCTGGAGCCGCGTCTATGAGTATATATGGTCTAAGAGCGAATACGAGTGTCGCCCCCAGAGTTCACGGTCAATGCAATAAAGCGGTAATATCTCTAGATATTATAATTTTTATATATTATACTTTCCCTTTGTATTTACCAACCTACTAAGGGATTGATCTTCCTCAATTTGGGTGTCGGTATATTTTTCTCCTTGCTGCCCGAACGCTTCCTCTTTTGTTCTTTCCTTCTTTCTTTTTTATCTTGTTGGGACAAAGTATCGAGTGTTCTCTGCGCCACTATTGCTGCAGCCTTAGCTGTGTCATAATCATCTGCAGGCACACATTACTAATTAATTGGTATACAATTAACCATTAATTAATATAATAAATAGTAATTATTGTGCAAATTTCAGTGTACCATAAGTGGCATTTGTAATCGTTTTGACTGGATACTGCGTCCAAGATGCTGCAGGAATCTCGCATTCCCGAATGGCAGTGGCGATACGGTTCTTTTCATATGGTGGCCACGAACAACTCCCTGCCTCTAACCATGTCAACGGCACCACCTCGACCCTTCCATCGTTGTAAAAGTGGACGATGTTCCACCCGTGGTTCATGATTTTTCTAAATTGATATCTCGTCAATAAAACAATTGTACAGGTTAGTAGTATTCTTACGTTAAGGAGTATAAATATATGAAACGGGGAAAACCTCGAAACCTGGATGATTTGTATGGCTAGAAGTTGGAAAATATAAAAATTGAAAGAGCATTTTCTTAGTGTTTCGGAAGAGTCGTATGCAATAATGGAAATATAATGATTTTACCTTCTGTTTCTAATTTTACACATTTGCAAGATATGTCTGTGACATTAAAAATTTGTAGTGGACCTAAATTATCTGCTACGAATATTCCTAATTCTGATGATTTGAATGGATCTGTATAAAAATCTGTCAATGTCGAAAATAGTTTGCCAATTATTTTCTGTTTATTATCTGATAAAACTAAATTGTATATAATAATAATGCTGCCGTCGTTAAGACAACAGCAGTTATTAGGACTTTTAATTTTAAAAGTATAATCTTGAAATACGATGCTTCTAAATTGATGAGAGTCGCGAACAGTGTCCATTAATGGACCTTTAAAATGTTGAGATTTAAAAAATGGATATTCTATGTTAGAATGCAATTGTTTTGGTAAAGAATTCAATTTTTCTGAATGGCGTTTCACTATTTGCTGTAAAGGTTGGTGACCGTTCCTAACGCACTTCGAAATGCCCTGTAAAAAGTTTTCGAATGGAAAGCAACTGAAGTCGTCAAGCGGGCCATGATTTTTTACATCTTGTGTGATGTGTAAAAGATTGTGTATGTTGTGGGACACGTATTGTTGGCCATATAATTCTCTAAATTTAGTAACAAACTCTTGCAATAGGTTAGCTGCGCGATCAATGTGGGCAGAGTATCTTGAATGAGATAAAATAACAGATGCTATGTGTAAATGGAGAAAGTTTATATATCTATTCGTAGGTATAATGCCGAATAAAACTACAGGTCCTGTATAAAACAAAAATTGACGAAATTCTGTTGCCTTCCATCTTTTTAAATCATCCAGACTTCGAGGTTTTCTATTAAATTCTACTGGAATACTCTTGTGCAACTCTATTAATCTTAATGATATATTGGTTATTGCAGGTTTTGAAAGTTTTGTGCAGGTTTTGCCACGACACCATAGCTTGAGAATTACTTTTTTAACTACGCCAAGACAAATTAAGTGCATATAATCTAAAGGAAAGGAGTCAATCTTGTCGAGGCCGGGAATATTTTCTAGAATCGATGTGCCCTTATGGTGTTTTGTTCCAATGTGTAATCTAAAATCAATGTCTGTTCTTAAAGGAATTGTATCTAAATCTGGAAAACAAGTTGTACTAGCTACGCTACGGCCTCTGATATGGCATTTACTACAAGAATAATATCCAGTGTGACCTTTTGTATACTTAATAAAAGATTTGGCAGGGACATCACAAAGAAATGATTTGATTTTAATAATAAACAGTTGTCCATTAATGGCGATTCCATTGTTAATAAGGTCTATGGCTTCATTCACAAAATCTTCGAGAAAAGAATTGGCATCTTTGGGTTTATCATACCCATGGTATATGCCGATCATGGCTATATCTTTAAATCCTGCAATATTGCATAAAATGGGGTACACCTGGCTACCGGAACTCTTAGAAAGTGGTAGACCGTCAACGTTAATATTAATATAAATTGCATTATTTTTAATGTGAGATACACCAACAGATTTTATAAGTTGTAGAATACCATTTTTTAAACCAAAATGATAATAGTGTCCTGGCTCAACACATTTTGTCACGACTTGTCTTGCTGTTTTTAAAAGTGTTCTGGCGTCAGATGGCAAATCAGTTGGAAATGATTCCTTCACGATTGAAAGCAAATGATTAACTGTACTATGAGGAACGTTGTGTTGCAAAGCCCACTGGGCTAGAAGAGAAGAGAAATTATGACTATTGCCTTGATTATTTTCTACGTGCGATTGACAATTAACATTAATTTCAGAAAAATTAAAAGAAAGTTGGGAGCTACTGCCAGGCGAAGGATGGATATCTAATTGAGGAGTACCAGTGCCAGGTGAAGCAAAAGCATTAGTTGCAAGGGAATCAAGTGAAATTGTGGAATTAGTGGTTGATGATGCGGTGGCGTCTTCCCGAAGGTCCTTATCTAATGCTCTCTTAGCACGCATGTAATACTTGTTCAATGACAGTCTATCGGACATTATTGCGAGGAGGAAAAAGTAAAAATATGTAAAAACTGTACTTTAAAAGAAAAAGAGTAGTTTTAAAAATATATAAATGCGGAACTTACCTCCAAGAAGAAGAAATCACTAATGCACTAAGGAACTACGCCAAAGTAATGACACTTGGAAATACCAAATACGCTTCAAATCGCTTGTTCGTATGTGAACGGCGGATCCACGATAACTGCCGTAGCAGAGTTTGCTGTGATGTGGAAGAAGGCACCCTCGCCATCCCCACTCCGCGGCCTCAACCCCCGGTGGAAGCGCCTGTGGCAAAGAAGGGGGGAGGTGTCCGTCCCCGAGTTGAGCCCCCATATCGCCGCACAGTTGGCTGAATAATAATATGTTTCATAATAATATGTTTCAAGCTCGAAAAAATATTATTATGTCTCTAGCAGTGTTATTGATTAAGTAATGAAATGTATTTGAATGATAGATATATACATGATATTGGGAGGACAAAAAAACAAAAATATAAAGTTGTAATTTTGTTTACTTACAAAAAATAGGGGCCCCAGGGGAAGGGCCCCGTCTGCCCGGTGCTAAGGGCGGTCTTGTCTGTGGGTGAGAGAACAACGTGTTTTGCACCTCATTAGCAGCTAGTAGTAGCCAATTTTTTCTTTCAATTTAAAGGTAAAGTTTTGCCCTTTACAATGCGGTGACCAGAGAAAACACCGAAAACAATCAAACCTTCGAGTGCCCAAAATGGAGGAAAGGGTTTTAAAGGAGTAATCACCTTTAGAGTCAGAGGCGGATTCACGAGCCTTTCTTAGGGGAGGCGAAATATGTAAAAGTACATAAGTACATTTTTTAACCTTTTTTTACAAGATTCAAAATTTGCTTGTAATTTATATTTTAATATCTCAATCTGATACTATAGCCTAAATAATTGAATTCACATGAATTATTTATACAGAATAATACACAATGTCATAATATTTATCTATTTTATTACTCTTGGCGGGGGGGGGGGGCGATCGCCCCCCTCTGGATTCGCCCCTGTTTAGAGTCACAGTTTTCACTTGCATATATTGTCTCTTTAAATGAACTACGATTATACATTTGTAACTCAAAATTACATAATACTCATTCGGGCATAGTAACCAGGGAGTCGAGACCGATAGAGTTTCGGTCGCGGTCGCGGTCAGTGAGACCGACCAATATGGCATTTACGGTTCTCTCGACCGAACTCGAGAGCGACCGAACGGTCAGGATTTTTCTCTCGACCGAACTAGAGAGCGACGAGCGGTCAGGAGTTTTCTCTCGACCAAAACTCGAGAGAGAATTTCTCTCAGACTTTCGGTCTTGACCGGTCGCGACCGGTCGCGTTAATTTATGGAGAGATTTCTGTTCCTCTCCATAAATTACGAGTCGGAACGGTTCGGAGCGGTTCGGTTCTGTTCGGATCGGTTCAACCTAGCTGAATAAGCCGGGAAGGTATTGTTACGGAGAAGTATATAGGAACAGCGCGAAGCTATCAGTTAGCCAGTAAGCGCGGCGCGAATTTAATTTTAAGCGATTAGAGGAGCCCGAAAGACATAAGTTTAAGAATTAACAATGCGAATGTATTTACAATGATCTAACACACAAATATAACACGCAATTTTAACACACAATTAAATAGTCAATTAAACCCATGCAATATTAATACAGTTTTAAGCAAGAATAATGGTTTTCAGGGCAGCCAGAATAGTGTTTTACAGTTAAGCACTAATAGTATTTTACAGTTTAAGCAAGAATCAAGCTGGCGAAACAGAGTCGCGAAGCAAGTAGAACGTCGAAGCAAGTCGACTATAAAGCGCAAGCACTGTGCGTAAGCGAAAAGATATATTACCAGTCAGTATTGAGGTCAGGAACAGAGTGAGCGATCCAGGAATTCTAGATCGATTTCCTGGAACGGAGAGTCTTCCCCTTCCATCGACTCGCGATCGATGGAAGGGGCCGCGATCCGCGCTCCACATGAGCGAGCAGGCCGTTGCTACCTGCCTAATTAGGTTATTTAGGCCATAGATGGAGTTGACAGGCTGATTTCGCGTACATTTTCTCCCCGGCATTCATCAACCGATGAATCTGAATAGGCCTGTCAATCGATAGGTAGTTCGATAGATCTCGCAGCGGTGGCGCCGCTCGACTCATGTGGAGGCGTCTAACAACGAAAGTGGCATTTATCGATCGCGATTAAGTGCATTATTAGGTGAAAGTGCTAGTTCAGTGTCTTGGACGAAGGGCAGGAAGACTAATTTTGCTATGGGACGTACGAATTCGGATTGAGCAGTTTTGACTGTTACAACGCGAGTCAAATTATCGGCACCCGGATGTAATCGGACTACGCGTGCAAGTGGCCATCGAGCTGGTGAGGTTAATTCCGATTTGATCAAGCACAAATCGCCGACGCGGGGCTGTGATCGTTGGTGAGTCCATTTATTGCGAGCCTGTAGTGACTGCAGGTATTCGGTGGCCCATCGCTTCCAGAATTGCTGTCTCATCTGTTGTAGCAGATGCCATCGGGACAGCCTGTTGACGGGGACATCCTCTACGGTGGGATCGGGCAGGCTCAGCAGGGCGTCGCCGATCAGGAAGTGGCCTGGAGTCAGAGCAGCGAAGTCTCCAGGGTCATCGCTCATCGCCTGCAGTGGCCGGGAATTAAGACAGGCCTCGATCTGGTGGAGTAGCGTAGACATTTCTTCAAAGGTAAGGTGCTGCTCGCCTATCACCCTCCTCAGGTGATACTTTGTCGATTTGACCGCTGCTTCCCAGAGGCCTCCGAAGTGTGGGGCAGCGGGTGGGTTGAACCGCCATTCGATGCCTTCCTTCAGGAGGGCGGAGTGGATGCGGTTGTGTCCCGAGTCTCGTTGGAGCAGCATTTCCCGCAGTGCACGGGAGGCTCCGACGAAATTGCTCCCTCGGTCGCTTTGGATTACGGCGCATAGTCCTCGCCGTGAAGTGAAACGCCGCAGTGCAGCGATGAAGGCTTCAGTACTGCAATCAGAGACAAGTTCTAAATGGACGGCGCGAGTGCTTAGACATATGAACAACGCCACATAGCCCTTATGCGTGCGGTGACCTCTGCCCCGAACCGCAAGCAGCGATACAGGCCCCGCATAATCAATTCCCACGTGGCGGAAGGGTCGGGCTGGCGTCACTCGAGTAGCTGGAAGGTCCCCCATTAGCTGCTGTCCGGTGGTAGCTCGCCATCGAATGCAGGTTGGGCAGCGATGGATGATGGCCTTGACTCGTTGTCGGCCCTGTAGGGCCCAGAACTTCTGGCGTAAGGTGGCCAAGGTGAGTTGAGTTCCACCGTGTAGTGTTCGTCGGTGGGCCTCGTCCACCAGTAATTCAGTCAGTCGACTGTTTCCGGGTAGTATTGCCTGGTGTTTGGCGTCTAGTGTAAGGGCGGCATGATGCAGCCGGCCCCCCACTCGTAGCAAGCCTTGCTCGTCCAGGTATGGGTTGAGTCGTAGTAATTTACTACGACTCGGGAGTGGTTGGTTCTGCTGCAAATGCCGAATCTCCACTGCAAATTCCTGGTGCTGAACTATCCGTACCCAGCGTGTCCGGGCTGCTTCGATTTCACCTGGTAGTAGGTGAGTTCCCCTATGGCTGCCGGGTTTTCGATGTAACCACCGCAAGCACCAGGCGGTGATTCTAAGCAGAGAGTGAATATTGGAATATTGGTTTATTAACTTATTGTCTGTTGCAGGTTCACCCGACGCCACATTGGACGTAGTCCTCGCTTCCAAGTCCGTTTCTGGAAATGACGACTGTTCGTGGGTAGCCCATCCAGTGGTTGAGGCCAACCAGCTCGGTCCAGTCCACCACAAGGAGAAGTCGGGTAGTTGGTGAGGCTGTAGTCCTCTGGAGGCGCAGTCCGCTGGATTTTCTTGGCTGGATACATGGTGCCAGTGGGCCTGAGGCAGTGTCCGTTGTATCTCGGACACACGGTTGGACACATAGGTCTTCCAGCGGGCTGGGTGTCCCTTTATCCAGGCGAGTGCAATCGTGGAATCACTCCATAGGTGGATGGGTGTTCCGCTCAGGTCCAGGCTCTCGCAGGTGAGAGCCATTAATTTAGTCAGCAGGTTGGCTGCGCACAGTTCTAACCTCGGCAGTGAGATTTTCTTCAACGGGGCCACCTTGGTTTTAGCAGCTATCAATTGTACCCTCACGGTGCCATCGGGGTTGGTAATTCGGAGGTAGACAGCAGCGGCGTAGGCCCGTTCCGATGCGTCGCCAAACCCGTGAAGCTCTTGTAGTTGAGGTGTAGGTTGGAGGCCGAGCCAGCGCGGGACAGCAATAGTGTTTAGTGCAGGCAACTCAGCGAGGAACTGCTCCCAATATTCAGCATCTGATGACGGCAGTGGTGAGTCCCAATCTGTTTTTAATAACCATAGCGACTGTAAGAATATTTTTGCGTTAACTGTCACTGGGGACACCAAACCCAGTGGATCGAATATTTTGGCCAGCGTAGATAGGACCGAACGTCTTGAAATTCCTCTCCCCGGCGTGGGGGGCTGCACGTGGGCTCGGAAGCAGTCGTCTGCCAGGCTCCAATGCACTCCCAGCGCTGTATGAATTTCCCCGGCCTGCCATTTGCACTCTGGAATGGCGTCTTCGGTTGGCAGCAGCTCCATCAGGGCAGGCTGATTGGAAGCCCACTTCCTGAGATTGAAACCTCCCGTCTTGCAAAGTTGGCGCAGCTCCTTCTGGATGGTGAGAGCTTCCTGCACTGAGTCCGCTCCTGTTAAGACGTCATCCATGTAGACCTCCTTCTGTAAGATAGCAGCAGCTCGGGGGTACTGTGCCTGTTCGTCCACGGCCAGCTGCTTCAACGTGCGGATTGCCAGGTAAGGTGCACAGGCTAGCCCATACGTGATCGTATTGAGTTCGTACGTGCTGATTTCTCGGTTTTCCTTTTCGTGCCAGAGTATCCGCTGATAGCGTCGGTCATCCGGGTGGAGCAGGATCTGCCTATACATTTTTTCGATGTCGGCAGTGAGGCAGACGCGGTGCCTTCGCCACCGGAGCAGCAGCTGTTGCAGATTTGGCAGCAGATTAGGGCCGACCATCAGCAAGTCGTTAAGGGAGTGTCCCGACGTGGTAGTATAAGACCCGTTGAACACTACACGTAATTTGGTAGTCGTGCTGCCTTCCTTCATTACTCCGTGATGTGGCAAGTAGTAAGCAGGTTCTGTGAATTCATTCCTTATTTTAGTCATGTGTGAGAGTTGTAGATACTCACGTAAGAACTCGTTGTAGGCTTGTGCTAATAAAGGTTCCCTTCTAAATTTAGTCTCCATTCTCTGTAGCATTCTGAATGCCCCGTGGCGAGACTGGCCGAGCTCCGGTGTTGCACGAAATGGCAGACGAACCATGTAGCGTCCGGATGGCAAGCGTTGATGTGTCGTCCGGAAGTGGTCCTCGCAACTCTGTTCCTCCAGGGTGTAGGTCGGGGCGACTACAAGTTCCTCTTGCTCCCAGAAGCGTTGTACCAAGGGCAGCAGGTCCTCCTCGTTCGCGCGTGGGAGCGTGTTTAGGCAGCGCCTTTCAGCCTGCTCGTTCTTGGAATCCGACATGGCGGGGCCGGATAGTATCCATCCCAGCGTGGTATTCTGACCAATAGGTTCTCCTGGACGACCCTTTACAATGCCGTCGCGGAGGATGATGGCAAAGGCGTCGGCTCCCAGTAATAAGTCGATCGGCCCAGCAGAGTCGAAGTGGGGATCGGCTAAAGTAAGTTCCTTGAGGTGTCTCCATTTTGTTGAGCGTCTCCCAATGCGTGGTTGATAAGAAGTGATCCGCGGGATTACTAGTGCGGCTATCAAGTGGCTTTCTGTGGAATTGTAATGCGCAGAAATCTGTAACTGTACCTTTCCCTTGACTCGTTCGGGAGGCTGACTTCCGATCCCTAATAAATTGATATTTGCTGCTTTTCTAGGTAAGAGCAGCTGTTGAGCCCGGGCTTCAGTCAAGAGGGAGACCTCGCTGCCCTGGTCAATGAGAGCCCGCAATAACTCGGAACCTCCGTCGGGCCGTGTCACCTTTACCACCGCTGTGACCAGTAGCACCGCGGGTAACGATGAAGTCTCGCAACTAGAGGTATTCGTCGTAATCTCTTTGTCGAAGCTAAAATCGGCGCAATCTACGTGGATCGTGGTATGGTGCTTCCCGTTGCACTTTTGGCACCGCTTTTCGGAGGTACAGTCTTTAACATGGTGTTTACCAAGGCAATTGTAACAAAGATTTGCGGTTTGCAGCGCCGCGCGGCGCTCAGCAACCGGTTTCGCTTTATACGACCGACAATACAAAATAAAATGATTGGCCTTGCACAGACTACACGGTTCAAAAGTGCGGTTTTCTTGACTAACCTGGTGAACCTTGGCTACCTTCTGGTTGGCAACTGGTTTAGCACTTCGGTTTTCCGATCCCCTCCTTTGTTCCTCTAGGGCTTCCAGGGTGTTGACTCGTCCTTCTAGAAAATCTTGTAGCTCTTTGAACGTCGGCGGAGTCTTCGTTTTGCCGATTAGCGTCTCCCACTCGCGCCTGGATGAGGGATCTATTTTCTCCACGACGAAGTGAATAAGCCAGTCGCCGCTGGCATCGAATGGGCGTTTTATTGCAGCAAGGGCCTTAACGCTATCGCATACCGTGTAATAGAGACGTTTAAGTTCTGGACCCGATTCGCGCGCGATCGTAGATAGCCCGAAGATCGTGTTTAATTGTGCCTTGACCATCAACCGCATGTTTTCATAACGCTCTTGATGTAGCTCCCACGCGGCTTCGAAATTCTCCTCGCTCTCCGGTATGTTACGAAGAAGTAGAGCAGCATCGCCAGTAAGGGCGCCCCGTAAGTAATGAAGACGTTCGGCATTAGTTAACGACGTATTACGGACTACCAACGCGCGAAAGAGACCTTGAAACGACGGCCAGTCTTTATGTTTTCCTTCAAAAGTCGGTAGGGGAATCTTAGGAAGCGAATTAGGCGCACGAGTGGCCACAGCAGTGGAATGGTCTCCCGAAGCCATGCGTTCCATTGTAACGTTTAAGATTCTCTCATTGTTAGTAATCTCTTCTAGTTTCTCCATGAGGAGGACCTCCTGCTTAAGAAATATCTCCTCGGTATTGGCTGGCTCGTCTATTAACCAATAACGGTCTTCCGCGACGTCCGGTTGGTTACGAAGAGTAAGTAATCGGTCATGTTGCTCTTCAAATTTGGCCCAATTTTTCCGTAGGGCAGCTAATCGCGAGGTAATGTTCGCCTTGGTGAAGTTATCTGCTCCTATCTTTCTTAAATTTTCGAACGCGCGTGAGATTCGACCGTTAAGGTCATGTTGACTCGCAATAAGGTGGCTCATTGTTTTGCAGGTGGAGGTCACGAGCGACGGTTGGACGTTGTTTTTCACGCGCGACGGTTGGACGTTGTTTTCTCGGTGGAGGTCACGCGTGACTGTTGGACGGCACTACCGAGAGTTTGAACTGTTTCACAGGCGCTGATCCGGCTCGAAGGACCAAAAAATGTTACGGAGAAGTATATAGGAACAGCGCGAAGCTATCAGTTAGCCAGTAAGCGCGGCGCGAATTTAATTTTAAGCGATTAGAGGAGCCCGAAAGACATATGTTTAAGAATTAACAATGCGAATGTATTTACAATGATCTAACACACAAATATAACACGCAATTTTAACACACAATTAAATAGTCAATTAAACCCATGCAATATTAATACAGTTTTAAGCAAGAATAATGGTTTTCAGGGCAGCCAGAATAGTGTTTTACAGTTAAGCACTAATAGTATTTTACAGTTTAAGCAAGCATCAAGCTGGCGAAGCAGAGTCGCGAAGCAAGTAGAACGTCGAAGCAAGTCGACTATAAAGCGCAAGCACTGTGCGTAAGCGAAAAGATATATTACCAGTCAGTATTGAGGTCAGGAACAGAGTGAGCGATCCAGGAATTCTAGATCGATTTCCTGGAACGGAGAGTCTTCCCCTTCCATCGACTCGCGATCGATGGAAGGGGCCGCGATCCGCGCTCCACATGAGCGAGCAGGCCGTTGCTACCTGCCTAATTAGGTTATTTAGGCCATAGATGGAGTTGACAGGCTGATTTCGCGTACAGGTATGGATGCTATTCCTGCCGCTAACACTGTTTGTCACTCTCGTGAGGGGTTTGTTGATAGCAGACTTTTGCAGTTATTTGTTACTGTAACACTGTCCATTCCAAACTATGTCGATCTGCCGAGATATTATTGTATTTCAAACACTAGTTATGTATTATTTTAATAGAAGTAGTTAATATAAATAAATTATTGTTAATATACAAATAACAAGAAAATGGTTGAAAATATAATTCTTCATGTGATTATTTTAAAAGTATGTCCAAGTGTGGAAAAACAGACGATAGGAATGTAATAAAATTTAAATATATTTAACAATAGCATAAATAACAAATTTCACAGCAAAATTTATTATAATGTTTCAATTTTTATCTCTCGGAATAACGTGTGAAAATATTATTTAACATCTTATGAATCAGTTGTATAAGCGTTACTTCTTCAATTTTTAATACGATATACATATATAAGAAAAGAGAGTGGTACATCGGAAAATACTCCTGTGATGCGAGTAGTACATCTAACGTAAGACAAGGATGCTCCCGTCATGATTGTTCGTTGCCATTCTTTAGTACCTGTAAAAGAATCAAAATTAGTTTCTTATCAAAACAATTTGTGGGGAAAGTAAATTGAAGGATCGGATGCAATAAGAGGACTAGTGCTCGAAAATGGGAAAAATTGTTATTCAAACGCTAAAAAAGATTGGAAAATTAAATGTTATTAAAATGAATTTTAAGTTCGTTGTAAAGTTCGTCACGACACATATTTTTTCTATTTACAGTTTATTTATCCAATCATTACTATTAAAGTTAAAAATTATGAACCAAAAATTTTTCATCGTCCAAAATCATTATTTCTTTAAAACATAAATTGCGATAACTTGAATAAATATTCACGGATCGTTATGAGATTTAAAACATAACTTCAGAAAACTCTAGCGAAGCCGTAAAATGTATGCACAAAACCCTTATGTTAAAAAATGTAATAATATTTAATTAAAAAGTAATACTGGACATGACTCATGTTTTTCAACGTTCACCGTTAAAAAGTATCGAGGGAATTTTGAGGTATATATAACATGCTGCGACAAAATTTTTCCTTAATATACAAGCAAAATTTTCACCAATTTTCACACTGATGTGTCGTGACGAGCTTTACAACACTATATTTTTAAAGTAGAATTTAACAACATTTAATTTTCCAATCTTTCTTAGCGTTTGGTCAATAATTATTCCCATTTTACGAGGGCTAGTCCATTAATTGCACCCGAGACTTCAATTGTGCTTAATAAACATGAAACTTATCTTTTGATGAGTGGTGAAGAAGCCATAATGCCCATATCACGGTCGTCGCTTGAAATCCTTCACGTGCCAGGCCGCTGTTCCTCGTCCGTTTCGATCCAATGGGAGGTGGTTGCCATTCTGCATTACCTGTAAAAGATTCAATAGTAGTATCTTAGCAAAACAATTAGTGGCGAAAGTAGATTGTGCTTAATAAAAATGGAACTTATCTTTTGATGAGTGGTGAAGAAGCCATAATGCCCATATCACGGTCGTCGCTTGAAATCCTTCACGTGCCAGGCCGCTGTTCCTCTTCCGTTTCGATCCAATGGGGAGGTGATTGCTGTTGTCCGTAGTCGATACCCGCGTCGAAGTCCCTCGATGACGATGTTGTTCCTTGATGTTGTGATTGCAGTTATTATATTCACTACACTACACTACACTATAATACACTGCACTACCCTGCACTAGACTACAGTACACTACACCGCAACAATACTACACCGCACAACACTACACGGCACTACACAGCCACTCACGCTTACACTAATTAATAATATTACGACTTAAATAATGTATTACATCTAACAACCATTATATCATCGATGACATGCATTTGTAGATTATATCGCAGATTCGAAACTACATGCTTTACACCGGAAAACAATCTCTCCACGCTGACTTGTGTAGCAGGCGCACTCTGAACTACACACGCTAACTTATATAATACTGGTTCCGCGGTTTTCATTGATTCCCAATATAATAATAAATCTGTATCTTTGGATACACGCTTCCACGAAAGATATGAACACAAAATATTGTTAATATTTATTGCGGTTTGGGCGGGGGATGAATTTATTTCCGTTTCAGATTTTAACAACAACTGCTCGATATCGTCACATTCATTCACACTGCTCCCTGCCACATTCTCGCCATTCTCTACTGTAAGATCATGCAATCTTTTCCATAATGACACTAATTGTTCTTTCGCCGCTGTTTTATCCGATTCGCTCAATAATACTGTTGCGAACACCCCTTGGATGGGAATCCAAGGCTCACTGGTGCTCGCGAGCGGGACAAGAGACAGCGAGAAGAAGGCGATCGGATAGATCGCCTGTCAAGCTGTCATTCGATGGTCAACCGCCATTGCCAGCAGACGTCTCAATATCCTATTACGCTTACTGATTGTATTCGTTACCGTTCTTACTTTCCTTGTTATCCCCCCATGTTCATGTTCTGTTATCATTGCTGTTCAGTAAACTTATACTATGCCCAACCAAAATCGTAACATTGGTGTCAGAAGTGGGATGCCCGCCCGGAGCGGCATGCCCACTCGCGCTTCCGCGGTTTCCGCGATCCCTGCGGAACTTCCCTCCGGAGCGATAGGCGACCCCTCCCTGCAGGAGCTGTTTACCAGCCTCCAACTAGGCATCGCGGGACAGTTACGGGAACTGCGGAGGGACAACGAGGCCCGGTGGCAGAGGGAGGACCGTCGCAGGGAAGAAAAGGAAGCCGCCGACCGACGGACGCAAGCGGCTCTTGAGGCGCGCTTGTCGAACATGGAGGAGCGAATACAGGTCGTAACCGCTTTGTTACAGTACGGCCATAGTTCGGTTGGGGGCGGCACGGTCCCTCCGGGTGGGGAGTATGTGCCTGTTGTAAATAGTGTTGTTAATAGCGTTGTGAATAGTGTTTCCCCGGCACATGTCCACGTACCCGTCGGTGCGCCCGCCGCTGCCCCAGCGTCGGAATCGCGCGTTCTCAGTTTGGGATACGCTGTGAAACCGGCGATGTTTGACGGGAAAAGCTCGTGGGAGGAGTACAGGGTGCAGTTTGACACGATCGCGCATGCAAATGGGTGGGACGATCAGAAAAAGGCGACAGCCTTGATCGCTTCCCTGGGAGGTGCAGCGAGGAGCGTCCTTACGACGCTCTCCGCGGCCCAAAGCGAAAGTTTCGCAGAGTTGGTTTCCGCGCTCGAATTCCGCTACGGGGCGAAGAATCTTTCAAATCTGAACTACGTACTTTTCCAGAGCCATCGGCAGCGGAGGGATGAAAGCATCTCTTCGCTCGCCACCAAAATCGAGCGATTAGTGCAGTCAGCCTTCGCGGACTGCCCGTTGGAGACCCGTGACAGGCTTGCCGCGTCTCAGTTTGTGGCGGCATTGTCGAGCTCTGACATGCAGCGGGAACTGCGTCTCGGCGGATTCACGACCCTAAGAGCTGCAGTGACTAGAGCTTTAGAAATCGAGGCCGTCGAGGCAATGTCTCGCGGCTCCGCAGCTGAATCGCGAGAACGATACTCGGAAAAACGCAAGGCGAAACTCTCCGACACATTTGAAAGGTACCCGGCCAAGAAGCGAAGGTTCCACAAACCCGAGGATCAAACGGACTATACGGAGAAAAACTGCTGGCAGTGTGGAAAGGCCGGACATCTCCAGAGGAACTGCTACGAATCGAGAAATTGAGAGGAACGGCGTCAAGAAAAGGAGTGAAGGGAGGCCGTCGGAGACGATGGTACCTGGGCTCGACCGATTTGGGGGAACACCGGTCGACAACAGTCGGAGCCAGGATAGTGCTGCCGTGAGGGCGTGCGGATCTGTTGCAACGTGGAGGCGCCTGGAGTGCGCGGAGTTGCCGAGCTGTGACGAAGGGAGTTCGAGGGCGAATATCGTCACAGTATAGCTGAGTACAAAGACCGGACGGAGGGAGTTCGAGGGCGAATACCGTCGCGGGAAAGCTGTGTACGAAGTTGCGACGGAGGGAGTTCGAGGGCGAATACCGTCACGGAGTCGGCGACCCATAAGTGAAGGCCCAGGATGAAGAGTCTGAGTACAGCAGTGGCGCTCGTTCGGAAAAAGAAATCGGGACAACTGCGAGAGGAGTGAAGACGTCGCGGAACCTACACTGGACTCAAGGAAGAAGATTAGTTTAAGCTAATTTGGTGGACTGGGCTGCCTGCGTAGCCCAGCCCCCGCTCTTGAGTCTGTTTCAGGTTCACGAGACCCCACCACGAGGGACAAGGTGTCAGGGGACCGCCACCGCAACCTGGATGCGCGCTCCCGGGTTCCCCAACTGTGCCATAATAGCGTGGCAGTCCGCAGCGGGGTGCGGACATACGTGAAAGCGCCCCGCTAGCCCCTGGAGGTTCCCCTACGTGCCCCCGGCACGGCCGGGATGGAGGTTCTCGCGGGGGACCCAGGAAGGAATAGGAGGATGGGTGGACAGCAGAAGGGAAATGGCATTCCCAACCACCAGGCGGACAAGCGGTGCTTGGATCGGCTGGAGGGAATGTCGCGAAGGCGGGAGCGCTGCCGGGACGCACAGGTCGGTTCCCTGGGTCAGCACCGGAGGCCAAGAAGAGGATTGGGGCCTTCTAGAAGACAAGGATTGGAAAACTGGAGCAGCTAGAAGAGAGAAGACGGGCGGACGGATCGGGGTGGATTGATCGGGGAGCGGGCCGATAGCAATGCTCATATGTGTGACCCCCTGCTTTCGTGCTTGCCTCGCCTTTCCGTCCCCCGTTCCGGCCGCTCCACCGGATGCCGGCAAATAGGAAGGAAATAAAATGTTTCTCTGTCCTTTTGCAAAGGGAACTTCGAGGAGCGAAGGGACGTGCAGGATCTGGATGCAGTCGAGGACAGATCTGGATGCAGTCGAGGGCGAGCCGGGATGCAGCGTGGGTCCGGCCGGACCGCTGAGGGGCGACGGACGGAGCGGAACCGCCTAGGGATGATCCGGAGCGTCGCGGGATTTCGCCGTTGGAGCCCCGGAGGAACCGCCTCGAGGGAACCTGGACTGCCGAGTCGTCGCACGAGACACGCCGTGCCTCCCGACGGCTAAAGGAACGAGGAGTCCCGGCCCCCGAAAGAACAGGAAGCCTCACCCGTCTCTGCCCACGAAGAAGATGCGCCGTCGGAGAAGAGGAAGACCGCGCAAGAAAGAAGTACGCAAGTTTGAAGACGCAAGTGGAGGGCGGAGGCGCGAAGACCCACGTACCCACGCCTTGTCCAGGGTTTTTGGAGTGGTTTTCCCCTGGGCGGGAAGGCGAATGCCGAGGCAGCGGACGGAAGGGGCCACACGGCGTCCTTTCCACCCTTCCGGACCAGGGTACGGCTGCAGGAGATGAAGGGACTGCAGCGGCCGGGACGACCGCTTCTCCAGAGGGGGGAGCAGTGTTGCGAACACCCCTTGGATGGGAATCCAAGGCTCACTGGTGCTCGCGAGCGGGACAAGAGACAGCGAGAAGAAGGCGATCGGATAGATCGCCTGTCAAGCTGTCATTCGATGGTCAACCGCCATTGCCAGCAGACGTCTCAATATCCTATTACGCTTACTGATTGTATTCGTTACCGTTCTTACTTTCCTTGTTATCCCCCCATGTTCATGTTCTGTCATCATTGCTGTTCAGTAAACTTATACTATGCCCAACCAAAATCGTAACAATACATTATATCGTGGATCCATAAAAATCGCGGCACGAAACACATCATTCTTAAATAAATCACGCTCGCGGTTTTCCATGCTCACTATTAACGCTTTTGACGCGACGGTATCGAGCTTCTTAATACTAATTTTACACATCAGCCATGCTCTGAAAAAATCGCCCATTACGAGTTGCCCCTCCTGCAACTGTTTCGTTGCAATTTTCGCGGGTCCTAACGCGTCTACAATCTCTTCTAATTGCTTCCAGGTCGCTTCGGTAAATTCGTCAGAATTGGAAGCAATTTCGCGGCACACATCTCGGTTGTCGTAAACATACTTACACATATCGTAGGTCGAATTCCAACGCGTCGGGCAGTCGATTGGCGGTTTTAGTAAACCTAGGACCTTTAGGGTCACCGACATTGAGGGTAGGCGCAATTGTTTGCTAAGTTCCCTAACTTTCTCGATGATCCCTACATATGGATCATTCTTAATTACAGCACACACTGCGAGTTGCAGTGTGTGCGCAGCGCATCTCACACCTTTTATTTCCAAATCCTCTTCCAAATCCCATAACGGCAAGTTTTCCGCGGTATCCTCTTCGCCGCAGTCCTCTTCCAATTCACTGGGTTGTTCCTCTTGAATTTCCTCGGCCATTAGTTGAACGCACTTCACCATGTTACTCGCATTGTCTGTTGTAACTGAATACACATTACGCAAAGTTAGTCCGTACATCGCTAATACACGCTTAATTTCTAATTTCAAATTCGCCGCTGTATGAGACCCGAGTATCTCTTTAGCGCATAATGTTCGCAACACTACCTTACCGTCCTTAATATATTGCATATTCAATCCGAGAAACGATCGTCCAAGACGCGACGCGGTGTCGACTTTTAAGCATACCAAACGGCCTATAATTTCATTCTGAATATCGCGCCGAATACACTGTGCCCGCACCGTTATTTCAGACCTAATGTTCTCCGCGTTTATAATAATTTTATTTTCCAATCCTGCGAGGATTGGATTTAATAACTTTTTAAAACCACTGTCTTCCATTAAGGTAAATGGACGAGCGTTTACAGTTACTAATTCTACACAAGCGTCAAGTACGTCACTATCACTTAACTGCACTACACACATATTTTCTTTTTTATTTTTTTTGCACCGCAGTTCACCGTGTCACTGTTGCTCCTTCTTCTTTTCTCACACACTTTTAATCTACTTAGTTCACAATATTCACTTGGATGTTTCAATGACATATGCCGCTCCAAGTTTGTGGCATGGTCGCCCTTACACTTGTACCCGCAAATCTGATTACCGACTTTAATAATACATTCCGATGTATTATCTTCCTCGATATACGAAAAATACGCGCGAACCGGATGGCATTGCTTTCTAGCACGAAATGCCATATTGCAATTACGATTAAAAAAAAATAGAAACTTATGAAATATAACGAAATTACACTAAACTCCGAGCTCTAAAATAATTAAAATTAACTTGGGCTTGAAAAAGTCCGATTGTATGTTCAAACACAACACGATCGTGTCAAAGAGATTTTTGGTGTTCACTTTAGCGTTGCCAAAGTGACTCTGTCCTTGTCGCACGAATTTCCTCATTATATGGGTAAACTCAGAACGATTCTTATTGGTTATTGAAAAGTTGTGGAGGAAAGGGAAGGGTAAGAAGGAAGTAAGGTGGGTGATAGTTTTATGACAAGTACGGCTCCATGGCCCGCAGTTAATTAGCCCGCCGGTAGACGCTCCACTTAGGATCATATAACTGGTCATCGTTTGAGCTTCGACAGGGAAAGCCATGGCGGATATGGGACCAGTCGATTTTATGTTTCGTTCTCATTGAAATAATAGCGGGTGCGAATGGTATTGTAAACCGTCCGCAATAGTGCAGCGCATCCCTCGCTTTCCTAAAACGGGGCGCACCGCTACATCCGATGGATCATTGCGACGTTAAATTTGAACATACCATTCTAGAAAAAACCTTATTTTGTAAACAGTAGGCTACAAACATAGTCATATTTATTTCGAATTCAAAAATATATGATCTTGCAGGCAAAATTGGCAAAATAAGAATTTTTTTATTAATTAAAATGTTACAAAAATAATTTTTCGAAAATATAATAAATGCGAAAACAGCAAAATGGTGATCTAAGCCCGCGCACCTCCCATGATTTTATGTGGACTGCATCTTTAAAAAAAATGCCTGGCATCGAGTGCAAAAAGTAATCGCGTTGCTGTGGAATTACCCGTAGAAAAGAATCCCTGTCCAAGTTAGAAATTTTCTGTAACTCAGGAACCAATTTCACTTTTATGAAGAGAGTACAGGGTCATCGTTTAATCCAGCAACCCGCGCGCGCGCGAACTTGTAAAATGGCAACACCGCCTCACGGACGCATTCCATTACAACCATGCACCGGCCCAGCGAAGAGTTGCCAGCGACCGCTGAACAAGAGCGATGCCCGAGCTTCGAAAATTTTAGCGTTGCAAAGAGCTAGGTATTGGGAATTTCCCAGCCCCGGTAATCGAGCCGCGCGCTCCGCTTTTATGATCGGTTTACCACTCGCACCCCAGATTACTGTAATGAGGTTTGAAAATAATGTAAACTGATCTCGTACCCTTCTCAATTTTAAAAATTTTAGCTACGACAGGGTTGGCCGCGGCGCTATAACCTTGTACGGAGAGATTTTTCGCCACCTGCTTGTAAAAGCCACAATAATGGCACATCATTAAAAAAAAATGACATTATCGGAAGCCGATATATGCGTGGCATTTAGTAGCTAAAACATTCAAACACAAAATTCTAGAAAAAAAATTCAAACACCGCTACAATCAAAGACACGTCGCATTAGTTACCCCTTACGTCTGATCTAGGTATGCACCGCATTAAGGATAAAATCATAAAAAAGAAAACCAGAACAATAGATTCTGAGGTCTGCAGAACTAACACATAATTGAATAAAAATTGAATTTCTCAATTTATGAAAGTAATGATACAGAAACAACTAGCCTATTGTTTATCAACACCACGAATTTTAAAAATAGTGTTAAACACATCATCAAATAAACAGTTTGCAAAAGCTTTTTAAACAATTATGGTTAAAAAATTGATAAAAGAAAAATTAAGTAAACGTAAAATATGTTAAATTATCCATCATTAAGTGGGAATAATTTTTCCTCATTTTTCGGTGCAAATTGCATTCCGATATCTCTTAAAGTTCAAAAGTTATACGAAAAAGGCCCCAAATTTTTCAAACAGGGCCGGGAAATTGTGAATAGTTCTTTGCAACGTTCAATTGAAAGAGACCGGCCCAAAGTTCTCGAAGCTCGGGCATCACTGCTGTCTAGCGACCGCGAGACAGCAGTGATGCTTCGAGAATTTTGCGCTGGTGTAACTAATGCGACGTGTCTTTGATTGTAGCGGTGTTTGATTTTTTTTTCTAGAATTTTGTGTTTGAATGTTTTAGCTACTAAATGCCACGCATATATCGGCTTCCGATAATGTCATTTTTTTAATGATGTGCCATTATTGTGGCTTTTACAAGCAGGTGGCGAAAAATCTCTCCGTACAAGGTTATAGCGCCGCGGTCAACCCTGTCATAGCTAAAATTTTTGAAATTGAGACGAGTACGAGATCAGTTGACATTATTTTCAAACCTCATTACAGTAATCTGGGGTGCGAGTGGTAAACCGATCATAAAAGCGGAGCGCGCGGCTCGATTACCGGGGCTGGGAAATTCCCAATACCTAGCTCTTTGCAACGCTAAAATTTTCGAAGCTCGGGCATCGCTCTTGTTCAGCGGTCGCTGGCAATTCTTCGCTGGGCCGGTGCATGGTTGTAATGGAATGCGTCCGTGAGGCGGTGTTGCCATTTTACAAGTTCGCGCGCGCGCGGGTTGCGGGATTAAACGATGACGCTGTAGACCCTCATTCGCTCACGAAAGGACGCATCGCGAGATTTTGTCCATGGATCATTTCAAGGCTTAAGTTTCTCTAAGGCGAGGACAAAACACCCTTTATTTGCGTTGAACCATAACATTATATGGAACAGGGACTTTTGGGTATAATCCCTACTGCGATTCAAACAAAAGCAGTTAAAGAAACTCTTTCGCTGGCATAAATGACACCATTTAGGCGGATACGGGACCAGTCGATTTTATGTTTCGTCCTGATTGAAATAATACGGGGTGCGAGTGGTGTTGTAAACCGTTCGCAATAGTGCAGCGCGCCCCTCGCTTACTTGAAACCTTCTACTTGGCCTTCTGCCTTTTTTTGTACATAAACAAAAATAATTCCTTGAAATGCTACTTAAAAAATAAGCTCATTTCTAGGATGGACTCTTTAAAATTCACGTCACAATGCACAGTTACGGAATCGGTGATTTCCGTTTCAGGTAAGCGATCCGCCCGCTCCGCTGTTATGGTCGGCTTACCACTCCCACCCCGGATTATTGTAATGAGGTTTGAAAACAATATCGACTGGTCTCGTATCCATCGCAATAATGTCATTTATACCTACAGAAGAGCTTTACTAACCCACTCTTGGCCAACGACACTCTTTTCGTGTTAACCAGGTTTATACGTATCTGCTTATTTGCTTGCTAATTATTTACGAAAATTGTGCTATTGCTCGATGGAAACCACGAGAAGGTGGTGGGCTTCTTCCATCAGGAGAAGATAAGGATAGGTCGAGATGGATAGAATGGATAGGATCAGATAGTTCGATAATATGTGATGATGAAGCTGTCGGAGCTATATGTTCGGAGCTAGTTTTTCCATCCCTCAGACGTTTGCCCCATTCCCCATTATTGTTTTCGAACTCTTTCTTGTACAGTATCACCTACCTTGGCGTGTACATATATAATTTACGAAACAGTTACAATAGTATTGTAGTGGTGGTATCACAGCATCTACGCGTATCTCACTTTCCCGAACCTTTCTATCTGATCCTATCCATTTTATCCATCTCGACCTATCCTTATCTTCTCCTGACGGAAGAAGCCCACCACCTTCTCGTGGTTTCCGTCGAGCAATAGCACAATTTTCGTAAATAATTAGCAAGCAAATAAGCAGATACGTATAAACCTGGTTAACACGAAAAGAGTGTCGTTGGCCAAGAGTGGGTTAGTACAGCTCTTCTGTAGGTATGAATTACATTATTGCGATGGATACGAGACCAGTCGATATTGTTTTCAAACCTCATTACAATAATCCGGGGTGGGAGTGGTAAGCCGACCATAATAGCGGAGTGGGCGGCTCGCTTACCTGAAATGGAAATCACCGATTCCGTAACTGAGCATTGTGACGTGAATTTTAAAGAATCCATCCTAGAAAGGAGCTTATTTTCTAAGTAGCATTTCAAGGAATTATTTCTGTTTATGTACAAAAAAAGACAGAAGGTCAACATCGTACATTCGCCAGCTGTGAAAATGCTTTGTAAATTAACAGTTTTCATGTTTTTGTTCTACTGAAAATAATTAATGAAAAAAGCTGCCATCAAAATCAAAAGAAAAGTACTAGACGATATACAAAAAATTTATGGAGTGGCGCGATAACCCCAAATTCGAATCATTATCGGAATCAGTAATTTTAGTAATACACGTATTTATTAATTTCGACAGAATAAAAAAGCAATCGAACATCCAGATTTTTTTGCTCATGCTCAGCAGGCGTAAAAAACACCCATTTTCATGCAGATGTTGAAAAAAAATATATTAACATTTTATTACATTCCTATTTTCTGTTTTTCCACACTTGGATATACTTTTAAAATAATCACATGAAGAATTATATTTTCAACCATTTTCTTGTTATTTGTATATTAACAATAATTTATTTATATTATCTACTTCTATTAAAATAATAAATAACTAGTATTTGAAATACAATAATATCTCCGCAGATCGACATAGTTTGGAATGGACAGTGTTACAATAACAAATAACTGCAAAAGTCTGTTATCAACAAACCCCTCACGAGAGTGACAAACAGTGTGTGCGGCAGGAATAGCATCCATACCTTCCCGGCTTATTCAGCTAGGTTGAACCGATCCGAACAGAACCGAACCGCTCCGAACCGTTCCGACTCGTAATTTATGGAGAGGAACAGAAATCTCTCCATAAATTAACGCGACCGGTCGCGACCGGTCAACCGACCAGTCGGCCGACTGGTCATGCCTTCGGTTTGGTTTCGATTGGTCTCGTTGAAAGTACGGTCTGAGATTCCCGGTCGAGAGGCAATCGGTCTGGAGTTTGGTTTCCCTCCACAACCTCTCACTGTTACGGTCGCAACAGCGGTCCCTTTTCGCTTCGGTTACTGATCGCTAGACCGGTCGCGACCGGTCAGAAATTCGGTTTCTGCTTCGGTCTCGACTCCCTGATAGTAACGGGTTAAAATAAAATCTTAGACTATCTGACTTTATCTCTTGGCCTTGCTCCATATTCCGAACTGTTACTACTATGTATTCTTAAATATTAAAATACAACGATTAATAATAATGTATTGAATATATATATGTATATATATATATATTATATTTAAATTATATATCTATTATATATTTGTTACGTATGTGGAATTTTCCCATACGTCGCTCTCAACCGTTTTTCGGGCTCGCGTCTGTGAAGGGAAAACGCCCCAAAATCCTTCCGTTTATCAAACACCACTAATGGGGGTCATAAGCTCGACCATCTCACGACCATGGGAACGGGAGTGACACGACGACGACCCCGAAGGATTTCCTTATATGGAGATTCCTAATGAATCCTCACTCATTTTTGGGACTATATAAACCCTTTGGTTTCAACCCTCGGCGGTTCAAAGCTATACAGTTACGCGTAGAGTCACATCGTGTCACGCTCGTACAGAGTTGGTTATATTCAGTAAAATCGGACTCGAATCCCTGTCAGAATCATAGTTAACCTCATAGAATCCGCGAGTTCGGTTTATATTCTATTTGGCACCTTGTAATAGCCACTCTTACGCCCCGCATCGCCTGTGCGTTAACACCGTGCAACTATTGGTAACTTACACATTTTATTTAATAACTAATCGCGACACTTACATTTGTACAATAACTGATTATTGAATATACGAATGGTGTTCACGTGTAAATCAAGTCGCTTTCGTTAAATCCATCTTTTAGCCAGCGATCCTTATAATATTAGTAACACTCACCCACTGATACAACTTTACCGCTCGAGTTGTATCAAACTTTAATTAAGAGTTACGAGGCATCACATGTCCCGGGACTCCCTGATTTCACATCAGGTTCGTTCGCAAACCTTTCACCAAAACAAGGAATCTTCTCCAACCCAGTGGCTCCCCGATTTCGCATCGGGTTCGTCCACGAAACCTCACCCCTCCTACGGCTCCCTGATTTCGCATCAGGTTCGTCAGTATCCTACAGCTCCCTGATTTCGCATCAGGTTCGTCTGTAAATCTACCAACTTCCGAACAGCTCCCTGTTTTCGCAATAATCCAACCTCCTAGCAGCTCCCTGGTTTCGCACCAGGTTCGTCTGTGAACTTCATCCTAGTGACTCCCCGATTTCGCATCGGGTTCGTTCACGACGTTTCACCCTCCTGCGGCTCCCTGATTTCGCATCAGGTTCGTCCGCGTGTGACTCCATTCCTAGAGGCTCCCTGATTTCGCATCAGGTTCGTCCTCGCCGTCAATAATCCTAGCGGCTTCCTGATTTCGCATCAGGTTCGTCCTCGCCGTCAATAATCCTAGCGGCTCCCTGATTTCGCATCAGGTTCATCCGCGCAACTAACTATCAAACTCATAAACCGTATTCCTTGGGAAATACCCTTCTCGCCGGCCTCCCGTGTTGCCGCAGCCCCGACTCGTAACATATTATATATAAGTGCACTATCGTAAGTTTTATTTTTTCATTGATTGTTCCCAAAACCTCTCCACTTTTTTGAAAAACGCATTTAATAGCTGAAGGATCAACGAATCGAATGGTATTTTTTTCAAGCCGGACCGTGGCACAGTGGTGAATTTCGCCGAAAAGCTGGCCAAAAATGAATCTGCAATTCCCGTGCAAATTATTAAAATATTTTATTGTAATATAACTCTAAGAAGCTAAAAGTATAATTTTTTAACGTTTAATGTTTAATTTGTTGTTTTAATTATAATTATATTATTAAAAATATTAAAAGTATTGTGGTTTGTAGGTTTTAGTCAAATAATTACGCAGTCATTACTGAAACATTAATATTTGTATATATTTTAACATTATTATATTGCATACTTATACATCTATATTTATACAAACATTTGGTACATAGCACTGATGATCAACGAGATGCTTTTCTTGCGGAATTTTAAACGTTAGGTATAATTACTAAGTGAGAGTTCAACCGCAATTTTGTCACTATTAACTTCCGTCTTATTTTGACTCGCATAAATATCTGCTGAAAGTGCTATCTGTAGGTGAACAGTGCATGTTTTATGTATAAATGAGTTTCATTGCGCGTTGTAGCATTCGGCACTTCTGTAAATCTTCCCGAATACACCTTTACTCCCGAACATCTAATTGCACAGTAATTCAATTATTTATTGCAATGCAATCACTTGCCTTCACTCCGATATATAATATACACTAAAGATGTACCGACTAGTGGCCGACTAGTCGGTTAAGCCGACTATCCGGCCACTTTTGTAGTCGGCGACTAGTCGGCAAAAATGGCCGATTGATCGGCTTTGAATTTTTACTAAAAATGTTTTAGTATTACCTACTGATGACTTGATAAGGCATCGAAATAAATAATATCCTTCCATTCTGTCATTACTAATGACTCATTAGTATAATTTTAATAACATAATTATATTTAATTATACATATTTTATATTATTATTACAAAATATTTTTATTTATCAAAGGCAAATTGTGATGAAGGAATGTTAAATTTTCTGCTCGATCAGGAAGGAGGCGTTTTCTTTTGGTTTCGTATATGTTGCCAGCCTCAGAAAAAAACCTTTCACTATATACTGTGCTGGCTGGACAACATAGGTATATTTTGGCTGCAGCTGCCATTTCTGGGTATCTCGCTCTGTTCTGTTGCCACCACTTGAACGGATCTTCATTTCGATTTATGACAGGTAATGCACAATATGCCTGGAGTTCGTGCGCTGAAGATATCATATTCGATTTTCTTCGACACTATTTCTTGATAACAATCCCAAAAATTACGGTGAATTCTATCGTTTGGGTTATCTTCATTACTGGGGGAATTGTTTCCTCTGTTCTCTTTTTCAGAATTACTATCTTCTTCTTCGGCTAATGTAATTTTCTGCGCTTCCAATAAGAACTGCGACCTCACGATATGCGCATTTTCTGCTTCGAAAAATTGTAATTTATATCTGGGATCTAACAAAGTTGCAAGTGTAAATATTTTCTTCTTTTCTAAGTCGAATCACTTTTTCAAGCTGTTTTCTAATTCTGTTTTCATTTGCATTATTTCCTCGTCTTCATCAAGATAAGTTTCCAAGTACTTTAACAAAGTCTTAAGGTGTGGAATGACTTCAGATATCGACGAGCAGGCAGAACTAATGATTTTGGTCACCTCCTCAAATGGTTTTAGCAACGCGATACATTTTTCTAGGAGATCCCATTCATAGATATATAAATTAACGAAGCTGACAGTATTTTCGGATATGTATAAAGAAACTGCTCGTTTTTGTTCAAAGAGGCGAGATAACATATAGTATGTGGAATTCCACCTGGTGCAAATATCTTGAATAAGCTGATGATTGGGTAACTTTAGTTCCTTCTGAATATTGTGGAGTTTATCTTGGGCTAATCCAGAATGGTTAAAATGAGTAACGATGCGCCTGGACTTCGATATAACTTGCGTAATATTTTTCTCACTTTTGAGAGCATCATTAATTGCCAATTGCATTGTATGTATGAAACATGGAACTGCTGAGAAAATAGAATCATTTATGGCTTTGACCATATTTTTGCCGTTATCTCGCACAATAGCATGGATTTTAGTCTGACTGATGTCCCATAGAGTAGGGATTTCTTCTAAATATTGTTTTATATTTTCGGCGGTATGAGGTCCCGAAAAATGTTTCATTTGCAATACTGCATGTGGGAATTTAAAGTTGTTGTCTAACCAATGAGCAGTAAAGCTTAAAAAGCTTTGTGAATTGTTGGTGTTTGTCCATAAATCAGTAGTGACGGAAATTGCGACGGCATCGAAAACTCCCTTCCTTATTTCGGTTTTGGTCTCATTGTAAATATGAGGTATAATATTATCAGCGAAATATTTTCTACTGGGCATATTATATTTTGGTTTCAATTGTTTCATCAAAGTAGTGAAGCCCGTATTTTCGACAATAGAGATGGGTTGGTTATCAAGTGCAATCATCTTACCAATAGAAATATGAATTTCTCTCGATCTCGAGTCATCAATTGACCACCGCACAGCCATACAATCTTCTATCTTTTGTTGAGATTGTTGAGAATTACTTTCAAACATCGGCGTCAACAATATCTGGGAGGAGGAAGATGGTTCAGCTTCAGAGGAAACTGGTTCAGTTGAAGCACACTTTTTTATCACAGCTGACAATTGAGGCATGAGGTTACTATGTTTGTACTTGATATGATTTGTCATACTTGTGGTGTTTGCTGCTTTTCCAATACCACCGCGCGAAATCACTGATTGGCATTGGTTACACCTTACTTTGCACTGGTCTCCTTCTATTTCATCGAAAAATGTCCAAACACGTGATTTTCTTTTCGACATGCTTACACGGAGAATAACGACACGCAGCCGGCAAATACGGAAAACAAAAACGAAATGACAGGTCCATCATGGCTGCATGGCGGGTGATCCGACAACGCATGAAATACAACGAAAACGAACGACCGACTACATAGTCGGCTTGCGGCCGACTATTCGGCGCTTTCGGGGCCGATTAATCGGCTAGTCGGCTAGTCGGCCAAAACTCTAGTCGGTACATCTCTAGTAAAAATTCAAAGCCGATCAATCGGCCATTTTTGCCGACTAGTCGCCGACTAGTCGCCGACTACAAAAGTGGCCGGATAGTCGGCTTAACCGACTAGTCGGCCACTAGTCGGTACATCTCTACTCTAAATAAACCGCACGATTCTCAACATCTTTGAGTTCTCTCCATACAAATAGAATATAAAAATACACTATAAAAAAGACAAAAATATAATAATAATAATAAAAATAATAATTTAATTTATTGCCCACTTTTGCGTAACAATTTAACGATGAAATAATCTTTCCATTTCATTCTCATGATTGTGTCAGTGTAAGTCCCACCCTTCTAATGTATCCTGCTGTGTCTTAACAATTTTTTCTATTTTACAAGTGTTTCCTAATCTATTCTATGTTGTATAATATTCTTTTATCACTTTCCTGTTCTTCCCATGTTTTCCTTCTCCCTATTATCTCCCATAGAATAGCCAAGTTTTTCCCTTCTCCTCTAATTACCTCTTCCCAATTCCTAAATACAACACAATATAAATATAAATATAAAAGAAAATACAATTAAATAAGAAATATAATAAAAAAGAATATAATAAAATAAAAGTAAATACAATTAAAGAAGAAATATTGTGATATCCCACTATTTTTCGCGCGGTACTATTTAAACATCTTCGTATAAACCTCCAAGTCACTCCACCAAAGTCCTTCCAAATCAACAAATACCCCTTTTCCCCAATCGCTGATCACCTCGATGATCTACCTTAGCGGTCCCCATCTCGAGATGGTCAGTACAAAACCTCCTTCGATTATTCGCCATACGAGGCACAAACTCCCTCCCTTTTACTAATTCTAAACAAGTCCCTCGACCCAAAAACTCCTTAAATCGAGACCACGTCTCACCCCTTCTCTAAGACCCTACAAGTCAAGACCACGATCACCCCTTTCCCATTAAAACTCCAGAAATCCATCCGATGGGTTGAGCATATAATTCCCTATTCATAAAAACCCAGGAAATGTAATTGCGAAGAATATTTGGTGTACGTGACAGAAACGCGTCTAATAATAGACGCACCATTGTAAAAACCCCGGAAGTCCTACTGCGACTTATTTATTAAATATGTCAAGGCCTATACCGCGACAATTATATAAATACGAGGGGACCGAGACAGAAGTCCTCTTTCAGCGAAACCTATCCGCGAAAGGACCACATAAAAGTATTTCTAAACAGTGTAAATCAACGACGTTCATCAAATTCTAAGCATTTATAATTACCATTTAACCGAATTGAACATCACCATGATCTATTTCATTCTTGTCTTATTATTGCATATTACTTTCATATTACTATGCATAGTTATTGCTTATTGCTTTCATAAAACTGTGCATAGTTATTGCTTATTGCGTTCATATATTTTGTATTCTTAAGCTTATTGTATTTCATATTATTCCTCATATTATTCCTCGGACGTCCAGAACTACCGGCCGATTTGCGTTATGGATGTGCTTCCAAAAATCTTCGAGAGCATAATAGTAGACAATTTGGGACCGTTATTACAGAACATTATTTGTGATGAACAGCATGGTTTTATGCCGGGTCGCTCAACGGTATCTAATCTATCCGTTTACTGTAATTTTGTAGCCTCTGCGCTGGAGTCTAATTATCAAGTTGATACGATATTCACTGACTTTAGGAAAGCATTTGATACTGTCGATCATAGTATCCTAGTATCTAAACTATCTGCTATTGGTTTTCACGGGAACAGCCTTTTATGGTTTCAAGATTACCTATCTAATAGAACGCAAATTGTAAAAGTCGTGAATTCGTACTCATCGCCAATTAAGGTTACGTCTGGAATCCCTCAAGGCTCTCATCTAGGCCCTCTGTTGTTTATATTGTTTATTAATGATCTCGCTGACATTTTTTCAGACTGTCACTTTTTGTTGTACGCGGACGATTTAAAACTATTTAAAAGAATATCTACCATTGCCGACTGTAATCTTTTACAAACAGATCTGTTAAAATTTGATGCCTGGTGTAAGCGAAATAATATGTCCTTAAACGCTGCGAAATGTTATGTCATGCGATCATCTAGGAAAAGGTGTCCGATATCCTTCGAGTATAAGCTGAATGATTCAGTGCTTACTCACGTCTCCGAAATTTCAGATTTGGGGGTCTGCTTTACCTCTCTACTCAACTTCTCCAATCACTACCGTAATGTCGTTAAGGATGCCGGGAGGATGTTAGGTTTTGTTATGCGTAATACTGCCGATTTCAGGAGTCTACGTTCCCTCAAACTTTTGTATTTTACGCTTGTCAGATCACGACTTGAATACGCCTCTACTATTTGGTCACCCCATCATTCCAAATATATTTATCTCTTAGAGAAGATACAACATAGATTCCTGAGATACGCTGCATATAAAACTGGTCAGTCTGTGTCGAGACACGATCATAACTATGTACCACTCTTGCAATCTCTTAATATTCCTACTTTACAAGACCGTAGAATTGTAACTGACTTACTGTTTATACACAAGATCGTCAATGGTCTAGTTAACTCTCCACAAATATTGAGTACTATAAATTTTTATATTCCGTCAAGGCTGTTCAGAGATGCAAGACTGTTTTATACCACCTCTTCTAAGACGAATTTTGGCTACTCTGATCCGATAAATCGTATTTGTGAAGTAGCTAATAAGTTTACCAGTTCTTTTGATATTTTCGCTATATCTCATTCCGCACTCAAACGTCGCCTGAATGTTCTACAAAATGTTCTGTAATATCCATCAGCTGTTCCCCTACTTTGCTCTGTTCTTTACTAGTGCGATTACTCTGCGTACCGGAGCTTACCAGACATATTATTTTATGTAGCCTGTGTCACCTGTCTTAATGTTTTCTCTTTTCTCTTTTTGTTTTACCAATGCCATCTCATACTCTTGTACACTAAAGGGAATCCTTTCCCGTTTACGAACAATAAAATAAAAAATAAAATATTATCTTATACTATCAACGCTTATTGCTTTTCACATTATTTTGCATTTTAACGCCTATTGCGTTCATACTTTTGTCTTATATATATCATTCTACTTTATTATCGTATATTGTATTTCATGTCCATACATGTTTTGCTATTGCTTATTTTATATAAATGTCATGTGCTAATGCTTAATGTCCTACGCATAATTGTAAAGTGTAACTGCCATCACAAACAGTGTATGGCATAACCAAGTGTTTTGAATTGAATAAACACTCTTTATTCTAAATCACGCCTCGAACTATCGTATCCATTCTTCGGTTGCGGGGATTCCCAAATCAAAACAAGCTGCAGCGACAGCTGATCTCGGTCCGCGAACGCGAAACCTACTGTGTTTACCAACGTTCTTTTGCATGGGCCGTGTATAGCCGTATTCCTAGGCGGATTTCGTGGAAGTATTACGAGTAAATTCATATATAAATGCAACGGTGAATGCAATCGCCCAGTCAAAAACAAACAAAGTGTTCTAACGGGTGTCTTCCAAGTGCGTATTCGAGTTCAAACCTTCCCTGGTCAGTCAGAGTGTTGAATTTTAGATTCTCGCCAACCTTCCCTCAAACCAAGAGTGTTGAATTTTAGATTCTCGCCAACCTTCCCTCAAACCAAGAGTGTTGAATTTTAGATTCTCGCCAACCTTCCCTCAAACCAAGAGTGTTGAATTTCAGATTCTCGCCACCCCTTTCCTAAAACGATCAGAGTGTTGAAACCTTGTATTCTCGCCTGATGATTGCCCCACCTGTCATTGTCCATGAAGACACCACCCAGGACGTGACATAATTTTGGTGACAGCGGCGGGATTTTCGTCCACCGTCGGTAGAAACAAGTTCTTAAACACGGTACCCACAAAGTCCCGATAGTTCACATGTATATTACGCGCCCTCAACAGATCGCGGTAGCTTACAGGAGCCGCGAGGTAGAAAACATTAATGCATATATGCAATCACTAATTTGTGTAAAAGGGAGTCTAGCAACAACAAATCAGGGCGACGATATTTGCCTTTGCTGTTCCTGGTTGAAGCCTGCGAATACGGTGACTGTATACATCGTCCATTACTATCAAACACCTTATTCGTTTTCCCCTTGCCCTCGGTGCAATTACGAAATATACAAAATTCGCCCCATAAGTAGGTGCGCCGTATGCACGGAATTTTACAACCTCTCTAACGAGGATTACGGTCAATTCAATAACCAAGAGGACCCCGATATTTAAATAACGACTACCTGCCACGACATAAGTTGGTCACCAAAGGTGGGACGTGCGTTTGCCTCTAACAGGAATTAGAACCTCCAAAATTTTCGGTACCCGAAATACCCGATTAACTATTATGAACAACCAAAGTCAAATTCGAGACACGCCATATTACCCAAGCCGCAGACTGCGAGGCGTATTACCAGATTCAAATACATTATTCTGTGTATCTGGAAGCATAGCAACGACCACGGAAGGCGTAGATATTTGCTTAAACTGTTTTAATTCTAACCCGGTGGAAGTGGACGAGATTTACCAAGAACACTACCACCAACCTAACGATATATTTCCTGAGTGCCCTCGTTGCAGAAACTTTTTGCTTACAGTACGTTCTGTAAATAGTCATGCCGTGTGCATCAAACGAAAACGTCTTTCAAATAAGAATTACCATAGATTCGATAGTAACTTCCCGGGTAGAGAATACGGTAGGATTTAAATAACGACTACTGTACGCCCTAATCAAGAAAAATTAAAATAAGTACCCCGAAAGTAGAATCAAAATAAATTAAAATGTCTGTGTATGGCGAAACCGAGGATTCTTGCGTGATGAACCAAGACGCGGGTCCTTCTAATGATTCAATAGAAGTCGAGACCGCCGAAATAATGGAACGACTACAAATATTACGCGAGAAACAAGCCGAAATTGACAGGTTGCACGCGAAATTTGTAGTAAACCCAGAACCCAAAACGCACTCGGGCGTAGCCACCGGATCGTTCGACCCCTCGTTTAAAGATCTTTCCGATAAAATACTGAATATCGAGATGATAATGGAGAAGCTTCTTGCACCCCCGCCAGTTACAAATAATTTTGCCACGCCGGGCTCCTCCCGTTTCGATAGGAAGTCAATAATAAATCGTGGCAATATTCCGGAAGTACTAAATCGTAACAATATTCCGGACCAGGATCCATCACCCCAGATTACGTTAAAGGACGCCATAGAGACCGTCCCGATTTTTAACGGGCACAACATACCCGTAGAGCAATTCGCGAGAGTCTGTAATAGGGCTAAGGCTCTGGTTCCCCCGCAAGCCGAACCCCAGCTAGCGAGGTTGTTACGAAATAAGCTACAAGACCATGCATGCTTGGCCGTTGAGGATAGGGTCTTTGACTCCGTGAACGAATTAATTAAACGACTTAAACGCATCTTCTCCCCGGCTAAAACGTAAATCACTATCGCGGGGACTTAGCAAACGTCATCAAAGGACCCAACGAACACATGTTGGAGTATATCTCGCGCGTTAAAGACCTACGATTCGCTATTTTAGAAGAGGATAGGGAATACTACCGCGACTACGCACGAAACCGTCCCGAAGACCTAGATCACTTAACGCTGGACTCATTCGTCGATGGCCTTCCGCCCCACATAAGGGCAAGATTACTCCAACACCAATTCGAAACCCTCGACGAGGCTTTCGATCTCGCCGTTCTCGTGGATAAAAAGATTGATAGGGATCGTCTCAGATTCTCCGAAACAAAGGCTCCGAAGTTAACATGTCAAGTTTGCAACAAGACAGGACATGACGCACTATCCTGCCGTGGTAATCAAAATGCCGCCTCGCGACCTTCCGAGAGGTACCCTCCAAATCGCGTAACGGGATATAGGAATCAGGCACCCGCTCCTCTGCTCCCCAACTGGGACAGAACTCGACCTCCTCCTTCTAGACCTTTCCGAAATACGCATCTGCTCGTACTGCAAAAACACTGGACACCTGATCTCGGAATGTAGGAAACGAATATTTAATAGAAACGGAAGAAATCCCGGAACCTTCGAGGAACGCGGTTCGGGAAACGCTCCGCCCCTACGGTCAAACATGGATGCGTACCGTGGAACGGGCCTAACGGGAGCGCGTCCAATAATAGCATTAGCGAGGCCAAGAACGCCGGAACTAGGATCGCCACAGCATGGTTAAATACCAATGTCGAAGCACCGTCAGTAATGATTCCCTCCCCCGACTTCGAGACTACGCCAGAACTAATGATCGATACTGGGTCCGAAGTACACCTATTAAAAATCCAAGCCGTAAAGCGATCCCAAGAGATAGACGCAAAACGCCAGCTACTACTCAAAGGCATCTCTCCGGACCCCGTTCCCACACTTGGCACGATCAGAATAACCCATTTGGGAGATGACGTCACGTTCCACGTAGTTGAAAACGATTTCCCAATTAAGCCACAAGGAATATTAGGTACGGAATTCTTTATAAAACAGAATGTCTCAATACACTATTCCAAGAGGGAATTGGACTTCCACGGAAACTCCATCCCATTCGTGAACAGGAACCAAGTCGTGCTACCCGCAAGGTCAAAAACAGTTTCCTTCGTCCACGTATCTAACCCAGATATAGACGAAGGGTATTTACCTTTGTTAGACTTAGCACTGGAATTCACGCCGGTAACGCTCTTGTCCGTAATCAAGACGGCAAGGCATACTTGCAGATGATAAATTCCAAAGAAACAGACTCAACGATTTCAATACCCACTGTCGAATTGGAGGAATTCGAGGCGATAATTCCGGAACCCAAACGCAAACGACCGAAAGAGACTACGACGCCTATAGGCATCACTCCCATCCACCCCCTAATAAAAAACAAGTCCCTCTTAGCCCTGGATCCGTCGATCCACCATCTCGAGGCGTCCGCGACGATGCACTCACTCCTACCCCCAACGCTACACGCCAAATCAATCCTTCCCTTAAATTCCCAAGAGTCTCTTGCGGCTACGCCGGAACAGGAATTATCAACAATTTCCGAGGAAACCCCTTCAAGGGCAGAAAGAATACAAAGTTCAATTTCAGTGGAACATCTGAATCCAGAGGAAAAGCGCCATGTCCAAAACATTATAACAATATATCAAGACCTTTTCCATTTATCAGACGAGAAGTTGGGTCATACGAACGCCATCCAACACGGGATCCAGACAACAGACCCAGTGGCTATCAATATAAAACAATACCGTTTCCCACCGGTACATAAGAAGGAAATCGACAAACAAGTATCTACACAAGTTACTGGAAGATGAAATCATAAAACCGTCGTTATCGCCTTACAATTCGCCCGTCTGGATCGTGTCGAAGAAGCCAGGACCCAATGGAGAACCTTTGTGGCGAATGGTAATCGATTTTAGAGAACTAAACAAAAAGACCGTTCCCGACGCATACCCGCTTCTGAATAGCAACGAGATATTGGACCAATTAGGAGGAGCCAAATATTTTTCCGTGTTCGATCTCGCCTCTGGTTTCCATCAAATACCCATGAAGCCTGAAGATGCACCGAAAACAGCATTCTCTACACCACATGGACACTACGAGTTCGTAAGAATGCAATTCGGACTTTGTAATGCACCCGCGACTTTCCAACGCTTAATGGACCACACGCTTACGGGACTTCAGGGCACGGAAATGTTTGTTTACCTGGACGATATCGTCCTTTACGCGAGTTCTCTCACAGAACACTTAATAAAATTTAAGAAACTCGCTCACCGCCTACGAGAGGCAAATATCAAACTCCAACCTTCCAAATGTAAATTCTTACACAAAGAAGTCGCATATTTAGGCCACGTAATTACTGAGGAAGGCGTGAAACAGGATCAACAGAAAATTCAAGCCGTTAAGAACTACCCAGCACCTCGTACACCAAAGGGTATTAAAGAATTCCTCGGACTGACCGGATATTATAGAAGATTTATCCCAGAATTTTCTAAGACCGCTCGTCCGTTAACTCAATTATTAAAGAAAGACACAAAATTTGACTGGGGACCGTCCCAACAAATAGCTTTCGACCATTTAAAATCTGCATTACAAAGGGAACATATCCTGCAATACCCGAATTTTGAATTAGAATTCCACGTCACTACAGATGCTTCTGAATACGCGATAGGAGGGAAATTAAGTCAAGCTGGCGATGAAAAGGAACTACCGATCGCGTACGCTTCTCGCCTTTTAAACAAAGCGGAAACAAATTACGCGACAATAGAAAAGGAACTATTAGCTATCGTATATTGTGTAAGACACTCCCGACCCTACCTATATGGAAGAAAGTTCATTTTATTTACTGGCCATCGACCCTAGGTATGGTTGCATAAAGTAAAGGACCCAACCTCGCGCCTCGTCAGGTGGCGACTGAAATTAGCTGAATACGAATATGAAATTCACTACCAACCGGGAAAAAGCAATAAACTTGCCGACGCCTTATCTCGTAATCCCCCTACAGTGGAGGCATGCCCAATACGATCACGAGAGGAAGCCGACGACGATTGGGAGGAGCCGCCCCCGCCTAAACGAGGCCCAGGGAGGCCTCGGGCCTCCGAAGCACCCACCCAATATACGTTCGTAGTGGTACCATACACGTTCGAAGAGGTACGATTGACGTTCGATACATGTTCGAAGTGGTTCATTACATGTTCGAAGTGGTTCATTACATGTCCAATACACGTTCTATACACGTTCAAAGAGGTACGATTGACGTTCGATACATGTTCGAAGTGGTTCATTACATGTTCGAAGTAGTTCATTACATGTCCAATATACGTTCTATACACGTTCGAAGTGGTACGATTGACGTTCGATACATGTTCGAAGTGGTTCATTACATGTTCGAAGTGGTTCATTACATGTCCTATACACGTTCTATACACGTTCGAAGTGGTACGATTGACGTTCGATGCATGTTCGAAGTGGTACGATTCACGTTCAGAGTGGTACGATTCACGTTCAGAGTGGTACGATTCACGTTCGATTCACGTTCGATACCCGTTTGATACACGTTCAGAGGGGTACGATTCACGTTCAGAGTGGTACGATTCACGTTCGATTCACGTTCGATACCCGTTTGATACATGTTCAAAGCCGTTCAATACCCGTTCGATACATGACCAAAGTGATTTGGTCTAGTCGCTTGGTGTGTCCAAAGAAGAAGGGAACGAAGATGCGTGTGAAGAAGGAGAGGATGGTCAGCGAAAATGAATGTGGAGAACAACAGCATCTTACTTTTGCAAAGCTACGCACTTCTCGATTTCATGATAAGATTTTAAATGCAAGAGCCTGGAGATGCAGCGAGACCAGTTGTCTTCAAATCTTTGACGGCAACAGTCTCTTTAAAGGCAATAGTTCCAACCAAAAATAATGGGAATATTCAGGATTGCGCCCGACGAGGACCAGGAGATGTGGGGGAATAATCAGGAGGTATGTACATAACAATGTTTTGTACGTTTTTTTTTACGTTTAACACGTGAATATTATATCAAGGTTTCTATGTTCTAGGATTTGCAGGGAGCAGTCGGTGGTGGTGGTGGTGGTGAGGACAGCATCGAGGACTCCTCATCCTCCGACACCGATGACACCGATGACAGCGATGACAGCGACAACATCGCTGCAGCCATTAATGGCTTGCTGGTAAGTGATATTGTGATAGGATATTGTGATAGGATATTGTGCGGAATGTATTAATATTATATTTGCGTTTACATGTTTTAGAACCTGCCACCGCTGCCACCACCGCCCCAGATAGAGCGTTTGCGGGACATGCTCCCGGATCTTGCTCGCGCCACCGCCAACGCAGCGCGAAGAGATTAATTTATATAGATTTTAATTTGTTTAGTTAATTTCATTTGTATATATTTTTTCTATTTTTTTCTATTTTTTTCTATTTTTACTATTTTTTTCTATTTTTACTATTTTTTCTATTTTATATTATTATTATTCATACTTTTATTCATATTCTTCTTCATATTCTTATATTATTCATATTCTTATATTTATTTCATGTTATTTTATTATATTTTATTATTATATTCCTTTCTTATTATTATTTCTATTTAGTTGTATATTTATATTTTTTTCTATAACAATATATATTTCTTAAACTTATATTATTTCTACATTTTATTTACCCGCCTTCCTTCTCCTTTCGCCACATAATTCTAACATTTGCAGACACTGCATAATTCTATTTCGTTCGAGCCTTCTTCGCGCCGTTGAATGACGTCATCGCACGCGGCTGCTCCAGAGGAGTCAAATTACGCACGATCGCGCGGGACGCTGCGACGCTAAGTATTGCTCTCTCTTTCCCTCCACGAATTTAGATTTTAATGTAATGCTCTCTCTTTCCTTCCTCCGAATACGTGGTTTGTAAAATGCCGATCTTTCCCGACATTGTCCGAAACATCATCCGATAAAAATAAAATATTATTTCTCTGTGTTGGGGGGAAAATTCGATCACATATTGGTTTGGAAAAAATTTTCGGGGTTGGGCCAAGGTCATTTCCTCACTCGGCTAGGTATAAAAAATTTTCGGGCGTGGGTCAGGTCTGGAGAGGTCTCCGTGGCTGGCTATCGAAAGAAGAAAGAAGAAAGGATATGTATGGTTTGTAAGAAAGAGGAAGAAACAGTGAAACACGTGATTGAAGCATGTGAAGTAAGTGGAGAGAGTGGCAGCAATTGGAAAGAGGTAATTAGATGAGAAAGGATAAACTTGGCTATTCTACAGGAGATAATAGGGAGAAGGAAAAGATGGGAGGAAGAGGAAAGTGATAAAAGATGATTATGCAACATAAAATAGATTAGGAAACACTTGTAAAATAGAAAAATTGGTTAACACACAGCAGGATACTAGAGGTTGCAATCCCGCAAGACGGGATCCCGCGTTCCCGCGGGATCCCGCGCAATTTTTGGGTCCCGCATATTTTAAATAGGAGCTGCGGGATCCCGCAGGGCTTGCGGGACTGTATACATAACCAAAATTGCGCAAATGACGACGCGCACAACGGCACGACGAACTATGTTGTAACTGATCTGAGGCGAGCGGCGAGCGCGATGTTGCTTTGTTTCGTGACTCTGCGGTCCTCACTTATTCCATCGCCATCTCACGCGTGCGTGTTTCGTCTTGTTTAAGTACGAATTTACATAGTATTTATTCACTTTGGGAATTATACATATTATACTACGTGTTGTTTCAATTAATATTACTAGTGCAAACAAAATATGTCGTCCAGTAAAGAATTGATGTGTGACAATGAGAAAGGAAACACTAATAAAACTCTTTGGGATTATTTTGTGAAAGGTGATACTGCCGAAAATGCCAAATGCTTGAAGTGTTCTGCCATTTTGAAATTAAGTCAACGATCAAGAAAAGGATTGATAACACATTTAAAAAACAAACATTGTATAGATTTAAAGTCGCAATCGCAAGCATCAACATCGAGAAAGGATCCATGTAATGAATCACAAATAGCAGCCCAGCCGCAGATTGTCGACAATTGCGAAAATGTAATACCAAAACAGAGGGCTAAAACAATTGACAACTTTTTCGTTAAAGAAAATTCCATGGAAAAAATGATATCTCGAATGATTGCTAAGGATGGTTTCACTTTCAATACTTTCTGTAAATCTGTAGACTTAAGATGCTTGTTTCTGAAAAGTGGTTTTAAACTTCCAACTTCTCCTAATACAATAAGATCCATAGTTATTACATTCTCAGATTCTGTAAAAGCCGATATGATAAATAAATTTACAAAACTTCAAGAACAAAACCAAAAGTTTTCATTAACATTTGACGAATGGACATCTCGAAAGAATCAGAGATACTTAAATATAAATGTGCATTATAAAGAAAAACACTTTAATCTTGGTTTAGTACGAATCCATGGTTCATGTACGGCAGAGCATTGCATCAACCTAGTTGAAGAACGTCTGAAGAGCTTCAATCTAGACATTAAAGACGATATTATTGGTATAACTACTGATGGAGCGAGTATGATGGTAAAAGTTGGTAGACTTTTACCTTGCTATCAACAACTTTGTTATGCACACGGCATACAAATTGCCGTTATAGACGTTTTATACCAAAAAAATTCGAAGCAAAATTCATCAGAAGAAACACAAATACAGTTCAATATGACTGATGATGAGAACGACGACATTGAAGATGATGAGGGTGGCTTATCTGTAACTTTGAGTCTTCCATCTGTAGAAGTAGTTTCAAATTATAAAGACCTTATTGCGAAAGTGAGAAAGGCTGTGAAAATTTTTAAAAAGTCGCCGACAAAAAATGACATTTATTTGCAGAAATATGTGCAAGACAAACACGGCAAAAGATTAGAATTAATTTTAGATTGTAAGACTCGTTGGAACAGTCTACTTAATATGCTAGAACGCTTTTACAACCTAAGATTGTGCATAAGTAAAGCTTTGATTGATTTAGAGTCGGAAATATATTTCACTGATGAAGAGTGGTCCAAAATAAATGACTTAAAGTTATGTCTGGAACCAGTTAAGCTGGGCCTCGAAGTCATGTGCAGAAGAGATTCAACTCTGCTCACCGCAGAAACAACTTTTCGTTTTATACTGGAAAAATTGGATAAGCAATCTACTTTTCTCAGCACTGATTTAGCCATGGCATTCCGTGAAAGGATAGGACAACGTCGCACCGATTTAAGTGGAACATTGGTTTATTTACAAAATCCGAATAAATTTGAACATGATTTGAAAAATTTAAAAAATACTACATTTGAAATGCCTAAAAAAACTATAATACGCAAAGAAATAAAAAATCTATTAGAAAGAGTCCTCAGTAATACACGCGGGGATAATAGTGTAAATAATATCGATACTGCATCCAACAACTTCGAGGAAAACCAAGATCAAGATATTCAACAAAATGAACAACAGCCTAATTTATCCTTACAAGAAGAGTTAGAGTTCCAATTGCAAAAGGACTATTCCCAAGTAATTAAATCGAAGGGTTTGTCAGAAGATATAGATAAAATTTTAAAGAAAGAGATGAGTGCCTTTGAAAGTGACGGCACAAAAGGAAAATATTTACACTTGGCTTACGAATATTTATTGACTATTACCCCTACAAGTGTTGAGGCTGAACGAGCTTTTTCCGCTGCAGGATATCTTTGTAATAACTTAAGGAGCAGCCTGGGAGATGAAGCAATTAATAGTCTTTGCTTTTTGAGATCATATTTTCAAAATTCTACAAATTAAACTTTTATTTTGTAATATGAATATTTGATTATTATTGTTAAAAAATTTATTAGTTTATAGTTTGAGAACAGAAGACTGAAAAATTTCTGTAATAAAAAATAATTATTGAATTAAGATTTTAATGTGTTTCCTTATTAAATGTATATAGATGTAACAACCAAATCTTTAATCCCGCGGGATTGGAAAGAATCCCGCGGGATTCAAAACAATCCCGCACGAATCCCGCGGGATTGAAAATAACGCGGGATTGCAACCCCTACAGGATACATTAGAAGGGTAGGACTTACACTGACACAATCACGGGAATGAAATGGAAAGAGTATATGATCGTTAAATTGTAACGCGAATGTGGGCAATAAATTAAATTATTATTATTATTATTATTATATTTTTTTTTATAATGCACTTTTATATTGAATTTTTATATTTTTTATTTTTTTTATTTCTTATTTTTTATATTCTATTTATATTGTCACGTCCTGGGTGGTGTCTTCATGGACAAGTCACCGTATTCGCAGGCTCCAACCAGGAACAGCAAAGGCAAATATCGTCGCCCTGATTTGTTGCTGCTAGACTCCCTTTTACACAAATTAGTGATTGCATATATGCATTAATGTTTTCTACCTCGCGGCTCCTGTAAGCTACCGCGATCTGTTGAGGGCGCGTAATATACATGTGAACTATCGGGACTTTGTGGGTACCGTGTTTAAGAACTTGTTTCTATCGACGGTGGACGAAAATCCCGCCGCTGTCACCAAAATTATGTCACGTCCTGGGTGGTGTCTTCATGGACAATGACAGGTGGGGCAATCATCAGGCGAGAATACAAGGTTTCAACACTCTGATCGTTTTAGGAAAGGGGTGGCGAGAATCTGAAATTCAACACTCTTGGTTTGAGGGAAGGTTGGCGAGAATCTAAAATTCAACACTCTTGGTTTGAGGGAAGGTTGGCGAGAATCTAAAATTCAACACTCTTGGTTTGAGGGAAGGTTGGCGAGAATCTAAAATTCAACACTCTGACTGACCAGGGAAGGTTTGAACTCGAATACGCACTTGGAAGACACCCGTTAGAACACTTTGTTTGTTTTTGACTGGGCGATTGCATTCACCGTTGCATTTATATATGAATTTACTCGTAATACTTCCACGAAATCCGCCTAGGAATACGGCTATACACGGCCCATGCAAAAGAACGTTGGTAAACACAGTAGGTTTCGCGTTCGCGGACCGAGATCAGCTGTCGCTGCAGCTTGTTTTGATTTGGGAATCCCCGCAACCGAAGAATGGATACGATAGTTCGAGGCGTGATTTAGAATAAAGAGTGTTTATTCAATTCAAAACACTTGGTTATGCCATACACTGTTTGTGATGGCAGTTACACTTTACAATTATGCGTAGGACATTAAGCATTAGCACATGACATTTATATAAAATAAGCAATAGCAAAACATGTATGGACATGAAATACAATATACGATAATAAAGTAGAATGATATATATAAGACAAAAGTATGAACGCAATAGGCGTTAAAATGCAAAATAATGTGAAAAGCAATAAGCGTTGATAGTATAAGATAATATGAAATACAATAAGCTTAAGAATACAAAATATATGAACGCAATAAGCAATAACTATGCACAGTTTTATGAAAGCAATAAGCAATAACTATGCATAGTAATATGAAAGTAATAAGCAATAATAAGACAAGAATGAAATAGATCATGGTGATGTTCAATTCGGTTAAATGGTAATTATAAATGCTTAGAATTTGATGAACGTCGTTGATTTACACTGTTTAGAAATACTTTTATGTGGTCCTTTCGCGGATAGGTTTCGCTGAAAGAGGACTTCTGTCTCGGTCCCCTCGTATTTATATAATTGTCGCGGTATAGGCCTTGACATATTTAATAAATAAGTCGCAGTAGGACTTCCGGGGTTTTTACAATGGTGCGTCTATTATTAGACGCGTTTCTGTCACGTACACCAAATATTCTTCGCAATTACATTTCCTGGGTTTTTATGAATAGGGAATTATATGCTCAACCCATCGGATGGATTTCTGGAGTTTTAATGGGAAAGGGGTGATCGTGGTCTTGACTTGTAGGGTCTTAGAGAAGGGGTGAGACGTGGTCTCGATTTAAGGAGTTTTTGGGTCGAGGGACTTGTTTAGAATCAGTAAAAGGGAGGGAGTTTGTGCCTCGTATGGCGAATAATCGAAGGAGGTTTTGTACTGACCATCTCGAGATGGGGACCGCTAAGGTAGATCATCGAGGTGATCAGCGATTGGGGAAAAGGGGTATTTGTTGATTTGGAAGGACTTTGGTGGAGTGACTTGGAGGTTTATACGAAGATCTTACACTGACACAATCATGAGAATGAAATGGAAAGATTATTTCATCATTAAATTGTAACGCAAAAGTGGGCAATAAATTAAATTATTATTTTTATTATTATTATATTTTTGTCTTTTTTATATTGTATTTTTATATTCTATTTGTATGGAGAGAACTCAAAGATGTTGAGAATCGTGCGGTTTATTTAGAGATAAAGAATTGAGGCGATACAATATAGATACGTAACACTTTCGGCGAATGTTGTTGAGATATTACTGTTCTGTGTAACTAAGCACTCGGGTCGGTCACGAGTCGGGTCGGTCGGAGGAAGAGAAAAAGAGAAGGAGAAAGAACGAGAGATTGAGAGACAGAGAGAGAGAGAGAGAGAGAGAGAGAGAGAGAGAGAGAGAGAGAGAGATGGTTCTGCTGATACACTATTTATATTCTATTTTTATATTTCTATTGTTTAATTAATTGAACAATATGTAATCATTTTACAAATATGGCAATCGATTTGCTTGTCTGTCTCCCTCCTTCACTTGTCATCAATTTCTATCGACTCTGCATAATTCTTTCTATGATTCTCGCCTTCAATTCTAAAGACGATACTACGTAGTAAGTCGCTGTATTTCAAACTGAATACAGTATCATTTTTATTTAATCTTAAGTCATGTGTAAGCTATGTGTATCCGCGGCTGTATCAAACTGCAGAAGACGTGAGGACAAACTTTAAAACTTTTGTTACTGTGTTGTAACAGAGCGACGCTGCCTGCGAAACATTACATACGCGTCGTGCTGCTAAAATAATATGTGATAGCGAATACTACGACGAGGATTATCTTGTAGATTGCGAACTGGTAGCATCTGTCATCAATGATATTTTAGCGGATGCTCGTAGGAAAAAAATGTTAAATTATATTCCATTTCTGTTTATATTTTTATATTCTTTTAATTGTAATTAAATTTCTTAAACATATTATTTCTCTATTTACTTATCCGTCTTCCTCCTTCTCACCTCACCAATTTCTGCTGACACCACATAATTCTTTTTATGATTCGTGCGTTCGTTACGCCACCAAATGATGTAATCTTGCACGGCGGTCCCATCACGGGGGATTCAAATTACACGTGATCGCGCGATACGCCGCGACGTTAAATCGGAACGCTTTGAAATACTGTTAGCTTTAGAATGCTCGCTACATAATGGTTCGGAAAAATATGTATGTTTGCTACATAACAGTTTGCTATATCGGTGATTAAAAAATTATTATTATTTCTCTGTGTTGGGGAAAACTTTCCATCACATATTGGTATGGAAAAAAGTTTCTGCTGACGCCGCATAATTCTTTCTATGATTCGCGCTGCCAAATGTCGCCATCCTGCACGACTGCTCCAGGAGATTCAAATTACACACGATATGCAGCGACGTTAAATCGGAACGCTTTGAAATACTGTTAGCTTTAATAAAATGTGTTTGTATCACTATGTAGCGCTGTCTCTTTTCCTCTCCCAGATTTAGCTTTAAGGGGTCTCCCTAGTGTGACGGTTAAAAAAAATCGATTTTTTTTGTTTTTTCTGAAAGTTCAACATCTTAAGAACATATTCCTAAAATATTATAGCTGAATTCGAAATTTTGGCAACGCTGTGAGCTATGAACAGTAGCGCGCGACCGGGCGCGCAGGTATGAATCGGAGCCCTCAACGCTTGTACCGAAGGTCGACCTTTTTGACTTGAAAAACCTCCAGAGTTTCCTATGACCTGGCTACCTGTACCGTCCCCTTCTGTGCTAAAGGGGCCCCTCCAAGTGTTATAGCGGGTGTGATTCAGTGTGCATCGTAGACTCTTGACGACGAGTGCATCGTAGACTCCTGAGCAAAACAGAAGTGAGCAAAGTGAAAGAAAATGCCCAGAAAGAGTGATAAGGAGCATTCGAAAGGCTATTTAAGCCGAAACAAGAAAAGAAGATTTACAGGAAACCGCTACACTTTTGAACAGGACGTGAGTTTTGCCAGCACTTCGGCTAAGAAGTTAGTAGAAGGCAACGACGAAGACATTGAAGTGACCCGAACGCACGGCTATCGTTTTGTGGACTTTTTTTCGGTGTTTACTGCAATTAGTCAGTTAATTGAATGCAAAGTGTGCCATAAAGACATTAAATTTACTGAAACGAGTGTGCGTGGCTTAGGTTTTAAGATTGGAGTGCAGTGCGAATGCAACGTCACTTATATCAATTCGTGTCCGTTGATTTCTAATGCATACGAAATAAATCGAAGGATAGTATGCGTCATGCGTTTATTGGGGATAGGAAATAAAGGCCTGAACCTATTCTGCGGATTGATGGACTTGGCAAAAGAATTCTATAGTAATACATACTATGCCGGTTTAGAAAATCTGTACACTGCCTCAAAAGCTGTTTTAGAATTCAGTACAAACTTGGCGATGGACGAGGAGAAGCGAAGTACCTTTGAGAAGGAGAAGTCAAATATACATTTAACAGTTTCTGGAGATGGAACTTGGAAGAAGAGAGGATTTTCTTCCCTAATCGGCGTTGCAACATTGATTGGGAAATATACCAATAAAGCAATAGATGTAGTTATAAAATGCTCATATTGTAAGATGTGTGAAATGTGGGAAAAGAAAATTGACGACGAGGAAGAATACGATGAATGGAAAAGGAATCACCAAAACCAGTGTTCAGTGAACCATGAAGGATCTGCCGGGAAGATGGAGGTAGATGGTATTTCTGAAATGTTCGCCAGATCGATGCAACGATATGGCGCCATGTATACCCGCTACATTGGCGATGGGGACAGTAAAACGTATAAGGGCATTGTGGATTTGCATCCATATGACGTGCAGGTGAAAAAGTTAGAGTGTGTTTTACACGTTAAAAAAGGATGGGTTCTCGTTTGAGAGCAGAAAAAAAGAAACATAAAGGAATAGGGGGAAAAGGTCCGGGAAAATTAACGGATAAGTTAATAAATGATTTAGCAGCATATTATGGGTTAGCAATTACACGACACACGGATTCAGTAGAGGAAATGAAGAATGCGATTTGGGCAACGTATCACCATAAGTGCTCCACTGATACAGCGCCCGAACATGATTTCTGCCCTACCGGAGCCGACAGCTGGTGTTCGTGGCGCCGCGCTGAAGCAAAAGGCGCCCTCGACAATTACACTCATGATCCACCCCTTACTGAACTCGTACAGCAAGTTATAAAGCCCATTTATACCAATTTATCCCAACACGAATTGATAGAGCGATGTCTAGGCGGAAACACACAGAACAATAACGAAAGTTTTAATCAGTTAATTTGGCATTTCGCCCCAAAACATATATACTCTGGGCCAAAAACAGTTGAAGTAGCAACATATTTAGCAACTGGCATATTTAACGATGGCTACCAGTCACTGAACCTACCATTGAAGCTACCAGTCAGAGAACTGTTCATCAATTGAAAAAGCTCTGGAGTAATATAAAAGCTGCTCAGAGGGGTTTGCTTACGAAGGAAAGACAGGCAACAATGGCAACGGGTGGTGGTCCATCACCACCACCCGTTGAAATTGACCCTGATGTGGCGCAGGTAGCGCCTCACCTATTCGCTAATGCCCCAATCTTATTTTCCTCGAATATAAACAACGAAATGATACACGGTTAGTAATGTTATGATATTAATAAAATGCTAATGAGATTAGACGAAATGAATAATGAATGTTTTGATGATTAGAGCGACAAGACGTCATGTTTAGTACAAACGCAATGGCAATAGAAGCCATGGTAAAAGTGGAGGAGTCCTCTGCTGGGGCACCGACATCCCAACCTACAGGAATATTAGATGTTACGCAAACTATTGGTAAAATATGTATTTTTTTATCTTGAGAAGAGTATTTACAGTAGGAACATAATTTTTTGTAAGTTCTTTATCTCTTATTTCTATTATCTTCAGGTTCTGTGGGAAAAGGAAACAAGAAAGCAACCACTAATTGCGATCTTAATGAATTAAAACTTGAAAGAATCAAGTCAATCATAGACGACGAAAAAAAACTAGCTCTTCTAAATTATGAACATCAGAAATCAAAAAATGAAAAAGAATCAGAATTTCTGACCAAAAAGTACGAATTGGAGTTGCGGAAATCGGTCGCGGAAGCGGAATTAGCGGAGAAGCTATTAAGAAATTCTTTATACTAAATTTAGTATTAACTATAGAACTTTAATGGACGATTGCAAGACTATAGTATCGATGATGTGATAAGTAGCTCAAACATGTAAAAAATATCATACGTTTAATTTAAGGAGAAATGTTCAAAAAGGCGAAGAGAGTCATAGTTATTGTCAAGTTTCAAATATATTAAGGTATTCTATTCTTTATTATATATTTTATAAATATTTTATATATGCATCAAGACTGAATTTGTATTGCTAATGATAAAAGTACTATTAAACATGATGTAGGGGAGACCGGGGCTAAAAGTTCCGGGGGGTAAGTTGTTCCGACGGTTCTATCTTCAAAATGAAAAGAGCGTTGTACTTCAAAATATTTTTTCCGTGTGAGCTGATCGCGCCACTCACACGGAAAAAATACTTTAAAGTACAACGCTCTTTTCATTTTGAAGATAGAACCGTCGGAACAACTTACCCCCCGGAACTTTTAGCCCCGGTCTCCCCTACCTGAAAAAATGTTTATTATTAAATGTTAACATTTGGTGTTAAGTTTTATTTTTTTTTAACTTTAACAGACTAAACTGCTCTACCTTGCTTTGTACAACACTTTCTACAGCTTTCTTTCGTTTCGATGCTCTCTGTACAGACTTTATTTATTATTATCTAAACTCGCACGCTTCGAATTCCTTCACAAGCATAATCACTCTTTGTGACGTCACGGAGTGGTATCACTACGCGAGATGCCCGAATTACTTTTAACATTAAATTTGTGTTACTTCGCACAAACCACTATGGAGATACAGTGGATTCCGTTTATTTGAACCACCGGTTACTCCAGGCAGCCGTTTATTTAGGATGAAGTTCAAACAACAGAAATAGCCACGATTTGTAACTGTACTTCACTTAATTGAGACAGCTGTTTAATCGGACCAAAGGAAGCTAGTCGCGATGTGTTCCAAATAATCAGAATTCACTGTATTAAGCACCAAAATTGATATGCCGCCGGCATTAGCATTACCCGATGTACACCACGAGGAGGTTGCTCGGTCGGACTTTGTACATCATGGTGGCTCTGAAAAGAGCCGATTTGTGTGTTCGTCCGTGCCTGTTAATTGAAAAGCCGGGCAATTAACGCCTCACGAACAGCAAACCCATTGGCGTTTCCTGCATTTTGCGGTACATCCACTGGTCCTTCTTCATTATCATCATCATTGAAATCATCATCTTCTGACAGTACGTCATTGAAGATTAGAAACATGTTGTGTAGCACAGCACATGCTACAACAGTCGAGGTAGAGCAAATAAGTTTCGTCATTAATCCGCGTGACAAACATGGGAACCTTCGTTTCCATATGCCAAAAGTACGCTCCACAATTATGCGCGTTCTACTTTGGATATGGTTATAGCTGCAATGATACAACAGTCAATAAATATAATCCTTTTTTCATACTGAAAACCTTAATAATTCTAAAAAATAGAATACTTACGTCATTTGTTCGTCTGTTTGTGGATTTGGAAGTGGTGTCATTAGAAACCGTAGGCAAGGGTACCCTCTATCACCAACAAGCATGCCATCCAGTCGTTGTTCCAAGTACCGCATATTCAGCATAGAGTTTTGAAATATGCGGCTGTCATGTGCACTACCCGGCCACTCGGGTACTAGTCCAAAAATTCCATTCTTGGACCGACAACAGCCTGCAACAAAGATCATAATTTAAAAAAATGAAACGAAAATCTTGGAGATTAAAAAGAAAGTGATATTCAATCATACACGATTAACCAAAATATTTTAATCATGAAATAAAAAAATTGATGAAAACCTACTTGCACATTAAGTGAAAAGTATCCTTTTCGATTCCGAAATACTTCGGCGAGATTTTGGAATCTCGTGTTGACTAAGCGCACGTGCGTGCAGTCGATAGCGCCATCAATACCGGGTAACCCGATAGCTCCATTTCCTTTCCCAAGGTCAACAAATAATCGTCTATTCTCCATGCGTGCTTCCACATCTCTCGGCATTTTTATAAAATCCAAGATTAAACTCGCAAGTAAACTACTCACGCGAAAAATGATCTTAGAAACTGTTGATTGGGAGAGCTGCATGGAGTCACCTAGCAGTTGCTATAAATAAATGTATTTTAAACAATTTTCCTCGTGCACACTCTTTAATTATCAATATTTCGGACGTGAAAAATAGAATACATATTTCTAAATTACCTGAAAACTGGAAGTTGCATAATACCGTAAGGTCGCGAGCAATTGAAATTGCGGTGGAATTGGCAACCCACGATTGTTTATTTTCGCAAGTCCTTCAATAATTTTCGGCAAAATACCGTGTATCACCGAATCCTTATTGAATCTGAACCGCATTTTAAATTCAGCGTCGTCATATTGTTCAAAAGGATTTTGTCTGTCCCGAATGTATCGTCTAATAGCAGGCCTATTATCCGCTTCATCATCGGACATATCATCGATATCGCTAATAGTAATGTCCATATCAATGAAATCAAAATCCATTAAATCCATTTTCACTTTGTCGCTCACTTTTCACTTGCTTCCTTTTAGACGTAATGGCGTCGAATGGCGTATAAGACGGACTTAAGTCATCTAAAAGGTTGACTTGAAAATATAACCTCACTTTGCGCGAATAAGATCCTCTTAAGACGTTCTTATTTGACTGAGAATACATACGCACTTAAGCCATGCTTAAGAAGCGACTGAGAATCTCGAATAAAATAAGATTTCTTAACAAAGTAAATGCTTGAGTCGATGCTTGAGTCGATGCTTATTTGCCGACTGAGAATCTAGATGGGGTCTTAAGCAAGTGCTTAAGGCGAACTTAAGAATAAGCAACGACTGAGAATACCGCCCATAGGCTGAACCTCGCCTATTCACAATTATTGTTATATCGTAATTGTCATGGTCCAATAAAGACATTTAATAATAATATTCTGCAAAATGTTTCGCTGTAATGCGTGTTTTTTTATAAACAATTAATACAATATATATGTAGCTAAAATTTGGAATTGTTTATAAGGAAGTATGTTGGGTAGGTGCGTATAACGATTGCTTCGTAACCGGAAAGTCTTAGGTTCGATTCCTCTCGTCACCGTCATTTTTTTTTCGAACCTGGACCTGATAAAGACGTCTTTAAGACGTCTGATAAAAGACATCTTAAAGATGTCTGTAAGACGTCTTAAAAACATTTTTAAGACGTCTTGATTCGTGACATAAGCCGTGCCGAAGACTTGTATAAGACGTGAAAACGACGTTCACGGACGTCTTAAAGACGTCTGGAACGTCTGACTCCAGACATCTTTAAGTTGTCTGTGTGCTGTCTGGGATAGATATGACTGATTTTTTACAATACCAAGATAAGAGTGGAATATTTTCTAAAATACTTGAGAAAAACATTAAATCACCACAAACATTTTGGAGAACTATTGCGAGATATTACCCAGGTTTAGCGAATATTTTTCTCAAAATTTGTACGATTCCAGCTTTCACCAACCAAAATAAATTTCAGTTTTGTCAAGATGAACATTTAAATAGTGATCAACAAAATAAACTTTGCGAACTATATTATCTATTAAAGATAAATGAAAGTTCTTAATATAAGTTTTCTTTATTTAAAATGAATGAAAGATAATTTTATATAAAAATTTCGTTTATTCGTTTGAAAAATTATTTCAAGATTGTTTTGTATGCAATGCACACTTCTGATTGTGAGTTACAACGTTTTATATTAGTACTTATTCATATTTACATTTTATTTTTATTATATCTAGAGACGCGGTAGCGTCTCGACGCCAAGTACATGAAAGAAAAGACACCTTGTATATACCTGTCGCTGCCGTGTATCTTTACTCGACGCACAGCTATTCCAACCTAACCTGAAACTCATTTCATTAATCTATTAACTCATCACGCTTGCAATATTTTCTAAATTTAAAGGCATTTTTCTGATGTAAACCGCATATAAGCTTTTGAATAAGACCAATTTCAATAAAATCGGTCCACGCATGACAGAGATATCGTAATATCGTCTCATGGATCAGTCGAAAACGGTTGATTTTTCTTCTGATTCTCCTTGAAATTTTTCGTCAAACATAATACGTATACGCGTTTTAACACACACACCTTCAGCCAACACATGTTTCGTTCTTCGTTCGTCGACTCTCGGGATTAAGGTCCGCGCACACATATCCGTACCGTATCCGTACGGTATCCGTTCCGTGTTCGTAAAAGATATCGGTTGCTTGTTTTCGAATGGAGCAGCGCACACTTGTCAGTTCCGTATCCGACCAGTGAAATTCGATTGCCTCTCCGTACACGTCTGTTCCGTGCCATCAATGTCAGTGTTAAAAAAAATCGTTTGCGTGCTTTTCAATGGAGCAGCGCACACTTGCCGTGTCAGGGATGTCAGTGTGGAACCCGTATCCGTACGGTGAAACTAAGATTTGGGTACCAACGATATTTTGGCATTTGTACGGGCGGTGTACTGAAATCGTTTGAAAGGGACGACCTTTTTTATGACCATGAAAGGTTCTCGGGTCGGAGCTCTCGAACCACGAGCTTCGGGGGTCCTAGACCCTAGAGTCATAAAGACAAGGACAGCAATAGGCCATTCAGTAACGAAAATAAGAATTTCTATAATTAATATTAGATTTCCATACAAGTACCACCAATGGATTGCTGGAATTTTTGCAATGAAAATGATACCAAACGTGATATAATTCTAATGATTTTTAATGGTTGCAATGAAAAGAGTTTTGTACTTGAATTTTGGGTGGTATAGGTATAGAGTATAATCGGATGGATGAATGCTGTGTGTTAGGGAATTGAAGCTGGGTGTGCGTTTCAACAGGGCGTGCAAACTTGACGTTTCAACGTATTTGAACACGCAGGTGGCGAAAAATCTCTCCGTAAAAGGGTATAGCGCCGCGGTCAATTCTGTCGTAGCTAAAATTTTTTAAATTGAAACGGGTACGAGATCAGTCGACATTATTTTCAACCCCTCATTATAGTAATCTGGGGTGCGAGTGGTGAACCGATCATAAAAGCGGTCGCTGGCAGCTCTCCGTTGGGCCGGTGCATAGTTGCAATGGAATGCGTTCGTGAGGCGCTATTGCCATTTTACAAATTCGCGCGAACGCGGGTTGCAGGATTAAACGTTGACCCTTTATATTCAAGCGATAAGGGATCCGTCCCCAATTTGAAGGGAAGTCGACGCAGGCGGAACCACGCGCAGTCAGAGGACTACCCCTTTTGTCCTGTATTCGTCTGCAAGGCATGTTGCCACCGTTGCACACAGGATGGTCATAAAGTCAGTATCAACACAAATATGACGAGCTAAGGACTTCGGCCTCTTTTAGGATGAAACAATCGTCATCGCTTTACATCAATTATTGGTGTCGCAGCTCGACACTCCACTGTGCGATCTCGCAAATGTTCTCTTTACATATGCATGGCGAAAACGACGCCAATTGATTCCTTATTTTTCGCCGATGAAAATGACACCAAGAACGACGTGATTCGGAAAATGACAAAGGAAATTCCATGAAAAATTCATTTCCATAACCTCAAGCTAATTTCGTTAATAATAGTCCGATTTACATGAAATTTGGTATGATTTTCATCGGAAACACGTAAGGAATTCATCGGCATCACTTCCATATCGATACGATAAAGAATAAAGAATTATTTTTTTCTGAAACAGGTATGAATCCTCGGCCGACCGTAGCAAACTGAGGTCGACCCCCCGCAGTTGGGAGTGAAAATGTGAAATATTCATTTCAGCGTAGTAAGAAATTCTTTATTCCTTATCGTATTGATATGGAAGTGACACCAATGGATTTGCTCCATCGAATCATGCAATTCTATATAAATACTTTTTTTAACATAAAATATTCAGTTGTAATTACTCCGAATTACAATTGTTAAAAAATTATTGATTTAAAAATATAACATTTAAATTATCTGTACAGATTATTTAAAACATAAATTTTGTAAATTTAAAGTAAATTTTTAATTTTATAGCTAATATTAATTTACAACAAAATTAATTTTTATTATCTTTAATCTGCAAAATTTATTTATTTATGTTTTTATGTTATGCTAAATAGTGTTTTCTACAGATTAGATCAACAGATACTGGCTTTATTGCAGTGCTTCGTCAATGCTGAGTCCTTTAGGATTATGTTAAAGAAAAATTATTGGAATCGGTCAAGATTTGTGCTGTCGGGCGATTTTTGTCGCGAATCTCACACCGTTGCGACGGTGTGGGTTTGCGACCCTGTCGTTCAGTGCTCCGGTAATAGAGGAGACCGGGGCTAGTTGTGACATTTTCAGTTTTGTATTTTTAATTTTTGTTGCATTCCATATTCAATACTATTAATGACTCTCACTTAAAGTACGTACTTGCCACTACAGATGACCGCTATTGCCTGTAATGAAACGAAAATCATAAACGATATATGAATTTTCGCATCGCTCTCAATTGTCACCTTCCAGGGTCCGCTTCGTTTGGGATAATTAAGAACACAACATAAAGGCAAAATACAGAACACAATACAGGGTCATCGTTTAATCATGCAACCTGCGCGCGCGCGAACTTGTAAAATGGCTCACGGACGCATCCCACTACACCATGCACCGTCCCGGCGTTCGGAGAGCTGCTAACGATCGCTAAACAGCAGTGATGCCCGAGCTTCGAGAATTTTGGGCTGGTCTCTTTCAAATTAACGTTGCAAAGAACTATTCAGAATTTCACGGCCCGGGTTGAAAAATTCGGGGCCTTTTTCGTATAACTTTTGAACTATAAGAGATACCGGAATGCAATTTGCGCCGAAAAAAATGAGGAAAAATTATTCGCTCTTAATGATGGATAATTTAACATGTTTTACGTTTACTTAATTTTTCTTTTATCAATTTTTTAACCATAATTGTTTAAAAAGCTTTTGCAAACTTTTTATTTGATAATGTATTTAACGCTGTTTTTAAAATTTGTGGTGTTTATAAACAATAAGCTAGTTGTTTTTGTATCATTCCTTTCAGAAATTGAGAAATTAAATCTTTATTCAATTACGTGTTAGTTCTGCAGACCTCAGAATCTATTGTTTTGCTTTTCTTCTTTTTTGTGATTTTATCATTAATGCGGTGCATACCTAGATCAGACGTAAAGGGTAACTAACGTGTTTTTGATTGTAGCGGTGTTTGAATTTTTTTTCTAGTATTTTTGTTTGTTCTATTTTTGTGTGTTCTAGTGTTTGAATGTTTTAGCTACTCAATGCCACGCCTATACCGGCTTCCGTTAATGTCATTTTTTGGAACGATGCGCCATTATTGTGGCTTTTCCAAGCAGGTGGCGAAAACTCTCTCCGTACAAGGGTATAGCGCCGCGGTAAACCCTGTCGTAGCTAAAATTGTTCAAATTGAGACGAGTACGAGATCAGTTGACATTATTTTCAAACCTCATTAGAGTAATCTGGGGTGCGAGTGGTAAACCGATCATAAAAGCGGAGCGCGCGGCTCGATTACCTGGGCCGGGAAATTCCCAATACCTATTTTGCGACGTTAAACTTTTCGAAGCTCGGGCACACTGATGCCAGATTCGGGACGGGTTCCCTCGAGAATTTCCCCCACCGCGCGCACACTACGCCGGAGCTGCGTGTCCGTGAGTTGGTCTCCGAAGCGCCGAGCTCACGGACACGTTGCTACGGCGTAGTATGCGCGAGGTGGGGGAAATTCTCGAGGGAACCCGTCCCGAATCTGGCATCAGTGCTCGGGCATCAGTCTTGCCCAGCGGTCGCTGGCAGCTCTCCGCTGGGCCGGTACATGATTGTAGTGGAATGCGTGCGTGAGGCGATGTTGCCATTTTACAATGACCCTGCATTGTTCCCCGCACTTCGACAGTGGGCAACGGTGGGTACGGGTGCGAAATTACCCTGGACCTATACCTACCACCCCCTAACAAAGCAATATACGGATTAACGTAAAGGTCGCTCTTTATTCTATTTTCAAATTTTATTTTTAAGCCGTTATACAGGGTCATCGTTTAATCCTGCAACTCGTGCGCGCGCGGACTTGTAAAATGGCAACACCGCCTCACGGACGCATTCCACTACAACCAGACACCGGCCCAGCAGGGAGCTGCCAGCGACCGCTGGACAAAAGTGATGCCCGAGCTTCGAAAATTTTAGCGTCGCAAAGAGCTAGGTATTGGGAATTTCCCGGCCCAGGTAATCGAGCCGCGCGCTCTGCTTTTATGATCGGTTTACCACTCGCACCCCAGATTACTCTAATGAGATTTGAAAATAATGTCAACTGATCTCGTACTCGTCTCAATTTGAACAATTTTAGCTACGACAGGGTTTACCGCGGCGCTATACCCTTGTACGGAGAGATTTTTCGCCACCTGCTTGGAAAAGCCACAATAATGGCGCATCGTTCCAAAAAATGACATTAACAGAAGCCGGTATAGGCGTGGCATTGAGTAGCTAAAACATTCAAATACAAAAGTTCTAAAAAAAAAATTCAAACGCTGCTACAATCAAAGACACGTCCCATTAGTTACCCCTTACGTCTGATCTAGGTATGCACCGCATTAAGGATAAAATCATAAAAAATAAAACCAGAACAATAAATTCTGAGGTCTGCAGAACTAACACATAATTGAATAAAAATTTAATTTCTCAATTTATGAAAGTAATGATACAGAAACAACGAGCCTATTGTTTATCAACACCAGGAATTTTAAAAACAGCGTTAAATACATTATCAAATAAACAGTTTGCAAAAGCTTTTTAAACAATTATGGTTAAAAAATTGATAAAAGAAAAATTAAGTAAACGTAAAATATGTTAAATTATCCATCATTAAGAGGGAATAATTTTATCTCATTTGTCGGGGCAAATTGCATTCCGATATCTCTTATAGTTCAAAAGTTATACGAAAAAGGTTATTCGAACTTCGAATAACGGATAAAGATATTGTTGCGAACACCCCTTGGATGGGAATCCAAGGCTCACTGCTGCTCGCGAGCGGGACAAGAGACAGCGAGAAGAAGGCGATCGGATCGATCGCCTGTCAAGCTGTCATTCGATGGTCAACCGCCATTGCCAGCAGACGTCTCAATATCCTATTACGCTTACTGATTGTATTCGTTACCGTTCTTACTTTCCTTGTTATCCCCCCATGTTCATGTTCTGTTATCATTGCTGTTCAGTAAACTTATACTATGCCCAACCAAAATCGTAACATTGGTGTCAGAAGTGGGATGCCCGCCCGGAGCGGCATGCCCACTCGCGCTTCCGCGGTTTCCGCGATCCCTGCGGAACTTTCCCCCGGAGCGATGGGCGACCCCTCCCTGCAGGAGCTGTTTACCAGCCTCCAACTAGGCATCGCGGGACAGTTACGGGAGCTGCGGAGGGACAACGAGGCCCGGTGGCAGAGGGAGGACCGTCGCAGGGAGGAAAAGGAAGCCGCCGACCGACGGACGCAAGCGGCTCTTGAGGCGCGCTTGTCGAACATGGAGGAGCGAATACAGGTCGTAACCGCTTTGTTACAGTACGGCCATAGTTCGGTTGGGGGCGGCACGGTCCCTCCGGGTGGGGAGTATGTGCCTGTTGAAAATAGTGTTGTTAATAGCGTCGTGAATAGTGTTTCCCCGGCACATGTCCCCGTACCCGTCGGTGCGCCCGCCGCTGCCCCAGCGTCGGAATCGCGCGTTCTCAGTTTGGGATACGCTGTGAAACCGGCGATGTTTGACGGGAAAAGCTCGTGGGAGGAGTACAGGGTGCAGTTTGACACGATCGCGCATGCAAATGGGTGGGACGATCAGAAAAAGGCGACAGCCTTGATCGCTTCCCTGGGAGGTGCAGCGAGGAGCGTCCTTACGACGCTCTCCGCGGCCCAATGCGAAAGTTTCGCAGAGTTGGTTTCCGCGCTCGAATTCCGCTACGGGGCGAAGAATCTTTCAAATCTGAACTACGTACTTTTCCAGAGCCATCGGCAGCGGAGGGATGAAAGCATCTCTTCGCTCGCCACCAAAATCGAGCGATTAGCGCAGTCAGCCTTCGCGGACTGCCCGTTGGAGACCCGTGACAGGCTTGCCGCGTCTCAGTTTGTGGCGGCATTGTCGAGCTCTGACATGCAGCGGGAACTGCGTCTCGGCGGGTTCACGACCCTAAGAGCTGCAGTGACTAGAGCTTTAGAAATCGAGGCCGTCGAGGCAATGTCTCGCGGCTCCGCAGCTGAATCGCGAGAACGATACTCGGAAAAACGCAAGGCGAAACTCTCCGACACATTTGAAAGGTACCCGGCCAAGAAGCGAAGGTTCCACAAACCCGAGGATCAAACGGACTATACGGAGAAAAACTGCTGGCAGTGTGGAAAGGCCGGACATCTCCAGAGGAACTGCTACGAATCGAGAAATTGAGAGGAACGGCGTCAAGAAAAGGAGTGAAGGGAGGCCGTCGGAGACGATGGTACCTGGGCTCGACCGATTTGGGGGAACACCGGTCGACAACACTCGGAGCCAGGATAGTGCTGCCGTGAGGGCGTGCGGATCTGTTGCAACGTGGAGGCGCCTGGAGTGCGCGGAGTTGCCGAGCTGTGACGAAGGGAGTTCGAGGGCGAATATCGTCACAGTATAGCTGAGTACAAAGACCGGACGGAGGGAGTTCGAGGGCGAATACCGTCGCGGGAAAGCTGTGTACGAAGTTGCGACGGAGGGAGTTCGAGGGCGAATACCGTCGAGAGATCCGCGACGCGTCGTGACGGAGGGAGTTCGAGGGCGAATACCGTCACGGAGTCGGCGACCCATAAGTGAAGGCCCAGGATGAAGAGTCTGAGTACAGCAGTGGCGCTCGTTCGGAAAAAGAAATCGGGACAACTGCGAGAGGAGTGAAGACGTCGCGGGACTTACGCTGGACTCAAGAAAGAAGATTAGTTTAAGCTAATTTGGTGGACTGGGCTGCCTGCGTAGCCCAGCCCCCGCTCTTGAGTCTGTTTCAGGTTCACGAGACCCCACCATGAGGGACAAGGTGTCAGGGGACCGCCACCGCAGCCTGGATGCGCGCTCCCGGGTTCCCCAACTGTGCCATAATAGCGTGGCAGTCCGCAGCGGGGAGCGGACATACGTGGAAGCGCCCCGCTAGCCCCTGGAGGTTCCCCTACGTGCCCCCGGCACGACCGGGATGGAGGTTCTCGCGGGGGACCCAGGAAGGAATAGGAGGATGGGTGGACAGCAGAAGGGAAATGGCATTCCCAACCACCAGGCGGACAAGCGGTGCTTGGATCGGCTGGAGGGAATGTCGCGAAGGCGGGAGCGCTGCCGGGACGCGCAGGTCGGTTCCCCTGGTTCGGCACCGGAGGCCAAGAAGAGGAATGAGGCCATCGAGCAGGAAAAAAAAGGAAGGCGGCCAGGGCTGACGAGATGGGTGGCTGGACTGGGGGCTGGGCCGCTTGCATGCTTGCGACTAGCTGCGATCCTCTGCTTGCGCGCTCGGCCCTCCTTTCTGGTCTTCGGGCTCGTGCAGCCCCAACGGGTTGTCTGCGGTTCCTGACTAATGAGGACAACGTTTTCTTCGCAAGGGAACTTCGAGGAGCGAAGGGACGCGCAGGATCTGGATGCAGTCGAGGACGGATCTGGATGCAGTCGAGGACGGATCTGGATGCAGTCGAGGACGGATCTGGATGCAGCGTGGGACCGGCCGGACCGCTGAGGGGCGACGGACGGAGCGGAACCGCCTAGGGATGATCCGGAGCGTCGCGGGATTTCGCCGTTGGAGCCCCGGAGGAACCGCCTCGAGGGAACCTGGACTGCCGAGTCGTCGCACGAGACACGCCGTGCCTCCCGACGGCTAAAGGAACGAGGAGTCCCGGCCCCCGAAAGAACAGGAAGCCTCACCTGTCTCTGCCCACGAAGAAGATGCGCCGTCGGAGAAGAGGAAGACCGCGCAAGAAAGAAGTACGCAAGTTTGAAGACGCAAGTGGAGGGCGGAGGCGCGAAGACCCACGTACCCACGCCTTGTCCAGGGTTTTTGGAGTGGTTTTCCCCTGGGCGGGAAGGCGAATGCCGAGGCAGCGGACGGAAGGGGCCACACGGCGTCCTTTCCACCCTTCCGGACCTGGGTACGGCTGCAGGAGATGAAGGGACTGCAGCGGCCGGGACGACCGCTTCTCCAGAGGGGGGAGCAGTGTTGCGAACACCCCTTGGATGGGAATCCAAGGCTCACTGGTGCTCGCGAGCGGGACAAGAGACAGCGAGAAGAAGGCGATCGGATCGATCGCCTGTCAAGCTGTCATTCGATGGTCAACCGCCATTGCCAGCAGACGTCTCAATATCCTATTACGCTTACTGATTGTATTCGTTACCGTTCTTACTTTCCTTGTTATCCCCCCATGTTCATGTTCTGTTATCATTGCTGTTCAGTAAACTTATACTATGCCCAACCAAAATCGTACGAGCACGTACGAGCACGAACGCGGAAGCTTCTCGCGTTCGCGAATTAGTTATAGGATTAGTCTTAAGCTAGTGGTTAAAGAGTACGTTAAGAATAATCGTTAAGTTTAAACTAAGGTCACGGTCACTTTGTATTTACAGGACGGTTGTACAATATATTACACTTAAGTCTAAGCCACAAAGAACACTGAACTTAGTTAACAATAACGCGAAAGCACGCGAACAGTTAGATCTGCGATCAAGTAGCCCGTAGTGGAGATCTGGTACGTTCCATAAAAGGCGCAAGCACGTAAGCAACGACTGTTACTTATCGAGAGGACGATTCGTAGAAGAGAGATCGCGGTGATGGATCGGGCCGTTTCGCCGAGGTCTGTGACGTCAGCACCCCACCCAACAGTCGCTCGTCCTGAGCAGGACGAGGACCGCATCGGCGAACAAAGCCGTTCGCACGATGAACTGAGACAGCTGTCTAATTAGGTGAGGTGCGCGTCAACAGATGGCCCGACCGATCGCATCACCGCGATCATTCCGCGGTCAGGTCGCGTTTATAATGCGCGCGGCTTCGGTAGCGAATCCGCGCCGGCTTGGCCCGTGGCCGTTTGGGCCAATCCCAAACATTCCCGCCCGCCTTTGTCAGTATGACAAAATGCCCAATGCCTATTGGTGGAGTCTTGTCAGCAGTGTACAGTGCTGTACGGTGCAAGGACTACGAAGTTGAGGTGGTCGAGAATGAATGGGATCATCCCGTTTCGCAGCTGCAAGTTCTGAAGAAGAGAATACAGTGCACGATAACAGAGTAAGAAAGTAGTTGCAAGTGCAACGTGTATCGACGCGAGCACGCGAAGAAGGTAGCAGAGGATAGTTGCAAGTGCAACGTGTAGCGGCGCAAGTACGCGATCGTGGTAGAAAATACTGACAGTTGCAAGCACAACGTGTCTCGGCGCAAGTACGCGAATCAGTATAACTACGGCTAGCTGCAAGTGCAGCATGTGTCGGCGCGAGCACGCGGAGATAGTAGAAGATACTGACCGTTGCAAGTACAACGGGTCTCGGCGCAAGTACGCGAAATCAGTATAACTACGGCTAGCTGCAAGTGCAGCATGTGTCGGCGCCAGCACGCGAAGATAGTAACAGAAAGTAGTTGCAAGTGCAACGTGTAACGGCGCAAGTACGCGAAGAAAACATCGAGTGACGTGAGGTGTCGGAGTCCGACAGTACGAGATCCTTGGTGGATCGAGCGAAAGGAACGGTAAGCACCGTAGGCCTAATATGCAGCGCGTTTCTACGATATGTTTTGACTTGATGTCGCAATTATTGTTGCCGTTCCAACGCTTGCAGGTGAGACAGCGGAAGATGAAGCCGTCACCCTCGGCCGCCCTCGCAGAGTCCGGCAGTGCTGGCGGAGCGTGGGCATCGTGAATCGGATGCCTCCGTGCTGGCATCGCCGGTGCGTCTCGTCGACCCAGAGCGTGGCCAAGTGGTACTCCTCCGGCAGGATGACTGGATGGTTGATGGCGAGCAGCGGCTGAAGGAGAGTAGCGAGTGCTGCTGCCGCCCACCGACACACAGGGTGCCGTCTAAATAGTCTAGGCATCGTTCCAGCGACGGGAGCGTCGTCTTTCTCGCCTCTTGCGACTTTTCCTGGTAGTCAGGACAAAAGAGAAGGTCGTGTGCATCCTCACACAGACCACACGCTGTCGATGGATCTTGCCCAGTGGAGGCTTCAACACCTGAGCAGATTTGGAGCCCGCTCGCTGTATGGCCCGTCAATGTACGGGATGTTGATCCTGTCGGCCATCGTGAAGGTCGAGAGCGAGCGCAGTCACCACGTGGTCGCGGTAGAAAATTCCGGAACCGATCACTCGACAGTTCTCGCGATTTTACCGGCTCCGGCTCGAAGGACCAATTGTACGAGCACGTACGAGCACGAACGCGGAAGCTTCTCGCGTTCGCGAATTAGTTATAGGATTAGTCTTAAGCTAGTGGTTAAAGAGTACGTTAAGAATAATCGTTAAGTTTAAACTAAGGTCACGGTCACTTTGTATTTACAGGACGGTTGTACAATATATTACACTTAAGTCTAAGCCACAAAGAACACTGAACTTAGTTAACAATAACGCGAAAGCACGCGAACAGTTAGATCTGCGATCAAGTAGCCCGTAGTGGAGATCTGGTACGTTCCATAAAAGGCGCAAGCACGTAAGCAACGACTGTTACTTATCGAGAGGACGATTCGTAGAAGAGAGATCGCGGTGATGGATCGGGCCGTTTCGCCGAGGTCTGTGACGTCAGCACCCCACCCTGAGCAGGACGAGGACCGCATCGGCGAACAAAGCCGTTCGCACGATGAACTGAGACAGCTGTCTAATTAGGTGAGGTGCGCGTCAACAGATGGCCCGACCGATCGCATCACCGCGATCATTCCGCGGTCAGGTCGCGTTTATAATGCGCGCGGCTTCGGTAGCGAATCCGCGCCGGCTTGGCCCGTGGCCGTTTGGGCCAATCCCAAACATCATTGCTGTTCAGTAAACTTATACTATGCCCAACCAAAATCGTAACAATATAGTATATTTTATTCGATTTATGATTTAAATAATTTCCTTAACTAGATAATGCCCAACTCTGCCGCTGGACAGCAGTGATGCCAGAGTTTCGAGAATTTTAGGATGCTTTCTTTCAAATTCACGTGGCAAAGAGCTATTGGGAATTTCCCGGCCCAGGTAAGCGAGCCGCGCGGTCCGCTTTTATGATCGCTTTACCACTCGCACCCCGGATTATTTCTGTTTATGTACAAAAAAAGGCAGAAGACCAAACATCGCACATTAGCCAGCTGCGAAAATGCTTGGTAAATTAACAGTTTTCAAGTTTTTGTTCTACTGAAAATATAGAAAGAGAAGTTAGAGAATAATTAATGAAAAAAGTAGAATATGCGCACCGGAATTTGAACCTCGGACTTTCTGTTTGCGACCCAAGCTCTACGATTTCGGTGAAATGAATTTTTGGCGGAGAGCGCCGGCCAGGCAGCGCGGCACACGGATGGAGGGACGGGTATGCTTGTGTGGTGCGGTACTGGCGCTAGGAGGGGGTACGCTTGGTCGTGGAGTGGTGGTAGGGTCCGTGGGCGAAAACCCACGGTTCTGGCATCACTGATCCGCACACTCCTAACAATCATTTCTTATTCATCTGATCTTATCAAAATTATCTTCTTCTTCGCTTTCTTTACTTCTTCCTTTATACTTTTTGAAGTGAAACTTCCTTACGCGCGGTAGAGTGAATTGGCCTCATGCCGCTGAACGTGCAACGAAACGTCCCCGCCGTAGTGGAGGGGGAACCGACGCGTAGTAGAGGGGGAAAACCTACACACCGACAGTCTCGGGATCCCGAGACTCGATTCGGGCTACAAGCATAGCCCCTTCCGTCTCGGTCCCCTCGTAATAGCTGGCTTTCGAGCCGATCGCGTCCGAGTTTTGCCGAGCCGACCTGAAATCAAATTGCCCGCTCACAGCGGTCATGCTTGTAGCCCGAAACGAGTCTCGGGATCCCGAAAACTTCGGGATCTCGAGCAATACGAAAGTATCGAGACCCCGCCCGATCTCGCCCGAAATTTTCCGACCCGTCCCGAGGGCCGGGAACCCGAGCCTCGGGACGATCCGCACACCCCTAGCAACCATCGACGACAATGTAGGCGTTCCCCCTCCACTGCGGTGGGGAATTCCCTAACAGCCCTGCGCTGCACCCACTCCTTTGTTTTAACACCCAAAAAGTTTTCTTCTGTTAATCGAGTGAATTCGCTGCGTTCCTCATTACATTTCTGAGTGATTAATAGTATACCGTATACGTAACGTATTCGGATTTTTAACCTATTTCTTACACGGTGCGTACATATGTAGATTTTGCGCAAGTTTCACTTCTGTATTGTGTACTGTAAAATACACGGTCTTTTTTTCTATTTTTTTGGATTTTCGATTCTTCTGTTTTTCGTTTAGAGCATCTTTTTCCGGTGTGTCAGCAAATAGCTTGCTTTATCACCATTTGGAGCGGAGTAAGTATAGTAACATGTTATAATTTACCCCGAGGTTGAATTTTTGCGTTTTATCTCAGCAAACGAAAAACTAATTATCAAATCACTAAAATGCATACACATTATAATAAGCCAATGTGTACTGAATTGTTTGCGACAAAGAAGCAAAAATTCAAACGGTTTCTAATGACGGTTAATTAAAATAAAAGTGCTAAGACAACATTTAAGTAGTTACGTGCTCTAAAGTCTAAATAATAAAATTCTGGGCTATAACCACAAAATGAATACGAACCTTTTTTTATCTGCACGCGCCAAAAATTTATAAATAATATTTATAGAATTACTGACGTGGCGGGCAGTTTTTAATAGGCAAAAAATTAGTAGAAATTTAATCATTAAAGAATTTTATTGAGACAATTTTAAAAATTAACATAGAAATTCATAAGAATTAAGTAGACAGAGTTGGGCATTAATTTAATAAAAAATTATTTAAATAACGGATCAAATAAAAGTTACTTCAAGTTTAGAATATTTGATAAATGTAGTTATTTTTTTATTCGACGAATAAAGTTAACCCGGGTCAATTTTATTCGACACATGCCGAATAATTTTTTGCCCATCTCTGAAATCTTACAAAACTGCGTAAAAATAATTCTCCAAAAATCCTTATTTTTTCAAGTTACCTCCGCCACCAACCATTAAAATTAACTTGTCCCGGTCTCCTCTAACATTCACGAGGAAAACGCTGCCGAGTAATAATGCGAACATTCTGTATTGTGAGAGAGCCATCTTTTGACAATTAGCGAAGTCAAATTTACCCCACGCGAATAGTATGAGTGTGCCCGTTCCCCAACCCCCCACCCCCGATAGTCGTGAAAGAACCTTCGTGGAGAATCTATCACACCTACAAGGACAGTTTTTCCGCTGAATTTGACCGCGACATTTCGTGCAGTTTCAACAGTGCAGTTTCAGAGTACAGTTTAGCTTGCTTCATAATGCCAAAAACGTAAGTTGAAGTGTGTGACATTGTATATATTTAAACATTCATCCAAATTATCTTCAGTAATATTCTCGCCTTTTTAGTAAGTTGGAAATCAATACCGAGCAATTAATTGAATTGGTGCGGATACATCCTGTTCTATACGATGCGTCACACATCAAACACAAGGACGCCGATTTGAAGACGAAGATTTGGAAATATATAGGAGATCAATTAAACGAAGAAGGTAAGCCACATATATCTTATATTTTACAAAAGAATAACATAAAACTGTACAAAATTATAAAACTATTTCAAACACACACGTACGCGCACTCCATTCACAAGTATTTGCAACAAATCACATTCAACCCGTTTCACTCAATCGCAACTCATATTCGCATTTCATTCACGCCATACACAGTATGTCAGGTTCTTTCGGACACGCGTTATTATTATTTTCTTAACTATTGGAAAAGCGAAAAACGTTTCCATACGAAAGTTGTTCGATTTGATGAAGAAAACTTAATAGAAATTTAGGATTTACGTTTAAGCACATAAGAACGCAAATCCTAATTATTAAATATGTAATGATGTAATGATTAAATTTGCGTTCTTATGTGCTTAAACGCAAATCCTAATATTCTATTAAGTTTCCTCCATCAAATTAAACAACTTTCGTATGGAACAGTTTTTCGCTTTTCCAGTAGTTAGAAAATTAATAATAGCGCGTGTCCGAAGGGTCCTGACATACTGTGTATTTATAAATACAAAAGTAATAATTAATTAACAATATAATCAAACTAATAATTAAACTCTATCATTTTGCCATGAAACCGCTCCTTCGCAATTAAAATAATCCTTAAAGCATTCCCGCACGCGAAATGCTTCCCTTGTGGAATTACCCCCCTGTGGGGGCAAGTTGTTGCAAGGTGCATTTTCTGTATTGCCCTGCGACGTTGATGGGTCTATATTCGCGGTATCACTTTCAATCGTCCTGATGAAATTGTGCAAAATGCAGGTCGACAGCACTATCATGTCCAAATGATCAGCGGTGACGTCTATGCGTCGATTGTATATTCTAAACTTTTGCCCTAATATGCCGAACGCGTTTTCAACTAATCACCTGGCACGGCACAGGCGGTAATTAAATATACGTTTCTCTACAGTGTCCAATTGTTTCCCTGGATAGGGTCTCATCAAATATTTCTTCAAGGGAAACGCTTCGTCTCCCACGACGACAAATGGGGCTTTTTTATTTGTCCCAGGCAAGAATCTGTCAGGGGGTAAATTCATTGTTCCCCGTTCTAACCGCTTTCCCAAGTTGGAATGGCTGAAAATTCCCCCGTCGCTGTTTTTTCCAAACGATTCCACATCGACTGCAATAAAGTTCGAATTCGCATCGACAAGTGCTAACAGCACAATGGAAAATGTTTTTTTGTAATTAAAGTACTGTGATCCGCTGTTTGCGGGCGCCTGCATCACAACGTGCTTCCCATCTATTGCTCCGACACAGTTGGGGAAATTCCAAAGATTATCAAAATCTTCCGCAATACTTTTCCATTTATCTGCTGTTGGGGTAGGCATTGTCTCCCCAAGCAGTGTCTCTACAATTGCTTTACACGTTTGGTGAATTATCGAACGCACCGTGCTTTGCCCGAGACGATAACTGAACGATATAGTTTTCATTCCATCGCCGGTTGCTAGATACCTGAAATAAAAGAAATGAGATAATAATATAGGACAATACAAAAATTCTTATTTCATTAACATGTATTTGTTTGTTTTCAGCGTCAGCGTGCAAAGATAGGTGGAATAATATAAGGGACAATTATCGTGAAACGCTGAGGAAGAATGAAGGAAGAAGCGGGCAGGCCGCCAAAAAAGTCAGCCAATATAAATATTCTGCGGAAATGTCCTTTATAAAAAAATTTTTCACGGAGCGAAACACCAGGGGAAATATTGAAGATGATTCAATTAATCACGTGCAGCAGGAAGCACATAACCATACGGGCGAAAGTTCTAATGAGCACGCCACACGGGTAGTGGCAGAGTCATGCCGTAACACATACCATCCAATATTAATGGAGGTATTACTACCAGCAACAACTCCAGCACCAGTACCAGCACCAGTACCAGCACCAGTACCAGCACCAGCACCAGCACCAGCACCAGCACCAGCACCAACACCAGCACCAGCACCAGTACCAGCACTAGCACCAGCACCAGTACCAGCACCAGCACCAGAAATAGAAACTGTAGACCGCGAGGAATACCATCAACCTCCGTCCAAAAGGAAAAGAGGAAGCGCGGAGCCAACGCAGCCAACACAAACGGCTGCCTCGCAAGTGTTGCGCTATTTAGTAGAGAAGCAACTTGAGGAGATTCATCCGGTGGACTCATTTTTACAGAGTCTGTCACATATAATAAAATCTCTCCCGCTAACTCCACAAAATCATTTAAGAACAGAAATGTTTAATCTTGTACAACAATATGAATTGCAATATTTGGCGCAAACAGACGGCACCGATTATTGTTTTCCGGAAAACGGTTCGGGCGGTTCTTTCAATGTAAATTCAAGAGAATCGCCAAACAATACTGTCAGCCTCCCTCCAAATAGCGTGTTAATGGATAATACTGAACCACAATAAGGTAGCTTTTACAGTAGAATCAGGATTTTAAGGGTACCCTCCCATCAAATCACTCTAAAAATAGGTAATTGTTATGATTTTATTTTAAGAAAAGAGTAAACGTCACAGTGTTAACAAAATGTTAGGCTGCATTTGCATATCATTCAAGATAATAATTTTGTTTTCATATTTTAGCTAATACTGCTGTGTGTTGGTAGATGTGACTGTCCTGGTGATGCAAAAAAAAAGAATTTCGCATCTGCGGAATTTATAACGCCTTATGGAATTATCTGAAATCAACAAACCAAGAAAATTGTTAAAGTTTATAATATTTTTCATGGAATCATCTACGATCATAACGTTTCGACCAATCTTCTTTTTATAAACATTTCCGTCCGTAAAATTATCCGTTTTTCGAAGTTTGTAGTTCAAACATCTGCCAAAACATGGGATTACAATATTTTGCTATGACCATAGATGATTCCATGAACAATCTTATAAAGTTTAACAATTTTTTTGGTTTGTGGATTTCAGATGATTTTACAAGGGGTTATACATTCCGCGGACGCGGAATTTTTGTTTGTATTATCAGAAAAGTCACATCCACCAACAGACAGCAGTATTAAATATAATATGTATAAAAAGATTTTATTATCTTGAGTTATGTACAAATAAACCCTAAAATTTTGTTAACACTGTGACGTTTACTTTTTTTTTTTTAAATAAAATCATAACAATTACCTATTTTTGGAGTGATTTGATAGGAAGGTACCCTTAAGCCATTGTAAATAATTGTCACTCATATTGTATAAGTAGTGTTTAGTTAGTATCTAATGCAGAATGTACATATAGATTATATACGATAACAGAATAGAATAGTACCTAGGGGAGAGTTGCCAATATCGTACTGGTCACCTAAATCGTACCTCATCAATTTCTCAGTAATTAATGAATCTAAACGACATTGGACAATAAAAATATCAAGTAAATGCCAAATAAGAAATAGAGACAAAACCTTTCGAGCCTATACCCTATTTTGTGCGTGCTATAAACATTTAAAAAAATCAGGTATGACTGATGTAACTTTTTACAAGTTTATTTTAGCTGATAATAATCAAACAATGAAATTTTCTGCTGCATTATTGTATTTTTCTAAAAGAGGGTTTAATGTAGAATAATTTACATTCATTTTAAGTACATATTACATTCATTATAAAGTTTAAATTGATATTTATAAATAAAGTGATCATGTTTCCTAAATCGTACCACTACAATCGTACCAGTAGGATTTGACAACTCGTATGTTATATAGATTATTATGTACAAATATTATATTCATAGATTATTGCGGCCTGTATATGATCCATATACATATGTGTATGTAACTATATAATAATCATTACTTTATTTTGAATATTTTCTTCCCTATTTGTTATTTGACACTATTTTTAGAGACCGGTTGCCTAAATCGTACCTTTTGCAGTATGTGACAAAAAGATTAATAACAAATTAATTTGTTCTGAACAAACGGTTAAACATATAGTAGTAGGTGCCTAAAAGATCAAGCTACAATATCCAATAGTCATTTGCGTTCAAATTAGTACCAAATATGAAATATAACGTAACATGTCTCAAGTGGTACGATATAGGCAACCCTCCCATACTTATCATCATATAATACAATAAAATTATTATTTCAACATACCTTATACAAACTGCCAACCGTTCTCTGGCTGTAATTGCTTTTCTCCACCGCGTATCTTCCTTCTTCAACACGCCTTCTAGTTTTTTAAATAAGGTGTCGAACGTATACGGAGTCATCCGGAAATACTCATAGAATTTTGTCGTGTCATCGAGCAATTCTTTATAAAGAGTAGCAAACTCTCCTTCAATATCCCTTGTGGACCACGCTTTATGAATCCACAGCCTCTTTTCATTTAATGTCGAATCACTTTCAATACTTGCTGCATTTTCTTCTTCCTCGTCTAAAAGTATAGCAAGTGCTGCCAGTACTGCTTTGTTGTTGCGCGCCATAACTAAAATTCACTCCGAACACAAAGCGGTGTTTCCAGTTCGGCAGGTCTCACCCGACTGACGAAAAGAACTGTACAGCAGGCACTGCAGGCCTGCGTAAACGGCTGAATTGGGACTGCAGGCTGGGCTTGAGCAGGCCCCTTAGTTGTCAGTGAAATCAGTAATACTGAGCGGACACCGTACGAACACGGAACGGATACCGTACGGATACGGTACGGATATGTGTGCGCGGACCTTTATTCGGCGGGGATCGTCGTCCGTCATTGTACACCCAACAAAATTACCTTTTCACAAAAAGGTACAAAAAAGAGCGCCAAGTATACATATAATCCCATCAAAAAGAATCCCATTTAAAAACATTGTCGTAAATTAATATCCCATCAAAAAGAATCCCATTTAAAAACATTGTCGTAAATTAATATCCCATCAAAAAGAATCCCATTTAAAAACATTGTCGTAAATTAATATAACTTTATTAATGTTCTATATTTAACTTTACAAAAATAATGATATACAACAATTGCGCCAATTATCACAATGGCTATTTATACAAAGAATAAATCACAATGGTACAATGAAAAAATGTATTAAATAATATTAAGCAGATATATTTTTATACAAATAAATATTTTAATACGAATAAATCACAAAAAAATAGAAGAAAATATACAATATAAAAAAATATATGAAATCAAAATGACCTGCAAGTACATAAAGGTGCTTTCCAACTGCGCTTAAGATGACACAACTACATATACACAGCTAAAATGCTGTGTTTATACATTCCACTACTCATATCGTAATGTGAAGATAAAATGTAACATCTAGACATTTGCCTAGATGTCCGCGGCCTGGAAGTCAAATTCTTGGCGTCGCCATATTAATTTGCCATATTAATTTGGGATATTAATTTACGACAATGTTTTTAAATGGGATTCTTTTTGATGGGATATTAATTTACGACAATGTTTTTAAATGGGATTCTTTTTGATGGGATTATATGTATACTTGGCGCTCTTTTTTGTACCTTTTTGTGAAAAGGTAATTTTGTTGGGATTTCACACATTTTGTAGTGTTTACTGATATTAATTTACGACAATTTTTTAAATTCTGATGTGCGCTAAATTGCATGTGTAATATCGTACTGTGTAGTTTTGAGATTGATGATTGATATGGAGCCCAAATGGAAGCATTCTTCTTTCAGCTGTTCCATAGCGTGTTAATTTTTGTTGGCTTATTTATTTATTATCATTTTTTGTAAGAACAAAATATAAAGATCTTTAGCGCCTTTGGGCCATTGCCTTTTTTTAATTTGCACGTCATCAGCTTCAATCCAACTACTAGTCATTCCTTCTTCTTTACATATACTGGTGTAATGGCCATCCTCAATACATGAACCTCTAAGAAATATAGCATTCAGAACTTTATACGATTGTCCAGCTATTAATACTTTGGTTGTGGGAATAGTACATATATTAAATTTACGTATTGCTTTGACTATTTTATCATCTTGTAATGAAAATAATAGTAAACGAATAATAACTATATCTTTCGTCAATATTAATTCATTCTTAAACATAATATCATTTCCTGTACACTGTTCACATGATCCGTTATCTGATTCATACCAATGTGAAAATGTAACGTTTAATAAATCGTTAAGGTTATAGCTTCTTTTTTCAAATTGTTAATAGGTATTGAAACAACTAAATTATCAGAAGTAATTCTTTTTGTATAATCACAAGATTTACATCGAGTAGTAGAAGTTACTTGATGCTCTACCAACTGTTTTATACAATCATATTCTGTGCACAAGGTTATAAGAAATTCGAATACATCTCGTTTTAAGTTTATTGAAAAATGTTCTCCTAAACTTTGCCGTACTGTATATGTATTTAAATTGCGCATTCCATTTTCATATTGATCCATTAATATCTTCAAAACATTTGATGATTCATTACAATTAAACAATTGCTTCCCTGCTGGAACTGTCAGTTAGAACCGCATTAAATTTTTTTTAATCCGGATTGATGCGGTTTTCTTCCCCTAAATTGCAGATTGAACCAGATGAAATATTTTCTATCAGTTTCAAACCGGATATGCATGTAAAAATCTTGATGGTATCTATCTGTATTTCCTAGCACAATTTGTCATCGGTTCTGCTCGGATTTACACGAAGTAACTCGCATATTACTAGTAAACTTCTTGAGTAACTTTGTTCATTTTTTTAAGCTGGTTCTCTCTGGAAATCCGGATCCAAACCAAAATGGAATCTATTGATCTTTTCAAGTTATTTTGCTACCAGTTCTTACACAGATTTGCATATCGTATATGCATGTTCAAACACACATATTTCCGGATGAAGTAGACTCAAATTTTTAGTTGTTTATAACTAGAATCTAGAAGTGTAGACTAAAATTCAGATGATACTCATCAGTTTTTCCAAGCCATTTTACTACTTGGTTTTATTTGTATTCACGACACATTTATGGTCCCTCGACCGATTTACTCAGGTTATCAAGGAATCGTCGTCGAATAACCGTTACCACTTGCACCGTGAACTGAGGTTTGATATACTTTTATTCTTTAACCTACTACATCAAAAGCTTCTGCCGTATCAATCTTGCATCGAAATCTTAATCATGGAGCAAGTTGCCTCGTTAGCTCGCGGCGTCGATCTTATGTCTCGCGGCGCACATCTCTGCCGCGAGAAGAGTTACCAGTATCGCGGCCACCTAGCGGTGTTCGAACCAAATCAATCATTTCGAAGTATGAGTCTCGTAAAATCGGAAGGAACCGCATTAATTTTCTATCCGCCAATCCATTGGAAACCGGGTTAAATTTTTTTCTTCGAACCCCATATGCATCCCGTGAATTATTTTCTCTGCCAATCCGGATCGAGACGGGCTCTTAAGAGCTTGTGACATTTGTAGATTGAATCCGTAAGATTTTTGATCCGCAATTTCAGATACGAACCTTCCGGGTTTATGCAAATGGCATTCCTGATAGAAACTGATCAATTTTGGACCTGAAAAATCCTATTTCATCCATCGATCTGGATATACGCATTCAACCGGATTCTTTTTTGATCTGCCAAAAATCACTGCTTGAAAATCCAGGTAGTACCGCATTGAACCAGATAGATCTATTCGGATCTCTAAATATCACTTCCACGCTGTCGCGATAGGATGGATCGACGAATGTATATCAATAAATAACACGTTAGAAACCAGTAATAACCTGTATTTACACACTCCCCTTTACAGGAGAACAAGAACAAAGAAAAGACTTTTATAAGTCGCAAGCGAAAACGCTTCGTGCGTTGCGGTACGCTTCCCTAGACGTTCTGCTTTTCTGCTGTTCAGCAGTTTTGCGCTTGCGCGCCGAAGACCTCTCGCGGCCGCAGACGCTGCTTACGCCTCTCGCGAGAGTGCGCCTGCTGCTGGTGCACCGGTGGTGCATTCTGGTGGCGCTGTGGCGGGACCGCCACATCCACTCCCCCCCCAGAGACCTTCGAGGAAGGAGAAGGGATCGAGAAAGTAACCCTAGTACCAGTAGACGGTTGGGAAAGCTATGAGCGTGGCTGCTCCGTTGATGGCGGCTGAGAAAACCGAGGGCGTGGCTGCTCCATTGATGGCGGCCGAGAAAGCTGAGAGCGTGGCTGCTCCATTGATGGCGGCGAAGAAGACTGAGTCTCGGTGCCATCGCGGGCAATGTGGGCCGGCTTCAGGCAATCCACTGAGACGGATTTTTCCTCTGCTCCGATCCTAATGATATAAACTCGATCGTTGACCCGCTTGACCACCTGGTAGGGGCCTGTATAAGGCGGCTCGAGAGGACGCCGCACCGCATCGACACGCCTGAAGACATGAGAGCATGTGGAGAGTTCCTTAAACACAAAAGTGTGACTCTTCGAATGGTGACTCGTGGGCACCGGTCGCACGCTCTGCATGTGCTGAGAAAGCTTCTCGGCGAAACCTTGTGGAACTGCTGGTGCGTCCCTCGTCACAAAAAATTCCCCTGGAATTCGAAGGGCCGTGCCGTACAACATCTCCGCAGGGGAAGCTCCTAGATCCTCCTTGTATGCCGTTCGCAATCCCAAAAGGACGGTTGGCAAAAGCTGGGGCCATGGAACGAGTGGACTACACATCAAGGCGGCCTTAAGAGTCCGGTGCCACCTCTCAACCATCCCATTGGCCTGGGGGTGATAAGGTGTCGTATGAATTCTTCGTGCTCCAACCCTCCGTGCCAGGGCGGTGAAAAGGGCGGACTCGAACTGGGTCCCCTGATCGATAGTGATTGTAAGTGGCGTGCCATAGATGCAAATCCAGTGCTCGTAAAAGGCAGCAGCCACAGTGCTTGCCTGTATGTCCCTGAGGGGGACAGCAGCTGGCCAACGCGAGAAACGGTCGATGACCGTGAGGCAGTAACGAAAGTCCCCAACCAATGGCATGGTGATTAAATCCATGTGTATATGGTTAAAGCGGCTGTCCGGGACCTCAATGTTATCTGGGATGACCCTGTTATGCCTGTGGATCTTCGCGCGCTGGCATGGGACGCATTCGCGCGCCCAGCGGAGCGCATCTTGTCCGATTTTTGGCCAGACGAACTTCTCCCTCAATCTTCGAGAGGTGACTCGGCCACTGGGGTGGGCCAGACCGTGGACCACGTCGAAGGCCCGTCTGCGGAGGCTCCGGGGAACATACGGCCGAACGACGCCAGCCGTGACGTCACACCAAACAGTTTCCTCGCCAATGGACGAAGAGAAACCGACTGAAGAGAAAGGGACGTGTCCGTGCGCGCTGCTTGCAGTTCAGCGTCCTGCTCCTGAGCAGCCTGTATAGTAGCCGCATCTAGAGCGGTGGGCATGTCCACAGCACACACGCGAGACAAAGCGTCCGCAACAAGATTGTCCTCGCCCTTCACATGAATAATCTCTGTGGTATATTGCGATATGAAATCCAAATGGCGCTGCTGCCTGGGAGAGGCCTTATCCAGTCGCTGGGCAAAGGCGTACACCAATGGACGGTGATCCGTCCGAATGACGAATGGTCGACCTTCAAGTATATGCTTGAAATATTTAACTGCCGAGAAAATGGCCAGCAACTCACGGTCATACGTGCTGTAACGTGTCTCTGCATCAGTCAGCTTGCGTGAGAAAAACCCGAGCGGTGTCCAGATGCCATCTATCCTCTGCTCGAGAGCCGCACCAAGGGCGACGTCGGAGGCGTCAGTGGTGAGAGACAGTGGTGCTGACGGCGAGAGGAAAGCGGTTCGAGCGGCCGCCACAATGCTGTCCCTGCAGGCCTGGAAACACTCCTCGGCTAGGGGAGTCCACAGAATCTTCCGGGTGTCCTTCTTCTTGGCGTCCTTCAGATAAATGCACAAGGGTGCCTGCATCTCCGCGGCGTGTGGTATGCAGCACCGATAATAATTCAGCATGCCGATGAAACGACGCAGCTCAGAGACAGTGTCAGGCTTCGGGAATGTTGAAATGGCTTCCATCTTGTCCACTGGTGGTCGATAACCGTACCTATTCACTACATACCCAAGGTAGGTAACCTCATCTTTACCGAAATGGCACTTTTCGAGGTTAATGGTTAGGTTATGTTGCCGCAGGATGTCAAACACAATCCCGAGATGCTTCGTGTGTTCCTCGTGGGATTTTGAAACAACGATAAGGTCGTCGATATAACACCTCACGAAATCCAAACCCCTGAGGATGTTGTCCATATGACGCTGCAGGGTCTGGCCGCTGTTTCTGAGTCCGGGAGGCATGCCTAGGAACTCGAAGAGCCCGAAAGGCGTTGTCAAAGCCGTCTTGCAGATGTCCTCAGGTGCCATCGGTATCTGGTGATACGCACGCTCAAGATCGATGGTGGAGAAAACCTCGGCTTCATGAAGACTCTGGAGGAGATCCTCCGGACAGGGGATCGGGTAACGGTCCGGCTCGGTAAGGGCGTTAACGCCACGGTAGTCACCAGTAACACGCCAGTCCCACGTAATCCTCTGAGTCTTATCTTTCACTTCTTCTTTTTTCTTCTTTTTGACAAGGTGCAATGGACTCGCCCAAGAGCTGCCAGACGGTCGGATCACGCCGTGATACAGCAGGAGTTCAATGTGGCGCTTCGCCGCTGCCAGCTTGTCACCAGTGAGACGGCGTGGGCGTGAAAACGCCGGCGGTCCAGACGTGACAATGTGGTGTGCCACCGGACTAACAGCATTTGGAATTACCATTGTCTTGGGCTGCGAGAGGTCCTCGTACGTCCGAAGGAGCTCCGCATACTTAGCGCCGTCAGGGCCCTCAGACTCGATCACCCGGGACGTGGTTGAGATCGTGTGGACGGCAGCCGGATGCATAATTCCCTGCGCAGCAATCCTGGTGAGAGGGTCAGCCAAACACCGGCCCTTCAAGTCGATCAGAAGACCATAGTACGACAGAAAATCAGCGCCTATGATAGCTTGGTGGACATCTGCGATGATAAAAACCCACTTGAACTCTCGGCGAAGCGCGAGGTTGAGCGAGAGAACCTTCGGTCCGTACGTCCTGATAGTGGACCCGTTCGCTGCACTCAGATTGAAGTCTGTAGGTATCAGCTTACCGGAACAATAACGCCTGGGCACCAGAGACAGAGTAGACCCTGAGTCAATCAAATATTTCATGTTAGAATTTCTGTCAAACAGGTGCAGTCGACATTCCTCGGAGGGCGCTGAATTGTTGTTCGCGTCGACACTCGCCCTAGTTGACGACGGAGAAACTAGTTTTTTGGTGGGGCCTTCTCTGCCGCAGTGACGGTGCCGAGGGTGCATGATAAAAGACAGCGAAATGCTTCCGTACCATACTTCCTGTGATAATGGCATAGACCTGCCTCCGCCGGAGCAGGCGAGCGGGCACGTGAGCGACCACGAGAATTATTCTTCGACCCGCCTTTTGAAGACTTATCGGCTAGTCCCTTGGTCAATGTAATCAGCTCTTGGTTGAGCGTAATAAGCTGATCCAGAGATCTTCTGATGTGGGACAAATCATTGCCACTGGAAAACTGCTCGACCCGTTGAACCTCTGGGGCCTGATACAGTGGGGGCATCTGTCGCGGAACAGTGTCAGTAGCCATGACGCCTGCACCCGAGACTTGGGGCCCTTCCATGAGCTCGTCCGCTGCCCTTGCCAATTCTTCGAGACCGGTGGCCCTGAGTATCTTCAATAGACGCTGGGTATTAACCGGCAGCAAATCAAGCCACTTGATTCTCAGGACGTCCTCGGAGGCCCTATCACCCACCAGAGAGCGCATCCGTCGCAGGAGCTGCGAGGGCTTCTTATCTCCCAGCTCGAGCTCGTTCAAAGCCCGCTGTAGCTGGCGGTCTGTAGTCTCGGCAAGGCGATTCATGATACTTGTTTTCAAAAAATTGTACTTATCCCGAGCAGGCGGATTCCTGATGATATCGGCGACGTCATGCAGCGCCTCAGCGCCGAGCGCACCGACGACAAGATGGTACTTCCGGTCATCCGAACGAACCTGGCCGGTCTGGAAAAGCGATTCGACCTGAAGAAACCAGAGCTCGGGACTCTCCGTCCAAAAAGATGGGACCGAGCACTGCTGGACTGCCTCTACTTGAGAGCCCTGCTGCGAAAAACCCAGTTGGCCGCTCTGCTGCGGCGATTGCACATGGCCGCCGAAATGCGGCATCTGCACATGGCCGCTAAGTTGCGGCGTTTGCACATGGCCGGTACCACGGGGGGCCAAATTCTGTGCCTCCCCGCCCGGAGGGCTTAATAACAATAGTCCCGGACCATTATCTCCCTCGTTGCCCGCCGCGTTGCCGACTTGAGGAGAATGGGTCAAAGGCATCGTGCACCTTCGTGAAAAAAAATTTTACAGTCACGATTGCAACCACGTTTTTACGCGATCGGATACACGATCACTTTAGAGTTCACAACGCGTGATTGCGCGATGGAAAGTCACGTTTCGCGATTACGTCGTAATTACGTTTCGCGATCACGTCGGGGTCACCAATATTCGGATCTCTAAATATCACTTCCACGCTGTCGCGATAGGATGGATCGACGAATGTATATCAATAAATAACACATTAGAAACCAGTAATAACCTGTATTTACACACTCCCCTTTACAGGAGAACAAGAACAAAGAAAAGACTTTTATAAGTCGCAAGCGAAAACGCTTCGTGCGTTGCGGTACGCTTCCCTAGACGTTCTGCTTTTCTGCTGTTCAGCAGTTTTGCGCTTGCGCGCCGAAGACCACTCGCGGCCGCAGACGCTGCTTACGCCTCTCGCGAGAGTGCGCCTGCTGCTGGTGCACCGGTGGTGCACTCTGGTGGCGCTGTGGCGAGACCGCCACAGATCCAGTTAAAAATTCAATGCGGTTCTAATTGGCAGTTCCGGCAGGGTTTCTAATGGCACTCAAATGCATTAAACATTGTAATACTGCATTTGCATAACATGAAGCATTATCTGTATTTTGAAAACCATGTAAAACCCAAGAAATATTTTTTTGTAATAATTTTTGAGTTTGACAATTTTCTTGGACTGAATCAATTACTTTTGACAATATCCATGGAACATCTTCCACTTTCGAATAGCGTTTTTTTGAAACAGTAATTATGTCTGCGTCTGGTTTGTACTTAGATCTTAGCCGATTATATTCCCTAATAGCTTTTTCGTCAGCTATTACTGACGAAGGATCAAAATTAATCAAATGCAACCCTTCTAAAGACGTTACTCGTGATAATGCAACATAACCTTGGTCACAATTAAATATAGAGTTGCCTATATCCATAATAGCACTTTGTAAACTTAAGCCTTGACTTTTATGAATTGTTATTCCATAACTCAGACACAATGGAAATTGTTTTCTAATAACAAATGCTCTATCCACTACTTCAAATTTAACGCTTACTCTTTCAATGAAATACTCTAATCAACTTAACGTACAACTTATATATAGAAGTAGAGTGGCATTTTGCTAAAGTAAGTGTAGAGAATACAAAATGTGTCCGAAGGAAGTGAGAGCGTATGGCAGAAAATCGTTTTGCTGGAAATTTAAATGCTAATGGTAAGAATTCAGCGAAGATGAACGAAGAGATCCAATATTTTCAACGCACAATTTATTAGTTTTGGAATAAAATTAGTTTAGTATGTTTATTGCTGAATTGAAATATTGTTAATGGGAAGTTAAAAAAATAAAGAATTAATGAATGCGTGGAAAGTACTGTGGATTTTATTAAAGTATTACGAATGTCTTTCACAAAAGATTGAAAAGCATCAAGGGAGATGTGTTTTCAGCGTACTTTCTTCACTAATGTGACTTGCTCTACATTGCAAGGAGTTCATCATAAATAATCTATTTTCTTATTAATTCTTAATGCTATGTCTTTTGACAATTTTTGTCGATTTACCTTATTTGACAATTTTCCAGAAACTTGTGCGAAACAAGATGCTCTGTCTATCTATCTAATCTTCTCCGGACAACCTCCAAGCCTGTGCATCCCCTTCATTTCTATCCATCCAAGCCTGTGCGTCCCCTTCAATTCTATCCAAGCCTGTGCGTCCCTTTCATTTTTATCCAGGTCCTCTGCATCTCCTTCATTTCTAAATATAATATATATAAGCTTTACATAAAATCTCTAAATTGCTGGTACAAAAATATCTGGCAATTTAAATGCAATGCAATTTGTTACAATTTATATTATTTTGTACTTGCATGGTATTATTATTTTATACATGCATGGTACAAATTTCCAGAAACTTATGCGAAAGAAGATGGTTCTCTGTCGAACCTTCTCCGGACAACTTCCAAGTCTACGACTCTACATACTAACTCGATTTAAAAAATTTTGGCGACTTACCTTGTTAATTAAGACAATAATTCGGTCTCCTAATAATGTAAAAACTCGTGACATTTCAAATTCGGACAATTTACTTTATTTGACACTAAGCACATGGTAGGTTATCTCTGTCTATGTAGCTGTCAGATTATTTGTTACGCGATTGGCCGAAACCCGCATCCAATGAACGACGTGCCTGAGAGACATTTCCTCACCCTTTCATACTCCCCTCTTGCCAAGAAGTGTAGGACGATGACGATGACATTTTCGCTGAATTATTACCATTAGCATTTAAATTTCCTGCAACAAGACTTTCTGCCATACGCTCTCACCTGCTTCGGATACATTATGTAGTCTCTACACTCACTATAGCAAATGGCCACTCTATTTCTATAAATAATAAGTTCTACGTTAAGTTGTATATAATTAAAATGTGGCTTTATATATTTGCACATAATCAAAGCAGAAGATGATGCAGTGTGATCTACGTCGGACTATGTATGCACAAATATTCAGGTAAGATTTTGCATAAGCAATTATTCATTCAATGATTCAATGATCTTGACATATGAGTACGTGTGATAATTTGCTTTAATAAAATCCACAGTAGTTGCCACGCTATTCATTAATTCATTAATTTTTTAGATTCCCATTAACAATATTTCAATTCACCAATAAATATACTAAACCCTGATAACCAGATCTGGCGGCAGGATCTGCCGACAGCTGCGGTGCAGTCTACGTCCGCATTCGACTACGGATCTGCCGGCAGAGTCTGCGTGGCAGGGTCTGCCGGCAGATCCACGGCAGATCCGCGGCAGATCCTGCCGCCCGCCTGACACATCCAAGAGCGCCATCTGTAGGCCACAATTATGAAACAATGCTCTACCCATGACGTCACATGGACCTACGCACCAACACAAATGTACCGTTATTGCTGTAGGTGTATCCCTAACCTTTCTAGTACGCGCGGAGAATTGACAGGAATCGGTGAAATGGATTCTGTAAATAATAATAGTTTCGTGTTTAAAAGTATGGTTTTTTATTAAACTTTCAATATTTACTCTGTAAGCAGTGGTGATTCTACATGCAAAAATAAGTCAATTTTCGACTATTTTTTTGCAGAATCACCATATTCCCGCTTGTGTTGGTTCTGAAAACAAGTACAATATTAATCTAGAATTAAAAGGATGAACGTGGGGAGGTATATTTTATTTCTGGTTATACTGAAGTAAAAATGGTATGGTATGTAAGTACGTTTTAAATTAGTGGCGCTGAAAAGTGCCGATTGTTGTTCGTTGCGAACGTCGAGAGGTAGTTCCCGTTAAACTGAACTAAATAAGCACTGAAAAGTACCGTTTGTTGTCTTCGCCAGTAAAAGGAGACACACCTCTCCTTTTAATAGGCATATCTCTGAAAAATAACTGCAGTTAAATATTGTTTTCACGTGACAGTAAATTATGATTTTTACTGTCACGTGAAAACAGATCTTCATAGGTCATCTGTTTCTTCTTCCTGGTCTTCATTCCAGAAACTGCGGGGCCTTCTATTATCCTGGAATGATGAGGGCTTCGATCGTGGACCACGCTTCCTACTGCGAACCCTCTCCTTTGCAGCCTTCAGTTCGGCTTGCATCCGCAATTGGAAGTCGGATCGCGTGGGCTTCTGGAACTTGTGGTTACGACACACATCGTCTGAAAAAGAAATGTATGCAAAGTACGTCAGCATCAATGGAACATACAGTAATAGTAACAATAATTCTACGTAAAAAGATGAAAAGTGCTTATTGCTTCGTACCAAAAATTGCCATCGCGATACGGGTGTCGAAAAGTGATCTATGTCCTTCGCGGCCAAACCAAGTGAAGGACGACGTTAAGTCGTCCGGCAGTGCTTCCTTGAAGCAGCACTTGACCGCTCCCTTCAAGTCGAATCCGCCCATGTATTCGAAATACGTTACCTAAACAAAGCGAGTAAAGATTGATGTAAGTATATATTATATATAAAAGTAAATAAAAGAATAATTTCGTTTTCACTTACGACTTTGGAATAGGTGTCGTCATCGATGTCCTCAAAGCAGTCCACCTCCTGGACTGAGGACAAGGGGAGGACTGCTGGCTTAATGGGCCGGCCAGTGTTATGGGTGGTCTGGACAGATTTCTGAATACTCATCAACAGAGTATTCATTCTTCTGCAAACAGAACGGATGGAGACGTAACGTATTAATAAACACGATACACGCGATACTTACATTAGCTCTGCCTCGATCCGATTCCGCCCAGCGAGATCTTCCATGCTTCTGTGAACATTAACATTTATAAGAAAATATCCTTACAGTGATATTTTTATAGCAAAAAAAGAAACATGTATATTTACCTATTATCAGGGGGTTGGGTCGGCGCTGTATTATGCTGCAACGGCTCACTGTGGATCACAGTGGCGCGTGCAGACGATGTCCCAGAATCTGTTGTTTCTTCGAAGACAGGAACATTGGCGGCATACGTATCCTGAAACATATTATCCTGGTTAACAGCAGGAACATCGTTTGACGTTGTTGGACCGTGTTCCTGCAAGATCATCGACAGATCCTGTATGTCCTGGTCGATGGTCGGTAACTGCGGGATTAACGTCCTTCGCTGCTTCGGAGTTTCCTCCTCCGAAGAAGTGGTTTGGTATCGTCTGGGTCTCACGATCACACGTTTCTCCTGCCTGTTCATGCCAGCCTGTAAGGAAAAAAAAGTACATATTACGATGCGTAGCAAAGGCGTGTGTGTTAGATGTTTCTTCAATTTTACATGCAATATTTTATCCACCAACAATTGTCACCTTTTCCAGATTATTTTTGTACGTATCTTAATTGTACTAAACCTCAAGACGAATCTGTGTGACGTACTACCCAATAATTCGAGTGTAACGCGACAAAGGCTTCAACAGTAGAAAACGTGAAAAAATGACCCATGCAGAAACATTCAAACCAAACGATAAAATAGCCCTTCACCAGAGATTAACAAGGATACGTGTACATATGATTGTATTTATGAAGAGCAATACAGAAGAAGAAAATATAAATATTATAGCACGTCACTCACCAGAAAATAATCGTAACTTACCAAAATGAAGAGACGAAGCTAGAAAGCGATTTTTTTTTTTTTACATGGTGGAAATCCCTAACGGATACCTCACCCCCCGTGGGAGGGGTAAGATTATGTGGGGTTTGCACCCACTAAAACCACCATGGTGACCCACCAAGGGAGAGGGACTGACAGCGAGATACTTCTAACAAAAATAAATATTGAAGAATTTGAATACTACGGCTTCTCACTGTGTGTAATAACGGCAACGACATAACTACGGGTTTCCAAGGGGATGGGGTCGCCGTTATTGCCAATGGGCGTACTATCGTAAAAAGGAATTCTATAACATTTAGCGCGAACCTGATTGGGGGAGATGTTTAGAATTTCAGGGCTCAATCTGGCGCATTTATATACACCAAGAGCGGAAGACTTTATGCCGATATCATAAAAATCATCGACCTCTAGAAATTTTTTAATACCTAAATGGTAGGAGTGATCGGAGTCCATGCTAATATTGAAAATTAAGCAGATCGAGCCGTCGACTGAGATGCAACAATTATCGCGTACACTGATGCCCAGAGATATGTTATTGAACTCTATCTTGTGGTACTGACAACAATTGGGGTCGTTACTAAGTGGTCTAGATACGTGAATAGAAAAATCGACATTACAATGAATGTTTGTGCCATGAAATTGTATCTCCCTCATTCTGTTGGAAAATTGTTGGAGAGGAAGACTTGGCTTTCGCAGATACTTTTTAAAAATGGACATGTTGTTTTCATATGGAAAAGCAGAATATGAATCTAAATTACCAAGACATCTGACATCGTTGGTTAGGTGAAGAAGCCCATGGACGTTATAACTATTAAAAGTTGGGCCATAAAGTTCTTCGTTACGGAGAACAAATTTCTCCAGAGATGACTCTGCGAATTTCAAGTGTAGGCTCGATGGAGATTCTGAAACTAAAATCCGTATGGCTGCATGTAAGAATAAGAAATGCTTGTATACGGTTCCCTGCAGTACACCATTCAGTATAACTGGCCCTGTATACAAAAGGAACTGACGAAATTCAGTCGCCTTATATTTAGAGCATACTTCAATAGCTCTGGGACGTCTGGCAAAGTCTGAGGGACAATATCTGCTAAGACTCTTCAGTCTCGTAGACAGTATAGAAATGTCTCTGCGGCGCAATTTTGAGAAAGGGGAAAATTCTCCATGTACCCACGCAGACAACAATTTCTTTACTACGCCCAGGCATACAAGATGCATGTACTCGAAAGGAACTTGCGAAACCATTCCTATTTGTAGCAACGACAATGGGCTTCTACCTAGCTTGTGATGTTTCTGTGATGCTTCTTGTGATGTTTCTAACTGCCTAATGTAACCCTCATCGGTTCGAGGAGAATGATGTATCCCATTGAAAGCGTAATGCCTACCGTTCAGGGTACCAGAAACCGTACATTTGGAACAGGGATGGAAAGACATATGTCCACGATGATTTAATACAAATGCTCGAGCTGGGGCATCGGCTATGAAACATCTCAGTCGTACGGGCAATTTAATGGAATGAAAATTGATGCCTCCGTTGTGCATGATGGCCCCGACATCTGCAATAAATTGTTCAAAGAAAATATTGGGGTCGTGTGGTTTTTGGGGACCTTTATAAATGCCTACCACTATCGGCTTAATCTGAGGAATATTTGAAATCCTACATTGGACGGGCCAGATATGAATGGAACTTGATTTGTCCAAACTACATCCATCGGTATGAAAATCTAATTCTAACTGTGTAACAAATGATACCGACAAAGTGTTAGGGAGACTTTTAATAATTTCTGCTTCCAGATCAAAATGAATGTATTCTCCTGGTGGCAGGACGAATGTGACAGCAGGATTACGTGGCGTGTCGAGAAGTGTTCTAACATCCTGAGGCAACTGGGAAAAACAGGAATGCGTTCGAAGGAGAGATAATATATTATTTCCTTGAACGTGTGTCAAATTGTTATCTACGAAACAAGACGCTAACCGTTCGCGAAAAGATGGCTCGGAGGAAGTAGCACAGGACAATGAAACGGTATCGCGGAGATTAGAAACGCGTGACGTGGAAGTAGAAGGACCGGCCTCTTCTACATTTATATCGCGCATAACACTGATTCTATCGGGGATTAAATTAACAGGAACGGACGAACTACAACCTGCAGATGTGCTAGCAGCATCTTGCACGGTAGAAGTATTATCCGCTACTCTACTGACCGTATTCAATCCGGAACGGTATCGCACGCCTAAGTTATTTCGCATCTCGCGCATAACCCTCCTTTTTTGTCTCGCCGATAATGCGTGTCCGGGTTTCCGCGACGTAGACAATTTGAAATTATTAAATTCCATAATTACTTACGCCTTCTGGATGTCTCGGATTCGCTTGAATATAAGAAATATCTCGGAATTCTTCGGTATTGCTGTCGACGACTGCCACCTCAGAATGAACGAGAATTCGAAACAAACGCGAACTAGGAAGTAGAGTCCCGACCAATCACGAATATCGGCAATACGGCGCAGCCAATCCGTTGCGTCGTCCACAGTACCGCCAAAATGTACGACCAATCCGAGCCATCCCTTGGTACCTCATACCCAGTGGTACCCTTTGTTCGACGTGGTACCCTTTGTGCTTGAAAGGGACGACTTTGACGACTCAGTCGACGGCTCGATCTGCTTAATTTTCAATATTAGCATGGACTCCGATAACTCCTACCATTTAGGTATTAAAAAATTTCTAGAGGTCGATGATTTTTATGATATCGGCATAAAGTCTTCCGCTCTTGGTGTATATAAATGCGCCAGATTGAGCCCTGAAATTCTAAACATCTCCCCCAATCAGGTTCGCGCTAAATGTTATAGAATTCCTTTTTACGATAGTACGCCCATTGGCAATAACGGCGACCCCATCCCCTTGGAAACCCGTAGTTATGTCGTTGCCGTTATTACACACAGTGAGAAGCCGTAGTATTCAAATTCTTCAATATTTATTTTTGTTAGAAGTATCTCGCTGTCAGTCCCTCTCCCTTGGTGGGTCACCATGGTGGTTTTAGTGGGTGCAAACCCCACATAATCTTACCCCTCCCACGGGGGGTGAGGTATCCGTTAGGGATTTCCACCATGTAAAAAAAAAAAATCGCTTTCTAGCTTCGTCTCTTCATTTTGGTAAGTTACGATTATTTTCTGGTGAGTGACGTGCTATAATATTTATATTTTCTTCTTCTGTATTGCTCTTCATAAATACAATCATATGTACACGTATCCTTGTTAATCTCTGGTGAAGGGCTATTTTATCGTTTGGTTTGAATGTTTCTGCATGGGTCATTTTTTCACGTTTTCTACTGTTGAAGCCTTTGTCGCGTTACACTCGAATTATTGGGTAGTACGTCACACAGATTCGTCTTGAGGTTTAGTACAATTAAGATACGTACAAAAATAATCTGGAAAAGGTGACAATTGTTGGTGGATAAAATATTGCATGTAAAATTGAAGAAACATCTAACACACACGCCTTTGCTACGCATCGTAATATGTACTTTTTTTTCCTTACAGGCTGGCATGAACAGGCAGGAGAAACGTGTGATCGTGAGACCCAGACGATACCAAACCACTTCTTCGGAGGAGGAAACTCCGAAGCAGCGAAGGACGTTAATCCCGCAGTTACCGACCATCGACCAGGACATACAGGATCTGTCGATGATCTTGCAGGAACACGGTCCAACAACGTCAAACGATGTTCCTGCTGTTAACCAGGATAATATGTTTCAGGATACGTATGCCGCCAATGTTCCTGTCTTCGAAGAAACAACAGATTCTGGGACATCGTCTGCACGCGCCACTGTGATCCACAGTGAGCCGTTGCAGCATAATACAGCGCCGACCCAACCCCCTGATAATAGGTAAATATACATGTTTCTTTTTTTGCTATAAAAATATCACTGTAAGGATATTTTCTTATAAATGTTAATGTTCACAGAAGCATGGAAGATCTCGCTGGGCGGAATCGGATCGAGGCAGAGCTAATGTAAGTATCGCGTGTATCGTGTTTATTAATACGTTACGTCTCCATCCGTTCTGTTTGCAGAAGAATGAATACTCTGTTGATGAGTATTCAGAAATCTGTCCAGACCACCCATAACACTGGCCGGCCCATTAAGCCAGCAGTCCTCCCCTTGTCCTCAGTCCAGGAGGTGGACTGCTTTGAGGACATCGATGACGACACCTATTCCAAAGTCGTAAGTGAAAACGAAATTATTCTTTTATTTACTTTTATATATAATATATACTTACATCAATCTTTACTCGCTTTGTTTAGGTAACGTATTTCGAATACATGGGCGGATTCGACTTGAAGGGAGCGGTCAAGTGCTGCTTCAAGGAAGCACTGCCGGACGACTTAACGTCGTCCTTCACTTGGTTTGGCCGCGAAGGACATAGATCACTTTTCGACACCCGTATCGCGATGGCAATTTTTGGTACGAAGCAATAAGCACTTTTCATCTTTTTACGTAGAATTATTGTTACTATTACTGTATGTTCCATTGATGCTGACGTACTTTGCATACATTTCTTTTTCAGACGATGTGTGTCGTAACCACAAGTTCCAGAAGCCCACGCGATCCGACTTCCAATTGCGGATGCAAGCCGAACTGAAGGCTGCAAAGGAGAGGGTTCGCAGTAGGAAGCGTGGTCCACGATCGAAGCCCTCATCATTCCAGGATAATAGAAGGCCCCGCAGTTTCTGGAATGAAGACCAGGAAGAAGAAACAGATGACCTATGAAGATCTGTTTTCACGTGACAGTAAAAATCATAATTTACTGTCACGTGAAAACAATATTTAACTGCAGTTATTTTTCAGAGATATGCCTATTAAAAGGAGAGGTGTGTCTCCTTTTACTGGCGAAGACAACAAACGGTACTTTTCAGTGCTTATTTAGTTCAGTTTAACGGGAACTACCTCTCGACGTTCGCAACGAACAACAATCGGCACTTTTCAGCGCCACTAATTTAAAACGTACTTACATACCATACCATTTTTACTTCAGTATAACCAGAAATAAAATATACCTCCCCACGTTCATCCTTTTAATTCTAGATTAATATTGTACTTGTTTTCAGAACCAACACAAGCGGGAATATGGTGATTCTGCAAAAAAATAGTCGAAAATTGACTTATTTTTGCATGTAGAATCACCACTGCTTACAGAGTAAATATTGAAAGTTTAATAAAAAACCATACTTTTAAACACGAAACTATTATTATTTACAGAATCCATTTCACCGATTCCTGTCAATTCTCCGCGCGTACTAGAAAGGTTAGGGATACACCTACAGCAATAACGGTACATTTGTGTTGGTGCGTAGGTCCATGTGACGTCATGGGTAGAGCATTGTTTCATAATTGTGGCCTACAGATGGCGCTCTTGGATGTGTCAGGCGGGCGGCAGGATCTGCCGCGGATCTGCCGTGGATCTGCCGGCAGACCCTGCCACGCAGACTCTGCCGGCAGATCCGTAGTCGAATGCGGACGTAGACTGCACCGCAGCTGTCGGCAGATCCTGCGCTCTCCCGGCAGACCCTGTCGTCAATCTGCTTGCAGACGGCCGGCAGATGGCTATCAGGGAACTAATTTTATTCCAAAACCAATCAATTGTGTGTTGAAAATATTGGATCTCTTCATTCATGTTCGCTGAATTATTACCATTAGCATTTAAATTTCCGGTCTACACTTACTATAGCAAAATGCCACTCTATTTCTATATAAGTTCTATATTAAGTTATATATAACTAAAATGTGGCATTATATATTTACAGATAATCGAAGCAGAAGATGATACAGTGTGATCTACGTCAGACTATGTACGCACAAATTTTTAGGTAGGGTTTTACATACGCAATTATTCATTCAATGATCTTGACATATGAGCACGTGTTATAATTTATAAATAATTAGTAAATGTGTTCTATTTGTCAGTTAACGATGCAGACGAAGAGAATTATTTCAACAGCTGAAAGAGAATAGTATGCCTGCTGCAGGAGCAAATGAAATAACCACATTATAATGTTTGAAATAAAATAAAAAATATTTATTTTTGATTAAAAATTATAATTAAATAAAATTTTGGTACTGGCCGCCGCCACGGCCCCGGCTCCGCTCCAAACCACGGCCCCGCTCCCCGCCATGGCCGTGGCCACGGCGGCGATATTGTTGTCTTATCATATAAAAAAAATTACGCCAAGTACATGAATTAGCTTTGTAAAAAGAAGTGAGATCCCCCAAAAAAACTTTAAAAAAGTAAAAATTACGCCAAGTACATGAAAATGTCGAGGACAAAAAAGAGTATTATAAAAAATCACAAAAAAAAGAAAATAGTATACATGAAAAAATCGAGGAAGAAAAAGAGTATTATCAGAAAATAAATTTAAAAAAAACACAAAAAGATAAAGAAACATGAAAAAGTCAAGGACGAATAAAGTATTATTATCAAATAAATATAATCACATAAATAAAAAATATAATTACAAAAAAGATGTGAAATCAAAATGAGCTGCAAGTACATCACAAAAAAAAAGAAAATAATATAATCACCCAAAAAAGAAAATAATATAATTACAATATAAAAAAAGATGTGAAATAAAAATGAGCTGCAAGTACATGAAGGTGCTTTCCAACTGCGCTTAAGATGATACAACTACATATACACAGCTAAAATGCTGTGTTATTCCATTACTCATATCGCGGACATTTTAATTAACCCATCAAAAAGAATCCCATTTAAAAACATTGTCGTAAATTAATAGCTTTACAAAATTAATGATATACAAAAATTGCGCCAATTATAACAATGCCTATTTATACAAAGAAAAAATGTATTAAATAATATTAAACAGATATATTTTTATACAAATAAATATTTTAATACGAATAAATATTTTATTCAAAATACTTGGCGGTGCGATCTAAAATACATAAACATATACATATACATACGAGTATTAGAAACGCTGTCAGATTTATTCTACATATATTTAATTCGAATATCATACGTAGCATATGCACATACACACATCCACGAACGCACGCACAGGAAAGAAAGAAAAAGATTATTGCAATTTATACATATTTATTCAGTTTAGCAACACCAATTCGGAGAGCAGCGCCAAGTATTTTGAATAAAATATTTATTCGTATTAAAATATTTATTTGTATAAAAATATATCTGCTTAATATTATTTAATACATTTTTTCTTTGTATAAATAGGCATTGTTATAATTGGCGCAATTTTTGTATATCATTAATTTTGTAAAGCTATTAATTTACGACAATGTTTTTAAATGGGATTCTTTTTGATGGGTTAATTAAAATTTCCGCGATATGAGTAATGCAATAACACAGCATTTTAGCTGTGTATATGTAGTTGTGTCATCTTAAGCGCAGTTGGAAAGCACCTTTATGTACTTGCAGCTCATTCTGATTTCACATCTTTTTTTATATTGTAATTATATTATTTTCTTTTTTTGGGTCATTATATTAATTTCTTTTTTTTTGTGATGTACTTGCAGCTCATTTTGATTTCACATCTTTTTTTATATTGTAATTATATTATTTTCTTTTTTTGGGTGATTATATTATTTTCTTTTTTTGTGATGTACTTGCAGCTCATTTTGATTTCACGTCTTTTTTTATATTGTAATTATATTTTTTATTTATGTGATTATATTTATTTGATAATAATACTTTATTCGTCCTTGACATTTTCATGTTTCTTTATCTTTTGTGTTTTTTTATATTTATTTTTTGATAATACTCTTTTTCTTCCTCGACTTTTTCATGTATACTATTTTCTTTTTTTTCGTGATTTTTTTAATACTCTTTTTTGTCCTCGACATTTTCATGTATAAATATTCTACATAAGTATTTCTAAAGTAATTAAGATATTACCAAAGACTGAAACTACCAAATGTTTAAACATAATTAATGTGATAAACGCCCTGATAACCACATCTGGGGCGCAGAGCCTGACATCAGATTCGTAGTCATCTATGCCCAGATAGCACAGATACGTCTGAGCGACATCTTTCGGATGTCTGCGCCAGACGTTCCCATCGTCTGTGAGACGTCTTGAATGTCGCAGCTAGGCCTGGGTTTGGTCTTCTGCACCGCTGTTGTTACAGATTTGACGGACTCAAGACGTCTTTACAAGTCGTTTCAAAGACCATCAAAGACGTTGAATGGACGGCTTCAAGACATTTTTAAAGCCGCTTCAAAGACGTCTTTAAAGCCGTTTCAAATATGTTTAAAGACGTCTTTAAAGCCGTTTCAAAGACGTCTTTAAAGCCGTTTCAAAGACGTCTTTAAAGCCTACTTTAAAGCCGTTTCAGATGTCTTTAACGGACGCAATTCAGACGCCCACATAGCACAACGTCTGGTAAAGTCTTAAAGACGTCCAAAAAGCGTCTTAAAGACATCTCAGAGACGTCTTGTTACAAATCAAGACGTTCAGACCTAAAATGGACATAAACTAGACGTCTCTAAGACGAGGTGTGCTGTATGGGCGGTTGAAAATACGTCTTTAAAGCCGTTTCAAATATGTTTAAAGACGTCTTTAAAGCCGTTTCAAAGATGTTTAACGGACGCAATTCAGACGGTTGAAAAAGCGTTTAAAAGACGTCACTGAGCCATCTTTATTAGGGCTAAATTGGGTCAGATACAGCTCTTAAAAAGACAATATTAGGACGTACTTGACACGTTATTATCAGATCTAAATTAATTAGGTCAAATGCAGGTTTGTAGATTAGGAAATATCTAAATGAAAAATGATTAGAAAACGTATTTAAAGCGTCTGTCGATATAGGAATTAGATTTAATACAAATATAACGGAGGTAATGGTGTGAAAAATAAAATAGAGTTTAATAAAATATGTATTTAACAGTTACTTTTATTCGTATTATTATTACACATATTTAGTAAACGATCATCTACCGCATTATTATGTGTGTTTACAGAAGTATTAACGAGGAACTAGTAACTATATAAATATACTTATACAATACTTAAAAGTACAAGTAAAGTATTACAAATGCGGACACGGATAGCTATGGTTTTGTCCCGTCAGACTCTGCTCCCCAGATTTGTTTACCAGGGTATGATGTTGTATCAACTATATGTTGTATTTTACATATTATGACGTGGAAGCGGGTGGTTCTCGAATACGGAGTGCACAGTCAGTTTTTGTATGTAATAATAATAAACTATATTAAACATAATAAATAGTACAAAAATATAATGTGTTATCACACAACATTACAGTAGCCTACTCTGTTAGAGCAGCGCCATCCGCTAATACATACATTCAGAATACAAGCATGCGAACAACATGCATAAAACAAACTAAATAGTAAACGATTTTCATTGTACCTTAACATTTATAGACACATCGTATTATGTATACATATTTGTTATCAGATTATTAATGCTATAATAGTACACGTGAGAATACGCAAACTATATACGAAGTATATATACAGAGAATACACAGAATATGGGTACACCTTGTCCCACGGATTTTGTGAGTTTATAATTACAAGTGTTTCGTTAACAATTTTGTTGCGTCGCGTACTAACGTTGCGAAGAGCTACATGGGTTCTTGAGTAATTTATTGCGTGGTACTCCATTTATATGAACTCCACTTATATCAATGACGTTTAAGTAGCGGCTGATTGTATGAACGCTTAATTTGAATTGAATTGCAATATTATAATGTAGTACTAGCAAAATACTGCGTGCTTCGCTGCGGCATCAATCAGACTTTCCGTTTTCATTTACTTTACCATTTAATTCTAAGCCTCTAGCCCATAGCAGTCCCATTAAAACAAAGATTCTTCTGGCATATGGTCCATCGAAATCAGTTCAGTAGTTTTTGAGTTTTCTGCTTCCAAACATACATACATACATACATACATACATATGTAATGTGCGATTGGGTATTTGATTTAACACTCAAGGGTTGCAGATAATAACAAACCGAAAAGTTTCACTGTAAAAATACAAGAATTTTGATTAATTAAGCTATTTACATTAGCTATTTACAAAGGTTACAAACCTGTAAAAATACAAGAATCAACATTCAGTGTTTGTTGTTCGCAATTCTGTTCCTTGTATAAACAAATCACTCTTAGCAATTAGCAAGACTCACACGTGTCCGTCTGCCGCATGCTTGCCTAATAGCGAATTCGGACGGTCTCACTGGTGCGCACTTAGTGCGACTTTTAGCCAATTGGAAGCGAGAAAACTCGCACTCAGTGCGCACTAGTGCAGGTTGCCGAATTTGCTATTAATTTCTCTGCCGCTACTGCGGACCCTTGACTTACCGACTCACTATATTGAGCGGGAAGATTTAAATCAATTTAAGGAGTACACTCCTTACACATACATACATACATACATACATTCACACATGCACGACATGGCCCGACCATTTTTATATAATGGTATAGATTCAAAAGGAAATGTTTGGATGAATCATTTTTAATATAATGTATTATTTATACCATTTTACTAATTTTATTAAGTTATGTTTGCATGATATTTTAAATATCGGTCGAAATAACCGACGCGCCTTGTAACGCAAGCTATTTGGTGCGCGGGTTAAACCTGCCTCTGATTGAAAAATTTAGAAAAAAATTTTAAACTAATCTACCCACCAGCTATGATGTTTCATTTAGTTAATAGGAATTCAAGTTCATATAAAAATGATTTATGGTAGTTATGATATCGACCGTATTTTTAGAATAAACAATAAGTGGTTTCGGCGCACTGGTTCGGTCAGTTAAACAATTTAAAAGCTAATTTGCAATTTTAAAAATTATAAATTTCCGACGTTTCGGTCTGTGGTTTAGACCTTTATCAAGGAAAGATTTTATAAAGAATACTGCGTTCGCTAAGACGTTTGATAAGACGTGTAACACACGAGTCGGTTGGAACGTGACTGAGGTAAACATAACTTGGGGGACCATTTAAAGGTGAAACCAACTGTGGCTAGAACGAAGTCAAAAGAAAGACCGTTAAATATTAAGAACGGATTTAAAAATTATTGACAGACGAACATTTTAAACCTCGCAACAAACTGTCACTAATTGATGTTCATGTGGTAAAAGCCCAACACATTAGGATATATGACCAAATAATTACATAATGTAGTTTTATTATGTATTAATGAAATGATCATACTGGCCAAATTGAAGTGCAAACTCTATTAGAAGAATTCTTCTAATAGAGTTTGCACTTCACCTTTAAATGATCCCCCAAGTTATGTTTAAATTTTTCAATCAGAGGCAGGTTTAACCCGCGCACCAAATAGCTTGCGTTACAAGGCGCGTCGGTCATTTCGACCGATATTTAAAATATCATGCAAACATAACTTAATAAAATTAGTAAAATGGTATAAATAATACATTATAATATTATCATTAGCTTCACAACATTCCTTCAAGAACAAATCCCGATATTTATCATAGTCATGCACCGTCGCACACGGCAGCGAGAAAAGACTAACGGTACTACACTTCGCGTCAAAATTAAAGGAATACTATATTTTCCCGAAAATTTTGGTCATTTTCAAATGGCTATATCTTTGCGAAACATGTTCGTAGAAAATATTTAGAAAAACGCATTTTAACGCTTGAAGTTTCTAGTTTTTGAATCAAGCACTCAAATTTATCCCTAGTGTGAACATATGCACGGGTCAAAAAATTGAACATGACATTGAACTAACAAAAAAAACGTGCACCAATCATTTAAAAGCTTGGAGAACAAGAAAAGGGTTTTGAAAAGACACATAACGTAAAAGAGGTGATCCTTCAATTTTTCAGACTATATCGCATGTTTGATCATCGAGGACATACGGAAAAAAAATCTGATCAATCCGGCCTTTTGCACAGTGTTTAAGGGTAGTTTTAACTCGCAAAAAACGTGCACACTTGAATGATTCCACGATTTTCCTTCACGTGGCATCATGTTTTCTAAAAAATGGTAAGTATGCCATTTTTGAGGTCATTTTAAAATGCATTCAATACGATTAGAAAAAAATCTCATTCAATTGACATCTAATGGTTCTGAAATGAACTTACTTAGCTTTCCAAAACAATCATGGAGATTTGTCTACGATCATGAGTTCGCAAGTTATAGCTGTTCAAAGTGAAAAGTACCTTTTTTACTTTGATCGCAAATAACTCGGGCAATGAAAATCATACAACACCAAAAATCGGAAGTTAAAGAGAAATGTTTGCTCTATAAGAGCTCTTCGTTGGATTTACGGGAAACATATTTTTTGGCCCGTGCATACGTTCAAGCTAGGTAAAAATTTCTGGAACTTCGTTTCCTGCGCTTCATCTTGTTAAAACAGTATCATAATGAATGAAAACAAAATTGAGTCCTTGATTTAAGAACTAAAAACTTCAAGTATTAAAATGCGTTTTTTGAATATTTTTTCTACCATTTATGGCAGAGATACAACCATCTGAAAATGATCAAAATTTTCGGAAAATTATAGTGTTCTTTTAAGTTTGACGCGGAGTGTACTTAGGCTTCGGCTGTCATAGCGTCAATCTTTCATCATTGTTACTTTACAATAGCCATGACGCCACCAGCGCACGTGCCACTAATTATAAAATATTATGTGCCTACCCACTTAACAAGTCGAGACATGACTAAAATGAGAATAGCTTTTGTGGAAAGCGGCAACAATGGACGATTTTCGATCATATTTTAAAACATATGAAATTGTCGGTCGAAAAGACACATGCGCGCCTGCTCGCGGGTGAAGTGTTTCCATGTAAAGTTCCTCTATGCGAAGCTCTCCCGTGCGAGGTGATTCCGTGCGAGAAGTTGCTGTGCGGGACGATCCTGTGCGAGATGATCTTGTGCGAGGTACTCCCGTGCGAGAGGATGCCGTGCCGGATGATGCAGTGCGAGGTGCTCCCAGATATAACTAATGAAAAGACAAAATTAGAATAAAGAGTAAATGTAAGATAACTACTCGAAAGTGAGCATTCCTAGAGGAGCGCTTACTATTTAGCAAAACATGATATCAATTAGCGTAAAAGGAGGAAACGTACAGGAAAATTTTCTATCGGAGGCTGGTTTGTGTGACCCCGTGCGAGGTTCTCCGTGCGAGGTGGTCCTCTGCAACGTTCTCCGGGTCGAGGTGCTCCAGTCACTATTAAGAGTATTAAATACGATGGGAGTAACAATTGGCCCAGTAGCCAAAAGTTTTGCCGATACGCAAGACGTGAACAGAGTTTACCTTGGAGAGAAAAGGCATCAGGAAGCATCAAAAGAAGCTCGAACTGCTCGAAGGAAAGCAAATGCAGCTTTACAAGAATTGTATGAAGAAGAGGAAGGTGTACTCTATGGGCCAGGCATCGGAGACTAATCGTAAGTATGATTTATTATTTGAAAAATGGTACTTGAATGTTTAAACGCGTTTTACTCGAAACTACATTTTTCGGCCCGGCGATCACGATATCTCCAAAACTACTCTACCAAACGACTTAAAACTTAACATATATATTGAGTGCGTGTTCTCTTAGGATCTGACCTAGAATGAAGTCATTATTTGCAAAATTCGAAAACTGACCACTTTTTTGCCGCGAAATGAAAACTTTTCTTTAAAGTGCCGCCATTTTTTTATTTGGTGATTTTCTATTTTCATTCTAGTTCAAGTCCTAGCTACATTCATATAGATTAAGAAAATAACTGTGTTTTTTGTTTCAGATAACCATGGCAGCCGGAATCGTGATCGCCAGCAGCAGGCGTTTTTTTTGCGAGCTTTTCATTATAACCCTTATAACATAAAATATAATTATCATTAATGCTTCAAAAAATTCAAGTAGATTGTCAAAATGTAACTGAATAAATACCCCAAAGTTAGAAACCGCAATATCAAGTACATTTCTTTCAAAAACATTCCCAAATATAGCCCTATTTTCCAGGCGTCACACTAGGGAGACCCCTTAAAGTAATGTTCTATCTCTTTCCCACCCTCCGAAGACGCGGTGTGTAAAAAAAAACGCCGATCTTTCCCGAGATCGTCCGAAATAATTCCCAATAAAAATAAATTATTAAAACAATTTCACCTACATAATGGTTTGGAAAAATATTTGAGGGTGGGCCAAGGTCATTCTCTCGCTCGGAAAAAATTTCCGGTGGTGGATCGGGGTTTGAAAAGGTTTTTCGGGAGTCATTCCCTCCCTCTAAAAAGTTTTCGGCGGTGGGTCCGGTCTCCGCGGCGGCTCGGCCTGGAGTGATCCCCTCCATCATCACAGCTTCCCCCACTCCGCGGCTCGTGCGCGCGCAACCGGTCTTCCTCGCCCCGCAGGCCCCGCGCCAATGTTTCCCTCCGCCGCGCTCCCCCGCGCGCCCTCACAGAGGACCTGAGTTAGAACCCGCTTTGCTATACTACTCTAGTTATTCCAACGTTTCTGTTGCGATCAATCTCCACGCCATTCAGCTCGTATCGAATCTCATCGAATAAGAACGCCACACAATTATTTCCCAACATCACCGTTAACGCATCATTTGGCGTATTTATCTTCAATTTCCCCTCCACATAGAGGAAACTTTCACACGGCAATGTGTATAAAGTCTGCTGCTGTATTGGTATTCTTATCTCATCGTTGTATCCAAACGTCGTGTTGACGTATGGGTTGTATGTGTGAGTATCGAGCTTGACGATGCGATCATCAAACGTCGGCTTCCCTCCAATGCTTAGAATATCAGCCATTTTTTTCAACTTAAATGCGCACAATGAATCCCAAAGATTTAAAAAATGCAATGTTCGCAGCACTGAGCCTCTTCTTTTTAGCGTAATCAGAGCTGTTGTTGTTGTTGTTGTTGTAAACACTTTCACTTGGAAGAAACGGGTTTCTGGAGTCATTCAATACAAGCATTTCTTTCGCACCACACGTATTATCGTTGCCGTCGTCGTATGTGCAGTCTGGTGGTAATCTCTTCACCTCGAAAATCAAGCAATCGTCCGTCTTGATCCACAACGCGTATCGTTAGATCCGTAATGACCCGTGCGATGATTGGAAGGTAAATGATCTGCGCGGGCGTTTCCGATATCTTATATCCTGGTGGGACTCTCAGAGAAAATTCATGTATCGTATGTACACGCCTCCCATTGTTGTACGCGCCAGCGGTCACGCTACTTTCTATACGAATAATGTTCACGTTCATGATATTAATTGGATCGTCCGATTCGTGCCACCGTCCTGGTTTTAATACCCGATTCGTCGAGAACCCCAATAGCGATCCAATGTTATTGGGCTTTGTAAAATCTACGGCGAACCGACAGTACAGTTCGCTTTTCATAGTGTTGTTGTTGGGGCGCAACACTATAGGATACGCATCGTTGTCACCATCATCGTTGATGTTGTTGTTGTTGTTCTCATCGGTGCCGCTGAGATTTTGAGGATACCGCTCGAGTAATCGCTGCTTCAAATACTTGGCAATGGCGTCTAGTTCGTAGGAGCCGTGGGGAATCGTAATGTATTCATATGTGGTGTTGGCACCGTTGTTGTTTTTGTTGTTGATGTCATAGCTTGTGGCGAAGTAGAATTTATCGTTGCTCGAGTCGATGTTTGGTATCGTGTGATAAGTTTCAAAGGTTGTTAGACCAAGCTCGTAATCATCGTCGCTCAAATCTATGGGTGGAAAGTAGCTCACCGCGAGGGTGCTACTCTTGCCGGTTAGAGTGAATGTTAACGACATATTCCGAGCTGTACGATTGAACTGGTACTGAATCAGAGTGGCGGGAAGACAATCCTTAAATTTAGTGCCGATCGTTTGTAGAAAGCTTAGACATAGTTGTCCACAATTGCTCTGATTGTACTTCTGATAAGACGTACGATTGTATTCAATTTGCACAGAATCTTTATCCAGATATTTTACCAATTCCATAGGCGGCCGAAGATTCCCAAAGCTGTCGAAATATATTGCTCGACACCCTCTGTTCGCATACGCCACCCAATGAATCCCAGGCCCCTCCACATTGTCCAAATTTACGATACCGCTCTCGTTTCGACGTACTCCTCCAGCTGGTAGCGCATTACGCATAAAAACACCTCTAAAGAATGGAACACGCATACGTTTTGCCAACTCCTCCAATTGTGCATCGGTAGTTACGCCCGCGGGCATTTTTATTTTCTTTTCGAAGTTTTTTTTTCGTTTCGATATTCCCTGTCCGCGCTTGTACGGTGCGAGATAAAGTCCGCGACCTTCCATGGAGCGATTATGACGTTGCATTTCCTGCAGCTGATGTTGCGCCGCCTTATTATCGTTTACCACCTTGGCGATCCCCGCCGCTCCACCAGCCAATGATCCGAGAACACCTAGCAGCGGGAGAAGTGGTAATATACCACCCCGTTTTGCCACCGGAAGAATCCGCTTTTTCGGCGCTCTCTTCGGAGTCCTTTTGCGCAATTTTGCTTTCATCCCCATTCCGATTTTCGTCTTGGCCTTCATAGCCGCCCAAACAGCCGTAGCAGCACCTCTTTCATCCAGAGTTGAGTCTCGCACAACGATTCGTTTTCGCGCTTTGTCAGCGAGAACGTTATCTGCGGCGTGCCTTTCGCCGAGATCGTTGCTACGCGAATATGCAATATCGTGTTCGCGACACGCTGCGTCCAACGGATTGATGCCTTGATCCCCTCTAGCCAATCGTTTTGCTAGATGAGTTTCCGGACCGCAAAACTGGTATCCCGGAATATGTAATTCGATAGGTAGCGCGTTTATCGCCCGATTTAACAAACCACAGCCTTTCTTTACTCTCGTCGGCGACATTCGCAGCAGTTTTTAATCAATGGTACTGGACCGTCGATATGCGTTCGCTGCCAAGGGCGATTATAATGCTCCAGACACCGACGATACTGTCGAACCTCAGAATCGGCTTTTATACGCTCGGGGAGTCTGTCCCACAACTAATCAATGTGTCTCCCAAACTCTCGGAGTAGAATAAGCTTTGGTATATATTTCAACTGCTCAGAGGTTATGTCTCGAATATCACAATTATCCGACAGGACCAGAAGCATTTTGAATACTGAACTGTTTTGCTTCGGTGCGGACCTATAAATAGGGCGCTTCGACGTATCAAAATCATTTTTTACAGTTCGCGGAGAGGATGCGATTCGTGCGACAACCTATGACGATACGCGTGACAAATTTTGACGATAAATCACGAGTGATGTCTTCGAAAACAAGACGCAGACATTGTAGCATGCTACCAAACACTATACGCTGCGTCATTTGTGGCCCATCAAATTGTGGAAAGACCAACGTGCTGGTGAGCTTGTTGGAAAGTCCTCACGGCGTCCGCTTCGAGAACGTGTACGTGTACTCCAAGTCATTGTAACAGCCGAAATACCAGTATTTGGAGAATTTATTGACTCCGATAGATGAAATTGGCTACTTTACGTTTTCGAATAACAGTGACGTCATCCCACCGAGCGAATCGCTTCCGAATTCCATTTTTATCTTTGATGACGTGGCATGCGACAAGCAAGATACGATAAGGGAATACTTTGCAATGGGGCGCCACTCGAACGTTGACTGCTTCTATCTCTGTCAGACGTATGCAAAGATTCCCAAACATCTTATACGCGACAATGCTAATCTGTTGATTCTGTTTAAGCAGGATGGTACCAACTTGAAACATGTGTACAACGATCACGTAAACACTGACATGTCTTACCAGGATTTCTGCGCTTTGTGTCGTAATTGTTGGCAACGAGAGTATGGTTTCGTGGTAATAGACAAGGATAGCGCGATGTCCAATGGACGTTATAGAAAGGGATTTAACGAGTTTGCCGTACCGTGAGACGGTCAATTGTCGTCAACACGTCGGTGGGAAAGCAACGTCTGCAACAAAATGATGACTGATATCGATACTCTGGAGATTAAGGATCGCGAGAGAATAGCGAATGAAATTGCAAAAACCAGCGATTCCATTCGCCGGAAACATCAGGCTTTGAAGACTGGCAAGATGGAGGAAGATGTCGCGTTGGAGAGATACTTATATCGTGGAAAATACTGCAGCGGCAGAAGCTCTTGAGCATCATGCCACATCACCGCTGATGAGCACAGACGTTGAAGGGAATGAAACATTAACGCCTAAAACAAAAATCCATCCGAAGGGGAACACATCGCGCAAGGCAAAGAGGAAACGATACATGTCACCGGAATATTCACCCATAACCTCAACACCAGTTCAATCGAAGCGTAAACGACGGAATGTCACATCAAACGAGTCTCCCGTTCCTCCCACACCAATAAGTCCATTTCCCAGTGTGCGATCGGTCTCAGCCATTGATGACGACGTTTTCGAAACTATTCCCAACGAGTCGTTTGTAACATCTATTTGACAACAACTCCAAACACCCGAGGGACAAGAAACGTTTCGCAGTCATTTCGGTCCGCTGGGGCAAAAATACATGAGCACAATCATAAGTGGTGATAGGGATGGAGCAATGGACTATGTGTATGGCGTATACTTTAGCAATAGTAGAACGATGCTTGGGGATAAGACTTTCGATATAGACAAGGATGATAATATAATCACAGAAGGTGTAAAATACAGAGGAACACCCGGCCTTTACGAACTGGTTTTCAAGAGAATTCCCGATGATGCTGTATACACCGATGCCGATAAACAAAAATACAAAAGTATACTGCTGGCGACGAATGCCCACAGACGCGGTCATGATGCTAAAAATCCCATATTGGGCAACAAGGGATACAAGTACAAACATGTAATTGCACCGCTAATCCCCCGCGCATCAGCTAGTAGGGCAGGGAAAGGTATAACGGTGCCACGAGCCATGGTTGTAAACGATAACAAGATCGATTACGTACACTGGGACGATCCCAACGAGCTGGTGGATCGATTGCGTTTGCTTGAAGCGTCGCGTCAGGCGGGTAACAACTCTCACGATCCCGAAATTCTATCGATTGTCGAGGAACTCCGCGAGGTAGGCCTCATGATATAAATTAAACCGCACACCGATGATGTGCACTGTATGCATCGAGATGTCGATCAATAAATTTGGAGTAACGCTCGAGAAGAGTTGAGCAGCTAGAATGAACTATTACAAATGGAGTGGTTTGCTTCGAAATTACATGCGAGATAACGCTCTTTGCGTGGTTGGTGCCGACTTTGATGCAAAATCATGCAAGATACGACGCATAGCTCAACCGGTGGCCGACACCGATGCCGTCAATAAACTATACATGGAAAAGAACATTAAACTTCTGAGAGAGCAGCAGGAAGAATTAGAGAGGAAACTGATCGCGTTTCAAAGAGATATGCTGACGCTGCAAAGCAGCGTTCAAAAGATATCGCAGGCGTCGAATTCTATCCCACAGCATCAGCGCTGCGAAGGAGAAGCGTGCGAGACGATTGAACTTGTCCAGAATTTTCTCGGGCCGATGGGGAGCACTTAATGCACGTGCCCGATAATTATCACATCATTCGTGTCAAATCACCTCTGCGATCAAACATGCAGCCATTATCGAAATCCAAGAGTAAAGAAAACCACGGTCGCAAGAAGCTACAACTCGTTGAGGAATTGCATGCTCCAGCTCGAAGACATTTTCCGCGGAGGCGCATCATAGTGCATGGATACGATGATCTGTGGCAAGCTGACATTGTAGAAATGCGTCCATACTCGCGATTCAACCAGGGTCACCACTACATACTCACCGTCATCGATGTGTTAAGCAAGTATGCATGTGCGTTACCGCTCAAGACTAAAAGTGGCGCTGAGGTGACTAAAGCGTTTGCAAAGATATTTAGAGATCGATATCCGAAAAATTTGCAAACCGATCAAGGAAAAGAATTTTACAACGCCGATGTGCAGAAACTCTTGGCAAAGCATGACATTAATCATTATTCGACGTATTCGGTGATGAAGGCGTCCGTCGTAAAACGTTTCAATCGAACTTTGAAGAACGATATGTGGAAACTGTTTACGCTGAATGGAACCTATAGATGGACCGATGCGCTACCAAGTCTACTTGCAGAGTATAACGCACGAAAACATAGAACCATCGGAATGCGTCCTTGCGATGTTACCCCTGCGATCGCCGATAAGCTGCTAGCCACCGTATACAGCAACATAAAGATCGCTGCTCCAGCGAGATTCAAGTTGGGCGAGTTTGTGCGCGTGAGCAAATTTAAAACCATATTCGATAAAGGCTATACGTCGAATTGGACAATGGAGGTGTTCAAGATAGCCAAAGTGCAAGCAACGAATCCCGCGACGTATCTGTTGGTCGATTCCTGTGGAAAACCTGTTGCCTGAGGATTCTATGAACACGAGCTGCAACGCGTCACCGATCCTGATGTATATCTAGTGGAAAAAGTGTTGCGTAGAAAGGGGGATAAGGTGTACGTCAAGTGGTTGGGATTTGATAAATCACACAATTCATGGATAAATAAAAATAATGTATTGTAAAAAATGATTTTAAAAAAGGTACAAAAAAGGGCGCCAAGTATATAATCTCATCAAAAAGAATCCCATTTAAAAACATTGTCGTAAATTAATATAAATTTATTAATGTGCTATATTTAACATTACAAAAGTAATGATATACAATTGCGCCAAATATCACAATGGCTATTTATACAAATCAATATTTTAATACGAATAAATATTTTATTCAAACTACTTGGCGCTGCTCTCCGAAAAAATGTTAATTGTCTTGATTAATAAATAAAACAAGACAAGACACCACAGAGACAAGAAAGAATAAAAAAGATTTTAATGCAATTTATGCATATTTACAGTATTGTCTCCCTATGTGCCCGATTTGGTGTACGCGTTGTGAACTTGTCGCTATCCCCATCACTTCTGTCTCACTCTTGTCCGGCGAAGGCGAGAGGGAGATGGAACGAAAGCGAGCGAGACACGTTCGCGTACGTCCGCCGCGCATGCAAAGCGTTCCATCTCGCTCCCCCTTCGGCCAGAAAGAAGTGAGAAACGAACACTCGGAATTAGGGAAAAGTCCTCTCTGAGTGCCCAACGCCGGTCCCGATCAGCGGGTACATACGGAGACAATACTGTATTCAGTTTAGCATCACCAATTGGGAGAGCAGCGCCAAGTATTTTGAATAAAATATTTATTCGTATTAAAATATTGATTTGTATAAATAGCCATTGTGATATTTGGCGCAATTGTATATCATTACTTTTGTAATGTTAAATATAGCACATTAATAAATTTATATTAATTTACGACAATGTTTTTAAATGGGATTCTTTTTGATGAGATTATATACTTGGCGCCCTTTTTTGTACCTTTTTTTGAAAAAGGTAATTTTGTGGGGATTTCACACATTTTGTAGTGTTTATTATGACTGGATAATTGTTTCACCCCCTCGGGTGAATTATTTATTATTGAAAAATGTTCTCCTAAACTTTGCCGTACTGTATATGTATTTAAATTGCGCATTTCATTTTCATATCGATGCATTAATATCTTCAAAACATTTGATGATTCATTAGAATTAAACAATTGTTTTCTAATGGCACTCAAATGCATTAAACATTGTATAACTGCATTTGCGTAACATGAAGCATATATATATATATTTACTGTATATAACAAGCAATACAATAAGAATATATTGGATACTTAAAATTCAACACGTTGAAGCATATTCTAACTTATAACGCCAACGATTAGAAATATCAAACACATCTGAGTTAAAACATGCTTCTACGTATCCAATATCTTCTTGTTGCGTCCACTGATACTTAACATAGACAAACTGCCTATCAAAGACTTTCATAATGTTGTAGTTTATTACATGTTCGTATACGTTCAACTCAGATGTTTGATATTTCTACTCGTTGGCGTTACGTTCAACTCAGATGTTTGATATTTCTACTCGTTGGCGTTACGTTCAACTCAGATGTTTGATATTTCTACACGTTGGAGTTATAACTTAGAATAGAATATAAGCTTAAACATGTCCAACATCTTATCTTTTACTGTACTACTAGTTAATTATATAAAAATATATAGAAATAGAATGGCCTGTTGCTGTAGTAAGTGTAGAGACTACATAATGTGTCCGAAGGAGGTGAGAGCATATGGTAGAAAGTCTTGTTGCAGGAAATTTAAAAAATTCTAATGATAATTTAGCGAAAATGAACAAAGAGATTTTCAATATTTTTATTGGTGTTGGTTTAGATGTTTATTGGTGAATTGAAATATTGTTAATGGGAAACTAATAAAATTAATGAATAGTGTGGGAACGACTGTGGATTTTAATTAATATAATTAATATATCTTTCACAAAAGATTGAAAAGTATCAAGGGAGATGAGTTTTCAGTGTGCTTTCTTCACTAATGTGACCTGCTCTACCTTGCAAACAGTCCGCCATAATTTTCTTAATTCTTAATGCAATGCTAATTTGACAAATTTTGTCGATTTACCTTATTTGACAAATTTCTAGAAACTTGTGGGAAACAAAATGCTTCTCTGTCTATATCAGGGACAGAGATCTAACCCAGACCTTCTCCGGACAACCTCCAAGCCTGTGCATCGCCTGCATTTCCATCCAAGCTTGTGCGTCCCCTTCATTTCTATCCGAGCCTCTGCGTCCCCTTCGTTTCTATAAGCTTTACATAAAAATTCTAATTAAAAAATAGTTTGCTGGTATAAAAACAATATATTATTTTGTGCATGCATTGTATAATTTCTAGAAACTTATGCGAAAGAAGATGCTTCTCTGTCGAACCTTCTCCGAACAACTTTCAAGTCTGCGACTCTACATAAGAAACTATTAAAAAAATTTGGCGACTTACCTTGTTAATTGAGATAATAATTCAGTCTCCTATTTAGTGTAAAAACTCATGACATTTCAAATTCGGACAATTTACTTTATTTGACACTAAGCACATGGTAGGTTATCTCTGTCTATGTAGCTGTCAGATCTAGAGACGCGGTAGCGTCTCGACGCCAAGTACATGAAAGAAAAGACACCTTGTATATGCCTGTCGCTGCCGTGTATCTTTACTCGACGCACAGCTATTCCAACCTAACCTGAAACTTATTTCATTAATATCTCATCACGCCTGCAATATTTTCTAAATTTAAAGGCATTTTTCTTATGTAAACCGCATATAAGCTTTCGAATAAGACCAATTTCAATAAAATCGGTCCACGCATGACAGAGATATCGTAATATCGTCTCATGAATCTGTCGAAAATGGTAAGATTCTTCTTCTGATTCTCCAAGGAATTTTTCGTCAACCATAGGGTAAGTGTGGGTATTACTGCGGACTTTTAAGGTAGGTTAACTTTAGAACCCTCGATACGGCGTTCAAATGAATGAAAGTTCCTCCTTCTTTTTTTAAAAGAAAGGTGGGACCTTAATAATTCCATAAAAAAATATGAGGGCGGGGTAATATGTACAGTTAATTAAAAACACAGAGATTTGTCGATCAATGTCATTGCATGAGTTACTGCGGACATGCATGTATTACTGCGTGCCAGTTACTAACGAAACACCAGTTACTGCGCATGTATTACTGTGGTCTGATGTCAGGCGAAACATAACTTTAATACCTTTGCAGGTTATGTAGACAGAAGTGAATACGGTCGGAAGAAAGGTTAGGTGGCGCAATGGTCGGTCCGCAGTAATACATGCACATGGTGTAAAGTACTGCACCTAATACTGCGGTGACAAATAAAAATTAAAACTAAAATGTAGACGACAGATTGATTGTTTTTCTGGAAAAATAACTCTTATTCTACCGAGCAATAATGCTACATTACATGTATTACTATTAATAACAAAAATATAAATGTTTTTCTAGTAGGTGTTCATGACCGCCCTATCGGGAATCGACCGAAGTTTCGCCTTGACGAATTTCAAACTACGATAAAAGAATTAATAATAACTTTGCTGTACATATTTATTAATAATTACCTGTAATAGAGTTTAAAATAATTTTATTAAAAATTTTTAAGAGATTATGTACTTTCTAACATTAAATATGATCTGTTTTAGAATATCCGCAGTAATCGGGGCATCCGCAGTAATACCCACACTTACCCTAGTACATATATATATTTTCGTCGTCAAACAGAATATACGTATATACGCGTTACACACACACACCTTCAGCCAACACATGTTTCGTTCTTCGTTCGTCGACTCTCGGGATTATTCGGCGGGGATCGTCGTCCGTCATTGTACATACATATATATATACTATTTTGAATTTTATAACCTACCAAGTGCTAAGTGTCAAATAAAGTAAGTTGTCCGAATTTGGAATGTCACGAGTTTTTACACTACATAGGAGACTGAATTATTGTCTCAATTAATAAGGTAAGTCGCCAAAATTTTTTTAATAGATTTCTTATGTAGAGTCGCAGACTTGGAAGTTGTTCGGAGATGGTTCGACTGCGAAGCATCTCCTTTCACACAAGTTTCTGGAAATTTGTATCATGCATGTACAAAATAATATATTGTAGTAAAAAATTACATTGCATTTAAATTGCCAGATACTTGTTTTTGTATATACCAGCAATTTAGAGTTTTTATGTAAAGCTTATTATATATTATAGAAATGAAGGGGACGCACAGGACTTGGATAAAAATGAAGGGGACGCACAGGCTTGGATAGTAGAATTGAAGGGGACGCACAGGCTTGGATGGATAGAAATGAAGAGAATGCACAGGCTTGGAGGTTGTCCGGAGAAGATTAAATAGATATATAGATAGACAGAGCATCTTGTTTCGCATAAGTTTCTGGGAATTTGTCAAATAAGGTAAATCGGCAAAATTTGTCAATCAAAAGACATAGCATTAAGAATTATTAAGAAAATAGATTATGGTGTACTGGAGGTTGTCCGGAGAAGATTAAATAGATATATAGATAGACAGAGCATCTTGTTTCGCACAAGTTTCTGGGAATTTGTCAAATAAGATAAATCGGCAAAATTTGTCAATCAAAAGACATAGCATTAAGAATTATTAAGAAAATAGATTATGGTGTACTGCTTGCAATGTAAAGCAAGTCACATTAGTTAAGAAAGTACCCTGAAAACACATCTCCCTTGATGCTTTTCAATCTTTTGTGAAAGACATTCGTAATACTTTAATAAAATCCACAGTAGTTGTCACGCTATTCATTAATTTTTTAGATTCCCATTATTTCAATTCACCAATAAACATACTAAATTATTATTAGTTTTATTCCAACACCAATAAATTGTGCGTTAAAAATATTGGATCTCCTCATTCATTTTCGCTGAATTATTACCATTAGCATTTAAATTTCCTGCAACAAGACTTTCTGCCATATGCTCTCACCTGCTTTGGATACATTATGTAGTCTCTACACTCACTATAGCAAAAGGCCACTCTATTTCTATAAATAATTAATAAGTTCTACGTTAAGTTGTATATAATTATTAAAATGAGGCTTTATATATATATATATAATTTACAGATAATCATCAAAGCAGAAGATGATGCAGTATGATCTACGTTGGACTATGTACGCACAAATTTTCACGTAGGGTTTTGCATACGCAATTATTCATTCAATGTGGGCACGTGTGATAATATATTATATATTTACAGATAATCATCAAAGCAGAAGATGATGCAGTGTGATCTACGTTGGACTATGTACGCACAAATTTTCACGTAGGGTTTTGCATACGCAATTATTCATTCAATGTGAGCACGTGTGATAATTTATATAAATAATTAGTAAATTTGTCCTATTTTTCAGTTAACGATGCAGATGAAGAGAATTATTTTAACAGCTGAAAGAGAAAGTAACTCTGTTGCATGAGCAAATGAAATAACCACATTTTTATGTATGAAAATAACGAATTTATTTTTTTATATGTTATTGGCCGCCGCCACGTCCACGGCCCCGCCCCCATCCACGACCCCGGCTCTGGCCACGTCCCCGGCCCCGGCCACGGCCGCAAGCTGCTTCGCGCACTATGTACTGCACACAAAGTACTATACATTCATATAATACATATAGATCGGCAATGCAGTGCACATGTTTTTGGGGGGAAGGTGTTAAACTTACGTAGAATTTATCCTTAATCAAAAAATAATGAAAGTACACTCGCTGAACTGCTTTGCGCTATTCCGAGTATTCCGAGTAAGCTTTACTGGCTACAAACTAGCTTTATCTTCTAACATCACTCGATAGGCTGCAGTGCGCCGTAAACGCGTGGACGTGTAACGAAGATAGATCAGAATTTATAATTTATTGGGATTTCCTTACTTTATCCTTACTTTTAGTACCCGTGACAGGGAAAAATATGTAAAAAAGAAGAAGCTGAATTTCTGAATCCCAAAAAAAACTTCAAAAAAGTAAAAAAATATGACGCCAAGAACATGAATTATCTTTGTAAAAAGAAGTGAGATCGCCATAAAAAACTTTAAAAAAGTAAAAAAATTACGCCAAGTACATGAATTAGCTTTGTAAAAAGAAAAAATGAGATCCCCAAAAAAAACTTTAAAAAAGTAAAAAAATTAAGCCACGTACATGAATTAGCTTTGTAAAAAAAAGTGAGATCCCCAAAAAAAACTTTAAAAAAGTAAAAAATACGCCAAGTACATGAAAATGTCGAGGACAAAAAGTATTATCAAAAATCACAAAAAAAAAGAAAATAGTATACATGAAAAAGTCGAGGAAAAAAAGAGTATTATCAACAAATAAATATAAAAAAAAGACAAAGAAACATGAAAAAGTCAAGGACGAATATAGTATAATTAACAAAAAAATATAATCACATAAATAAAAAATATGATTACAATATAAAAAAAGATGTGAAATCAAAATGAGCTGCAAGTACGTCACAAAAAAAGAAAATAATATAATCACACAAAAACAGAAAATAATATAATCACACAAAAAAAGAAAATAATCTAATTACAATATAAAAAAAGATGTGAAATCAAAATGAGCTGCAAGTACATAAAGGTACTTTCCAACTGCGCTTAAGATGACACAACTACATATACACAGCTAAAATGCTGTGTTATTCCATTACTCATATCGCGGACATTTTAATTAACCCATCAAAAAGAATCCCATTTAAAAACATTGTCGTAAATTATTATTAGCTTTACAAAATTAATGATATACAAAAATTGCGCCAATTATCACAATGGCTATTTATACAAAGAAAAAATCACAATGGTACAATGAAAAAATGTATTAAATACTATTAAGCAGATATATTTTTATACAAATAAATATTTTAATACGAATAAATATTTTATTCAAAATACTTGGCGCTGCTCTCCGAATTGGTGTTGCTAAACTGAATAAATATGTATAAATTGCAATAATCTTTTTCTTTCTTTCCTGTGCGTGCGTTCGTGGATGTGTGTATGTGCATATGCTACGTATGATGTATTTTAGATCGCAGCGCCAAGTATTTTGAATAAAATATTTATTCGTATTAAAATATTTATTTGTATAAAAATATATCTGCTTAATAGTATTTAATACATTTTTTCATTGTACCATTGTGATTTTTTCTTTGTATAAATAGCCATTGTGATAATTGGCGCAATTTTTGTATATCATTAATTTTGTAAAGCTAATAATAATTTACGACAATGTTTTTAAATGGGATTCTTTTTGATGGGTTAATTAAAATGTCCGCGATATGAGTAATGGAATAACACAGCATTTTAGCTGTGTATATGTAGTTGTGTCATCTTAAGCGCAGTTGGAAAGTACCTTTATGTACTTGCAGCTCATTTTGATTTCACATCTTTTTTTATATTGTAATTAGATTATTTTCTTTTTTTGTGTGATTATATTATTTTCTGTTTTTGTGTGATTATATTATTTTCTTTTTTTGTGACGTACTTGCAGCTCATTTTGATTTCACATCTTTTTTTATATTGTAATCATATTTTTTATTTATGTGATTATATTTTTTTGTTAATATTTGTTACACGATTGGTCGAAACCCACATCCAATGAGCGACGTGCCTGAGAGACATTTCCTCACCCTTTCACACCAGTGATGCCAGAAAGAGGACGGGTCCTCTCGAGAATTTCCCCAACCACGCATGTACACTACGCCGGAGCGGCGTGTCCGTGAGCTCGGCGCTTCGGACAACGTCGTGAAGACGAGAGAGAAAACGAATGTGCGTCTTTCTCTCTCGCTCTTGAAACGCTGTGATCCATGGTGGGGTGCAAGCGACACGCGGCCGTGCGCGATCTTCTTGAGTGCCTCGAGATTCACTTTTCCCTTTCTGACATATGTATAATACTCTTGTAATGAAAAAAAATTTGGAAAAAATTTTATTACGGAAATCACGTTTTAAGACCTCCTGATCACGTTTTGGCTATTTAGAAAAGAGCTTTTTTTTTAAATATCTCGTATATTTGTTAACACGATTACGTTTAAACGGCAAAATGGATTTTAATGAAACTTTATATTTAAATTTTATATTGTCTTAAGATCCGATTAGATCACGAAAAACCATAATTACCCGTTATGGTTCTTCGATTTTTCAGATGTACGAACTAAATTCTACATAAAAAAAGGTTAGATAAAGTTCTTCTGTAACTTCTTTAACAAAGAAAAATGTACATTCATAATTTCTTGTTTTCATTTTAAATTTCCGTACTTTTTATTCGAGCTATTTCTATTTTTCAAACCTTAAAATGAATTTTTTTATTAAAAGATGAATATTTTGATACTATAAATTGGTGAACTTTGTTAAAATTAGAATCCACTCTTGGCCAGTAGCATGGACGCTGTAGGTAGCGCCTTCGATAAAAAATATTTTTTCAGAGTATGATCTAAAATCTAAACGTAATCACATTTCTCGCTAGATTTTTCGATAATTATATCAAGTTGCGACAAAGAATCACGCACTATTTACAAATTTATTACGCGCAGAGTCCACGCTACCGTTCGATGGAAACTACGGGAAAGTGGTGGTCTCTTCCATCGGGAGGGAAATATAAACGATTCGTTATGCAAAGCTAACATCGCGATATACGGTACATTAAAATGTGTAAATCGGTATGCAGGCCCGGATTAAGATTTTTGGGGCCCGGGGCTATCAAACCTTCGAGGCCCCCTCGTGGTTGATTTTTGGGGCCCGGGGCTACATATCAAACTTTCGAGGCCCCTCCGTGGTTGAATAGCGGGGGGGGGGGGGGGTAGTGAGCTAATCGCTTAGAACGGGGCCCCCTCGGAAAGTGGGGCCCGGGGCTATAGCCCCCCCTAGCCCTCCTTTAATCCGGGCCTGTCGGTATGAAGGAATATTCCGTATGTCAGAAAGGGAAAAGTGAATCTCGAGGCACTCAAGAAGATCGCGCACGGCCGCGTGTCGCTTGCACCCCATCATGGATCACAGCGTTTCAAGAGCGAGAGAGAAAGACGCACATTCGTTTTCTCTCTCGTCTTCACGACGTTGTCCGAAGCGCCGAGCTCACGGACACGCCGCTCCGGCGTAGTGTGCATGCGTGGTGGGGGAAATTCTCGAGAGGACCCGTCCTCTTTCTGGCATCACTGTTTCACACTCCCCTCTTGCCAAGAAGTGTAGGACGATGACGATGACGAGACGATGCTGAACCTTTAGATTTTTAGAACATAAAATTCAGCAAATTGCAACTTTACATCGAAATATCTCAGCTCATAAGGCCCGTAGGAACAAAACGAAGACACTTTTCTTATGTAAATCAAACCCAAGCTATCCATTAAGACCATTCAAAATCTAATCGGATCAGCCGTTATTGAGATTCGGAAATCTCAGGGTTCTTGATAGCGAGTTGTGGCGTAATAGAGCCACTCTGTGTCTCGCGCTGCGCATATATCTAGAGACGCGGTAGCGTCTCGACGCCAAGTACATGAAAAAAAGACATCTGTCGCTGCCGTGAATCTTTACTCGAAGCACAGTTATTCCAACCTAACCTGAAAATTATTTCATTAATATCTCATCACGCTTGCAATATTTTCTAAATTTAAAGGCATTTTTCTGATGTAAACCGCATATAAGCTTTCGAATGAGACCAATTTCAATAAAATCTGTCCATGCATGACAGAGATATAATATCGTCTCATGAATCAGTCGGAAACGGTAAGATTTTCTTCTGATTCTGATTCTTCAAGCCAAATTTTCGTCAACATAATACGTATACGCGTTACACGCACACCTTCAACCAAAACGGAACTAATACATGTTTCGTTCGTCGATTCGTCGACTCTCGGTATCATTCGGCAGGGATCGTCGTCCGTCATTGTACATATATATATATATATATATATATATATATATATATATATATATATATATATATATATATACCTATGTATATTGTATACTATTTGAATTTTATAACCTACCAAGTGTCAATCCATCATAACCTGCCAAGTATCAAATAAGGTAAGTTGTCCAAATTTGAAATGTCACGAGTTTTTACATTAAATAGGAGACTGAATTATTGTCTCAATTAACAAGGTCAGTCGCCAAAAATTTTTAAATAGATTTCTTATGTAGAGTCGCAGACTTGGAAGTTGTCCAGAGAAGGTTAGAGATAGACAGAGAAGCATCTTGTTTCGCACAAGTTTCTGGAAATTTGTCAAATAAAGTAAATCGACAAAATTTGCCAAATTAGCGTAGCATTAAGAATTAAGATTAAGAATATTATGGCGTACCGCTTGCAATGTAGAGTGAGTCACATTTGTCAAGAAAGTACGTTGAAAATACATCTCCCTTGATACTTTCCAATCTTTTGTGAAAGATATTCATAATACTTTAATATATTATATTAAAATCCACAGTAGTTTCTACGCTATTCATTAATTTTACTACTTTTCCTAGTTAACAATTTTACTAGTTAACAATATTTCAATTCACCAATAAATATACTAAACCAACACCAATAAAAATATTGAATCTCTTCGTTCATTTTCGCTAAATTATTATTAGCATTTTTTAAATTTCCTCCAACAAGACTTTCTACCATATGTTCTCACTTCTTTCGGACACATTATGTAGTCGCTACATTCACTAGAGCAAAAGGCCACTCTAAAAATAAGTTCTACGTTAAGTTGTATGTATATAACTAAAATGTGGCTTTTATATTTATTTACAGATAATCAAAGCAGAAGATGATGCAGTGTGATCTACGTCAGACTATGTACGCACAAATTTGCAGGTAGAGTTTTGCATATGCAATAAATAATTAGTAAATGGGTCCTATTTCAGTTAACGATGCAGACGAATCGTAATTACGCATACTTAAGTCCTAAGAATATAAAAAATAATACGATCAAATCAAACGTAAATAGATTATTATTTATTTTGTTTTGCTAAAAATATTATGTATCGTTCTCAGACTTTGTCAAATTATAATGACACTTGAGAAAACAGATTTATTAAAGTGTTTTAAGTTATAAGTTCTACGTTAAGTTGTAACTAAAATAACTAAAATGTGGATTTTATATATTTACAGATAATCGAAGCAGAAGATGATGCAGTGTGATCTACATTAGAGAAAAAAATTTATTGACACATACTATTGATATTATTATATTAATTAAACGATTTTATTCAACTTCGATCCTCTGTTTCCTTCTTGTATGCTTGTTTTTCTTGTAACCTTGCTGCACAAGAAAATGAAATAAGCACATTTTTTGTATAATTTTTTTATTCATTATAAAAAAATATTCCAATATTTGAAAATTTAAACATTTTAAAATTGTGGGCCGCCGCAGCCGCACTGCGCCGTTATCAAGGCCTGAAGGGTAAGGGCCTGGGCCTGTAGGCTGTTCGCTTGAGTGCGAACAGCGCGCAGCACGGCCCATTGCTCCTGCTGGGCCCTTACCCTTCTGCCGCTCCGTTGATGGCGGGCCACGTACTGTCCTGTAATTAATAAAAAAATAAATTTATGAGTAAAATGTTTTTTAATTGAAAGACCTTTCGAACGTTTAGATATAGGCTAAAGTGAACAATTTTTACAGTGTTTAAAGATAATTAAAGATAATAAAGATCAGAATTAATATCCATTCTCGTGAAAATGTCAGGAAATATACTACCCTGATAACCAGGTCTGCCGACAGATCCGGCGCCGTCTATGTCCCCATTCAACTACGGTCAGTGATGCCAGAACCGTGGGTTTGCGCCCACGGACCCTACCACCACTCCACGACCAAGCGTACCCCCTCTTAGCGCCTGTACCGCACCACACAAGCACACCCGTCCCTCCATCCGTGTGCCGTACGCGCTGCCTGGCCGGCACTCTCCGGCGAGAATTCGTTTTCCTGACATCGAAGCGCTTGTGTCGCAAGCAAAATGTCATGAGTTCAAATCCCGGTGCAGATATTCTACTTTTTTTCTTTATTTATTCTCTAATTTCTCTTCCTATATTCTCAGAAGACTAAAGACTTGAAAACTGTTAACTTATAAAAAATTTTCGAAGCTTGATTTGTTGCTAGAGATGCGATCCCCTTCTGGCTTGTACCGCAGCACTACAAGCGTAACCTACCTTCTGTCTGTGTGCCGTGCTGCCTGGCCGGCGCTCTCCGCCAATAATTCATTTCACCGAAATCCTAGAGCTTGGGTCGCAAACAGAAAGTCCGAGGTTCAAATTCGGGTGCGAATATTCTACTTTTTTCATTAATTATTCTCTAACTTCTCTTTCTATATTTTCAGTAGAATAAAAACTTGAAAACTGTTAATTTACAAAGCATTTTCGCAGCTGGCTAATGTACGATGTTGGTCTTCCGCCTTTTTTCGTACATAAACAGAAATAATTCCTTGAAATGCTACTTACAAAATATGCTCCTTTCTAGGATAGACTCTTTAAAATTCACGTCACAATGAACAGTTACAGAATCGGTGATTTCCGTTTCAGGTAAGCGAGCCGCCCGCTCCGCTATTACGATCAGCTTACCACTCGCACCCCGGATTACTGTAATGAGGTTTGAAAACAATATCGACTGGTCTCGTACCCGTCGCAGGGATGTCATTTATACCTACAGAAGAGTTTTACTAACCCACTCTTGGCCAACGACACTCTTTTCGTGTTAATCAGATTTATACGTATCTGCTTATTTGCATCTTGATTATTTACGAAAATTGTGCCATTGCTCGATGGAAACCACAAGAAGGTGGTGGGCTTCTTCCATCAGGAGAGAATAAGGATAGGTCGAAATGGATAGAATGGATAGGATCGGTGTGAATGATGGACGTAGCGGTCGAAACCTCTACTCCACGGATATAAAGGTTCGGGAAAGTGAGATACGCGTAGAAGCTGTGATAGCACCACTACAATACTATTGTAACTGTTTCGTAAATTACTGTACAAGAAAGAGGTCGGTAAAATGTAATAAAGCTGTCGGAGCTATATGTTCCAACATGCATGGAGGGTGAGTTGTTTAAATTGTTGGGGATTAGACAAATTTTCGTACAAACGATCTCCCGACATAAGCGCGAGATGCCTATCGTCGACAGTCATGGTACGACTCGTCTCGTTTCTGGCCTGTAGTGATGTGCGCACCACACAGATGGAATTCATAAGTTCGCTACCCATTTTATTCCTCTTCTTGGTTTTTGCATCGGGCAAAATTGAGAAAAGCCTTTCGGCCTCGGCGTTAGAATGGGGCAAACATCTGATTATATCCAGCAAACGTCTGAGGGATGGAAAAACTAGAGCATTTTCGGGAGTTTGTACTTTGCAGATATTCATCCACATGTCGTCAAAAACCATTTTGCCCCAGCTATCCCTTTGGGTTCGGGAAACACCGAAATGTAAAAATTCCCATTCTTTTCGCAATTCTTCGGCATTGAAATTGCCGAGCCTATGAGCGATAGCTAAAACGTCTTTAAACGTCTCCTGTCTGTCGCAATGGAACAGGGCAGTGTCTGATTTGAAAATCGTTAACTGTTTGAGTAAAATATCATCATGGGGAAGACGATTCTTAATTTCATTGCTTACAGTAATATAAAACTGTAAGCAATTTTCGCGGAAGGAGGATACTTCAACTTCTGTCATTCCCTTGCTCGTCGCATCTTCTAGGAATTCCTCACACTGAGGGCCTAGATCAACTTGAGCCAGGGGAAGTTGATTTTGTTTCGCGGACAAATCTATTTTCCTAATATAATTAAAATGCTTTACCAGAGGAGGTTTTAAAAATTTTTCGACGAAAAATCGAAGCAGGTTACTGGGACGAGGCTGTAACTCCTGAATCATCGTGCTCCGTCTTTGAAATTGAGCATTAAACTTGTTTAATGCATTAAGAACAAATTCAAGGAAATGGAAATAGCCTTTAATGTCATGCCTGTTAAGCAATGACAAAAAATTTTGAGAAGCTTCTGACTTCTGAGTTAATGCATCCTCGGTAAAATATCTCTGCAAATCCTTCCAGATATGCAGAAATCTACTAACACACTGGTGCCTCGCGAGCCAGCGAGTATCCGATAATTTTAAAACTTTTAAAGGAGAGTTATAGTAACTTTCCTGAAATTGTCTGAAAATTGTTGCACGTTTGGGGCTATTATTTATGAATTTTGACACACCCCGAAGCAGTTCGTTACATTCTTTTGGAATCGTAGCGCAGGCAGCACTTGCCACCAACGCTACAGAATGACAAACGCACGGTAGTGTAAGTAAGGAAGGATTTTTCTTAAGTAGCATTGTTTTGAAAGAGGAATTCCTACCCGTCATGACTGCAGCATTGTCACAACTAAGACCAGCGATGTTACTTAACGGAATTTGCATTTTCAGCAATTGATTTTCAAAAGATTTGAAAATCTTTTCCGCTGAACAATCGCTGGCATCCAAATGGATGAGTTGCAACAGTTCTGCTCTAATGGACAAATCAGATGGCTCAACATATCTAACCATCAATGAGAGCCACTTATCGTTCGTCGAATCTGATGTTTCATCCTCGTAAACTGAAAATTTACAATGCCGAACATTGTCGATGATACGTTGTGTTTCCTGCACGCACAAAACATTGGTAATGATTTGACCGCATTTGGTGCGGCCAACTTTCATACCTTGCAAAACTTCAGGTTCCTTGCCTATATGCTGCATAAGTGCAAGCAGATCAGGTGCCATTGAAAGAGGGATATTCTTTTCGGCGAAGAAAGCCGCGAATTTAATCTCCGCGGTTTTGATTTTATCATCAAGGGAAGGTGTAGAACTTTCACCTGAGACATTATCCCCAACATTTTCTCTCTGAAGCATTTTCTGAATGTTTCTGAAATGCGTTTGTGTGGACGAGTGCCTGCTTATTTCTGAAAGCCCACAGTCGAAGATTTTGTTGCAGGCTTTGCAGAAGCATTTGGACTCGTCTGAAGCAACGTTTTGCAACCACAGCTTATATGAGGAGTCAACATCATACCAATGATGTTGGAACCTTTTCTTGTATCTCTTGGCGGGTACATAATCCATCACGAAAACAGTTACAAATCCTTATCACAGCACTACTAACACAGGACACTTCTCCACTTATCTCAATGCGCAATGAATTCGAATTTCACACAAAAGCTCGCGAGTTGACAAAACGACTGTCTACTTCACTAAAATGCTGATGTCTGTTCGCTTCGAATGTTCTATTGCAACTAATCAGGTCAGAAACTTTTCCCTCTTTAAATACAATCTGGTTCACTAATTGGCAAGCTACACTTTAGAGTGAGAAACGGTGTCACGGTTTATTTCCCTAAAGCTAATAAAACAATATTCCTCATGGCATCCTAATCCTCAACGCGCGGCCACATCGCGCTCGTTCTGCAAAGCCTGGTTTATGGCTGATCGACTTTGGGAAAAACCCCATAATGCTCTAGTTTTTCCATCCCTCAGACGTTTGCTGGATATAATCAGATGTTTGCCCCATTCTAACGCCGAGGCCGAAAGGCTTTTCTCAATTTTGCCCGATGCAAAAACCAAGAAGAGGAATAAAATGGGTAGCGAACTTATGAATTCCATCTGTGTGGTGCGCACATCACTACAGGCCAGAAACGAGACGAGTCGTACCATGACTGTCGACGATAGGCATCTCGCGCTTATGTCGGGAGATCGTTTGTACGAAAATTTGTCTAATCCCCAACAATTTAAACAACTCACCCTCCATGCATGTTGGAACATATAGCTCCGACAGCTTTATTACATTTTACCGACCTCTTTCTTGTACAGTAATTTACGAAACAGTTACAATAGTATTGTAGTGGTGCTATCACAGATTCTACGCGTATCTCACTTTCCCGAACCTTTATATCCGTGGAGTAGAGGTTTCGACCGCTACGTCCATCATTCACACCGATCCTATCCATTCTATCCATTTCGACCTATCCTTATTCTCTCCTGATGGAAGAAGCCCACCACCTTCTTGTGGTTTCCATCGAGCAATGGCACAATTTTCGTAAATAATCAAGATGCAAATAAGCAGATACGTATAAATCTGATTAACACGAAAAGAGTGTCGTTGGCCAAGAGTGGGTTAGTAAAACTCTTCTGTAGGTATAAATGACATCCCTGCGACGGGTACGAGACCAGTCGATATTGTTTTCAAACCTCATTACAGTAATCCGGGGTGCGAGTGGTAAGCTGATCGTAATAGCGGAGCGGGCGGCTCGCTTACCTGAAACGGAAATCACCGATTCTGTAACTGTTCATTGTGACGTGAATTTTAAAGAGTCTATCCTAGAAAGGAGCATATTTTGTAAGTAGCATTTCAAGGAATTATTTCTGTTTATGTACGAAAAAAGGCGGAAGACCAACATCGTACATTAGCCAGCTGCGAAAATGCTTTGTAAATTAACAGTTTTCAAGTTTTTATTCTACTGAAAATATAGAAAGAGAAGTTAGAGAATAATTAATGAAAAAAGTAGAATATTCGCACCCGAATTTGAACCTCGGACTTTCTGTTTGCGACCCAAGCTCTAGGATTTCGGTGAAATGAATTATTGGCGGAGAGCGCCGGCCAGGCAGCACGGCACACGGACAGAAGGTAGGTTACGCTTGTAGTGCTGCGGTACAAGCCAGAAGGGGATCGCATCTCTAGCAACAAATCAAGCTTCGAAAATTTTTTATAAGTTAACAGTTTTCAAGTCTTTAGTCTTCTGAGAATATAGGAAGAGAAATTAGAGAATAAATAAAGAAAAAAAGTAGAATATCTGCACCGGGATTTGAACTCATGACATTTTGCTTGCGACACAAGCGCTTCGATGTCAGGAAAACGAATTCTCGCCGGAGAGCGCCGGCCAGGCAGCGCGTACGGCACACGGATGGAGGGACGGGTGTGCTTGTGTGGTGCGGTACAGGCGCTAAGAGGGGGTACGCTTGGTCGTGGAGTGGTGGTAGGGTCCGTGGGCGCAAACCCACGGTTCTGGCATCACTGACTACGGTTCGGCCGGCAGATCCTGCTGTCCGTCTGACTCATCCAATAGCGCCATCTGAAGGCAGGATCTGCTGCGGATCTGCCGGCAGACCCTGCCTTGTCAGACCCTGCTGTCCATCTGCTGACAGACTGCAGGCAGGGTTGTTATCAGGGCTATCTAATGTTATCCATAATAAAAAAATTGTTCATTTAGACCTATTTTCAAGCATTCTAAAAGTATGTAACTCCTTAAAATGTGTATGTATTTACCGTTTTCCATGGCCGGCCTCTCCCTATGTGGTAGTGGAAGCGGTGGTGGTGGTGGTAGCGCTGGTGGTGGCGGTGGCTGCGGTTGGTACGGTGGCACCTCAATGGACATATTGTCATCCTCTGAATCTGGAAAAATATAAATTTGAATACGTGTATATAAATTTTTATCATTTAACTTTTCTATAAGTTAATATAATAAAACTTACCATATAACAATAGTAGTTCCTCTGCTTTTCTCTACAAAAATTTTCTCGCAAAAAAAATCAATATTTCATAAAAGCGGCGTATGATAGAAGAAAGATATACATGTAACGCAAGGATACGTATTGTTTAATGCAAATTGGAAATTAGGAAATATAAAAATTTGAAAATTGAAATAGTATATAATGCGAAATTATAAAAATTACATTTTACATTACATTACATTACAGAATATGTTTCTTCTCATTACTTCAAGAGCCTTTCCATTATTTAATCATACAAAAAACTGTAACGTATTATAACTTTGTTATGTGAACGATTCGCTCTTATAACTAGTAGTAAAACAAGAAGATATTAGACACGTTGAAGCAATATTCTAACTTATAACACCAACGATTAGAAATATCAAACATATCTGAGTTGAACGTAAATGAACATGTAAACTGCAACATTATGAAAGTCTTTGATAGGCACTTTGCCTACGTTAAGTATCAGTGGGCGTAGACCGTAACTGTATAACAAGTAATATACGTAGAAGCATATTTTAACTCAGATGTGTTTCATACTTCTAATCGCTGGCGTTACAAGTAATTAGAATATGCTTCAATGTGTCGAATATCTTCTTGTTGTATTACTTGCTATACACTTACGGTCTACTTCCACTGATAGTTAACATAGGTAATGTGCCTACCAAAGACTTTCAAAATGTTGTAGTTTACATGGAAAGGCTCGTGATGTAATGAGAAGAAAGAAAAAACATATTTTGTAGTGTAATGTAATGTAATGTAATTTTTATTTTTAAACTCCGAATTTCCAATTTGCAATTAGCAATTTTGAACAATATGTATCCTTGCGCTAGATGTATGACTTTTTTCATACGCCGCTTGTAATCATCAGAATTTAAGTGACGAAAAAATTTCACGAATCACGAATAAGTTTCGCACGAATAAAACTAACGAATACAGATAACCGGGCTAGAGTATATATGAAGAATAACGATAACGATATATATGAATAACGATAACGATAACTCTGCTATGAATATAGGAATAGTATTGTTTTATTACTTACATTTTCAGACATTTTTGCCGGCGTTGTGTCGACAATGGACGTTCACATGCATGTGCCACGATGAGGCGAGCTCCTCCGCTGCTCTTTTGTTTTTTAAGGAGCCCGCTTTTGGCATAGATCACGGTGTAAGAAGGAAAGGTGGTCCGACTCCGCTACCCCCCCTACTGAATTCTTGTGATCTAAAGTGTGTAGTTCCGCCAAAGCCCGCTATGTGCGCTAGTGAGAACGCGTACCCGTCGGTGAGAGGTGTTACTGTGTGCATAGACTCACGTATATACGCATGTACATACTGTAGACAGCGTGGGGGCGCTGTTGCTCTACACACATACAGTAACAACTCTCACCGACGGGTACGCGTTCTCACTAGCGCACATAGCGGGCTTTGGCGGAACTACACACTTTAGATCACAAGAGTGGGGATGGAGTCGGACCACCTTTCCTTCTTACACCGTGGCATAGATACGGACACATACTGCCGCGGGCTCTTTGAATTGTTGATTTTTAAGCCGGGAATCCACCGGGAAGTTAGCAATAAGCTAAGCTATGCTATGGCATGCTACGTTTTAAAAAAATTAGTTTCAATACATTCTTATGGAACCGTTTCCACCAAAAGCTAAGCTAAAACATAGCATAGCATAGTTTAGCTTAGCTTCCCGGGGAATTCCCGACTTCAGGCCCGGTGCAAACAAGCGGTTTGCAACATTTTGCCGCCGCAGTTCACACGGGACGCAAGGATCAAATATCGATCTATTCGAAATTATTCGTTACGTTTCGGGTTAAGTAACATTACGTTTTCTTATCATTTATAAATAAATAAATACATATAAAGCGAAGTTATACCAAGGTTTTTACACGTTTAAATATACAGTAAGTAAATTTAAAGTAACGCTTATTTGTACTTCTACGTTAGATTTAACTGTATGTAAGATCCGGACCGAATAAATAATGCTGAAAGTGTAACCAAAAGGCGACGGTAAAGAAGACTCGCCCGACCGCAGCGGGACGTGACCGGCGGCACATTTTCTCGGTACGAGGAGGGCTCGCTTTGACCGACGGACACGCCAAAAAACAAAGCGGGCGACCGGAGCTCACACATGTTACGGCGTTGGAATATTGTTCCTCATTTCCTTGCATGTAAGTGTGCTTCATTATTATTAATTAAGGTGTACGCATAATGAAACGAATATATTTTCAACGAATAGGTTATTTTGTTTCATTACTTGTGTAAAATAATAGTCTACGCATATTTTTGCTAACCTATTTCTTTATTGAAATGTGTATCTTTTTAGTGTCAAGTTCCTTGGAAGCAAATTCTATCTATTCTCGTAAGTAGGAGAAGCAAAAGAAAAAAATAATTATATTTGGTAAGTGATGTTTCCATTTATTTACATATTATAATAATACGTAAGATATTAATTCAGTGTTTATTACAAATTTCTCGTTTTTTACAGGTTGGAGTATTAAAAAAAAAGTAAAGTACAACACTCGCAGAGCTGCTTTGCGCTATTCCGAGTTTTTTTAAACTTTACTGGCTGCATCGCGCCTTATCTTTCTTATCTTATAACATCACTCGATAGGCTGCATTGCGCCGTGTCTCGAGTATAACAATTTTCAATAAAGTTGGGCGAATAGTGTACTAGAAAACTACAAAATATAAATAAAAATATAATTCGTCATGTCTGTTATTGATAGTATTGTAACGTCCCACAGGGACTCAAACCCGGCGTTACCGACCGTCGATAAAGTAGAACCGTACTACGTTACCACACAACCTGTACTACAATACCGCGCAGACCCACTGTACATACTTTTATACATTAATATTAAACTAAGCAGATATTAGAGAAACAAATATTGTAGAAATATTACAAATAATTAATTATAATTACTGACAAAAATACAAAACAAAATAATATGTATAAAGCGAGAAAAATGTAAAATAACGAAAACCGACTCACTGCGCATGTGCCAGCCCGCCAATTTTCCAGTATAAAAGGAGGCGCACGCAGCGCAGCGCCCCAGTCAAGCTACATTCAAAAACCACGCTCTTTAGTTGACGAATGTTTAGACCTAGAGGAAGCTTAAGTTTCAACCAGTGAGATTCAGCTCGCCCCGGAAACGGTAGCGGCGGATCTCCAGTATATAAAAGTCACTGGTGCACCTCTTTGGACTATTTCATTTGAAAACTATAGTACCTTGCTCTTGCAAAGGCATCGAGCTCGCCCCGGAAACGGTAGCGGCCGAAGCACGTGGTAAAAGCGAGGTCAATTTGAGCATAGAACCAAAACTCTGTCAAAAGTACAAGCTCGCTCCGGAAACGGTAGCGGCTGTTCTTACTACAGACATTGCCAAGAGTCTACGAGCTCGCTCCGGAAACGGTAGCGGCCGTGCTCTGCAATAAATACATAGCCACATAGTATTTAAATATAAGATAAAAACCATAAATATACAAAAACATAAAATATATAATCGTAGTCGTAAGCAATATTATATTCGTTATTAGGAATAAGTGTTGTCCTAATAAAGTCATTGTTAAGTTTAAGTTGGATTTTACTCCTTTACTCTACCAACGAACCCCCACCTATCCGATTCTCGAGGGACGCCGCTCTCTTCTCGAGAACCTGCTAACGTTTAGTCGTCCCCGGGCAACCGGACGTTACAGTATTAATACCTTACCCCTCGGTTTTAAAAATATGCAAATTCTCAATAGAGGTGAATGGTTAACAGACGATCATATTGAATATTTTCATAAACTATTACAAGCTAACTCTAATTATAAACCACGCAAGACGTGGAGAGTTCAATTTCCTGATACAATTCAACCTGTTCATGAAAATCATGATCACATACAGATTTTGCACCAATGCGAAAATTTTAAAACCAATGCAGGGGGACACTGGGTTTGTAGCTTTTATAAATATGCTGACAGAAGACTTTATATTTATCACTCTCTTAATAACACGAAGATGCATAGTCATCATAAAATTTATCTGGAGAAATTATACCCTTTTTTGAATAAACAAGACGGCAAAATTGACGAAGAATTTATTGAATTTCCGCACGTACAAGCTCAACCTAACAATCGGGATTGCGGAGTTTTTGCGATTGCATTTGCTGTCTCGTTATTATTCAAAATATTACCAGACAAAGTAACGTACAATCATGCATTGATGCGTCAACATTTGATCCAAATGTTCCAAACTAATCGTATAGAACATTTTCCAGTGGTTCAAAATGTATCACTTAGTGCCAAAGAAGTTACTACACATTCAAAACATATAATTCAGACAGATGCACCATTCGTTTCGAAGTCAAAAATCAGCAATGTATACCTACCAAGTAATAGGACAGAATACATGTCTAATTATTATAAAAGGCAGAAAGAGAAAATTAATTTAAAAAGAAAAGCTGGTTATAAAGCAAAGAAAGGAGAGTGTAATATGAAAAAAGGCAAAGATTGTAAAGAAAGGGAGAAAGACATAAAACATTATAATTATGAATATTATAACGCACATAAAGAAGGTATAATCAAAAAGACAAAAGTGCATTATGACGCAAATAAAAAAGTGAAATGCGGAAAGCGAAAAAATTATTATCAGCTAAATAAAGAAGGTATAGTCAAAAAGGCGAAAGTGCATTATGACCCAAATAAAAAAGTGAAATGCGAAAAGCGAAAAAATTATTATCAGCTAAATAAAGAAGGTATAATCAAAAAGGCAAAAGTGCATTATGATGCAAATAAAGAAGTGAAATGCGGAAAGCGAAAAAATTATTATCAGCTAAATAAAGAAGTCATCTCCAAAAAGCGGAAAGTATATAATGAAATACGTAAGGAAGATAATTATAATAAAGTAGCGAAACGTCGTGCTGGTCTGAAAATAATAAAAAAATATCGTAATATTGCTGTAACGAATAATAATATAGGAACCAAAAATAACAAAGAAACTTATATTAGAAAACTTTCCAAAATTATTAGCATGCCGTCCGGAGAAGCAAGTAGATTGGAAGCTGAGCGTATAATAAAATGGTGTTTTCATATTCGGCAAAAGTGCATTTTGAAAATCAGGAAACTGTTGAAAGATTGTAAAGAAAAAGTGGAAGTTTCCTTAACGCGCGCAGCAGAATGTTTAGAAGTTGACGACAGGATTAATGCTTTGTGTGGAGAATCCAGACATACTTCTTCTTCAGAATCATATTATGCGGAAAGTTCGTACCATCCTTTCAGCGGTTCTGAATCAATCATATTGAATTCGGCAGGGAAAGCTATAAACGTTCTATCTGTATTGCAATCAAAGAAGACGACAAAGGCATGGCATTGTAGTTATCTTTGTAAAACAAAAGATGTTGAAATTCTGAATAATTTACAGGATTTCTTCAAACGATTGTTAGAATGCTCATTAAAAAAGGTACATAAGTTGAACAACCATATCAGTAGCTGTTCTAATAAAGTGCATGCTGAAAAAGTTGGTCATTCTTATGGTTGTTACATAAACCCTAAACTATGTAAGTCCAATTTTTTAGCCATTGAGATTTTGGCACCTCACTTTCCGAATTTACGACATTTGAAGAGAATGATATACAAAATAGCGAGCATTTATAAAGACCAATTACATAATTTAGACAAAGCCTTGAACGATAATGACCTTGAAACACTTCAACGAATAACACTGCAAGCTCGGAAAGAAGCTGAAGCGTTACAAAAAAATAATACTGAAATAATAAGCTTGAACGAAGAAGAGATTATATCTCGATATTATTTAGCATCTAGAGCTTTCACAAAGCGGTCTATGGACACACCACGCATCCCGTGCGTTTCCTGCGAGAAACTCTGTTTTCAACGAGAGGTTCGTAAGCTTGATATTTCTAAGAGAACATATAAGGGAAATATACTGCAAACGTTGTTAAATCATATTGGATACAAAGTTGGTGACATGGATTTTATTTGCCGATATTGCCACGATAAAATTCGCAACGATTCCATACCACTAAAATGTATTAGGATGTTGAATAAGTTCTCGCTGTTTTGCAACAGATGGCGTTACCAGAACTGCGTGCGTGTAGTTTAAGACGGTAACGCATCTATAAAGAAGTACTATAAGCAAGGTCCAAATTCAGCGTATGTCATTTCCGCCGAAGTTTAAACAACCTTTTTTTCATAGTGTTAAACATGTCGAATTTTGTGCCAAAAAAAGAGTATTTGCGGGGAATTTTACTGCACTACTTTATTAAAAAAAAATCTGCAGCTGAAGCACACAGAATTCTTGTTAGCACTTACGGCGACCATGCTCTGTCGCAAACAACATGCAGAGATTGGTTTAGACGCTTTAAAAATAATGATTTTGATCTTGAAGATAAAGAACGCTCTGGCGCACCGCAAAAGTTTGAAGACGAAGAGTTGGAGGCACTGCTTGATGAAGACCCATGTCAGACGCTAACTGAACTTGCAGAATCATTAGGAGTTGATCACACAACAGTTTCAAAACGTTTGAAAGCGTTACGAATGATTCAGAAGGAAGGACATTGGGTGCCGTACGCGTTGAAGCCGAGAGACGTCGAACGACGTCTTTTCACGTGTGAACAGCTGCTTCAACAGCAGAAAAGGAAAGGTTTTTTGCATCGTATCGTGACTGGCGATGAAAATGGGTACATTACGATAACCCTAAACGTAAAAAATCGTGGGGTAAGCCCGGCCATGCAACAACATCGTCGGCAAAGCAGAATATCCATGGTTTCAAGCTTCTACTCTGCATTTGGTGGGATCAGTTGGGTGTACTTTATTATGAGCTACTCAAACCGAAGGAAACCATCACGGGAGATCGCTATCGACTACAATTGATGCGTTTGAGCCGAGCATTGAAGGAAAAACGGCCGCTATACGAACAGAGACACGACAAAGTGATTTTGCAGCATGACAACGGTCGGCCACATGTTGCAAAACCGGTGAAAACCTACTTGCAAACGCTTAAATGGGAAGTCCTACCCCAGCCGCCGTATTCACCAGACATTGCTCCTTCCGATTACCACCTGTTTCGATCGATGGCACATGGCCTGGCTGAGCAGCACTTCCATTCTTATGAAGATGCCAAAAAATGGATCGACTCTTGGATAGCCTCAAAAGATGTTTCGTTTTTCCGACGTGGAATTCATATGCTGCCAGAAAGATGGGAGAAAGTAGAGGCCAGCGATGGACACTACTTTCAATGACATGCTTCTTCCCAATTTTTTAAAATAAAGTATTAATTTAATAAAAAAAAACAGCGAGAACTTATTCAACATCCTAATATTTTAAATAAGCTTGATGTACGTTCAGTTCCAGAAATAGCAGTGTTGAACGTGTTACGTGCCGCGGCCTTTGGTGATCGAGCGGCGCGTTTTAGACAGCCAAATTCTGATTAGGGGTATCCCACAATCATTTGATTATCAGAATTTGTTGTAATTATGTTTAGAATGGCAAGGAGGCTCGCCGCACCCGTAACAGTCAATTATTTTATTTAATTATCTAAATACCTTATCAGAAGGATAAGGGGTAGATTTTTGGGATCGTCGGTGCTCTAGGCCCATACGGGTCTTTTCAAAGGAATCAGACAGGTAATTAATGAATATAATTTAAAGAATAATAAAGCTTTAATATTGAAATACTTAATGAAAGCAAAAGATTACAACAGAATAAAGTGTATGTAGAAGATCAATCAATAATTTTTATAAACAAAGACATTAACACAATCGGGCACAATTCCTGATTAGGGGAATCCCACAATCGTTTGATTTTCAGAAATTGTGTTAAGTACGAATCAATTTTGATACAGTGTACGAAAGAGATAATAGGTGCAACTCACCAGACAGTCACAATAGTACAAATGGGAATATAATTTGAATTCCTTTTGGTGCTTGAGTAATTCTGAGCCCTGGTATACCTGAATCAGAAAGAGGAATAAGACGCGAACACACACACTCTTGATTATAGACAAAATACACGCGAATTGAACTTGTGGTTTTAACCGAGCAAGTAAGATTAGAAGTTAAAATAAATTATTTAAAAGAATTATTATAATTAATGGTTCAAAGTTATCGGAATGAATTGTTTCGCAAAGTTGAGTCTTTCACGCGGTTACACAGTAGACCGGAGAACTCTATCTCTAAAACACTTGCGGACCGAGCGACACGCACCTCACGATTTACCGTCACAGAGTGTCGCAGCTTCATGCTCTCGGCAGCGACCAGAGTGGGTCCGCTCCGAAAATGCTTACGCTGCATTTTATCGCTCGGCCGCGCTACCGTGGGCCCGTCTACTTAATGAGGCGGTGCATGTGTGTGCTCACGTCTATCCATCAGATTCCTGATTCATGATCAATTTTTACGGAACATTCGTACGCACAGGAGACATGACATTCCATATCTTGACAATCATACAATTTCACACAGCTGACGGCCATCCCTCAATATTCATAAATTCATGTGCACAATTTCTGACTAGGGGAATCCCATAGTCTTTAGACTATCAGAAATTGTGTTAGGTATTTAATTTTAATAAAATAATTCCGAATTAATTAATAATCCACACATGCGACAAAACCGTGGGAAGGCGCGGTTCCCTGCACCGGATGTAGAGTATACAATTCCGTCAGTATTCTAAGAAAGTAATCCAGTCTGCGCATTCCCGCTGTAGCCGTTACTGATTGTGTAGAACGCATTCGACACTCTCTGGTGAGAACGCCGCTGCGTCAGCACCGCCTTATCTGTATCGCGGGACGGTAATACGTCGAGACGACGACTCTCCAAGAAAGGGTTTTTGTTCCTGACCAAAAAGAAAAAGTTTTACGTTCGTAACAAACGATTACGAGCGAATTCTCATTCAAAGAGCTAAACCGTTTCAAACGATTGTGAGAATGGATACAGTAATGCGTAAAAATATGCCACATAAACATATGTTTCCAAAAGTAAAGGGGAGAACATTTCATCTTCCTTTGCCGTTAGAAGAAAATTTTAAAAAAATCTGTCCTCCGACTGAACCTTTAAATCAAAATCATGAATTATACATATTGGTGCGGGGCGTCCCAACAAAATCTAAAATAGTTTGGGAAAAGTTAGTTGATTTGAAGAAAGTATGGAATGACTTAGTGTGGTTGAAAGCCAACAATCCTCTATACTCGGAAATTGTTTTACCACAATCGCACAATTTATTGCTGAGTGCCAAATTACCACATACAGAATTTCAAGAAGAAGTTGTTGCCAATGATAATAATAACGAATCTATCGAGGACGTTGAAGGTGAAACACTTAATATCGATGAAAACAACAAACGTGCATTATTAACGCAAATGTCACAATCTGATTCATATTATGAGCAGTTTACGATTTATCCAATGTACGACAAAAGGGTTAATGAATCTGCTACCGCACTCTATCAAATGCTTAAAGTTCATGACATTCCGTTGGGCCATCGTGCCGAACACTTAGATGTGAAATGTTTCCCAGATTTATATCCTTATGGGGTAAATGGACAGCATGAAGAAAGTTTGGTACATTTGACTGATCATGAATTCATTAAGTCCAAACTGATGTCCAAGCATTCGCAATTTCGATTGAACATGCAATATATTTTTCATTTATTACACGATACCAATATGCGGCAATTGAACGCTGGAATTTTTCACAAAATGAACGTCGTAAATCCACGTGAAAAATACACAGCTGCTGGTTTTCTAGAGCAACTCTCTAAAGATCAGCTACAAACGAACTTGAACACTATTTTTTCCAGATTACGTAATACAGCACAGTATTGGCGAAAACCGAGAAATGATTTGAACTGTATGATACACCATTATGGACCAGCTACATGGTTCCTCACGCTCAGTCCAAGTGAATGGCTATGGACAGATTTAATAGAATTTCTTCGTGAAGTAAACGGCCCATCGGTGGCTAAAATGTCCCCGAACGAACTCATTGCTTCTGATCCCGTTTCAACTGCTCGATTTATAGATAATACATTCCACGCTATGCTGGATTTCATTTGTTCGCCCGACAATCCGATTGGCAAGGTCACTCATTACTTTTGGCGCACAGAATATCAAAGCAGAGGATTACAACATTTTCATCTTTTAATTTGGATTGAAGATGCTCCCATAATCGATAAATCAACGAAGGAAGAAGTAGCAGCATTCATAATGAAATACGTCACTTGCAGATTACCATCATCGCATGTGTCGCCAGAATTATATAGACGAGTAATTGCACATCAAATGCATAAATGCAATAGTTACTGTCTACGCAACAAAAAAACTAAAAATTCCTTCTGTAAAGTATGTAGATTTTCATTTCCACGTCCAGTTACAGATACTTTGATAATAAGGGATGTGGCTGTTTCTATGGGTGCTAGAAAACAATTGAAAGCAAAAGGTAGACTCTATGTCTATGATCTTCCACGTTCAATGAAGGAAGTCCGTATCAATGATTTTAATGCTCCCATTCTCACGGTTTGGAGAGGTAACATGGATATACAATATATTGGGGAAAAGACAGGGTTGGTAACATGTTACTGTACTAAGTATGTATCAAAGCCGGAAAAAAGTTACGCTACGGACACTATGGCAGCAATAAATTCTACTAAGTCATTGGCTAGTCTTCTATGCAACCTTGGAATGCGCATGCTAAATCATAGAGAATGTGGAGCGCCTGAATGCGCTGATACTCTATTAGGATTATCATTGCATGGAACTGACTACAGTACTACTATTAGATGGTTGGATGTAAATATAATGAGAAGTAGGAAATTGAAAACTCGCAAAGAGATTGAAGATCTGGAAGGTGAATCCACAGACATATTTTGTCCATCTCTCATAGATGATTACTATCCTAACAGACCTAGGGAATTAGAATCCAAGCATCTGTACGATTTTGCTATGTGGTATGACGTTATTAAAATTAGACCGTCTGAAAAGACTGAATATTATGAAATCCGTGCATCTTTGTTTGTGAAAAAAAGGAAAAGAGGCTATCTTATCAATCATTATAAGTACAATGTTCAAACCCAACCTGAGAATTATTATTTCTCATTATTATTATTATTCAAACCTTGGAGAAACACCGACGAATTGAAAAATGGATTTAACACATATACGGAAGCTTTTTTGTCGCTACAATCACAATTGACAGAAGCAGTTCAATATCACGAACGAATAACGGATATTCAAGAAGCACGTGATCATATAAAGGAAGAAATTGAAAAGAACGTGTTGAATACTGTAGAACAAGAAGAAAATGATCAAGGCGATCACCCAATAGAGTGTGTCCTCGTTGAAACTGTTGGTGCTATGAAAGATTTTAAAGACGCGGAAAACAAATTTGACTGTGGTGATCTTGCAGAAATGATTTCGGAATTGAACCATGATCAGAAGCAGATATTTGATAAAGTTACTAAGTCCTTGACGTCTAACGATAACATTCTCAGACTTTATGTGAGTGGCGAAGGTGGCACTGGGAAAAGTTTTTTAATAAAAACTATTAGACAGTGGATCAAGCAGATTATCGGAAAAGACACAGCAGTAACTGCTCCTACTGGAATCGCAGCTTTTAATATCGAAGGTCTTACCATACACCGATTATTCCAATTACCCGTAGAACATGGGCATACAGCCCAGTATAAGCAACTTAGTGATGCAGCCCTTCAAATTGTACGAGATCAACTCAAAAATGTTGCTTTAGTAATCATCGATGAAATTTCGATGGTTTCTAACGTAACTTTCCTGTACATACATCTGCGACTTACAGAAATATTTGATACTACAGATTCCGATGATGCTTGGTTCGGAAAAAAGCCTATGCTGCTATTTGGTGATTTACTACAACTTCCTCCTGTTCACGAAGAACCTGCTTTTATACAATTATCCAAAAAGAGTATGGAGAAAAATGTTGGAGGATTAGGTTCTTATAATTTATGGTCTGCCTTGTTTAGCTATGACGAATTGACAATAAACATGCGACAGCAGGGTGATAATATTTACAAAGACATCTTGTCGAGAATTCGCACCGGAGTAGTGACCGATTCGGATACAAAGTTATTAGAATCGAGGAAATTAAATTTCAAAGCGACAAATTGTTGTAATGACCGATTAAACGAATTATGTGATTACATGCTTAATGTGGGATCTAATACGGTGTGTTTACTTCGCACGTGTGTTCAGTGTGATGTTTTGAACGCTGCAATGCTGAGTCGATTTCCATCCGAAGAAATCCATTTGATCGCTCATGATACAATGAATTGTGCACCGTACTTGAAAAAAAAGGTGTCAAAGGTACTAAACAATAATGACGACGATAGCTCCCGAACGGCGGGACTTGCAAGGGTCGTAATTGTTAAAGTAGGAGTGCAAATCATGATTAGAAGAAATATTGATGTTACGCTAGGTCTTGTTAACGGTACCATAGCTAAACTTGTTTCAGTTACACGAGGTGTTGATAATGACGTTGAAAAATTGAAAATTATATTACCCACTGGGCAAGAACATATAATAGAACGCGTATGTGTTAAATTTGAAGTAATGGATAGAGCGTTCGTTATTAGAACTAGGACTTCCGTTTCCGGTCGCGTGGAAGATTGTTGTGCGAAAGGAGCGGTGTAGGTGAGCGAGAGGATAGTGTGGTGAAAGTGTGAGGAGAGTGTGGTGAGGAGTGGAGAAGGGAAAGTGCTAGGGTTGAAGGGAAGAGGGAGAAGGGAAAGGGCGAACGGTGAGGGGCTAGAGGTGAGATAGTGAGAGAGAGAAAGATTTGGAGGTTAGGGCGGTACGGCAATAGTGGCGTGAGGCGGGAAGAGAGGCAATTGGCGGGTGGCGCGCTCTTACGGAAGATAGGAGGAAGTAGGACAGGTGACAGAAAGGAGGGAATTTTAAACGGTTAGGGAAGTGAAAGGAGCGTGGGAAGAGAAGAGCAAAAGGGTATAGAGAAGAGGGAAAGGGGTAAGAGGGGAAATGAGTGGAGGAAAGGAAAAGGAGGAGAGGGAAGGAGGGAAGGAAGAAGGAAAAGTGAGGGAAATGGGGGAAAGGGGCCAAAAAGTAGAAAGAGGAAGGAAGGATAGTGGAAGTAGTGTAGGGAGTGTGAGTAGTTTGGAAAGTATGTGGGGTAAAAAGAGGAAGGATAGGGATGAGGAAGAGGGAGGGGAAGATAAACAGATGAAGGAATTCAAGAGGAGCGGCAAAACGGCGAGATCACCAGTGGGAGGGAGTAAAGGGGGAAGAGAAGGGAAAGAGGAAGGTATGGGAGGGTTAGAAGGAGTATTGAGGGAAATGATGCGGGAGATGAGGGAAATGAGAGAGGAGATGAGGGAGGACAGGGAGGAGAGAAGAAGGGTGGAGGAGGAGATGAGGAGGGAAAGGGAGGAAAGAAGGAGGGAAGAGGAAATATGGAGAAAAGAAAGGCGAAGGTGGGAGGAGGAGATGAGAGAAGAAAAGGCAAGGAGAGAAGAGATGGAGAAAAGGATGATAGATAGGGACAGGAGGATGGTGGAAGTGATGGGGAGGGTAGAGGGATGGGAGAAGGAAAAAAGTAGCGGAGGGGATAAAGTAGGGGTGGAGGGAAAGGTAGGGGAGGATTGGAAAATGAGGGTGAGAAGAATGGAGATAAAGCAGGATAAAAAGGAGAGAGAGGGAAGAAAAAATAATGTGGTGATAAGGGGGATAGATATAGAGGGAAAGGATGTGAAGGGGGAAGTGAAAAAGTTATGGGAAAGGATGGGGGTGGAGGAGGAGGGAATAAAAGAGGTTGTGAGGATAGGTAGAGCGGGGAGAGATGGGAGTGGTATGGTGTTGGTAAAACTGGCGGGGAGGGAGGAAAAAAGGAGGGTGATGGAGGCGAAGAAAAAGTTGAGGGGTAGGAGGGAAAGAATAGAGGATGACCTCACGGAGGAGGAGAGAAAGACGAGGTGGAGGATAGAAAGAGAGGCAGAAGTTGAGAGGGAGAGAGGAAGGAAAGTACAAGTGGGGTATATGAAGATGTGGGTGGAAGGGAAGGTAAAGATTTGGGATGAGTTGGGGGAAAAATGGAGTGAGGAGCAGGGAAACGGGGGAACGTGGCAGGGGGAAAGGGGGAAGATAGTAATAGGAAGGAAGGAAGGAGCAAAGGGAGGAGATTTAGAATAGCGTTTTGGAATGTGGCAGGGCTAAGGAGAAAGGATGGGGATTTTTGGAAGGGGCTGGAGGAGTGGGATGTGTTTGTGCTGAGCGAAACGTGGTTGGAGGAGAGGGAGTGGGAGTGGGTGGAGAGGAAAATACCCAGGGGGTATGTTTGGGAAAGACAATGGGCCAAGAGGGAGAATAAGAAGGGGAGAGCAATGGGTGGGATGTTGATGGGAGTGAGAAAGGGGTTGGAGACGAGAGGGGAGGGAAGGGTAGAAATAGAAGGGGTGTTGGCGAAGGAAGTGAAAATGGGGAGAGAGTGGTGGAGGATAGTAGGAGTTTATGTGAACAAGGATATAGATAGGAAGCTAGTCGAGCTAGGGGAATGGACGGAGGAGAGGGAGGGGGGAGTGAGAAAAGTAATAGGGGGGGACTTTAATGCTAGGACAGGAGAGGAAGGAGGGGAGGTAGGGGAGGGGGGTGAGGGGGAGGGAGAAAGTGTGAATAGCAGGAGATCAAAGGATAAGGAGATGAACGGGGAAGGGAGGAAATTGTGTAAATACCTGGAGGAAAGGGGGTGGGGGATTTTGAATGGGAGCGTAGAAGGGGACGAGGAGGGGGAATGGACGTTTACCGGTGGGAGGGGGGTATCGGTAATAGATTACGTGTTAGGGAATGAGGAGACTAGGGAGATGGTGGAGAGGTTAGAGATAGGAGAGAGGGTCGACTCAGATCACCACCCGGTGGTGATATGGGTAAATGGGGGAGGAAGGGGGGAGGGAGTGACTGGGAAAAAAGTAGTAGGGCGGAATGGGGGGAGGGGTAATTGGACAGAAGAAGGTAGATTGGAATTTAGGAGGAGATTTGGGAAAAGGGAGGTAAGGGAGATGGGGGTAGAGGAGGAATGGGGGGAGCTGAGCAGTAGAATAAAGGAGGCAGTGAGTAAGACGGGGACGGGGGAAAAGAAGGGAGGTTGGTGGGATGAGGAATGTAGAGAGGAAAAGGGTAAGGTGAGGAGGGAGTTGAGGAGGTGGAGAAGGGAAGGAGGGGATGGGAGTATATATAGGACAAGGAAGAGAGAATATGGAAAGTTGTGTGAGGAAAAGAAGAAGAAGGAGGTGGAGAGGTGGGAAAAGGAAATAGAAGATGTAAGAACGGAAGGGCAGGTATGGAAGGTGGTGAACATGGCTAGGAAGAAGAAAAGGAGGATAAATGAAAGAATAGAAATAAGGGAATGGGACGAGTATTTTAGGGGATTGTTAGGAGGAGTGGAATGGAGGGTGAGAATGGGAGGGGAGAGAAGGAGGGAAGCGGATGAAGAGGGGGAGTTGGGGCGGGAGGAAATAGAAAGGGTGGTGAGGAATTTAAAGGGTGGGAAGGCAGGGGGAGGGGATGGGATTCAAAATGAAGTATGGAAGTATGGGGGAGAGGAGGTGATGGAGGGGCTATGGGTGATATGTAATAGAGTATGGAGGGGGGAGGGGTGGCCAGAAGAATGGAAAGAAGGGGTGGTAGTGCCGGTGTTAAAAAAAGGAGCGGGGGAAAAAGTAGAGGATTATAGGGGAGTTACGCTAACGCAGACGGCGTACAAGGTTTACGCTTCTGTGTTGGCTGAAAGGCTAAGGGAGGATGTGGAGGGGGGGGGGCCTGCTGCCACCGAGTCAAACGGGGTTCAGAAGGGGGGTTGGCTGTATGGATAACATTTATGTGTTAAACTATATGGTGAATAGGCAGGTGGTAAGAAAGGAAAGAAAAATGATAATCTTGTTCCTGGACCTAAAGGCTGCGTTTGACTCGGTGGACAGGGGGGTGTTGATAAAGGCGATGAGGAAGAGGGGGGTGAGGGAAGGTTTGGTGGAGAGGTGCGGAGAGGTGTTGCAGGAGACAGTGTGTAGGGTGAGGGTGGGGGAGGAGGTAGGGGAGAAGTTTTGGACAGCGAGGGGGGTGAGGCAAGGGTGTCCCCTAAGCCCAAGCTTATTCACGCTGCTCATAGCAGATATGGACGAGGAGCTGGAGAGGGGAGGATGGGGGGGAGTGAGAGTAGGGGGGAGGAAAATATACACGCTGGCATATGCCGATGACGTGGCGGTGCTAGCGGAGGATGAGGAGGGGATGAGAGGAATGATAGGAAAGCTGGAGAAATATATGGATGGGAAAGGTCTGCAGGTAAACGTAGAGAAGACGAAGATAATGAGGTGTAGGAGGGGTGGGGGGAGGTGGAAGAAAATGAAATGGAGATGGAAGGGTAAAGAGCTGGAGGAGGTGAGGAGTTTTAAATATCTAGGATACATTATAATGAGGAATGGCGGGCAGGAGGAACATGTTGAGGAGAGAGTGAGGAAGGGGGCGGCGGTAATGGGGAAGGTGTGGGGGTTGGGGAAAAGATTATTCGGGAAAGACTGGGGCAGAAGAATATGGTTGTTCGATAGGTTGGTTTGGGCGGTGGTGGTATATGGGGTAGAGGTGTGGGGATGGAGGGAAAGGGGGAAAGTGGAGGCGCTGCACGAGAGATTTTTAAAGTGGGTGTTAGGGGTGAGCAGGGAGACACCGGGATACATGGTTAGGGAGGAACTGCAAAGGGGGATGTTGAGGGGTAGGGCAGGGATGAGGGCGTGGGGATATGAGAAAAAATTGGAAGAAGGAGAAGGAGGGGAGCTGGCGAGGTTGTGTTGGGAGGAGTTGAAGGGGAGATTGAGGAGGGGAAGGGTCTTGGAGGGATGGGAAAAGGAAAGGGAGCAGTTCTTTGGGGAAAGAGGATGGACAGTGGAGGAGGTAGAAAGAGAGAGGGAAAGGGGGGGGATAAGGGGGGAGGAGATAGTGGACAGGGAAAGGAAGTTGCAGGAGGAGGAGAGGTGGGGAAAGATTGGAGAGTCGGGGTATAATAGGTGGTATGGGAGGGTGAAGGGGCCGGGGGTACCGGGATATTTGAAGAAGGGTTGGGGGGAGAGTAGGTGGCAAAGGGTGGCTAAATTTAGATTGGGGAATGGCGTAAGAGGGGGGAGATATTGGGAGGAGGAGGAAAAAAGAAGGTGTAGGGTATGTGGGGGGGAGGAAGAGTCTTGGGAGCATGTGTGGGAGGTATGTATGGGGTGGGGAGTGGAGAGAGGATGGCAGGAGATGGTGGGCGAGGTATTGGGGGATGAGGGGGAAGGGGAGGAATGGTTAAGGAAAATAGAGGAAAGGAGGGAGGGGTATGGTTGAGAGGAGGGAGGAGATGAGAAATGAATGAGGAGATGGGAGTGAGAGGGCGGCGAGCGGAAGCGGAGGTCCAGGGGGGAGAGGAGACGGGCGAGCGAGCGTGCGAGAAAACGTGCGAGCGGCGAGCGAGCGAGCGGTGGAGGAGAGGATAGAAATAAGAATAGGCTAAGGTAGATTTAAGGAAAAGGAGAAGGCATAGGATAAGGTAGTTGTAAGAGTAAATGTAAGTGTAAGGTGATGGAAGATTATAACCCCGAGGGGATTAATAAAGTTTATATATATTATTTTCTTTTTTTGTGTAATTATATTATTTTCTTTTTTTTGTGATGTACTTGTATTATATACTTGGCGCGAGACACTACCGTGTCTCTTGATATATGGTTCAATAAATATAATGATACATATATGTAAATGTGTGAAGAATTTTTTTATTTTTAACACATTATTTCAAATATTTATAATCCAGTTAATATATACAATGATACATATGCATGAGTGAACAATTTTATATTGCGCAATAATTCCCCCTATTTATATGAATGCGTTAATAAATACAATAATAATTTTCTATACATGCGCGAAGAATTTTATATTATACAATAATTCCACTATTTATAAGAAACGAGTTAATAAATACAATTACAATTTCTATATTTACAATGGGATATCAAGAGACACGGTAGTGTCTCGCGCCAAGTATATATACCCAGATAGCACAACGTCTGGTAAAGTCTTAAAGACGTCCAAAAGGCGTCTTAAAGACGTCTTATGGACGTCTTGTTACAAATCAAGACGTTCAGACCTAAAACCCATACAGCACACCTCGTCTTAGAGACGTCTAGTTTATGTCCATTTTAGGTCTGAACGTCTTGATTTGTAACAAGACGTCTCTGAGATGTCTTTAAGACGCTTTTTGGACGTCTTTAAGACTTTACCAGACGTTGTGCTATGTGGGAATGGACATAAACTAGACGTCTCTAAGACGAGGTGTGCTATCTGGGTAGATATATGCGCAGCGCGAGACACGGAGTGTATCTATTACGCCACGACTCGCTATCCAGAACCCTGAGATTTCCGAATCTCAATAACGGCTGATCCGATTAGATTTTGAATGGTCTTAATGGATAGTCTGGGTGCGATTTACATAAGAAAAGTGTCTCCGTTTTGTTCCTACGTGCCTTATGAGCTGAGATATTTCGACGCAAAGTTGGAATTTGCCGATTTTCATGTTCTGAATTTCATCGTCATCGTCAAGTGTAGGCAAGAGGGGAACATGAAAGGGAGAAGAAATGTCTCCAATATGCACATCGTTCATTCGATGAAGGTGTCGGCACTTTCGGCCAATCGCGTAACAAATAGTCACGTGACAGCCAGACAGAGAGCACATCTGACGAGATAAACGTAACCTACATAGCTAGTGTCAAACCACCATAACCTGTCAAGCGTGAAATAAGGAAACTTTTTAAAATTTTTGAATCACGAGTTTTTGCACCAAATAGGACACTGAATTATTGTCTCAATTAACAAGGTAAGTCACCAAATTTTTTTAATAGATTATTCATGTAGAGCTTATAGAAACGGAGGGGACGCACAGACTTGAAAGTTGTCCAGAGAAGGTTTGACAGAGAAGCATCTTCTTTGACACAAGTTTCTACAAAATAACATATTGTTTATACCAGCAAACTATTTTTACATTAGAGTTTTTATGTAAAGGTTATAGAAATGAAGGGGGCAAATAGGATTGGATAGAAATAAAAGGGACGCACAGGCTCGGAAAGAAATGAAGGGGAAGCGCAGGCTTGGAGGTTGTCCGGAGAAGGTTAGATAGATGGAGAAGCATCTTGTTTCGCACAAGTTTCTGGAAATTTGTCAAATAAGGTAAATCGATAAAATTTTTCAAGTTAGCGTAGCATTAAGAATTAAGAAAATTATGGCGTACTGCGTGCAGTGTAGAGTAAGTCACATTAGTGAAGAAAGTACGCTAAAAATGCATCTCCCTCGATACTTTCCAATTTTTTATGAATTATGAATTAAAATCCGCAGTAGTTCCCACGCTATTCATTAATTTTTTTTGTTTCCATTAACAATATTTCAATTCACTAATAAACATACTAAATTAATTTTATTCCAACCAGGGGGTCGAGACCGATAGAATTTCGGTTTCGGTCGCGGTCGCGGTCAGTGAGACCGACCAATATGGCATTTACGGTTCTCTCAACCGAACTAGAGAGCGACTGAACGGTCAGGATTTTTCTCTCGACCGAACTAGAGAGCGACGAGCGGTCAGGAGTTTTCTCTCGACCAAAACTCGAGAGAGAATTTCTCTCAGACTTTCGGTCTTGACCGGTCGCGTTAATTTATGGAGAGATTTCTGTTCCTCTCCATAAATTACGAGTCGGAACGGTTCGGAGCGGCTCGGTTGTGTTCGGATCGGTTCAACGTAGCTGAATACCGGGAAGGTATGGATGCTATTCCTGCCGCTAACACTGTTTGTCACTCTCGTGAGGGGTTTGTTGATAGCAGACTTTTGCAGTTATTTGTTACTGTAACACTGTCCATTCCAAACTATGTCGATCTGCCGAGATATTATTGTATTTCAAACACTAGTTATGTATTATTTTAATAGAAGTAGTTAATATAAATAAATTATTGTTAATATACAAATAACAAGAAAATGGTTGAAAATATAATTCTTCATGTGATTATTTTAAAAGTATGTCCAAGTGCGGAAAAACAGAAGATAGGAATGTAATAAAATTTAAATATATTTAACAATAGCATAAATAACAAATTTCACAGCAAAATTTATTATAATGTTTCAATTTTTATCTCTCGGAATAACGTGTGAAAATATTATTTAACATCTTATGAATCAGTTGTATAAGCGTTACTTCTTCAATTTTTAATTTAAAAATTTTTAATAACTGATTCATAAGATGTTAAATAATATTTTCACACGTTATTCCGAGAGATAAAAATTGAAACATTATAATAAATTTTGCTGTGAAATTTGTTATTTATGCTATTGTTAAATATATTTAAATTTTATTACATTCCTATCTTCTGTTTTTCCACACTTGAACATACTTTTAAAATAATCACATGAAGAATTATATTTTCAACCATTTTCTTGTTATTTGTATATTAACAATAATTTATTTATATTATCTACTTCTATTAAAATAATACATAACTAGTATTTGAAATACAATAATATCTCCGCAGATCGACATAGTTTGGAAGGGACAGTGTTACAATAACAAATAACTGCAAAAGTCTGATATCAAAAAACCCGTCACGAGAGTGACAAACAGTGTGAGCGGCAGGAATAGCATCCATACCTTCCCGGCTTATTCAGCTAGGTTGAACCGATCCGAACAGAACCGAGCCGCTCCGAACCGTTCCGACTCGTAATTTATGGAGAGGAACAGAAATCTCTCCATAAATTAACGCGACCGTTTGCGACCGGTCAACCGACCAGTCGGCCAACTGGTCATGCCTTCGGTTTGGTTTCGATTGGTCTCGTTAAAAGTACGGTCTGAGATTCCCGGTCGAGAGGCAATCGGTCTGGAGTTTGGTTTCCCTCCACAACCTCTCATTGTTACGGTCACAACAGCGGTCCCTTTTCGCTTCGGTTACTGGTCGCTAGACCGGTCGCGACCGGTCAGAAATTCGGTTTCTGCTTCGGTCTCGACTCCCTGATTCCAACACCAATAAATTGTGCGTTAAGAATATTAGATGTCTGTTCATTTTTGCTAAATTACCATTAGCATTTAAATTTCCTCCAACAAGACTTTCTGCGCTCTCATTTTCTTCGGACACATTTTGTAGTCTCTACACTTATTATAGCAAAGGGCCACTCTATTTCTATATGTTCTACGTTAAGTTGTAACTAAAATGTGGTTTTTAATATATTCGCAGATAATGGAAGCAGAAGCGAAAGAGATATTAACCCCACTGTACAAGCAAATGAAAAAAACAAGCACATTTTCACGTATAATTCAACTAAGTACAAACCAGACGCAGACATAATTACTGTTTTAAAAAAACGCTATTTGAAAGGGGAAGATGTTCCATGGATATTGTCAAAAGTAATTGATTCTGTCCAAGAAAATTGTCAAACTCAAAAATTATTACAAAAAAATGTTTCTTGGGTTTTACATGGTTTTCAAAATACAGATAATGCTTCATGTTATGCAAATGCAGTATTACAATGTTTAATGCATTTGAGTGCCATTAGAAAGCAATTATTTAATTGTAATGAATCATCAAATGTTTTGAAGATATTAATGCATCGATATGAAAATGGAATGCGCAATTTAAATACATATACAGTACGGCAAAGTTTAGGAGAACATTTTTCTATAAACGTAAAACGAGATGTTTTCGAATTTCTTATAACCCTGTGCACAAAATATGATTGTATAAAACAGTTGGTAGAGCATCGAGTAACTTCTATTACTCCATGTAAATCTTGTGATTATACAAAAATAATTATTCTGATAATTTAGTTGTTTCAATACCTATTCACAATTTGAAAAAAAGAAGCTATAATCTTAACGGTTTATTAAACGTTACATTTTCACATTGGTATGAATCAGATAACGGATCATGTGAACAGTGTACAGGAAATGATATTATGTTTAAGAATGAATTAATATTGACGAAAGATATAGTTATTATTCGTTTACTATTATTTTCATTACAAGATGATAAAATAGTCAAAGCAATATGTAAATTTAATATATGTACTATTCCCACAACCAAAGTATCAATAGCTGGACAATCGTATAAAGTTATGAATGCTATATTTCATAGTGGTTCATGTATTCAGGATGGCCATTACACCAGTATATGTAAAGAAGAAGGAATGACTAGTAGTTGGATTGAAGCTGATGACTTCCCAGACAGCACGCGACGTCTTATAGACGTCCATTTTAAGTCTGTTTTACGTCTGAACATTTGAATGTCCTGATTTGTGACTGTTCGCGATAATAGGACAGGGACTCTCCTTGTCTATTTAAATTGGACTTTTCGTTTTATTGACTTAAGTGTACATAGTTCTTAACATAGTTTCGTTTTATTGACTTAAGTGTACATAGTTCTTAACATAGTTCGTTTTACATGTTAGGTCGTAAGTTTGTATATAGTGTGTATCAAACTTTTGTATTGCGCGCGTGCCAGCGCGACCAATGGGGTTTCGGCCCGTCCGATCTCGTCGTTTCCGTGGTTTGGGTGGACCGAGTAGCTTGGCCGCGGGCGCGACGGGACGGAGGGCGGTGGCCCGTTCCACTGATCCGCGAGACAATCCGCGGTCTCCTTCTTCTTGCTCGCGCAGCGGTACAGTAAACACGAGTTGTTGTTGTTCTTCGCGCCTTTACCTTTTCGGCCTCGAGCTTCGAGCTGATCTACCACGTGTTTAATCTGTTCTACTTTGCGTATTTAATTAAACTCTCGCTAAAACGACGTGCAATTCTGTGTCACGTCGAGCCTATTTGAGTTTTCGACGTTTTGTTTAAAAACTGAAAATACAATTAAACCGTGTGCTTAACCACGTGTCGAATCTATTAATCACCGAGCAGTCCGTCTAAAGCGAAACCGAGCGAGATTAATTCTTCGCAGACGAAGAACATTTACGCTCAGTGACAAAGACGTCTTTAAGACGTCTTTAAGACATGCAGAAGATGTCTTTAAGACGTCTTTAACAAGCTCATAAGACATCTTAAAGACGTCTGTAGAAAGACGTCATAAAGACGTCTGTAAAGAGACATCTTAATGATGTCTGTAAAAAGACATCTCAAACCCGTCTGTAAAAAGACGTCTGTAGAAAGACGTCATAAAGACGTCTGTAAAGAGACATCTTAATGATGTCTGTAAAAAGACATCTCAAACCCGTCTGTAAAAAGACGTCTGTAAAAAGACGTCATAAAGACGTGTGTAAAGAGACATCTTAATGATGTCTGTAAAAAGACATCTCAAACCCGTCTGTAAAAAGACGTCTGTAAAAAGACGTCATAAAGACGTCTGTAAAGAGACATTTTAATGATGTCTGTAAAAAGACATCTCAAACCCGTCTGTAAAAAGATGTCTGGTAAAGACATCTTAATGACGTCGCCTATAAGACGCATTTCGGGGTGAGACGGTATTTCAGCGAAATTGTATTACCGACTCCTAATTTGAAGACAGCACGTAGCGTCCTCTGATGATGGACACAGCGTCCATTCAAGTACTACTCTAAAATGTATTTAAATGTAGAAAGATGTGTTTGAGTGTGCGCGCGCGTGTGCCTGCGTGTGTGCCGTGTACGTGCTTGTTACGCGGCATTTAAGAGTAGTCATGCGTTAGAGGTGTGCCTACGAATTTCTTTTTAAAGATCTTTGCCGAGAATGAGGAGTCATACGGTGTCGAATATAGTACACCCTGGGAGTTTGTTATTAACCCTCGGTTGTCACATTGGGTCAAATTGACCCTGCTTTTTTTTAAGCAAATACCTTTTTGTCGAAACTCTTATTGCTTCAAATTTTTATTTATGCATGATGACACTTTAAATATCAACTTTCAACGATGGGCATATATTCTACAATGTTCAAACATTATCTCAGAATTTTTGAGACTTAATTTAACAAATAGTTTTTAAATAACAACTGATTGAAAATTGACCCAGTGTGACAACGACGTTCGAAAAAGTAGGTGTGACAACCGAGGGTTAAAACGTTTTTATCGGATCTAAATTACGTTAAATGCATTGGGGGTGGGAGAATTAAAGACGGTTATCGATACGACAAAAATGAAATCCAACGTGATAAAAATGTATTTATATTTGTTTCATAACAGTACACGACAGAATATATCATCTACTGCATTATTATGTGTGTTTACAAATATTAATGAACTATAATACTATAACATTATTATTTTTAATTCTTAAAAACTATAAATACATAACATTATTACATTTCTATAATCAGATTACTGGTGCGTGTTTGCGCGAAATGAATATATAGAATGCACTTACAAGTTGTGAATACACATGTAGTTAGTTAGTTATAGAATATACAATGCAATATAAAAAAAAATAATACACAGAATATGTACACACAGATTATATGCAACTTAAAAAATATATAACAGATAAAACATATGTTAGAGTACTATATAGGATTTCATAAAGTATGAGAGTGCAGACAGAGTAGTAGATATACTCGCGCAATGGTGAACAAAAGTATACGTACACTGTTTAAGTTCGCTTAACTTTTTTAAAATTGGACGAAACGAGTTGGGTGTTTTTACGAAGTTAGAAGAATCAGGTTACTACATATATCGTGTTTTCGCCGTTTTGAATAAAAAAATCGATTTTTTCGAAATAACAAAAAAAACGGGGAAAGTCAATTTTTCAGACTTTCTTAACCGAGCTTCTATTGAAAATTTACAAAATGCCTTTTATATAGATTCAAGTAAGATATATGCATATTTCATCAAGTCAGAGATTTTAAAATTCTGTTATGTTGACACACCTTAGAAAAGAAGAGAATATTCATCGTCGTCGGTAAATCTAATGTTAAAGGTGCACTGTGACTTTGAAAATACTTATACTACTTATAAACATATGCACTTATAATGGACATAATTTGTTGAACGTAGCAGAATATAAGTACACGCGATGTTGCTCAAGCGTCGATGTGTCCAGGGAAGGCGGCAGCAGCGATTTTTCTATAATGTTGCGCTTCACCAGGCTCGTGAATCGTGCTTTGTTGCGGGATGTTGACTCAACTTCAGGGATGCGCAGACTTATTAAGGGCCACTAAAGAAGAAAACATGACAGTTTACTCATCATATATCGCTAATAATTCAAACACATCAACAAATAAGATGTAACGTAAAACCAGCCCCCTGGCGCCACAACTAAGTAGCTTGTTGTGCGCTTTAAAAATTACCTATCGTGTGACTCGTTAAAATTAAAATAACACATGGCCCTGCGTCCTATTTCATCGGGAGGCGGCCAGTCCGCATTGATCTTCAGTCAACCTGTTTTTTTTTATTTATTTTTTACGTGGGGAAAATGCATTACGCACACCCGGCGAGATGTTGTGTGCCGGGTAGTGTGGGACTCCTTGCAGGCAGAGTTGGGCAAAATGTATTCTAATTACAATTTAAAAATTACGATTAAAATGTAATGGTATAGTTGATTACTGAAAATAATGTGTAATCAACTACGCATTTACATTTTAATCGTAATTTGTAAGTTGTGATTACATTACATTTTGCCCAACCTTTGTCGCAAGTTTACCCACCAAAAACCACCACGACCCCCTTCCTCCGCCGCATCGTACCGTCCCGGAGGTGCCCCTAATCACTCAGTTTTCTGCTGCACCTTCAACAAGAATTTCGATAAGACATTACATTCGGTTCTAAATCAATATTATTCATAATGAAATGAGTTTCAGGTAAGATTGGAATAGCCGTTGTTCGAGTAAAGATACACGGCAGCTACAGTCGATATATATACAAGGTGTCTCAAACCGTTTCCGGGAGGATTTACGTGCGAAATGGGACATATAAGGAATCAAATTCAAAAGTTGATTGACCGTGAAAACGAAAATGGCAGTTGGAATCTTTCGATGTTGCTATGCTAGCGTATTTGAAAACGGAGAATTCCTTATTTATGTACTCCCCTAGGTACGACCAGAAACGCATCATGTAAAATAATAACAGGCAACGCTTCGACGAAAAAACAAGGGTAAGCGTGTTAAACACTTATTGGGATTAGTATGCCCCACTATTTGCAAACCCATGGAATTTACTTCATTATAGAAAACATACAGAATAAGAATGTGAAAGAATCGTTTACACAAAGTAAGAAAAATAATTGAACAGCATATTTTTCCTTTCCATTTACCCAGCTGATGTTCCAATATTAATTAGTTCTCATACGTTGCAATGTGGAACTTTTTTATTTGTATACTGGCCAACTTGCGTTCACTGCTTCGCAGTTTTTTATGGCTCGTGTCATTCGACTACGTGGCAAATTTGGCCAGTAGCACCTGTCTCCGTCCATCCAATTTGATGGAACTGCTTCGACGGTACCATCTTCGACGAATTCGACGATCGTCCATGTCGGATTGCTTGCCATTTCTATGCCAGCAAATACCGGGGAAGATAAATAATACATAAGAAATTTGTAAGTATGTATTCTTAGCTTAGAAGTATGAACATTGAAAGCAGAATACCTCGAAACCTGAATGATCGCGTGACGGATCGGCAGAAAACAGTGTCGGGCACTATCGTAATACAGCAGAAACATTGGACGCGTATGTTATTTGTATGTCGGAAGAGTAGAGTGAAGCAGAGGGAAAATTATAATGTTATTTGGAGTTTGTAATTTGATACACTTTTGTGCTATTTCCGTTACGTTGAAAATTTGAAGCGGGCCTAAGTTGTTACATCGCGAAAGGAAAATTCCCAACTTGGAAGATTGACACGGTTCGTCATAAAAATCTAGTAATTGGTAAAATTTTCTGATTGTTTTCGGACATAATAATATTCTCTAAAATAATAATGCTGCCATCATTAAGACGGCAGCAATTGTTGGGGTGCCCGATCTGTAAGGTAAAATTACTGAAAATAATACTCTTAAATTGCTGTGAAATACCAATATTTGCTATTAATGGCCCGCGAAAATGTTTTTTCTTGAAAATCGGATATTTAGAATGATCGGGTACTGTTTCTGTGCTCCAAAGAGATTTCTCTAGTTGACGCTTGACAATCTGCTGCAATGGCTTCACTTTCTTCCTAATACATTTCTTAACACATTGCAAAAAGTTTTCGAAGGGAAAGCAACTAAAATTGTCAAAGGGGCCGTGATTTTTGACATCATCTGCTACGTGTAATAGATTGTGAACATTGTGTGAAATGTGTTCGGATCCATATAAGAGTTTAAATGTTTCGACAAAATACTCTAATAATTCGAATGCATAATCGAAATGAATCAAATGTGTTTTGTGAGACAAAATGATACATGCGGCGTGGAGTGCTAGAAAATTGAAATACCTATCAGTACTAATATTGTTTAACAAAACTACTGGCCCTGTAGGGTAAGTGTGGGTATTACTGCGGACTTTTAAGGTAGGTTAACTTTAGAACCCTCGATACGGCGTTCAAATGAATGAAAGTTCCTCCTTCTTTTTTTAAAAGAAAGGTGGGACCTTAATAATTCCATAAAAAAATATGAGGGCGGGGTAATATGTACAGTTAATTAAAAACACAGAGATTTGTCGATCAATGTCATTGCATGAGTTACTGCGGACATGCATGTATTACTGCGTGCCAGTTACTAACGAAAAATCAGTTACTGCGCATGTGTTACTGCGGTCTGATGTCAGGCGAAACATAACCTTAATACCTTTGCAGGTTACGTAGACAGAAGTGAATTCGGTCGGAAGAAAGGTTAGGTGGCGCAATGGTCGGTCCGCAGTAATACATGCACATGGTGTAAAGTACTGCACCTAATACTGCGGTGACAAATAAAAATTAAAACTAAAATGTAGACGACTGATTGATTGTTTTTCTGGAAAAATAACTCTTATTCTACCGAGCAATAATGCTACATTACATGTATTACTATTAATAACAAAAATATAAATGTTTTTCTAGTAGGTGTTCATGACCGCCATATCGGGAATCGACCGAAGTTTCGCCTTGACGAATTTCAAACTACGATAAAAGAATTAATAATAACTTTGCTGTACATATTTATTAATAATTACCTGTAATAGAGTTTAAAATAATTTTATTAAAAATTTTCAAGAGATTATGTACTTTCTAACATTAAATATGATCTGTTTTAGAATATCCGCAGTAATCGGGGCATCCGCAGTAATACCCACACTTACCCTATACAATAAAAATTGACGGAATTCTGTTGCTTTCCATCTGTGTATACCATCCAAGCTTCGAGGCTTCCTGTTCAATTCTTTTGGAATACTGATAGACAGGTTTACTAATGACGATGATATGTTGGATATTGACTCTTGTGATATTTTGGTAGAGGGAGTGCCACAACACCACAGATTTAAAAGTAATTTCTTGACTACGCCGAGACAAATGAGATGCATGTAATCTAGCGGGAAGGAATTTATCATGTCGAGGTGAGGAATAGTCTGTAGAATTGAAGTGCCATTGTGGTGCTCTTCGTCAGTTTGTGACCTGAAGTCGGCATCTGTCCTCAAAGGGCTATGTGTTTCAGGAAAGCATGTTCTATTGTTTATACGGGTACCTTCGATGCAGCATTTCGTGCAAGACGAATAGCCGGCATGGCCTTTCGTGTATTTGATGAAGGATTTAGCGGGTACATCACATAGGAATGATTTTATTTTCAAGTGGTATAAATGATCGTTAATATGAATTCCGTTGTTAATTACATCTATGTGAATTCTTTTAGGAACGAGTTTGCATCATTGGGCTTTTGAAGCCCCTGATAAATTCCAATCATTTCCACTTTATTGAATCCGGCAATGCAGGCTAAGATGGGGTAAACTTGACTCAAAGTGCTTTTAAAAAGTGGTAAACCGTCGACATTTATATTAATGTAAATTGTGTTGTCTTTAATATGTGATAAATCTACAAATTGTACAAGTTTTTGAATAGTGGATTTGAAACCAAAATGGTAATAATATCCTGGTTCGACAGGTTTAATCTCTAAAGTTCTCGGTGTTTTTAAAAGGGTCCTGGCATCTGAGGGTAAATGGCTTGAAATTGATCCTTTTAAAATGTGTAATAAATCATTGATTGCTCGATGCGAAATATTATGCTTTACGGCCCACTGTGCTATAGACGAAGATAAATCAGGACTGTCAGTGGTGGTGTGAGAATTTTCGAATGCGGCGAAATTTTTCATTTCTTCCACATTCTCAAGGAAATCTACATTACTCTGAGCGATATTAAAAGAACATGGGGAATTAGTGGTAGTGAGATCGGGAGGTGGTGATTGGAAAACTGACTGTGAACTAGTACCGGGTGAAGATGAATGCGGGGAAGTAGCATCTGATGATGTTGTGGCTGTGACTTCCTGAATGGACATATTTGCAGCTCTCTTGGCGCGAACATAATATGTGTTTGATTTTATATTATAATGTTTGTTTGACTTTATTTTGCCAGTCATTATTGCGGTAAAAAAGGAGAGAGACAAAACTGACTGTAGTTTAGACAAGAGAATATAGTAACGAAAGAGAATGGATATAGAACTTTCCTGTAATATTTATACACTTATACACTTGAAGAAAACGCTAACTATAACACTTGTACAAGAATATTAAAAGACACGATAGTTTACTAAATAATACACTAAATAAACTAAAAAGAATGTACTACAATAATTAAAATGTACAAAATACTGCGCTATGGTGCAATACTGAGTAGATGTCACTATGAATATCAAGGAAAGTCCTTCGGTGCCTTTTCCGTCGACGGTTCAGCGGTAACCAGTGATGCCAGAATCGTGGGACGTGGGACAGAACGCTTACCCCCACTATGACCTACCGTCGTCTCCCACTATGGCCTACCGTCGCCCCCCACTTTCTTTCCATCGCACTGCACACAAGCATATCCCTACCCCTGTCCGTGCGCACGGCAGCCCACAAGCAGCTCACACGAACATGAGTAAAAATATGCTTGTGTGCAGTGCGGTGGGAAGAAAGTGGGGGACGCCGGTAGGGCATAGTGGGAGACGACGGTAGGTCATAGTGGGGGTAAGCGTTCTGTCCCACGTCCCACGATTCTGGCATCACTGGCGGTAACTGCCGTGTCGTGTGCTGCAGTCCCGCAAAGTCGGAGTAGATGGGACCATTGGGAGGGGTGGAGTGGGGACATCGCGTGGGGGGGGGGGGGGGGGGAGGAATACCTACGTTGGCGTCGCAGTGTCGTACATAATGACATTTTGTGTTCAAATCAATCTGCAGGTCGTAATTTTTCAGTAAACTTGGCGTTTTTGTTTTAAATTCTTCGCAATTAAATTCTCCACCGATCTGTCCGGCCCGAATTTTGAATTTCGTTGCTGATTGTTATTGATTTAGCGAATTATACAGCACTTTAAGGGTGCGTTCCAATTTACCGCAATGAGTGCATGAAATTGGTGGCATCGTATTGGTGGCATCGTACGATTCCCTAGAAGTTCTCTCGCTTTCCACCAATACGATGCCACTTCCAGTGCAGCGAGCGTGCAGCAAACGCAGAAATTTCAGAGGTGATGTAGTCACTGCGCAGCGCGCATGCGTGTTCGTTTCTACAATCTTTGATTATTTGAATTTCTCTGTTTCTAATCATCTTCATTTTCGCTTTCATCACTATTATGTAATAGTGTCAAGGTTATTGTAAACAACGTTTCTTTCTCCATAGTAGCATTTTCAAATTCCAAGAACGCATGAACCGCAGTAACGAAAGGGAACGATATGAATGCGCGCAGCGACTACGCTGCATTCTCTGCACTCACTGCCTGAATTGGAACGCACCCTAAGAAGATCAGTATCTGTGGGCTTTTTGACCGCCGCTCTCTCTCTCTCTCTCTCTCTCTCTCTCTCTCTCTCTCTCTCTCGGAAATTGACATCTACACATACAAACGAGGACATAATAAATTTTCTATTAACATCTTCCGATCCATACATTCCAAGTTTAAGGCACGTACATAAGCGTATGAAGGATTTGTTTCCTGACGCACAAATCCTACGTCTCAAACAAGATTGCACATAATAAAATATGATTTCGTAATAAAACGTTAAGTGAATCAGGTATTCTAAAAATATGTAACATTAAAAATCAACTATAAGGTCGCGTATGAATCCAGACGAACACAGAAAAAGTCATTTGGCCGGAATTACTCCACTACCATGCCATCCTTCTTAACCCATCCTTATCCCCCTCCCTGATGGAAGCAGCCCACCACCTTCCCGTAGTTTCCATACTTCGAAATCTGATTATTATAAAAAAGTCATTGGCCAAGAGTGGGTTAGTAAAGTTCTGCTGCAGGTATAAATTGCAACATTCAGACGAGTACGGGATCCATCGATATTGTTTTTAGACCTCTTTGATAGTAATGTGGCATGGTAGCGGTACGGTCCGCCGAACGTAATAGCGGAGCGTCCGCGAGGCACCCGGGCTGCTTACCTAGCTGCACCACCCTGGCCATAGAGCTCTGTGAAGTTGGCACCCCCAAATTCGAATTTTTAAAAAAACCCAATGGCATTCGTTTGTCCATCGTTTGTCCACGTTTGTCTAACAAAAATTTTCGTTTGTCCACCCCTCAAAAAAAAGTTATGAACAAAAAAAAAATTTTTACCAGCACCCCCATGAAAACTTTTTCAAAATTTTATGGGGGGTGCTGATTGTCCATCGTTTGTCCATGTTTGTCCACCCAAAAATTTCGTTTGTCCACCCTCCAAAAAAAAGTTATGAACAAATTAAGAAAATATGTCATCAGCTACATCAGTGAACACTTTTCAACGTTTTAACAGAGGAATATTACTGTCCACGATCCAGCATCGTTTGTCCACCCCGTGATTTCGTTTGTCCACCCTCCAGAATTGAATAATTAATAAAAATCTCGAAAAAGAAGCGTCCTGGTGAAGCGATCGCGTATAAGTTCGATTTTTCATTAATTAAACGATGAAATCGTTTGTTCGACGATTCATTTCGTTAGTTTAGACGTAGAAGACGTTTGTCCACCCCGTGATTTCGTTTGTCCACCCTCCAGAATTGAATAATTAATAAAAATCTCGAAAAAGAAGCGTCCTGGTGAAGCGATCGCGTATAAGTTCGATTTTTCATTAATTAAACGATGAAATCGTTTGTTCAACGATTCATTTTGTTATTTTAGATGCAGAAGACGTTTGTCCACCCCGTGATTTCGTTTGTCCACCCTCCAGAATTGAATAATTAATAAAAATCTCGAAAAAGAAGCGTCCTGGTGAAGCGATCGCGTATAAGTTCGATTTTTCATTAATTAAACGATAAAATCGTTTGTTCGACGATTCATTTCGTTAGTTTAGACGTAGAAGACGTTTGACCACCCCGTGATTTCGTTTGTCCACCCTCCAGAATTGAATAATTAATAAAAATCTCGAAAAAGAAGCGTCCTGGTGAAGCGATCGCGTATAAGTTCGATTTTTCATTAATTAAACGATGAAATCGTTTGTTCGACGATTCATTTTGTTAGTTTAGATGCAGAAGACGTTTGTCCACCCCGTGATTTCGTTTGTCCACCCTCCAGAATTGAATAATTAATAAAAATCTCGAAAAAGAAGCGTCCTGGTGAAGCGATCGCGTATAAGTTCGATTTTTCATTAATTAAACGATGAAATCGTTTGTTCGACGATTCATTTCGTTAGTTTAGACGTAGAAGACGTTTGTCCACCCCGTGATTTCGTTTGTCCACCCTCCAGAATTGAATAATTAATAAAAATCTCAAAAAAGAAGCGTCCTGGTGAAGCGATCGCGTATAAGTTCGATTTTTCATTAATTAAACGATGAAATCGTTTGTTCGACGATTCATTTCGTTAGTTTAGACGTAGAAGACGTTTGTCCACCCCGTGATTTCGTTTGTCCACCCTCCAGAATTGAATAATTAATAAAAATCTCGAAAAAGAAGCGTCCTGGTGAAGCGATCGCGTATAAGTTCGATTTTTCATTAATTAAACGATGAAATCGTTTGTTCAACGATTCATTTTGTTAGATTAGATGCAGAAGACGTTTGTCCACCCCGTGATTTCGTTTGTCCACCCTCCAAAATTGAATAATTAATAAAAATCTCGAAAAAGAAGCGTCCTGGTGAAGCGATCGCGTATAAGTTCGATTTTTCATTAATTAAACGATGAAATCGTTTGTTCGACGATTCATTTCGTTAGTTTAGACGTAGAAGACGTTTGACCACCCCGTGATTTCGTTTGTCCACCCTTCAGAATTGAATAATTAATAAAAATCTCGAAAAAGAAGCGTCCTGGTGAAGCGATCGCGTATAAGTTCGATTTTTCATTAATTAAACGATGAAATCGTTTGTTCGACGATTCATTTTGTTAGTTTAGATGCAGAAGACGTTTGTCCACCCCGTGATTTCGTTTGTCCACCCTCCAGAATTGAATAATTAATAAAAATCTCGAAAAAGAAGCGTCCTGGTGAAGCGATCGCGTATAAGTTCGATTTTTCATTAATTAAACGATGAAATCGTTTGTTCGACGATTCATTTCGTTAGTTTAGACGTAGAAGACGTTTGACCACCCCGTGATTTCGTTTGTCCACCCTTCAGAATTGAATAATTAATAAAAATCTCGAAAAAGAAGCGTCCTGGTGAAGCGATCGCGTATAAGTTCGATTTTTCATTAATTAAACGATGAAATCGTTTGTTCGACGATTCATTTTGTTAGTTTAGATGCAGAAGACGTTTGTCCACCCCGTGATTTCGTTTGTCCACCCTCCAGAATTGAATAATTAATAAAAATCTCGAAAAAGAAGCGTCCTGGTGAAGCGATCGCGTATAAGTTCGATTTTTCATTAATTAAACGATGAAATCGTTTGTTCGACGATTCATTTCGTTAGTTTAGACGTAGAAGACGTTTGTCCACCCCGTGATTTCGTTTGTCCACCCTCCAGAATTGAATAATTAATAAAAATCTCAAAAAAGAAGCGTCCTGGTGAAGCGATCGCGTATAAGTTCGATTTTTCATTAATTAAACGATGAAATCGTTTGTTCAACGATTCATTTTGTTAGTTTAGATGCAGAAGACGTTTGTCCACCCCGTGATTTCGTTTGTCCTCCCTCCAGAATTGAATAATTAATAAAAATCTCGAAAAAGAAGCGTCCTGGTGAAGCGATCGCGTATAAGTTCGATTTTTCATTAATTAAACGATGAAATCGTTTGTTCGACGATTCATTTCGTTAGTTTAGACGTAGAAGACGTTTGTCCACCCCGTGATTTCGTTTGTCCACCCTCCAGAATTGAATAATTAATAAAAATCTCGAAAAAGAAGCGTCCTGGTGAAGCGATCGCGTATAAGTTCGATTTTTCATTAATTAAACGATGAAATCGTTTGTTCAACAATTCATTTTGTTAGTTTAGATGCAGAAGACGTTTGTCCACCCCGTGATTTCGTTTGTCCACCCTCCAGAATTGAATAATTAATAAAAATCTCGAAAAAGAAGCGTTCTGGTGAAGCGATCGCGTATAAGTTCGATTTTTCATTAATTAAACGATGAAATCGTTTGTTCGACGATTCATTTCGTTAGTTTAGACGTAGAAGACGTTTGTCCACCCCGTGATTTCGTTTGTCCACCCTCCAGAATTGAATAATTAATAAAAATCTCGAAAAAGAAGCGTCCTGGTGAAGCGATCGCGTATAAGTTCGATTTTTCATTAATTAAACGATGAAATCGTTTGTTCGACGATTCATTTCGTTAGTTTAGACGTAGAAGACGTTTGTCCACCCCGTGATTTCGTTTGTCCACCCTCCAGAATTGAATAATTAATAAAAATCTCGAAAAAGAAGCGTCCTGGTGAAGCGATCGCGTATAAGTTCGATTTTTCATTAATTAAACGATGAAATCGTTTGTTCGACGATTCATTTCGTTAGTTTAGACGTAGAAGACGTTTGTCCACCCCGTGATTTCGTTTGTCCACCCTCCAGAATTGAATAATTAATAAAAATCTCGAAAAAGAAGCGTCCTGGTGAAGCGATCGCGTATAAGTTCGATTTTTCATTAATTAAACGATGAAATCGTTTGTTCAACGATTCATTTTGTTAGTTTAGATGCAGAAGACGTTTGTCCACCCCGTGATTTCGTTTGTCCACCCTCCAGAATTGAATAATTAATAAAAATCTCGAAAAAGAAGCGTCCTGGTGAAGCGATCGCGTATAAGTTCGATTTTTCATTAATTAAACGATGAAATCGTTTGTTCGACGATTCATTTCGTTAGTTTAGACGTAGAAGACGTTTGTCCACCCCGTGATTTCGTTTGTCCACCCTCCAGAATTGAATAATTAATAAAAATCTCAAAAAAGAAGCGTCCTGGTGAAGCGATCGCGTATAAGTTCGATTTTTCATTAATTAAACGATGAAATCGTTTGTTCAACGATTCATTTTGTTAGTTTAGATGCAGAAGTCATTTGTCCACCCCGTGATTTCGTTTGTCCACCCTCCAGAATTGAATAATTAATAAAAATCTCGAAAAAGAAGCGTCCTGGTGAAGCGATCGCGTATAAGTTCGATTTTTCATTAATTAAACGATGAAATCGTTTGTTCGACGATTCATTTCGTTAGTTTAGACGTAGAAGACGTTTGTCCACCCCGTGATTTCGTTTGTCCACCCTCCAGAATTGAATAATTAATAAAAATCTCGAAAAAGAAGCGTCCTGGTGAAGCGATCGCGTATAAGTTCGATTTTTCATTAATTAAACGATGAAATCGTTTGTTCGACGATTCATTTCGTTAGTTTAGACGTAGAAGACGTTTGTCCACCCCGTGATTTCGTTTGTCCACCCTCCAGAATTGAATAATTAATAAAAATCTCGAAAAAGAAGCGTCCTGGTGAAGCGATCGCGTATAAGTTCGATTTTTCATTAATTAAACGATGAAATCGTTTGTTCGACGATTCATTTCGTTAGTTTAGACGTAGAAGACGTTTGTCCACCCCGTGAATTCGTTTGTCCACCCTCCAGAATTGAATAATTAATAAAAATCTCGAAAAAGAAGCGTCCTGGTGAAGCGATCGCGTATAAGTTCGATTTTTCATTAATTAAACGATGAAATCGTTTGTTCGACGATTCATTTCGTTAGTTTAGACGTAGAAGACGTTTGTCCACCCCGTGATTTCGTTTGTCCACCCTCCAGAATTGAATAATTAATAAAAATCTCGAAAAAGAAGCGTCCTGGTGAAGCGATCGCGTATAAGTTCGATTTTTCATTAATTAAACGATGAAATCGTTTGTTCGACGATTCATTTCGTTAGTTTAGACGTAGAAGACGTTTGTCCACCCCGTGATTTCGTTTGTCCACCCTCCAGAATTGAATAATTAATAAAAATCTTGAAAAAGAAGCGTCCTGGTGAAGCGATCGCGTATAAGTTCGATTTTTCATTAATTAAACGATGAAATCGTTTGTTCGACGATTCATTTCGTTAGTTTAGACGTAGAAGACGTTTGTCCACCCCGTGATTTCGTTTGTCCACCCTCCAGAATTGAATAATTAATAAAAATCTCGAAAAAGAAGCGTCCTGGTGAAGCGATCGCGTATAAGTTCGATTTTTCATTAATTAAACGATGAAATCGTTTGTTCGACGATTCATTTCGTTATTTTAGACGTAGAAGACGTTTGTCCACCCCGTGATTTCGTTTGTCCACCCTCCAGAATTGAATAATTAATAAAAATCTCGAAAAAGAAGCGTCCTGGTGAAGCGATCGCGTATAAGTTCGATTTTTCATTAATTAAACGATGAAATCGTTTGTTCGACGATTCATTTCGTTAGTTTAGACGTAGAAGACGTTTGTCCACCCCGTGATTTCGTTTGTCCACCCTCCAGAATTGAATAATTAATAAAAATCTCGAAAAAGAAGCGTCCTGGTGAAGCGGTCGCGTATAAGTTCGATTTTTCATTAATTAAACGATGAAATCGTTTGTTCAACGATTCATTTTGTTAGTTTAGATGCAGAAGACGTTTGTCCACCCCGTGATTTCGTTTGTCCACCCTCCAGAATTGAATAATTAATAAAAATCTCGAAAAAGAAGCGTCCTGGTGAAGCGATCGCGTATAAGTTCGATTTTTCATTAATTAAACGATGAAATCGTTTGTTCGACGATTCATTTCGTTAGTTTAGACGTAGAAGACGTTTGTCCACCCCGTGATTTCGTTTGTCCACCCTCCAGAATTGAATAATTAATAAAAATCTCGAAAAAGAAGCGTTCTGGTGAAGCGATCGCGTATAAGTTCGATTTTTCATTAATTAAACGATGAAATCGTTTGTTCGACGATTCATTTCGTTAGTTTAGACGTAGAAGACGTTTGTCCACCCCGTGAATTCGTTTGTCCACCCTCCAGAATTGAATAATTAATAAAAATCTCGAAAAAGAAGCGTCCTGGTGAAGCGATCGCGTATAAGTTCGATTTTTCATTAATTAAACGATGAAATCGTTTGTTCGACGATTCATTTCGTTAGTTTAGACGTAGAAGACGTTTGTCCACCCCGTGATTTCGTTTGTCCACCCTCCAGAATTGAATAATTAATAAAAATCTCGAAAAAGAAGCGTCCTGGTGAAGCGATCGCGTATAAGTTCGATTTTTCATTAATTAAACGATGAAATCGTTTGTTCGACGATTCATTTCGTTAGTTTAGACGTAGAAGACGTTTGTCCACCCCGTGACTTCGTTTGTCCACCCTCCAGAATTGAATAATTAATAAAAATCTCGAAAAAGAAGCGTCCTGGTGAAGCGATCGCGTATAAGTTTGATTTTTCATTAATTAAACGATGAAATCGTTTGTTCGACGATTCATTTCGTTAGTTTAGACGTAGAAGACGTTTGTCCACCCCATGATTTCGTTTGTCCACCCTCCAGAATTGAATAATTAATAAAAATCTCGAAAAAGAAGCGTCCTGGTGAAGCGATCGCGTATAAGTTCGATTTTTCATTAATTAAACGATGAAATCGTTTGTTCGACGATTCATTTCGTTAGTTTAGACGTAGAAGACGTTTGTCCACCCCGTCATTTCGTTTGTCCACCAACCAGAATTGAATAATTAATAAAAATCTCGAAAAAGAAGCGTCCTGGTGAAGCGATCGCGTATAAGTTCGATTTTTCATTAATTAAACGATGAAATCGTTTGTTCGACGATTCATTTCGTTAGTTTAGACGTAGAAGACGTTTGTCCACCCCGTGATTTCGTTTGTCCACCCTCCAGAATTGAATAATTAATAAAAATCTCGAAAAAGAAGCGTCCTGGTGAAGCGATCGCGTATAAGTTCGATTTTTCATTAATTAAACGATGAAATCGTTTGTTCGACGATTCATTTCGTTAGTTTAGACGTAGAAGACGTTTGTCCACCCCGTGATTTCGTTTGTCCACCCTCCAGAATTGAATAATTAATAAAAATCTCGAAAAAGAAGCGTTCTGGTGAAGCGATCGCGTATAAGTTCGATTTTTCATTAATTAAACGATGAAATCGTTTGTTCGACGATTCATTTCGTTAGTTTAGACGTAGAAGACGTTTGTCCACCCCGTGAATTCGTTTGTCCACCCTCCAGAATTGAATAATTAATAAAAATCTCGAAAAAGAAGCGTCCTGGTGAAGCGATCGCGTATAAGTTCGATTTTTCATTAATTAAACGATGAAATCGTTTGTTCGACGATTCATTTCGTTAGTTTAGACGTAGAAGACGTTTGTCCACCCCGTGATTTCGTTTGTCCACCCTCCAGAATTGAATAATTAATAAAAATCTCGAAAAAGAAGCGTCCTGGTGAAGCGATCGCGTATAAGTTCGATTTTTCATTAATTAAACGATGAAATCGTTTGTTCGACGATTCATTTCGTTAGTTTAGACGTAGAAGACGTTTGTCCACCCCGTGACTTCGTTTGTCCACCCTCCAGAATTGAATAATTAATAAAAATCTCGAAAAAGAAGCGTCCTGGTGAAGCGATCGCGTATAAGTTTGATTTTTCATTAATTAAACGATGAAATCGTTTGTTCGACGATTCATTTCGTTAGTTTAGACGTAGAAGCCGTTTGTACACCCCGTGATTTCGTTTGTCCACCCTCCAGAATTGAATAATTAATAAAAATCTCGAAAAAGAAGCGTCCTGGTGAAGCGATCGCGTATAAGTTCGATTTTTCATTAATTAAACGATGAAATCGTTTGTTCGACGATTCATTTCGTTATTTTAGACGTAGAAGACGTTTGTCCACCCCGTGATTTCGTTTGTCCACCCTCCAGAATTGAATAATTAATAAAAATCTCGAAAAAGAAGCGTCCTGGTGAAGCGATCGCGTATAAGTTCGATTTTTCATTAATTAAACGATGAAATCGTTTGTTCGACGATTCATTTCGTTAGTTTAGACGTAGAAGACGTTTGTCCACCCCGTGATTTCGTTTGTCCACCCTCCAGAATTGAATAATTAATAAAAATCTCGAAAAAGAAGCGTCCTGGTGAAGCGATCGCGTATAAGTTCGATTTTTCATTAATTAAACGATGAAATCGTTTGTTCAACGATTCGTTTTGTTAGTTTAGATGCAGAAGACGTTTGTCCACCCCGTGATTTCGTTTGTCCGCCCTCCAGAATTGAATAATTAATAAAAATCTCGAAAAAGAAGCGTCCTGGTGAAGCGATCGCGTATAAGTTTCTATTTTTCATTAATTAAACGATGAAATCGTTTGTTCGACGATTCATTTCGTTAGTTTAGACGTAGAAGACGTTTGTCCACCCCGTGATTTCGTTTGTCCACCCTCCAGAATTGAATAATTAATAAAAATCTCGAAAAAGAAGTGTCCTGGTGAAGCGATCGCGTATAAGTTCGATTTTTCATTAATTAAACGATGAAATCGTTTGTTCAACGATTCATTTTGTTAGTTTAGATGCAGAAGACGTTTGTCCACCCCGTGATTTCGTTTGTCCACCCTCCAGAATTGAATAATTAATAAAAATCTCGAAAAAGAAGCGTCCTGGTGAAGCGATCGCGTATAAGTTCGATTTTTCATTAATTAAACGATGAAATCGTTTGTTCAACGATTCATTTTGTTAGTTTAGATGCAGAAGACATTTGTCCACCCCGTGATTTCGTTTGTCCACCCTCCAGAATTGAATAATTAATAAAAATCTCGAAAAAGAAGCGTCCTGGTGAAGCGATCGCGTATAAGTTCGATTTTTCATTAATTAAACGATGAAATCGTTTGTTCGACGATTCATTTCGTTAGTTTAGACGTAGAAGACGTTTGTCCACCCCGTGATTTCGTTTGTCCACCCTCCAGAATTGAATAATTAATAAAAATCTCGAAAAAGAAGCGTCCTGGTGAAGCGATCGCGTATAAGTTCGATTTTTCATTAATTAAACGATGAAATCGTTTGTTCGACGATTCAATTCGTTAGTTTAGACGTAGAAGACGTTTGTCCACCCCGTGATTTCGTTTGTCCACCCTCCAGAATTGAATAATTAATAAAAATCTCGAAAAAGAAGCGTCCTGGTGAAGCGATCGCGTATAAGTTCGATTTTTCATTAATTAAACGATGAAATCGTTTGTTCGACGATTCATTTCGTTAGTTTAGACGTAGAAGACGTTTGTCCACCCTCCAGAATTGAATAATTAATAAAAATCTCGAAAAAGAAGCGTCCTGGTGAAGCGATCGCGTATAAGTTCGATTTTTCATTAATTAAACGATGAAATCGTTTGTTCGACGATTCATTTCGTTAGTTTAGACGTAGAAGACGTTGGTCCACCCCGTGATTTCGTTTGTCCACCCTCCAGAATTGAATAATTAATAAAAATCTCGAAAAAGAAGCGTCCTGGTGAAGCGATCGCGTATAAGTTCGATTTTTCATTAATTAAACGATGAAATCGTTTGTTCGACGATTCATTTCGTTAGTTTAGACGTAGAAGACGTTTGTCCACCCCGTGATTTCGTTTGTCCACCCTCCAGAATTGAATAATTAATAAAAATCTCGAAAAAGGAGCGTCCTGGTGAAGCGATCGCGTATAAGTTCGATTTTTCATTAATTAAACGATGAAATCGTTTGTTCGACGATTCATTTCGTTAGTTTAGACGTAGAAGACGTTTGTCCACCCCGTGATTTCGTTTGTCCACCCTCCAGAATTGAATAATTAATAAAAATCTCGAAAAAGAAGCGTCCTGGTGAAGCGATCGCGTATAAGTTCGATTTTTCATTAATTAAACGATGAAATCGTTTGTTCGACGATTCATTTCGTTAGTTTAGACGTAGAAGACGTTTGTCCACCCCGTGAATTCGTTTGTCCACCCTCCAGAATTGAATAATTAATAAAAATCTCGAAAAAGAAGCGTCCTGGTGAAGCGATCGCGTATAAGTTCGATTTTTCATTAATTAAACGATGAAATCGTTTGTTCGACGATTCATTTCGTTAGTTTAGACGTAGAAGACGTTTGTCCACCCCGTGATTTCGTTTGTCCACCCTCCAGAATTGAATAATTAATAAAAATCTCGAAAAAGAAGCGTCCTGGTGAAGCGATCGCGTATAAGTTCGATTTTTCATTAATTAAACGATGAAATCGTTTGTTCGACGATTCATTTCGTTAGTTTAGACGTAGAAGACGTTTGTCCACCCCGTGATTTCGTTTGTCCACCCTCCAGAATTGAATAATTAATAAAAATCTTGAAAAAGAAGCGTCCTGGTGAAGCGATCGCGTATAAGTTCGATTTTTCATTAATTAAACGATGAAATCGTTTGTTCGACGATTCATTTCGTTAGTTTAGACGTAGAAGACGTTTGTCCACCCCGTGATTTCGTTTGTCCACCCTCCAGAATTGAATAATTAATAAAAATCTCGAAAAAGAAGCGTCCTGGTGAAGCGATCGCGTATAAGTTCGATTTTTCATTAATTAAACGATGAAATCGTTTGTTCGACGATTCATTTCGTTATTTTAGACGTAGAAGACGTTTGTCCACCCCGTGATTTCGTTTGTCCACCCTCCAGAATTGAATAATTAATAAAAATCTCGAAAAAGAAGCGTCCTGGTGAAGCGATCGCGTATAAGTTCGATTTTTCATTAATTAAACGATGAAATCGTTTGTTCGACGATTCATTTCGTTAGTTTAGACGTAGAAGACGTTTGTCCACCCCGTGATTTCGTTTGTCCACCCTCCAGAATTGAATAATTAATAAAAATCTCGAAAAAGAAGCGTCCTGGTGAAGCGGTCGCGTATAAGTTCGATTTTTCATTAATTAAACGATGAAATCGTTTGTTCAACGATTCATTTTGTTAGTTTAGATGCAGAAGACGTTTGTCCACCCCGTGATTTCGTTTGTCCACCCTCCAGAATTGAATAATTAATAAAAATCTCGAAAAAGAAGCGTCCTGGTGAAGCGATCGCGTATAAGTTCGATTTTTCATTAATTAAACGATGAAATCGTTTGTTCGACGATTCATTTCGTTAGTTTAGACGTAGAAGACGTTTGTCCACCCCGTGATTTCGTTTGTCCACCCTCCAGAATTGAATAATTAATAAAAATCTCGAAAAAGAAGCGTTCTGGTGAAGCGATCGCGTATAAGTTCGATTTTTCATTAATTAAACGATGAAATCGTTTGTTCGACGATTCATTTCGTTAGTTTAGACGTAGAAGACGTTTGTCCACCCCGTGAATTCGTTTGTCCACCCTCCAGAATTGAATAATTAATAAAAATCTCGAAAAAGAAGCGTCCTGGTGAAGCGATCGCGTATAAGTTCGATTTTTCATTAATTAAACGATGAAATCGTTTGTTCGACGATTCATTTCGTTAGTTTAGACGTAGAAGACGTTTGTCCACCCCGTGATTTCGTTTGTCCACCCTCCAGAATTGAATAATTAATAAAAATCTCGAAAAAGAAGCGTCCTGGTGAAGCGATCGCGTATAAGTTCGATTTTTCATTAATTAAACGATGAAATCGTTTGTTCGACGATTCATTTCGTTAGTTTAGACGTAGAAGACGTTTGTCCACCCCGTGACTTCGTTTGTCCACCCTCCAGAATTGAATAATTAATAAAAATCTCAAAAAAGAAGCGTCCTGGTGAAGCGATCGCGTATAAGTTTGATTTTTCATTAATTAAACGATGAAATCGTTTGTTCGACGATTCATTTCGTTAGTTTAGACGTAGAAGCCGTTTGTACACCCCGTGATTTCGTTTGTCCACCCTCCAGAATTGAATAATTAATAAAAATCTCGAAAAAGAAGCGTCCTGGTGAAGCGATCGCGTATAAGTTCGATTTTTCATTAATTAAACGATGAAATCGTTTGTTCGACGATTCATTTCGTTATTTTAGACGTAGAAGACGTTTGTCCACCCCGTGATTTCGTTTGTCCACCCTCCAGAATTGAATAATTAATAAAAATCTCGAAAAAGAAGCGTCCTGGTGAAGCGATCGCGTATAAGTTCGATTTTTCATTAATTAAACGATGAAATCGTTTGTTCGACGATTCATTTCGTTAGTTTAGACGTAGAAGACGTTTGTCCACCCCGTGATTTCGTTTGTCCACCCTCCAGAATTGAATAATTAATAAAAATCTCGAAAAAGAAGCGTCCTGGTGAAGCGATCGCGTATAAGTTCGATTTTTCATTAATTAAACGATGAAATCGTTTGTTCAACGATTCGTTTTGTTAGTTTAGATGCAGAAGACGTTTGTCCACCCCGTGATTTCGTTTGTCCGCCCTCCAGAATTGAATAATTAATAAAAATCTCGAAAAAGAAGCGTCCTGGTGAAGCGATCGCGTATAAGTTTCTATTTTTCATTAATTAAACGATGAAATCGTTTGTTCGACGATTCATTTCGTTAGTTTAGACGTAGAAGACGTTTGTCCACCCCGTGATTTCGTTTGTCCACCCTCCAGAATTGAATAATTAATAAAAATCTCGAAAAAGAAGTGTCCTGGTGAAGCGATCGCGTATAAGTTCGATTTTTCATTAATTAAACGATGAAATCGTTTGTTCAACGATTCATTTTGTTAGTTTAGATGCAGAAGACGTTTGTCCACCCCGTGATTTCGTTTGTCCACCCTCCAGAATTGAATAATTAATAAAAATCTCGAAAAAGAAGCGTCCTGGTGAAGCGATCGCGTATAAGTTCGATTTTTCATTAATTAAACGATGAAATCGTTTGTTCGACGATTCATTTCGTTAGTTTAGACGTAGAAGACGTTTGTCCACCCCGTGATTTCGTTTGTCCACCAACCAGAATTGAATAATTAATAAAAATCTCGAAAAAGAAGCGTCCTGGTGAAGCGATCGCGTATAAGTTCGATTTTTCATTAATTAAACGATGAAATTGTTTGTTCGACGATTCATTTCGTTAGTTTAGACGTAGAAGACGTTTGTCCACCCCGTGATTTCGTTTGTCCAACCTCCAGAATTGAATAATTAATAAAAATCTCGAAAAAGAAGCGTCCTGGTGAAGCGATCGCGTATAAGTTCGATTTTTCATTAATTAAACGATGAAATCGTTTGTTCGACGATTCATTTCGTTAGTTTAGACGTAGAAGACGTTTGTCCACCCCGTGATTTCGTTTGTCCACCCTCCAGAATTGAATAATTAATAAAAATCTCGAAAAAGAAGCGTCCTGGTGAAGCGATCGCGTATAAGTTCGATTTTTCATTAATTAAACGATGAAATCGTTTGTTCAACAATTCATTTTGTTAGTTTAGATGCAGAAGACGTTTGTCCACCCCGTGATTTCGTTTGTCCACCCTCCAGAATTGAATAATTAATAAAAATCTCGAAAAAGAAGCGTCCTGGTTAAGCGATCGCGTATAAGTTCGATTTTTCATTAATTAAACGATGAAATCGTTTGTTCGACGATTCATTTCGTTAGTTTAGACGTAGAAGACGTTTGTCCACCCCGTGATTTCGTTTGTCCACCCTCCAGAAACGAATTATTAATAAAGATCGCAAAAAAGAAGTGTCCCGGCGATGCGATCGCGCATAAGTTCGATTTTTGGTTAATTAAAGATCGAAATCGTTTGTCCAACGATGCACGTCGATAGTCTAGATGTAGAAGACGTTTGTCCACTCCGTGATTTCGTTTGTCCACCCTCCAGAAACGAATTATTAATAAAAATCGCGAAAAAGAAGTGTCCCGGCGATGCGATCGCGCATAAGTTCGATTTTTCGTTAATTAAAGATCGAAATCGTTTGTCCAACGATGCACGTCGATAGTCTAGATGTAGAAGACGTTTGTCCACCCCGTGATTTCGTTTGTCCACCCTCCAGAAACGAATTATTAATAAAAATCGCGAAAAAGAAGTGTCCCGGCGATGCGATCGCGCATAAGTTCGATTTTTCGTTAATTAAAGATCGAAATCGTTTGTCCAACGATGCACGTCGATAGTCTAGATGTAGAAGACGTTTGTCCACCCCGTGATTTCGTTTGTCCACCCTCCAGAAACGAATTATTAATAAAAATCGCGAAAAAGAAGTGTCCCGGCGAAGCGATCGCGCATAAGTTCGATTTTTCGTTAATTAAAGATCGAAATCGTTTGTCCAACGATGCACGTCGATAGTCTAGATGTAGAAGACGTTTGTCCACCCCGTGATTTCGTTTGTCCACCCTCCAGAAACGAATTATTAATAAAAATCGCGAAAACGTAGTGTCCCGGCGAAGCGATCGCGCATAAGTTCGATTTTTCGTTAATTATAGATCGAAATCGATTGTCCAACGATGCACGTCGATAGTCTAGATGTAGAAGACGTTTCTCCACCCCGTGATTTCGTTTGTCCACCCTCCAGAAACGAATTATTAATAAAAATCGCGAAAACGTAGTGTCCCGGCGAGGCGATCGCGCATAAGTTCGATTTTTTGTTAATTAAAGATCTAAATCGTTTGTCCAACGATGCACGTCGATAGTCTAGATGTAGAAGACGTTTGTCCACCCCGTGATTTCGTTTGTCCACCCTCCAGAAACGAATTATTAATAAAAATCGCGAAAAAGATGTGTCCCGGCGATGCGATCGCGCATAAGTTCGATTTTTGGTTAATTAAAGATCGAAATCGTTTGTCCAACGATGCACGTCGATAGTCTAGATGTAGAAGACGTTTGTCCACTCCCTGATTTCGTTTGTCCACCCTCCAGAAACGAATTATTAATAAAAATCGCGAAAAAGAAGTGTCCCGGCGATGCGATCGCGCATAAGTTCGATTTTTCGTTAATTAAAGATCGAAATCGTTTGTCCAACGATGCACGTCGATAGTCTAGATGTAGAAGACGTTTGTCCACCCCGTGATTTCGTTTGTCCACCCTCCAGAAACGAATTATTAATAAAAATCGCGAAAAAGAAGTGTCCCGGCGATGCGATCGCGCATAAGTACGATTTTTCGTTAATTAAAGATCGAAATCGTTTGTCCAACGATGCACGTCGATAGTCTAGATGTAGAAGACGTTTGTCCACCCCGTGATTTCGTTTGTCCACCCTCCAGAAACGAATTATTAATAAAAATCGCGAAAAAGAAGTGTCCCGGCGAAGCGATCGCGCATAAGTTCGATTTTTCGTTAATTAAAGATCGAAATCGTTTGTCCAACGATGCACGTCGATAGTCTAGATGTAGAAGACGTTTGTCCACCCCGTGATTTCGTTTGTCCACCCTCCAGAAACGAATTATTAATAAAAATCGCGAAAAAGAAGTGTCCTGGCGATGCGATCGCGCATAAGATCGATTTTTCGTTAATTAAAGATCTAAATCGTTTGTCCAACGATGCACGTCGATAGTCTAGATGTAGAAGACGTTTGTCCACCCCGTGATTTCGTTTGTCCACCCTCCAGAAACGAATTATTAATAAAAATCGCGAAAACGTAGTATCCCGGCGAAGCGATCGCGCATAAGTTCGATTTTTCGTTAATTAAAGATCGAAATCGTTTGTCCAACGATGCACGTCGATAGTCTAGACGTAGAAGACGTTTGTCCACCCCGTGATTTCGTTTGTCCACCCTCCAGAAACGAATTATTAATAAAAATCGCGAAAAAGAAGTGTCCCGGCGATGCGATCGCGCATAAGTTCGATTTTTCGTTAATTAAAGATCGAAATCGTTTGTCCAACGATGCACGTCGATAGTCTAGATGTAGAAGACGTTTGTCCACCCCGTGATTTCGTTTGTCCACCCTCCAGAAACGAATTATTAATCAAAATCGCGAAAACGTAGTGTCCCGGCGAAGCGATCGCGCATAAGTTCGATTTTTCGTTAATTAAAGATCGAAATCGTTTGTCCAACGATGCACGTCGATAGTCTAGATGTAGAAGACGTTTGTCCACCCCGTGATTTCGTTTGTCCACCCTCCAGAAACGAATTATTAATAAAAATCGCGAAAAAGAAGTGTCCCGGCGATGCGATCGCGCATAAGTTCGATTTTTGGTTAATTAAAGATCGAAATCGTTTGTCCAACGATGCACGTCGATAGTCTAGATGTAGAAGACGTTTGTCCACTCCGTGATTTCGTTTGTCCACCCTCCAGAAACGAATTATTAATAAAAATCGCGAAAAAGAAGTGTCCCGGCGATGCGATCGCGCATAAGTTCGATTTTTCGTTAATTAAAGATCGAAATCGTTTGTCCAACGATGCACGTCGATAGTCTAGATGTAGAAGACGTTTGTCCACCCCGTGATTTCGTTTGTCCACCCTCCAGAAACGAATTATTAATAAAAATCGCGAAAAAGAAGTGTCCCGGCGATGCGATCGCGCATAAGTTCGATTTTTCGTTAATTAAAGATCGAAATCGTTTGTCCAACGATGCACGTCGATAGTCTAGATGTAGAAGACGTTTGTCCACCCCGTGATTTCGTTTGTCCTCCCTCCAGAAACGAATTATTAATAAAAATCGCGAAAAAGAAGTGTCCCGGCGAAGCGATCGCGCATAAGTTCGATTTTTCGTTAATTAAAGATCGAAATCGTTTGTCCAACGATGCACGTCGATAGTCTAGATGTAGAAGACGTTTGTCCACCCCGTGATTTCGTTTGTCCACCCTCCAGAAACGAATTATTAATAAAAATCGCGAAAACGTAGTGTCCCGGCGAAGCGATCGCGCATAAGTTCGATTTTTCGTTAATTAAAGATCGAAATCGTTTGTCCAACGATGCACGTCGATAGTCTAGATGTAGAAGACGTTTCTCCACCCCGTGATTTCGTTTGTCCACCCTCCAGAAACGAATTATTAATAAAAATCGCGAAAACGTAGTGTCCCGGCGAGGCGATCGCGCATAAGTTCGATTTTTTGTTAATTAAAGATCTAAATCGTTTGTCCAACGATGCACGTCGATAGTCTAGATGTAGAAGACGTTTGTCCACCCCGTGATTTCGTTTGTCCACCCTCCAGAAACGAATTATTAATAAAAATCGCGAAAAAGAAGTGTCCCGGCGATGCGATCGCGCATAAGTTCGATTTTTGGTTAATTAAAGATCGAAATCGTTTGTCCAACGATGCACGTCGATAGTCTAGATGTAGAAGACGTTTGTCCACTCCGTGATTTCGTTTGTCCACCCTCCAGAAACGAATTATTAATAAAAATCGCGAAAAAGAAGTGTCCCGGCGATGCGATCGCGCATAAGTTCGATTTTTCGTTAATTAAAGATCGAAATCGTTTGTCCAACGATGCACGTCGATAGTCTAGATGTAGAAGACGTTTGTCCACCCCGTGATTTCGTTTGTCCACCCTCCAGAAACGAATTATTAATAAAAATCGCGAAAAAGAAGTGTCCCGGCGATGCGATCGCGCATAAGTTCGATTTTTCGTTAATTAAAGATCGAAATCGTTTGTCCAACGATGCACGTCGATAGTCTAGATGTAGAAGACGTTTGTCCACCCCGTGATTTCGTTTGTCCACCCTCCAGAAACGAATTATTAATAAAAATCGCGAAAAAGAAGTGTCCCGGCGAAGCGATCGTGCATAAGTTCGATTTTTCGTTAATTAAAGATCGAAATCGTTTGTCCAACGATGCACGTCGATAGTCTAGATGTAGAAGACGTTTGTCCACCCCGTGATTTCGTTTGTCCACCCTCCAGAAACGAATTATTAATAAAAATCGCGAAAAAGAAGTGTCCTGGCGATGCGATCGCGCATAAGTTCGATTTTTCGTTAATTAAAGATCTAAATCGTTTGTCCAACGATGCACGTCGATAGTCTAGATGTAGAAGACGTTTGTCCACCCCGTGATTTCGTTTGTCCACCCTCCAGAAACGAATTATTAATAAAAATCGCGAAAACGTAGTATCCCGGCGAAGCGATCGCGCATAAGTTCGATTTTTCGTTAATTAAAGATCGAAATCGTTTGTCCAACGATGCACGTCGATAGTCTGGATGTAGAAGACGTTTGTCCACCCCGTGATTTCGTTTGTCCACCCTCCAGAAACGAATTATTAATAAAAATCGCGAAAAAGAAGTGTCCCGGCGATGCGATCGCGCATAAGTTCGATTTTTCGTTAATTAAAGATCGAAATCGTTTGTCCAACGATGCACGTCGATAGTCTAGATGTAGAAGACGTTTGTCCACCCCGTGATTTCGTTTGTCCACCCTCCAGAAACGAATTATTAATAAAAATCGCGAAAACGTAGTGTCCCGGCGAAGCGATCGCGCATAAGTTCGATTTTTCGTTAATTAAAGATCGAAATCGTTTGTCCAACGATGCACGTCGATAGTCTAGATGTAGAAGACGTTTGTCCACCCCGTGATTTCGTTTGTCCACCCTCCAGAAACGAATTATTAATAAAAATCGCGAAAAAGAAGTGTCCCGGCGATGCGATCGCGCATAAGTTCGATTTTTCGTTAATTAAAGATCGAAATCGTTTGTCCAACGATGCACGTCGATAGTCTAGATGTAGAAGACGTTTGTCCACCCCGTGATTTCGTTTGTCCACCCTCCAGAAACGAATTATTAATAAAAATCGCGAAAAAGAAGTGTCCCGGCGAAGCGATCGCGCATAAGTTCGATTTTTCGTTAATTAAAGATCGAAATCGTTTGTCCAACGATGCACGTCGATAGTCTAGATGTAGAAGACGTTTGTCCACCCCGTGATTTCGTTTGTCCACCCTCCAGAAACGAATTATTAATAAAAATCGCGAAAAAGAAGTGTCCCGGCGATGCGATCGCGCATAAGTTCGATTTTTCGTTAATTAAAGATCGAAATCGTTTGTCCAACGATGCACGTCGATAGTCTAGATGTAGAAGACGTTTGTCCACCCCGTGATTTCGTTTGTCCACCCTCCAGAAACGAATTATTAATAAAAATCGCGAAAAAGAAGTGTCCCGGCGAAGCGATCGCGCATAAGTTCGATTTTTCGTTAATTAAAGATCGAAATCGTTTGTCCAACGATGCACGTCGATAGTCTAGATGTAGAAGACGTTTGTCCACCCCGTGATTTCGTTTGTCCACCCTCCAGAAACGAATTATTAATAAAAATCGCGAAAAAGAAGTGTCCTGGCGATGCGATCGCGCATAAGTTCGATTTTTCGTTAATTAAAGATCTAAATCGTTTGTCCAACGATGCACGTCGATAGTCTAGATGTAGAAGACGTTTGTCCACCCCGTGATTTCGTTTGTCCACCCTCCAGAAACGAATTATTAATCAAAATCGCGAAAACGTAGTATCCCGGCGAAGCGATCGCGCATAAGTTCGATTTTTCGTTAATTAAAGATCGAAATCGTTTGTCCAACGATGCACGTCGATAGTCTAGATGTAGAAGACGTTTGTCCACCCCGTGATTTCGTTTGGCCACCTTTCAGAATCGACTTAATTGCGTGCATTGAATTTATTATTTCCTTCGCCACTATCTTGGCAAAATTACGTCGGCGTCGTTTGACTCGCGTGATCGTATGATCCGCGAGTACAAGTGCCATGGCTGGCACTTGTGACCACTGGTGGAACCAGTGGTACCGCACTTTACAGAGCGGTGCGACGCCGGACCGGTCAAATTTATTATTGCTTTCGTAAATTCTTGGCAAAATTATGCCGGCGTCGTTTGACTCGCGTGATCGTATGATCCGCGAGTACAAGTGCCATGGCTGGCACTTGTGACCACTGGTGGAACCAGTGGTACCGCACTTTACAGAGCGGTGCGACGCCGGACCGATTCAATAGTTTTACTATTGTAAAATATCATTATCATATATTCTGTTGAATTAAAGTTTCAACAGAATTTTTATATTTTTATGAATATCATGGTTGTCGGAAATACTTTTACGGTTTTTGTATTTGAAATTTTTCGCAATTTTTGACTAATGTCATTGTGTACTGTCCATACTCCTGTTGTATTACGACAGTATGCTGTATAATGTCCTGGGCTATGACATACGATGCCACTTAAAATGTATAGTGCATCTTCAATTTGCATCTTTTCCGGTATGCTATTTAAAAGTATTTCATTTATTTGATTTAATTGGAAATAGATTTCAGTGTCTATGAACACATATGATTTTGGTTCTCTTTTTAATTGCACTGCTGAATGACATGTCTTACACGTGCGTGTTTGTACACTGAAGTATTGCGCAACAAAATTATCAAATGTTTGTTTAAAGTCTTCGGCTTTTAGTGTATTAATTAAATCTACTACAAACAATTTGCGAGACTTTACTTGACATTTGCCGCAGATTATATTTTCTTCGACACTGCAAACGTCTGTTACAAGTCTTGTAAATAGCTCATTGGCATTTGTAGTACAATCTACAATATTATTACAATTTTCAAATATTGTACATAAAATAGCTCCTCGCTCTTGATACACGGAGTTGTTAATATTCTCCATAGCGTATTTTTTGACAAACATGAAAAATATATTATCTGAATTTTCATCGATCCAGTTTTTAAATGTACTATAATTGCAATACGCACTGGTTAATACTTCGACCAATGCGTCGAATGCACACGTATTCTGAATATATATTTTTTCGCCATTAAGGTGAACCAAATTACAGTTATTTCCGTTTCTTAATATTTCATCTTTTCTTTTCCTTAATGGCCTGTCGTATGTAAGGTGAATATCTGGGCATGACGTTAAATATTTCCCTCTATGAGTATTCTTTTTGTTTTCGATTAAGGGCATCTGTATTATATTTAGTTTTACATTTTCTTTATTTTCATCCACCTCTATATAATTCCTATTATTATTTGAAACTCGTAAATCTTTTAATTTATTTGGTTTGGCTTCAATATTTAAGCCTTTCCAATTTTCCTGTTCTGTTAAATAATCGTAAGTATGTGTATCGTTTTGCGCATTTTCGTCAAATTCACGTGAATCTATTTTTCTTTCTTTTTCTTGTTTTATGTCATTTTGCAGCAGTGCAATTTTTTCGTTCGTGCGTTTAATTGCAGCACGTTCCAATTTGGAGATATTTTCAATAGATTTTACATGGTGAATGATAAATTTATCGACGCGCATTGCTTTATAATTTGCGCCCAAATCTGAATGCTTCAGATCTTTAAAATATGCCTCACATCTAGAGGATGTGGCTACATTCGATGACAGAGGGAAATATCCCCTCATCACCTGTGTCCAGAGTGGAAAATGTTTTGCCAATTTAACTAGATACGTGACTAGTTCTGGACAATAAAATGCATTATACCTATCTGTCTCTACACTGTTTTTTGCAATTTGTTCTGCCTCATCTCTGATATTATTTATAAATGCAACTATATTTTCATTTTCATTTTCATTTAGCATTTCTAAATCACCGTATTCTGTGTCATTCTCGTCGCTCGTAAACGAGAATGATTTTATTCTTTCGAATAAATACGAACGCTTCTGCTCGCAAATTACTTCATTTCCATCAGAATCTTTGCCATCGTACTCACTGTAAGCGACAATAAATATTGAGCTAAGCAGTATTCTAAAATCTTCCACATTATCGCACGATGACATTATCCCCGCGCATCGCACAAAGAAGTCTTTAATTTTAGGGTGCTTTCGATGAAATACATCTTTGCTACAGATAATTTTTATTAAATGGGCAATATCAATTCTGATGAAACACCGAAGTGGATGTTGCAAAATTTCGCTAGTGATCCATCGATAGCAATCGGAAATGTAATTTTTTAAGCAACGTTCATTGAATGCCAGGCTGGTTGCATTCAAAAGCGCCAGGGAATAATCAGAATCAACTTCTGGAGGCACCGGTGCCCCGTCTCTTATAATCTCCCTCAACCAGTATGTAATTAAATTTGTATCGTGCTTTTCCGAAAGCATTTGAAATATTGGTTGTATACCATTTGCGCCTTTAATAATAATTTGGTACAAGAATATATGTTTCCTGTCACCATTTAGTTTTTCAATTGTTTTTACTAATTTTCCAGTCGCGTCTATTTCTATTTTCCTGCACGATTTAATTAATGTTTTGTACAGTTCCATTTGCATGGGAGACCAGTAAAAACAATAGAAAGGATCCTTTGCGATCTGTTTAATGTACCCTGAGTATTGGCCCTTACATTTCAACTCACATAATGAATTAATAGGGTCAAGATTTTTATTTATTCCTAATTCTCGTACAATGGCTTCTTCTCTGATTTTCCTCAGAGTACATTGTCGCGCAACATAAGGTGGTTCTGGATCGTTATAACTTAAATCAGATACGGCATCATTCCTCCATTGCCGGGGTTTAATATTTAAAAGTTGTTTCCCTATTTCTACCCTATTTTTTCCTTTTAGTGCCCTTTTCTTTACATGCGGTATTCCCGATGAATCGACTGTGTGCACTCTTAACACAATACCAGTGCCAGGAGCCGGTTTGTGTAAGCAATGAGCTTTGAATTCGGCACCGCATTCATTACAAGTGCCGTATATTTTCAAATATATTTCCGCTTCCGGAGAATCGAAAATTTTACTATATTTGAATGTATACGCGCACGGAATTTTTGTTTTTAAAAAGCTCGCTTTGCAAACAATATCCGTCCAACCGGGACTAAGTATTGTGTAAGATTTTCCGCGAGTACCCTTCTCTTTATATATTTTCGATACAGGAGCAATAGATTTCCATTGCTCCTCAGACAATGTGATATCAAAAAACAGTGTCGGCAATTTCGTATGAATTATATTCGCATTATTGTGGGGCACGAAATCGTGACTGGTGTTACTTACATGTGAAACATCGATGCTATCCATCATTGCATCGTCGTCGTCGTCGTCGTCTTCCTCTTCTTCTTCTTCTTCCATGGGAATTTGGAAATGTTTTTTTAAATCGGTCAGCAAATTCCACCGATTGTTTCTTAAATAAAAGTTCAATGTATTAGGTGATAATTTATCACCAATATTTACACACACGTCTTCCCACACTTTATCCGTGCGGCACTTTAATTTATAATCCTCATTGAACACTTGACACTTTTCACATTCCTTCAATTTATCCAGAATAACGCCGGAATGTATCAGCGCTTTTCTGGGCATTTTTCACCACGATAAAATCGCAACACGGTAAGTAATATAATAATAATAATAATAATATCACTCTCACAATTATTTCACAAACCGTGAATGAACGCGCGATCTCACTCGAGCGGTCTGCGAACAATGGCTGACTTTCAAGGCACGTGCCTGAAAAGAATTTGAAAGTATCGAAGGCATTTGTTTCGACTTCAGCAGCGCCGCATGGTGCCGTCCGCGCTACAAACTAAGCATGGTTCTGGTAAGCAGGGTCGACGCATAAGGGCGCTCTAGTCGAAGGGGGCGCTAAAATACTATATTGGACGTTTAATCAGTGTGAAAATTTGTGAAAATCTTCCTTGTATATTAAGGAAAAACTTTATCGCTGCAAGTTATATGTACCTTAAAATTGCCTCGATACTTTTTATCGACGGACCTTGATAAACATGGAATCTGTCCAGTATTACTTTTTAATTTAATATTATTACATTTTTTAACATAAGGGTTTGTGCATACGCTTTACAGCTTCACTAGAGTTTTCTAAAGTTATGTTTTAAGTCTCATAACGATCCGTTAACATTTACTCTACAACTATTATGTCGCAATATTTGATACCAAAGGAAAATATCCGATCATTTTTGTGTCCAGAGAGGAAAGTTCTTTGCTAATTTCAGGAGAGAATTCACAAGCTCTGGGCAAAAAAGCTCATTCTAACTATCTGTCTCTGGTGTAACAGGGAAACAGATGCATACTTCTCCCTTGCACTATTGGGGTCGCTGCCGGTTGCTGCGACCTAGAGACACTATAATAAGAGTCTGGACACGAGCCACTGCCCGCCATTTTTGATCGAAATCCCACGAGAGAGAAAGAGATATACACCATTTCATTCTAAACCATTCTTAACAACTCTTACGTTTATGGCGGTATTTTAAAATGTATTTTAAAGTATAATAAAATAACATATATCAACTAGAACAGATAGAATAGACAGATTTAAAAATCAGCGGAAATAGATGAGAAATGACGGGCCAATCAAAAACCCAAATGCACATTTTCAGATTAATAGATAGTAAAATACCGCCATAAAGGTAAGAGTTGTTAAGAGTGGTTAAGAGTGAAATGGTGTATATCTCTTTCTCTCTCGCAGGATTTCGATAAAAAATGGCGGACCAATCAAAAACTGGCCTTCTCGTGTCCAGACTCATGTATTATAGTGTCTCTATGGGTCAATGCATACGAGCGATGCGGCGTCGTTGCCATCTCGCAGCGGTACATGTGTGTATAGAAAGAGCGAGAGAGAGAGGGGGGGAGGGAGAGAGAGAGAGAGAGAGAGAGAGAGAGAGAGAGAGAGATATTTACACGTGACTCAATTTTTGCGGCAGTGCGATATGACAATAGCACATGACGTCTATAAGCCGTCTTTAAGACGTCTTGAAAGTCTGTACGACGTCTTAATACATCTTAAAGACAGCTTATAGACGACGTGTGCTATCTGGGAATTTGCCGCACAAATTGCGACACGTGTGAATCTCTCTCTCTGTATACACATATGTACCGCTGCGAGATTGCAACGACGCCGCATCGCTCGTCTGAATTGACCCTTACGGACTTTTCGTCAGTGACGACAAAGGGACTTTCTTGACTGAGAAAAATCAGTCCCGCTTTGCCACTTGCCAAAAAAGTCCCTGAAACACAAGATTGTCACTGGTGCGCGTGATGCCGCCGGGACGTCAACCAATCGGCGCCAAGCTAGGTTTTGGCTTCGAACCAATCGACGCCAAGTGACAATGTGTGCATCAGAGACATTCCGGGTATCTCTGTTCAGAGTCCTCCACTGTCCCCTCCACTGCCTCCTCCAGTGTCCCCTCCACTGTCTCCTTCAGTGCCTCCTTCATTGTGTCATTCGCTGTCATTCAACTCATTCGAATTTGGTATGGACAGCATGGAGAATGTAAGTATTAAAATTACTAATACTATTAAACAGGGTGATTCTTCCGTTAGAGTTCTCAAAGGCGATGCCGCGAATAAGCCCCGTTTCACACACTCACGGCACGGCACAGTGTTCTCGGCAAAAAACGTGACGATCTTATAGAAATTTCCCGCCTCTGGGGCGACGGCACGTGTGGAAGGTCTCCATATGATTGTCGTTCTTTTCGCCGTATAAACGGCGCCGTTGCCGTCCCGTGCCGTGACGTGTGAAACAAGGCTAAGTCGCGCCCCTTTTAATCGGGATATTTTTAAGGAAGTTAACTTTACATTATGGAAATAGAATTTTCAAATAGGCCATTTTCGTTGGGGCGGCATAACGACGTGCGTTACGAAAAACAGCACGTGTGTCTTCGTTGTGTAGAACGATAAATAACTACTGTCATATTATTGTAAGATTATTACTGTTCGACAAAATTTAACTTTTTTTCGGACATATAACATTCAATAGCCGTTTCTTCATTCCACGCGATGCGACAGACATTTTTCCTCCGGAAACCATCGTCGGAAGTAGTAAAACACCTCTCGGTTTCAATACAGAAACGAAAAAGTTTGGCAACACGTGTGCAGTCAACAGTGGTAGTCAATGGCACGTGGGCCGTTCTGCGTCACGGAACGCGTAACGCGTGTACATTGTAACCTTTTCCAAAGTTCTGCTCGCCCGTCGGCGCTCGGCCGTGATAGTTTCTACCGTATAATCCAAAATTTGCTATTCTTCGTAGCGATGCACTGAAGTATGCTAGTCAGGGCCGCCCCTGTGTTTTAGTCGTTCAAGTGCGCGGGCACTTTCTGCAGACACGCCAGGAACGGGCCTGATGCTAGGTTTCGCGGCGGAAGACCAAACGTGCTAATATTCGTTAGAAACAATGCAATGTGCTTCTTTAGGTGGCAAACTGAAACGTGTTGTTTTTCGTAAATGAAACGTGCTGTTTTCCGTAACGCACATCGCTATGTCGTCCCGATGAAAACGGCCCACATACAAAATTTATAAATTTCCCAAACGTTAACCATCCATTCTCAACCTACTACCTTTTAACCTAAGTTAAATAAAATCCTTTAACGTGAAATTTTTTTTATATATTCTGTTTCATTTTAAGATGCACAAAGCGTTGGAGGAGATGGATGCCCCCCAGGCGCCACCACCACCGCCCCAAAATCCTCGTTTGGAGGTGGAAGGGAGGGGTGCAGGCCCGCTCCCCGCTCCCCAGGAGTATCATAACGGGGGGGGGGCTCCCAATTTCCAATTTGTTGCAGCAATTGAACCAAGTAAGTATGTGGAATATGGTTCTATATAATAAATCGATTCATATCCTGTTATGAAATATCCTGCCCCACGGTTTTATTTAAAGCGACATATCACCATCGCAATTGTAGTAGTTCGATCAAGTTAAATAAAATCTTTTAACATGAAATTTTTTTAATATATTTTGTTTCATTTTCAGATGGAAATAGCTCTGAGGGAGCTCATTGGTGGTGCCCAGGCGCCACCACCTCCGCCCCAAAATCCTCGTTTGGAGGTGGAAGGGAGGGGTGCAGGCCCGCTCTCCGCTCCCCAGGAGTATCATAACGGGGGGGGCTCCCCATTTCCAATTTGTTGCAGCAATTCAACCAAGTAAGTATGTGGAATATGGCTCTATATAATAAATCGATTCATATCCTGTTATGAAATATCCTGCCCCACGGTTTTATTTAAAGCGACATATCACCATCGCAATTGTAGTAGTTCGATCAAGTTAAATAAAATCTTTTAACATGAAATTTTTTTTAATATATTTTGTTTCATTTTCAGATGGAAATAGCTCTGAGGGAGCTCATTGGTGGTGCCCAGGCGCCACCACCTCCGCCCCAAAATCCTCGTTTGGAGGTGGAAGGGAGGGGTGCAGGCCCGCTCGCCGCCCCCCAAGAGGTCCGTGTCGAGAGACAATTGAACAAAGTAAGTATGTGGAATATGGTTCTATGGCTTACTTCTTATTAAACTAGTTTGTGCGAAACGTTGCAATTGTTAGAATGTTATTCCGTTTTAAGAAATGTCTTAATGTTTATGTTACTGTTTCAGCTACATAAACTTCTGAAAAAGGTCACCCACTCCCGTGGCCGTGGAGGAGTGCCGCACCGTGGGGCGCGGGGTGGCCGAAAATACCACCCGTATAGAGGTGGTTGGGGGGGAGGAAGAGGGTGGGGAGGCCACAGGCGCGGTGGTGGAGGAAGAGGAGGAGCAGGAGGAAGATGGGGGGGGGGAATAAATCGTTCACTCTAAATTTTTAAAATAAAATATATTTTTCAATTTTTTAAAAAGATTAATTTTTTCATTTCAATTGGATACAGGGTGATCGTGGAGCGACTGGACTCAAAGAGACAACCCCGCGCAGTGCAGCACCGAATTTGATGATTTTTGGCCTCCGAAGAGGTTGGAGTACCTATTAAGAAGTGAGAAATGGCCACTACGCCAATAGATTCCTTATGTTTCGCCGATGAAACTAACACTAAGAACGACGTAACGTTCGGATCTTAATGAAGGAAATTAGATGAAAAATTTGTTTATATAGTTTCACGCTAGCTTCGTTAAAAATAATCCAATTTACATGAAATTTTGTACGATCTTAATCGGAAAAACATACGGAATCGATTTACGTCGTCTTCGCAGAGATCTGATGAGAAATGCGGAAATCGTGGACATTTCTCACTTTTTATTGTATTCCAACCCCTTCGAGGATTAAAAAAAGGTACCAGGCGGCATCTCTTTGGCAGGCGTCGCTCCAGAATCGCCCTGTATGTCTTTCCTCTATTTATCGGCTAGCGTGGATTTCCACCGATGCTGGTGGCTCGACCATTTTCACCTTTTATAATAATTTTGTATAAGAATACCTATGTTTCTTGTCACCATTTAGTTTTTCTATTGTTTTCACTAATTTCCAGTCGCGTCTATTTCTATTTGCCTGCACGTTTTAATTAAAGTTTTATACAATTCCATTTGCATACGAGACCAGTAAAAACTATAGAAATCATCCTATGAAATCTGATTAATGTACCCAGAGTATTGCCCCTTATACTTCAATTCACTTAACGAATTGATAAGATTAAGATTTTTATTGAATCCTAATTCTCGCACGATAGCTTTATCATATATTTTTCTCAAAGTACACTGTCGTGGAACGTAGTATAATTCACCTTTAAAGCCGCGTATTCACCCGAGCATTCGCCACGAATGAGCATTGCACGAGCACCGATCAATTCAAAAACTTCACGAGAATGTCTTGAGAAGACTTTTTTCTTATATTAAATTATATTCATGATAAAGTTACAAAGCACGATACTGCCGTCATAAAATCCACTACACCTGAAGAAAGATTCGCTATTACTTTTACATTTCTTGCAACCGGTGATTGTTATAGTAGCTCACAATATCTTTAGAAATATCTAAAGAGGTTATGTAAAAAAATTATACCAGAAGTGTGTAAAGCTGTAATTGCGAGTCTAATGCATTATGTAAAGGTGAGTGGTTTATTAACATTTTATCGACTTACTGGTTAGCAGTTAATTGTAGCCGATTAATGGGCTACCGATCGGTAAAATGTTAATCGTGGTATCGTCCGAACACGTTGTCTCTCGACACGGACCTCTTGGGGGGCGGCGAGCGGGCCTGCACCCCTCCCTTCCACCTCCAAACGAGGATTTTGGGGCGGAGGTGGTGGCGCCTGGGCACCACCAATGAGCTCCCTCAGAGCTATTTCCATCTGAAAATGAAACAAAATATATTAAAAAAAATTTCATGTTAAAAGATTTTATTTAACTTGATCGAACTACTACAATTGCGATGGTGATATGTCGCTTTAAATAAAACCGTGGGGCAGGATATTTCATAACAGGATATGAATCGATTTATTATATAGAGCCATATTCCACATACTTACTTGGTTGAATTGCTGCAACAAATTGGAAATGGGGAGCCCCCCCCGTTATGATACTCCTGGGGAGCGGAGAGCGGGCCTGCACCCCTCCCTTCCACCTCCAAACGAGGATTTTGGGGCGGAGGTGGTGGCGCCTGGGCACCACCAATGAGCTCCCTCAGAGCTATTTCCATCTGAAAATGAAACAAAATATATTAAAAAAAATTTCATGTTAAAAGATTTTATTTAACTTGATCGAACTACTACAATTGCGATGGTGATATGTCGCTTTAAATAAAACCGTGGGGCAGGATATTTCATAACAGGATATGAATCGATTTATTATATAGAACCATATTCCACATACTTACTTGGTTCAATTGCTGCAACAAATTGGAAATTGGGAGCCCCCCCCCCCGTTATGATACTCCTGGGGAGCGGGGAGCGGGCCTGCACCCCTCCCTTCCACCTCCAAACGAGGATTTTGGGGCGGTGGTGGTGGCGCCTGGGGGGCATCCATCTCCTCCAACGCTTTGTGCATCTTAAAATGAAACAGAATATATAAAAAAAATTTCACGTTAAAGGATTTTATTTAACTTAGGTTAAAAGGTAGTAGGTTGAGAATGGATGGTTAACGTTTGGGAAATTTATAAATTTTGTATGTGGGCCGTTTCCATCGGGACGACATAGCGATGTGCGTTACGGAAAACAGCACGTTTCATTTACGAAAAACAACACGTTTCAGTTTGCCACCTAAAGAAGCACATTGCATTGTTTCTAACGAATATTAGCACGTTTGGTCTTCCGCCGCGAAACCTAGCATCAGGCCCGTTCCTGGCGTGTCTGCAGAAAGTGCCCGCGCACTTGAACGACTAAAACACAGGGGCGGCCCTGACTAGCATACTTCAGTGCATCGCTACGAAGAATAGCAAATTTTGGATTATACGGTAGAAACTATCACGGCCGAGCGCCGACGGGCGAGCAGAACTTTGGAAAAGGTTACAATGTACACGCGTTACGCGTTCCGTGACGCAGAACGGCCCACGTGCCATTGACTACCACTGTTGACTGCACACGTGTTGCCAAACTTTTTCCATTTCTGTATTGAAACCGAGAGGTGTTTTACTACATCCGACGATGGTTTCCGGAGGAAAAATGTCTGTCGCATCGCGTGGAACGAAGAAACGGCTATTGAATGTTATATGTCCGAAAAAAAGTTAAATTTTGTCGAACAGTAATAATCTTACAATAATATGACAGTAGTTATTTATCGTTCTACACAACGAAGACACACGTGCTGTTTTTCGTAACGCACGTCGTTATGCCGCCCCAACGAAAATGGCCTATTTGAAAATTCTATTTCCATAATGTAAAGTTAACTTCCTTAAAAATATCCCGATTAAAAGGGGCGCGACTTAGCCTTGTTTCACACGTCACGGCACGGGACGGCAACGGCGCCGTTTATACGGCGAAAAGAACGACAATCATATGGAGACCTTCCACACGTGCCGTCGCCCCAGAGGCGGGAAATTTCTATAAGATCGTCACGTTTTTTGCCGAGAACACTGTGCCGTGCCGTGAGTGTGTGAAACGGGGCTTATTCGCGGCATCGCCTTTGAGAACTCTAACGGAAGAATCACCCTGTTTAATAGTATTAGTAATTTTAATACTTACATTCTCCATGCTGTCCATACCAAATTCGAATGAGTTGAATGACAGCGAATGACACAATGAAGGAGGCACTGAAGGAGACAGTGGAGGGGACACTGGAGGAGGCAGTGGAGGGGACAGTGGAGGACTCTGAACAGAGATACCCGGAATGTCTCTGATGCACACATTGTCACTTGGCGTCGATTGGTTCGAAGCCAAAACCTAGCTTGGCGCCGATTGGTTGACGTCCCGGCGGCATCACGCGCACCAGTGACAATCTTGTGTTTCAGGGACTTTTCTGGCAAGTGGCAAAGCGGGACTGATTTTTCTCAGTCAAGAAAGTCCCTTTGTCGTCACTGACGAAAAGTCCGTAAGGGTCAATTCAGACGAGCGATGCGGCGTCGTTGCAATCTCGCAGCGGTACATATGTGTATACAGAGAGAGAGATTCACACGTGTCGCAATTTGTGCGGCAAATTCCCAGATAGCACACGTCGTCTATAAGCTGTCTTTAAGATGTATTAAGACGTCGTACAGACTTTCAAGACGTCTTAAAGACGGCTTATAGACGACATGTGCTATTGTCATATCGCACTGCCGCAAAAATTGAGTCACGTGTAAATATCTCTCTCTCTCTCTCTCTCTCTCTCCCTCCCCCCCTCTCTCTCTCGCTCTTTCTATACACACATGTACCGCTGCGAGATGGCAACGACGCCGCATCGCTCGTATGCATTGACCCATAGAGACACTATAATACATGAGTCTGGACACGAGAAGGCCAGTTTTTGATTGGTCCGCCATTTTTTACCGAAATCCTGCGAGAGAGAAAGAGATATACACCATTTCACTCTTAACCACTCTTAACAACTCTTACCTTTATGGCGGTATTTTACTATCTATTAATCTGAAAATGTGCATTTGGGTTTTTGATTGGCCCGTCATTTCTCATCTATTTCCGCTGATTTTTAAATCTGTCTATTCTATCTGTTCTAGTTGATATATGTTATTTTATTATACTTTAAAATACATTTTAAAATACCGCCATAAACGTAAGAGTTGTTAAGAATGGTTTAGAATGAAATGGTGTATATCTCTTTCTCTCTCGTGGGATTTCGATCAAAAATGGCGGGCAGTGGCTCGTGTCCAGACTCTTATTATAGTGTCTCTAGCTCGCAGCAACCGGCAGCGACCCCAATAGTGCAAGGGAGAAGTATGCATCTGTTTCCCTGTTACACCAGAGACAGATAGTTAGAATGAGCTTTTTTGCCCAGAGCTTGTGAATTCTCTCCTGAAATTAGCAAAGAACTTTCCTCTCTGGACACAAAAATGGTCGGATATTTTCCTTTGGTATCAAATATTGCGACATAATAGTTGTAGAGTAAATGTTAACGGATCGTTATGAGACTTAAAACATAACTTTAGAAAACTCTAGTGAAGCTGTAAAGCGTATGCACAAACCCTTATGTTAAAAAATGTAATAATATTAAATTAAAAAGTAATACTGGACAGATTCCATGTTTATCAAGGTCCGTCGATAAAAAGTATCGAGGCAATTTTAAGGTACATATAACTTGCAGCGATAAAGTTTTTCCTTAATATACAAGGAAGATTTTCACAAATTTTCACACTGATTAAACGTCCAATATAGTATTTTAGCGCCCCCTTCGACTAGAGCGCCCTTATGCGTCGACCCTGCTTACCAGAACCATGCTTAGTTTGTAGCGCGGACGGCACCATGCGGCGCTGCTGAAGTCGAAACAAATGCCTTCGATACTTTCAAATTCTTTTCAGGCACGTGCCTTGAAAGTCAGCCATTGTTCGCAGACCGCTCGAGTGAGATCGCGCGTTCATTCACGGTTTGTGAAATAATTGTGAGAGTGATATTATTATTATTATTATTATTATTATTATATTACTTACCGTGTTGCGATTTTATCGTGGTGAAAAATGCCCAGAAAAGCGCTGATACATTCCGGCGTTATTCTGGATAAATTGAAGGAATGTGAAAAGTGTCAAGTGTTCAATGAGGATTATAAATTAAAGTGCCGCACGGATAAAGTGTGGGAAGACGTGTGTGTAAATATTGGTATCACCTAATACATTGAACTTTTATTTAAGAAACAATCGGTGGAATTTGCTGACCGATTTAAAAAAACATTTCCAAATTCCCATGGAAGAAGAAGAAGAAGAGGAAGACGACGACGACGACGACGATGCAATGATGGATAGCATCGATGTTTCACATGTAAGTAACACCAGTCACGATTTCGTGCCCCACAATAATGCGAATATAATTCATACGAAATTGCCGACACTGTTTTTTGATATCACATTGTCTGAGGAGCAATGGAAATCTATTGCTCCTGTATCGGAAATATATAAAGAGAAGGGTACTCGCGGAAAATCTTACACAATACTTAGTCCCGGTTGGACGGATATTGTTTGCAAAGCGAGCTTTTTAAAAACAAAAATTCCGTGCGCGTATACATTCAAATATAGTAAAATTTTCGATTCTCCGGAAGCGGAAATATATTTGAAAATATACGGCACTTGTAATGAATGCGGTGCCGAATTCAAAGCTCATTGCTTACACAAACCGGCTCCTGGCACTGGTATTGTGTTAAGAGTGCACACAGTCGATTCATCGGGAATACCGCATGTAAAGAAAAGGGCACTAAAAGGAAAAAATAGGGTAGAAATAGGGAAACAACTTTTAAATATTAAACCCCGGCAATGGAGGAATGATGCCGTATCTGATTTAAGTTATAACGATCCAGAACCACCTTATGTTGCGCGACAATGTACTCTGAGGAAAATCAGAGAAGAAGCCATTGTACGAGAATTAGGAATAAATAAAAATCTTGACCCTATTAATTCATTATGTGAGTTGAAATGTAAGGGCCAATACTCAGGGTACATTAAACAGATCGCAAAGGATCCTTTCTATTGTTTTTACTGGTCTCCCATGCAAATGGAACTGTACAAAACATTAATTAAATCGTGCAGGAAAATAGAAATAGACGCGACTGGAAAATTAGTAAAAACAATTGAAAAACTAAATGGTGACAGGAAACATATATTCTTGTACCAAATTATTATTAAAGGCGCAAATGGTATACAACCAATATTTCAAATGCTTTCGGAAAAGCACGATACAAATTTAATTACATACTGGTTGAGGGAGATTATAAGAGACGGGGCACCGGTGCCTCCAGAAGTTGATTCTGATTATTCCCTGGCGCTTTTGAATGCAACCAGCCTGGCATTCAATGAACGTTGCTTAAAAAATTACATTTCCGATTGCTATCGATGGATCACTAGCGAAATTTTGCAACATCCACTTCGGTGTTTCATCAGAATTGATATTGCCCATTTAATAAAAATTATCTGTAGCAAAGATGTATTTCATCGAAAGCACCCTAAAATTAAAGACTTCTTTGTGCGATGCGCGGGGATAATGTCATCGTGCGATAATGTGGAAGATTTTAGAATACTGCTTAGCTCAATATTTATTGTCGCTTACAGTGAGTACGATGGCAAAGATTCTGATGGAAATGAAGTAATTTGCGAGCAGAAGCCAAACCAAATAAATTAATAGATTTACGAGTTTCAAATAATAATAGGAATTATATAGAGGTGGATGAAAATAAAGAAAATGTAAAACTAAATATAATACAGATGCCCTTAATCGAAAACAAAAAGAATACTCATAGATGGAAATATTTAACGTCATGCCCAGATATTCACCTTACATACGACAGGCCATTAAGGAAAAGAAAAGATGAAATATTAAGAAACGGAAATAACTGTAATTTGGTTCACCTTAATGGCGAAAAAATATATATTCAGAATACGTGTGCATTCGACGCATTGGTCGAAGTATTAACCAGTGCGTATTGCAATTATAATACATTTAAAAACTGGATCGATGAAAATTCAGATAATATATTTTTCATGTTTGTCAAAAAATACGCTATGGAGAATATTAACAACTCCGTGTATCAAGAGCGAGGAGCTATTTTATGTACAATATTTGAAAATTGTAATAATATTGTAGATTGTACTACAAATGCCAATGAGCTATTTACAAGACTTGTAACAGACGTTTGCAGTGTCGAAGAAAATATAATCTGCGGCAAATGTCAAGTAAAGTCTCGCAAATTGTTTGTAGTAGATTTAATTAATACACTAAAAGCCGAAGACTTTAAACAAACATTTGATAATTTTGTTGCGCAATACTTCAGTGTACAAACACGCACGTGTAAGACATGTCATTCAGCAGTGCAATTAAAAAGAGAACCAAAATCATATGTGTTCATAGACACTGAAATCTATTTCCAATTAAATCAAATAAATGAAATACTTTTAAATAGCATACCGGAAAAGATGCAAATTGAAGATGCACTATACATTTTAAGTGGCATCGTATGTCATAGCCCAGGACATTATACAGCATACTGTCGTAATACAACAGGAGTATGGACAGTACACAATGACATTAGTCAAAAATTGCGAAAAATTTCAAATACAAAAACCGTAAAAGTATTTCCGACAACCATGATATTCATAAAAATATAAAAATTCTGTTGAAACTTTAATTCAACAGAATATATGATAATGATATTTTACAATAGTAAAACTATTGAATCGGTCCGGCGTCGCACCGCTCTGTAAAGTGCGGTACCACTGGTTCCACCAGTGGTCACAAGTGCCAGCCATGGCACTTGTACTCGCGGATCATACGATCACGCGAGTCAAACGACGCCGGCATAATTTTGCCAAGAATTTACGAAAGCAATAATAAATTTGACCGGTCCGGCGTCGCACCGCTCTATAAAGTGCGGTACCACTGGTTCCACCAGTGGTCACAAGTGCCAGCCATGGCACTTGTACTCGCGGATCATACGATCACGCGAGTCAAACGACGCCGGCATAATTTTGCCAAGAATTTACGAAAGCAATAATAAATTTGACCGGTCCGGCGTCGCACCGCTCTGTAAAGTGCGGTACCACTGGTTCCACCAGTGGTCACAAGTGCCAGCCATGGCACTTGAGTAGTATAGCTATGACAGTTCTAACCCAAATTTGAGTTTGAAGGCCATTTCCCCCTTCCCTCCCCCGACCTTGAAACTCAAATTTGAGTTTCAAGGTCGGCGGAAAAATTCCCCGCGGGCAGCGCGCGAGCGGCGGGCGGCGCGTGGCCGGGCGGATGACGTCATCGAGATCGGGCAGCGGCGGATGATGTCATCGAGATGGCTGAGTGGTGGGGGTTATAGCGCGAGACCAGATATCGAATCAATCGATACCGAACCGATACCGAATCCGCATCGAGGGAACCGCGGGTGAATTGCTGCTACTATCGGGCGTGGTATCGCCACAGTCGGTAAGGAAGGAAATATTAATTTAAGATATTAATATAAATGAAAAAACAGAATCTCGGGCGACGGGGCTCGAACCCAAGACCTCCGCGGTACGAGTCAGCCGCCTAACCAACTCCCCCAACGCCGACGCTGTAACATTAGTCTTTAATAAATGGTACATATACAGAGCGTCACCAAGCATAATACATTATTTTTTCATCGGACGATGTCGGGCAATGTCGGGAAAGATCGGCGTTTTTACACACCGCGTCTTCGGATGGATGGGAAAGAGAGAGAGCATGCATTCTAAAGCTTAAATTCAAGGGAGGGAAGAAGACAACAATACACAGTGGTACAGTCGCATGCATTCTATAGATAACAGTATTTCAAGCGCCGCCGCGTATCACGCGATCTCGCGTAATTCGACTCCTCTGGAGCAACCATCATGTAGCGGTGTGAAGAAGGCGTGAATCTTAAAATTATGTGGCGAGGAGGAAGACGGGTAAATAAAATGGGGACAGAATATGTGTTTAAGGTATATATATTGTTACAAAAAATATAAAAAACGAATATAAAAATAGAAAAATAGAAATATAAAAATATAAAAATACAATTAAAATATAAAATAAAGTACAATACAATATAAATGAATATAAATATAAATGAATATAAATATAAATATAAATATAAAATAGAAATATGAAAAATAGAATATAAATATATAATATAGAATATAGAATATATATATATATATATATATATATAATATAGAAATATAAAAATAGAAATATAAGAATAGAAATATAAAAATAGAATATAAAAATAGCATATAAAAATAGAATATAAAAAAGAATATGAAAAAAATATATAAAAGAAAAAAACTATGAGGGTGGTGGTGAGGGGGGAGGTGGGGAGGGAGGTGATAGGGGTGGTAGGGGCGACGGTGGCGATGGGGGTGACGGGGGTGATAGAGGCAATGGAGGTGATGGTCGTGATCGGTCGGGGGGGGGGGAGGGTCGCGCTGCCGCGACCACGCCGCTATGGGACCGATTACCGGCCCCAACCGCCGCATCTGGACCCCGATGGGCGCAACTTGGTGCGCCCACGTCTCCAATTCCGCCAACCAATCCTGCATGACATGCAGCGGTATGTCCTAGAACACATACGCAAACGTTGATATAATATTAACACATCAAACATAATAAATATCAAACGCACGCACCAATACAAAGTATTACATACATGCGGAGGCGGCGGCGGTGATAGCGGTGGGGACTGCGGTGGCGGCGACGGCTGCGGCGACGGCTGCGGCAATCCCCAATCCGACGACCAGGTGGGCGACGGCGGTGGCGATTGCTAGAAAAATAGAAATCTAGGATATAATAATGACATTTTAACCCTCGGAAGACGAACCCCCGATTTAAGAGCACTTGTTTCCAACGGCTAAACGCGATAAATGTTGAAAATATTGTTATGTACATACCTCGGGGTCGCACTCTGGTGCTATCCGCGTTATTCCCATTATTGTAACAAAACTTGACTCACACAAAAAAAAAGTTAACTATTAAGAACTGTTGCCTGTCAAGCTTTGAAGACAACTGGTCTCGCTGCATCTCCTGGCTCTCGCATCTAAAATCTTATCATGAAACCGAGAAGTGCGTAGCTTTGCAAAGTAGGATGCCTTTGTTCTTCACCATCTCCATCACAAGCCACCTGCATTTTCGCTGACCATCCTCCTCCATGTACTTATCTTCTTCTTCGCTGACCGTCCTCTCCTTATTCACACGCATCTTCTTTCCCTTCTTCTCTGACACATCATTCGACTAGACCATATCACTTAAATGTATCCAACGTCTATCATACCACCTTGATCGGGTATTGAACGGATATTGAACGGATATTGAACGGCTTTGATCGTGCATCGAACGGGTATTGAACGGCTTTGATCGGGTATTGAACGTCTATCATACCACTTTGATCATGCATCGAACGGCTTTGATTGGGTATTGAACGGCTTTGATCGGGTATCGAACGTCTAACGTACCCCTCTGAACGCGAATCGAACGTGAATCGTACCACTCTGAACGTGAATCGAACGTGAATTGAACGGGTAATGAACGGCTTTGAATGGGTATTGAACGGGTATTGAACCACTTCGAACATGTAATGAACGCCAATCGTACCTCTTCGAACGTGAATGATACCACTTCGAACGCGAATCGAACGTGAATCGAACGTGTATTGAACGACTTTGATCGAGTATTGAACGGTTTTGAACGTGTATTGGACATGTAATGAACCACTTCGAACATGTAATGAACGTCAATCGTACCTCTTCGAACGTGAATCGAACGGCTTTGAACGTGAATCGAACGTGTATCGAACGACTTCTGCATAAGTATCGTCTTAATCTAGCGGACATCAAACGCATGAGGTTGGGTTGGGTGAGGGTGAAGAAAATTATACGTATTAAAAAATTGATTATATTTTATTTATGAATTTCCCTGGTGTTTAGACCACCAGTTGAATATTTTAAATACATTTTGCATGGCACAGTGTTTCGCGTGTCTACCACATCGCAGAGTATTAACTACATTTAGCTTATTTAGAGATTTGATATCCTCGTAGTCAATGTCCAGCGTCTCGATGACCGCGTCTGCTCTCGTACTTTCATCGAGGAAATCCGCAAGCCAGTCGCGTTTCTGCAGCCCTTTAACATATACGACATGGCATGTGTCATCCTCTTCTTCATCGATCGCATCAGCTACAGCTTTCGAAATTAGCCGTTTAGCCATACTGTATGGAACTTCTCCATCGTCCCAGCGTAACCCATGATGTTTCGCCGTTAACCAGCGGATGCTTGATTTGTCAGATTTCGAAAGAAGATAATGCGGCATCGAACTCCCAAAAATATAGTGCGAGAGAATTGTTCCCATTCGTAGGACAGCCACTTCCTTGACGACAAATCTTCCATCAACGATGAACCCTTGCATGTCAACGAACGTTGGTACAGCCATTATCGATACAATTTGGAGGTCCACTCGCTTCCAAGACAGACGAGAGAATGCAGTCTTTCTCGTAAAACATCTCGATTTTCACGATGAAATTTTTTTGCGAATTTCATACAGGAGAGGGCGGGCAAGTAGCGTGGTAATTTAATTTATTTTGCGCACCATGTTTGTCAATGGATTGTATTCAACCACTCTATCGTGTAGAATCAGACAGTAGGCTGTAGTATTTGCAGGCACATTCTCTTTACACTCGAATTCTATGCGCACGTCCACGGTGCCATTCTTGATCGACTCATTTTGTCGCGAGCAATCAATTACCACGAGGGGGCCAAATTGTAAAAATTCAGCCACGGTGAATAATGCCTCGTTGCAACTATACCCATAATATGATTTACGGAATTGCATATACATATGATACAAGATGGCGTGCTTATTCTTGTCAAAGTCCAAGTTCAGATCATCATATGGGTAAAATTCCGAGTTGAGAAAAAGTTTTACATTGGCCAATTTGCAGTTGTTGAACATAGTAACGTCTTCACTCATCACATTTCTTCGACCAGTCTGTAGAGCAAGGATCACGCATCGCGGCTTCTCCAGCTGTGCAGATGCCTTCACGGCCCACGAATGCTTGGTCGTGCTCTGTAAGAGAGGATACTCGTACAGATCCCACGATTGAAAACAAATGCTCAGGTTTTGTCCACGTTCCAAAGTATGTAGCAACGATAGCTTATTAACGTCATTTAACGTCACATGGGGCATCCGCCATTGTAGTTTAACCAATTCAATTTCTGGTTCCAACATCGACGATCCTATCAGAGCATTGTTGTCGTTGCGCGATCGTATTAAAATCAATTCGTGACGCGCATTAATAATCATGCGTTTGTAGTCCTCACAAAATCCCAGCAAATATTTGAGTGGGATGCAAAAATTGAAATGACTTTTCACTATTGGCCCATCCCGCCGTTTCAACCCCCATCCAACATTCTCCATATTTTTGTCTTCGCCAGATGTCAGCGATACATAGTTTTTAAGCGTGCTAGTTATTCCAACGTTTCTGCTGCGATCAATCTCCACGCCATTCAGCTCGTATCGAATCTCATCGAATAAAAACGCCATGCAATTATTTCCCAACGTCACCGTTAATGCATCTTTTGGCTTATTTATCTTCAATTTCCCCTCCACATAGAGAAAACTTTCACACGGCAATGTGTATAAATCCTGCTGTTGTATCGGTATTCTTATCTCATCGCTGTATCCAAACGTTGTGTTGACGTATGGGTTGTATGTGTGAGTCTGAAGCTTGACGATGCGGTCATCAAACGTCGGCTTCCCTCCAATACTTAGAATGTCAACCATTTTTCAACCTAAATGCGCACAATGAATCCCAATGATTTCAAAAATGCAATGTTCGCAGCACTGAGCCTCTTCTTTTTAGCGTGATCGGAGCTGTTGCAGTTGTTGTTGCAGTTGTAAACAATTTCACTTGGAAGAAACGGGTTTCTAGAGTCGTTCAAAACAAGCATCTCTTTCGTTCGCACCACATGTATTATCGTCGTCGTCGTCGTACGTGCAATCTGATGGTAATCTCTTCACCTCGAAAATCGAGCAACCGTCCGTTTTGATCCACAACGCGTATCGTTAGATCCGTAATGATCCGTGCGGTGATTGGAAGGTAAATGATCTGCGCGGGCGTTTCCGATATCTTATATCCTGGTGGAACTCTCGGAGAAATTTCATGTATCGTATGTACACGCCTCCCACTGTTGTACGCGCCAGCGGTCACGCTACATTCTATACGAACAATGTTCACGTTCATGATATTAATTGGATCGTCCGATTCGTGCCACCGTCCTGGTTCTAATACCCGATTCGTCGAGAATCCCAGTAGCGATCCAATGTTATTAGGCTTTGTAAAATCTACGGTGAACCGACAGTACAGTTCGCTTTTCATGGTGTTGTTGTTGGGACGCAACACTATTGGATACGCATCGTTGTCACCACCATCGGTACCGTGGAGATTTTGAGGATATCGCTCGAGTAATCGCTGCTTCAAATACTTGGCAATGGCGTCTAGTTCGTAGGAGCCGTGGGGAATCGTAATGTATTCAGGAGTGGTGTCGACGCTGTTGCTGATGTCATAGTTTACGGTGAAGTAGAATTTATCATTGCTCGAGTCGATGTTTGGTATGGTGTGATAAGTTTCAAAGGTTGTTAGACCAAGCTCGTAATCATCGTCGCTCAAATCTATGGGTGGAAAGTAGCTCACCGCGAGGGTGCTACTCTTGCCGGTTAGAGTGAATGTTAACGACATATTCCGAACTGTACGGCTCGATTAGTACTGAATGAGAGTGGCGGGAAGTCAATCCTTAAATTTGGTACCGATCGTTTGTAGAAAGCGTAGACATAGTTGTCCACAATTGCTCTGATCGTACTTTTGATAAGACGTTCGATTGTATTCAATTTTCACAGCATCCTTATCCAGATATTTTACCAATTCCTTGGGCGGTCGAAGATTTCCAAAGCTGTCGAAATATATAGCTCGACACCCTCTCTTCGCATATGCCACCCAATGAGTCCCCGACCCCTCGACATTGTCCAAATTTACAATACCGCTCTCGTTTCGACGTACTCCTCCGACTGGTAGCGCGTTTCGCATAAAAACACCTCTAAAGAATGGAATACGCATACGTTTTGCCAATTCCTCCAATTGTGCATCGGTAGTTACACCCGCGGGCATTTTTATTTTTTTTTCGTTTCGATATTCCCTGTCCACGCTTGTATGGTGCGAGATAAAGTCCGCGACCTTCCATGGAGCGATTATGACGTTGCATTTCCTGCAGCTGATGTTGTGCCGCCTTATTATCGTTTACCGCCTTGGCGATCCCCGCCGCTCCACCAGCTAATGATCCGAGAACACCTAGCAGCGGGAGAAGTGGTAATATACCACCCCGTTTTGCCACCGGAAGAATCCGCTTTTTCGGCGCTCTCTTTGGAGTACTTTTGCGGGGTTTTGTTTTCATCCCCATTCCGATTTTCGTCTTGGCCTTCATAGCTGCCCAAACAGCTGTAGCAGCACCTCTTTCACCCAGAGTCGAGTCTCGCGCAACGATGCGTTTTCGCGCTTTGTCAGCGAGAACTTTATCTGCCGCGTGCCTTTCGCCGAGGTCGTTGCTGCGCGAATATGCAATATCGTGTTCGCGACACGCCGCGTCCAACGGATTGATGCCTTGATCCCCTCTAGCCAATCGTTTTGCCAGATGTGTTCCTGGACCGCAAAACTGGTATCCCGGAATATGTAATTCGATAGGTAGCGCGTTTATCGCTCGATTTAACAAACCACAGCCTTTCTTTACTCTCGTCGGCGACATTCGCTACAGTTTTTAATCAATGGTGCTGGACCGTCGATATGCGTTCGCTGCCAAGGACGATTATAATGCTCCAGACACCGACGATACTGCCGAACCTCAGAATCGGCTTTTATGTGCTCGGGGAGTCTGTCCCACAACTGATCAATGTGTCTCCCAAACTCTCGGAGTAGAATAATCTTTGGTATATATTTCAACTGCTCAGAGGTTAGGTCTCGAATATCGCAATTATCCGACAGGATCAGAAGCATTTTGAATACTGAGCTGTTTTGTGTCGATGCGGACCTATAAATAGGGCGCTTCGATGTATCAAAATCATTTTTCACAGTTTGCGGAGAGGATGCGATTCGTGCGACAACCTGTAACGATACGCGTGACAAATTTTGACGATAAATCACGAGTGATGTCTTCGAAAACAAGACGCAGACATGGTAGCATGCTACCAAATACTATACGCTGCCTCGTTTGTGGCCCATCAAATTGCGGAAAGACAAACGTGTTGGTGAGCTTGTTGGAAAGTCCTCACGGCGTCCGCTTCGAGAACGTGTACGTGTACTCCAAGTCGTTGCAACAGCCGAAATATCAGTATTTGGAGAATTTATTGACTCCGATAGATGAAATTGGCTACTTTACGTTTTCGAATAACAGTGACGTCATCCCACCGTGCGAATCGCTTCCGAATTCTATTTTCATCTTTGATGACGTGGCATGCGGCAAGCAAGATACGATAAGGGAATACTTTGCAATGGGGCGCCACTCAAACGTTGACTGCTTCTATCTCTGTCAGACCTATGCAAAGATACCCAAACATCTTATACGCGACAATGCCAATCTGTTGATTCTGTTTAAGCAGGATGGTACCAACTTGAAACATGTGTACAACGATCACGTAAACACTGACATGTCTTACGAGGATTTCTGCGCTTTGTGTCGTAATTGTTGGCAACGGGAGTATGGTTTCGTGGTAATAGACAAGGATAGCGCGATGTCCAATGGACGTTACAGAAAGGGATTTAACGAGTTTGCCGTACCGTGAGACGGTCAATTGTCATCAACACATCGGTGGGAAAGCAACGTCAGCGGTACAACGATGATTGATATCGATACTCTGGAGATTAAGGATCGCGAGAGAATAGCGAAGGAAATTGCAAAAACTAGCGAATCCATTCGCAAGAAACATCAGGCTTTGAAGACAGGCAAGATGGAGGAAGATGTCGCGTTGGAGAGATACTTCAAACCTATCGTCGAACCCTTAAAACATATTGTGGAAAATACCTCAGCGACAGAAGCTAGCACATCACCACCGATGAGCATAGACGTTGAAGGGAATGAAACATTAACGCCTAAAAAAATCCATCCGAAAGGGAACACATCGCGCAAGACAAAGAGGAAACGGCACATGTCGTCTGAATATTCACCCATAACCTCAACACCAGTTCAATCGAAGCATAAACGACGGAATGCTACATCAAACGAGTCTCCCGTTCCTCACACACCAATAAGTACATTTCCCAGTGTACAATCGCTCGCAACCATTGATGACGACGTTTTTGAAACTAGTCCCAATGAGTCGTTTGTAACATCTATCAGACAGCAACTTCAAACATCCGAGGGACAAGAAACGTTTCGCAGTCATTTCGGTCCGCTGGGGCAAAAATACATGAGCGCGATCCTAAGTGGTGACAAGGATACAACAATGGACTATGTGTACGGTGTATACTTTGGCAATAGTGGAACGATGCTTGGGGACAAGGCTTTCGATATAGACAAGGATGATAATATAATCATAGATGGTGTAAGATACGGAGGAACATCCGGTCTTTACGAACTGATTTTCAAGAGAATTCCCAATGATGCTATATACACGGATGCTGATAAACAAAAATACAAAAGTATACTGCTGGCGACGAATGCCCACAGACGCGGTCATGGTGCTAAAAATCCCATATTGAGCAACAAGGGATACAAGTACAGACATGTAATTGCACCGCTAATCCCACGCACATCAGTCAATAAAGCAGGGAAAAGTCTTAGGACACCACGAGCCATGGTGGTAAACGATAACAAGATCGATTACGTACACTGGGACGATCCCAACGAGCTGGTGGATCGATTGCGTTTGCTGGAAGCGTCACGTCAGGCGGGTAACAACTCTCATGATCCCGAAATTCTATCGATTGTCGAGGAACTACGCGAGGTAGGCCTCATTATATAAATTAAGCCGCACGCCAATGATGTGCACTGTATGCATCGAGATGCCGATCAACAAATTTGGGGTATCGCTCGAGAAGAGTGGAGCAGCTAGAATGGACTATTACAAATGGAGTGGTTTGCTTCGAAATTACATGCGAGATAACGCTCTTTGCGTGGTTGGTGCCGACTTTGATGCAAAATCATGCAAGATACGACGCGTAGCTCAACCGGTGGCTGACACCGATGCCGTCAATAAACTATACATGGAAAAGAACATTAAACTTTTGAGAGAGCGGCAGGAAGAATTAGAGAGGAAACTGATCGCGTTTCAAAGAGATATGCTGACGCTGCAAAACAGCGTTCAAAAGATATCGCAGGCGTCGAATTCTATCCCGCAGCAACGCTGCGAAGGAGAATCATGCGAGGCGGATGAACTTGCCCCTGGACCGATTGGGAGCACTTAATGAACGTGCCTGATAATTATCGCATCATTCGTGTCAAAGACACCTCTGCGATCAAACATGCAGCCATTATCGAAATCCAAGAGTAAAGAAAACCACGGCCACAAGAAGCTACAACTCGTTGAGGAATTGCATGCTCCAGCTCGAAGACATTTTCCGCGGAGGCGTGTCATAGTGCATGGATACGATGATCTGTGGCAAGCTGACATTGTAGAAATGCGTCCATACTCACGATTCAACCAGGGTCACCACTACATACTCACCGTCATCGATGTGTTGAGCAAGTATGTATGGGCGTTGCCGCTCAAGACTAAAAGTGGCGCTGAGGTGACTAAAGCGTTTGCAAAGATATTTAGAGATCGATATCCGAAAAATTTGCAAACCGATCAAGGAAAAGAATTTTACAACGCTGATGTGCAGAAACTCTTGGCAAAGCATAACGTTAATCATTATTCGACGTATTCTGTGATGAAGGCCTCCGTCGTAGAACGTTTCAATCGAACTTTGAAAAACAATATGTGGAAACTGTTTACGCTCAATGGAACCTATAGATGGACCGATGCTCTACCAAGTCTACTTGCAGAGTATAACGCACGAAAACATAGAACCATCGGAATGCGTCCTTGCGATGTTACCCCTGCGATCGCCGATAAGCTGCTAGCAAGCGTATACAGCAACATAAAGATCGCTGCTCCAGCGAGATTCAAGTTGGGCGAGTTTGTGCGCGTGAGCAAATTTAAAACCATATTCGATAAAGGCTATACGCCGAATTGGACAACGGAGGTGTTCAAGATAGCCAAAGTACAAGCAACTAATCCTGCAACGTATCTGCTGGTCGATTCCTGTGGAAAACCTGTTGCCGGAGGATTCTATGAACACGAGCTGCAACGCGTCACCGATCCTGATGTGTATCTAGTGGAAAAAGTCTTACGTAGGAAGGGGGATAAGGTGTACGTCAAGTGGTTGGGATTTGATAAATCACACAATTCTTGGATAAATAAAAATAATGTATTGTAGCATAATAATACATGGTTCAATAAATACAATGATACATATATATGCGTGAACAATTTTTTTATACATTAATTCCACCATTTATATTTTACACAATAAATAGAATAAACACAATAATAATTTTATTTTATACTTTCTCAAATAATTTTATATTATACAATAAATACAATTTCTATTTTACAATGGGATATTATAATGACCCCAGGGCAGAGTGTCGATCGAATTGGGTACGATATGCCGCTTGTCATCGTGTGGGCTTAGAGCGATTTTAGATTCCGAAATGGTGTACACTTTATGCAATTTAGACCGTATGCATGATTGTCTGCGAATCATTTCGATCTCCCTATGCAAACATTGCGCGTAGTCGTCGAAAGTTATCGTTCTGGCTATGACGTTGGTCTTGACGCCTTTCGCCTTTTTCGTATCTTTTTTGCCGTCTACGCGAAGTGCATACATTTTCGCACTAAGACCTACGAATTCGGTCATTATCGCACCGTTATTTTCATCCTTCATCAGCCCCGGAACCTTCTTATTTACGCGCGGCATATTATATGGATTGTCGGTAGGATAATCGCTCGTGTCGAATCTATCGATATTGTGTTTCATGGACTCATAGATATCATCGCATTGAATGTGATAAATGAGACTATCTGTGTCGGTATATAGAATTTTACAATTTTTTCCATGCTTGGGCGACATGTACTCGTGGTGAAATTCGTACAAACAAATTTTTGATATGTCCAGAATGCACATACCCACATATATCGGCTTGTTGAATTTCACCTCGAGTTTTCGCAATTCAACAGCTATTAAATTTTCCGAAAAAACACTTCTGCTGTGGAAATTCGGTTTCGCGATCATTACCTCCGCACCATATCGCCCTTCCCAATGTGTCAAAAGTTTTACATCCACGTGATTTCGTACATTTTCCATAGTTTTACCGAATACCGCGTTGTTCATCAATTTGTACAAATTTTTTTCAAAGTCGTTTGTCGCGCTTGTTCTAAACCGTGTATTGAGTTCGATATAATCGCGGAGCCAGGGAGATTGAGCGAATTGAAGCACGCGGTGTATCTTTGTAATACGAAGACCGTGTCGCGTGCACTGTTGCAGGTTGCGATAATGAATAACGTAACGCTGCTTATCGTATACCGTCGCGAGTAATTTGTCCTGCTTGCAACCAGGTGGTTTGGCACGCGTAGGGCAGAACGGTAGATCGGCATGAGCGTCGTGCAGACGTTGCGGATATTCCAGATCTACCTCAAGAATGTATCCCGTAGGTGAATCGATCGGGATTGAAGACACGTCAAAATTCGCAACATCTTCGACCCATTGAAATTTAGCGTATGGCAGGGTCTGACACATTGCCCATCCATACAAATTGTTCACGTCAAAGTACATCAAGTACGATTACTTTTCCGATGCGTCGTAAGATGACATGTACTTGTTATTGGCATGTGCGTATCTTCCGGAACATTGGCTTAAACCCCCACGTATACCGCGTTCGATAAACATAACCATATCGATGTCTGTGAGCAATTCGAATGTAATTTTAGTATGTTTTAGCATTGCATCCCATGTGAAACCAGGTAGAGTATAATAATGTGCTGAATCTAATCCGTAACTCTTGATACAACTTTCGCGAAAATTTTCAAAAATATCTGCCAATAACAAGACATCAGTTTTCAAATACAAGTCGCTGTATTCGCCCAAGGTTCTAATCTCGAAACGCTGCCAGACAGTCTCGGCGTGCGCGTAATCGCTCTCGGATACAGTCTCACCCGTTAACGAACTGTAGAATGATTCGCGCGGCGGTAAGCATGGGTCCTGCAGCTTGTCCTCGCAATCAAGGTATTCGTACGGAAAGACACCCTTTCGTGTCAATAAATTGAAATCCTCGGTGGATAATGTTTCAAATTGGGATTGTAAAATTTTTAATTTATCTGTGCTAAGAAAGGATGCTAATTTGTCGAGACTGGCGTTGAGAAATTTGTACGAATCGATGAACCGCAATTTAATACAATTTCGCGAGTCTGAATCAGCCGTATCTTCGACATTTTTTGTGAAAGAAATATACTTTTCTTTAGTTATGGGTAATACGTCAACGTGACCTTCGAAAGCGATAGCTATTTCCTCGATAATGAAATGTGAATCATAGCCGGATAAATTGTGGAAAACTATGGGGATGTAAAACGCGTTTTTATAATTTAAATTGCATTCCGTATGTGCTGGGCCTCTAAACCGTCCGGACAGATGGCAATGATCGTGGACTCGTACATCGCTAGCCTCGAATGGTTTTTCGCAAATATGACAGTGTGTTGCATTGCGAAATGTCGACAACTGTTCGGGAGTTAAATCCAGCATTGGAACATTACTGGCCAGAATGGGTTTGACAAAATTCGCGAAATTTTTCAATTCGTCTACGAACCATGAAACGCAATCTGCGTCGCGGCGACATCGATACGTCGACAGCGATGTATCGTACGAACAATGCATATAATATGCAATACTGTGTACTTTATGGTGCTGATACGCGCATAATTTATCACCCATTCGGTGACTGTCCTCTGTTTTTTCAATCACACATTCCAGATCTGCGTACACCACGAAGGGAAGTCGCTCCTTCCTGCAGTGGTTGTTGAAGCTGAGGAGATTTTTGCCTTCGGTGGGCAGCAGGATGGCGCAATCGTTCATTTGCCCACAGTCCACTGCATGGGCCTCCAACTTCGCGGTGGATCCGAAGTAGTGCATGCACCTGTAAACCCAAAAAATTTTTTTATTTAATTTGTTTCATGAGATATTTCAACATTTCATAAATTTTCTATACGTACCGATCGCAGATGAATTTCTTTCCATCATGCCTGCTCAACTGGGTGCTCACCAGCCGGGACAAGTTCTTGATCAGTATAAAGTGCCCTACATCGCCGTGTTCTTGATTCGGCGTGTAGAGCAGGTTGACGTGTCGATCCCTCTTTTGGCTGGTGAGGCGCAACGGAAAGACCGTCGATCCCTTCTTCATCTCCGCCTCGAAGGTGTACACATTGATTGAGATGTCGTTCTGTCGCTCAAATTTTCCAATTTGCTCCAGGGACATTGGGAACTCAATGCCTTGGAGATTTAGCACCAATGTATAGTCGGGGTACGAACTTGGGCGATCGGGATGTCTTTCCGCGGGATGGAGAGCGGCGACCACTGCCCACGCGAAGCATGCATTATCCTCGGATCGTACGCTAATGGTCGCTTTCTTCAGCAATAAATCACGCGGCAACTTGAAATGACACCCCGCGCGCAACGGATTGTATTTGTTGACATTGATGGTCAGATTCATGATTCTCGTCAATGCCCATCCGCTGTCGCGTTCCTGGAACTCTTCCAGCGATGCCAGGGTGGGTTCGATGACGCATCTCTGGTACCACTCCTGTAGATCGGATGTGCGGAAGAGTTCGCAGTTCCGGGTGTTGATGCTTTTACATGCATGCTTGTCACCTGCCACAAATTCACCGTTGAATACAGTGTTCACTTTGAGGTTTCGATGTTTCCTCAATGTGTCCCGCACATGCTCCAACACAATGGTCCCCGCATCCTGGAGGAAGTTGCGCGGCTCGATGTAATTCGAATTTAGCACGGCACCAGTTAATACGCGGCTATCGAACGCAGCGTCTATTTCGCGCCACAAAAGTCCCGTACTCGAATGTCCTGCACCTTCATGCACGAAACGTCCGCGCAACGAATGTTTCAATCCTTCGAGCTGCGCGATTCGAGCAACCAGCGATTGCCGAACACCGATTGATAATCGCGGGCGTTTCGCTCGGCTGTGTTCTTCCAAAGATTCGATGCACTCGTTGCACCGTTCTTCCCACGCGAGGAATTCTTCCCGTGAAATCAATCGTGCGGATTGATCCAATAATTGGCGGATTACTTGCGCGAATTCTCCCATGGTCGTAAATGGAATGTATATGTAATGTCTTTTCCACGCAACACGTTGCAACGATTTGAGGCTTTGTGCAGTTTGGAGTGCGCTTTTATGACTGATACCACGATTTGATATCTCTGTCTATCTCTTTTGGTGTTCCCCCTCCCCCCAAAAGATTGCATGTAAAAAGCCGATTGGTCCAAACAATGCAATTTGTGCTGATACAGCATAATTCTGTCTATGATTCACGCGTATGTTTAACTCTTTTGGTGTACCCCCTCCCCCCAAAAGATTGCATGTAAAAAGCCGATTGGTCCAAACATGGTTCTATGCAATTTCTGCTGATACTGCATAATTCTTTCTATGATTCACACGTATGGCAAATTAGCGCGCAAAATCATCCGATGCAGTTTCTGCTGACACCGCATAATTCTAAGATTTGACGCTTCCACAGGTATTATATTACAATCGGCGCGTGTCGAGACTTTTATCCTTGAGGGTGGGACTCAAGTTACATGCTACGTTAAGATTGAAACACATTATGGAAAAATTGGTAGTTTTAAAATAAAATGCTGTGGTGGGGGAGGCAATTGCGCCTCTATTTAAGCCGTGCTCTCAGACGCTATTCTATTGTCTTCTTCCCTCCCTCGAATTTAAGCTTTAGAATGCATGTTCTCTCTCTCTTTCCCATCCATCCGAAGACGCGGTGTGTAAAAACGCCGATCTTTCCCGACATTGCCCGACATCGTCCGATGAAAAAATAATGTATTATGCTTGGTGACGCTCTGTATATTTACCATTTATTAAAGACTAATGTTAGAGCGTCGGCGTTGGGGGAGTTGGTTAGGCGGCTGACTCGTACCGCGGAGGTCTTGGGTTCGAGCCCCGTCGCCCGAGATTCTGTTTTTTCATTTATATTAATATCTTAAATTAATATTTCCTTCCTTACCGACTGTGGCGATACCACGCCCGATAGTAGCAGCAATTCACCCGCGGTTCCCTCGATGCGGATTCGGTATCGGTTCGGTATCGATTGATTCGATATCTGGTCTCGCGCTATAACCCCCACCACTCAGCCATCTCGATGACATCATCCGCCGCTGCCCGATCTCGATGACGTCATCCGCCCGGCCACGCGCCGCCCGCCGCTCGCGCGCTGCCCGCGGGGAATTTTTCCGCCGACCTTGAAACTCAAATTTGAGTTTCAAGGTCGGGGGAGGGAAAGGGGGGAAATGGCCTTCAAACTCAAATTTGGGTTAGAACTGTCATAGCTATACTACTCACTTGTACTCGCGGATCATACGATCACGCGAGTCAAACGACGCCGGCATAATTTTGCCAAGAATTTACGAAAGCAATAATAAATTTGACCGGTCCGGCGTCGCACCGCTCTGTAAAGTGCGGTACCACTGGTTCCACCAGTGGTCACAAGTGCCAGCCATGGCACTTGTACTCGCGGATCATACGATCACGCGAGTCAAACGACGCCGGCATAATTTTGCCAAGAATTTACGAAAGCAATAATAAATTTGACCGGTGCGGCGTCGCACCGCTCTGTAAAGTGCGGTACCACTGGTTCCACCAGTGGTCACAAGTGCCAGCCATGGCACTTGTACTCGCGGATCATACGATCACGCGAGTCAAACGACGCCGACGTAATTTTGCCAAGATAGTGGCGAAGGAAATAATAAATTCAATGCACGCAATTAAGTCGATTCTGAAAGGTGGCCAAACGAAATCACGGGGTGGACAAACGTCTTCTACATCTAGACTATCGACGTGCATCGTTGGACAAACGATTTCGATCTTTAATTAACGAAAAATCGAACTTATGCGCGATCGCATCGCCGGGACACTTCTTTTTCGCGATTTTTATTAATAATTCGTTTCTGGAGGGTGGACAAACGAAATCACGGGGTGGACAAACGTCTTCTACATCTAGACTATCGACGTGCATCGTTGGACAAACGATTTCGATCTTTAATTAACGAAAAATCGAACTTATGCGCGATCGCATCGCCGGGACACTTCTTTTTCGCGATTTTTATTAATAATTCGTTTCTGGAGGGTGGACAAACGAAATCACGGGGTGGACAAACGTCTTCTACATCTAGACTATCGACGTGCATCGTTGGACAAACGATTTAGATCTTTAATTAACGAAAAATCGAACTTATGCGCGATCGCCTCGCCGGGACACTACGTTTTCGCGATTTTTATTAATAATTCGTTTCTGGAGGGTGGACAAACGAAATCACGGGGTGGACAAACGTCTTCTACATCTAGACTATCGACGTGCATCGTTGGACAAACGATTTCGATCTTTAATTAACGAAAAATCGAACTTATGCGCGATCGCTTCGCCGGGACACTACGTTTTCGCGATTTTTATTAATAATTCGTTTCTGGAGGGTGGACAAACGAAATCACGGGGTGGACAAACGTCTTCTACATCTAGACTATCGACGTGCATCGTTGGACAAACGATTTCGATCTTTAATTAACGAAAAATCGAACTTATGCGCGATCGCATCGCCGGGACAATTCTTTTTCGCGATTTTTATTAATAATTCGTTTCTGGAGGGTGGACAAACGAAATCACGGGGTGGACAAACGTCTTCTACATCTAGACTATCGACGTGCATCGTTGGACAAACGATTTCGATCTTTAATTAACGAAAAATCGAACTTATGCGCGATCGCATCGCCGGGACACTTCTTTTTCGCGATTTTTATTAATAATTCGTTTCTGGAGGGTGGACAAACGAAATCACGGGGTGGACAAACGTCTTCTACATCTAGACTATCGACGTGCATCGTTGGACAAACGATTTCGATCTTTAATTAACGAAAAATCGAACTTATGCGCGATCGCTTCGCCGGGACACTACGTTTTCGCGATTTTTATTAATAATTCGTTTCTGGAGGGTGGACAAACGAAATCACCGGGTGGACAAACGTCTTCTACATCTAGACTATCGACGTGCATCGTTGGACAAACGATTTCGATCTCTAATTAACGAAAAATCGAACTTATGCGCGATCGCATCGCCGGGACACTTCTTTTTCGCGATTTTTATTAATAATTCGTTTCTGGAGGGTGGACAAACGAAATCACGGGGTGGACAAACGTCTTCTACATCTAGACTATCGACGTGCAGCGTTGGACAAACGATTTCGATCTTTAATTAACGAAAAATCGAACTTATGCGCGATCGCTTCGCCGGGATACTACGTTTTCGCGATTTTTATTAATAATTCGTTTCTGGAGGGTGGACAAACGAAATCACGGGGTGGACAAACGTCTTCTACATCTAGACTATCGACGTGCATCGTTGGACAAACGATTTAGATCTTTAATTAGCCAAAAATCGAACTTATGCGCGATCGCATCGCCGGGACAATTCTTTTTCGCGATTTTTATTAATAATTCGTTTCTGGAGGGTGGACAAACGAAATCACGGGGTGGACAAACGTCTTCTACATCTAGACTATCGACGTGCATCGTTGGACAAACGATTTCGATCTTTAATTAACGAAAAATCGAACTTATGCGCGATCGCTTCGCCGAGATACTACGTTTTCGCGATTTTTATTAATAATTCGTTTCTGGAGGGTGGACAAACGAAATCACGGGGTGGACAAACGTCTTCTACATCTAGACTATCGACGTGCATCGTTGGACAAACGATTTCGATCTTTAATTAACGAAAAATCGAACTTATGCGCGATCGCATCGCCGGGACACTTCTTTTTCGCGATTTTTATTAATAATTCGTTTCTGGAGGGTGGACAAACGAAATCACGGGGTGGACAAACGTCTTCTACATCTAGACTATCGACGTGCATCGTTGGACAAACGATTTCGATCTTTAATTAACGAAAAATCGAACTTATGCGCGATCGCTTCGCCGGGACACTTCTTTTTCGCGATTTTTATTAATAATTCGTTTCTGGAGGGTGGACAAACGAAATCACGGGGTGGACAAACGTCTTCTACATCTAGACTATCGACGTGCATCGTTGGACAAACGATTTCGATCTTTAATTAACGAAAAATCGAACTTATGCGCGATCGCATCGCCGGGACACTTCTTTTTCGCGATTTTGATTAATAATTCGTTTTTGGAGGGTGGACAAACGAAATCACGGGGTGGACAAACGTCTTCTACATCTAGACTATCGACGTGCATCGTTGGACAAACGATTTCGATCTTTAATTAACGAAAAATCGAACTTATGCGCGATCGCTTCGCCGGGATACTACGTTTTCGCGATTTTTATTAATAATTCGTTTCTGGAGGGTGGACAAACGAAATCACGGGGTGGACAAACGTCTTCTACATCTAGACTATCGACGTGCATCGTTGGACAAACGATTTAGATCTTTAATTAACCAAAAATCGAACTTATGCGCGATCGCATCGCCGGGACACTTCTTTTTCGCGATTTTTATTAATAATTCGTTTCTGGAGGGTGGACAAACGAAATCACGGGGTGGACAAACGTCTTCTACATCTAGACTATCGACGTGCATCGTTGGACAAACGATTTCGATCTTTAATTAACGAAAAATCGAACTTATGCGCGATCGCTTCGCCGGGATACTACGTTTTCGCGATTTTTATTAATAATTCGTTTCTGGAGGGTGGACAAACGAAATCACGGGGTGGACAAACGTCTTCTACATCTATACTATCGACGTGCATCGTTGGACAAACGATTTCGATCTTTAATTAACGAAAAATCGAACTTATGCGCGATCGCATCGCCGGGACACTTCTTTTTCGCGATTTTTATTAATAATTCGTTTCTGGAGGGTGGACAAACGAAATCACGGGGTGGACAAACGTCTTCTACATCTAGACTATCGACGTGCAGCGTTGGACAAACGATTTCGATCTTTAATTAACGAAAAATCGAACTTATGCGCGATCGCTTCGCCGGGATACTACGTTTTCGCGATTTTTATTAATAATTCGTTTCTGGAGGGTGGACAAACGAAATCACGGGGTGGACAAACGTCTTCTACATCTAGACTATCGACGTGCATCGTTGGACAAACGATTTAGATCTTTAATTAGCCAAAAATCGAACTTATGCGCGATCGCATCGCCGGGACACTTCTTTTTCGCGATTTTTATTAATAATTCGTTTCTGGATGGTGGACAAACGAAATCACGGGGTGGACAAACGTCTTCTACATCTAGACTATCGACGTGCATCGTTGGACAAACGATTTCGATCTTTAATTAACGAAAAATCGAACTTATGCGCGATCGCTTCGCCGGGATACTACGTTTTCGCGATTTTTATTAATAATTCGTTTCTGGAGGGTGGACAAACGAAATCACGGGGTGGACAAACGTCTTCTACATCTAGACTATCGACGTGCATCGTTGGACAAACGATTTCGATCTTTAATTAACGAAAAATCGAACTTATGCGCGATCGCATCGCCGGGACACTTCTTTTTCGCGATTTTTATTAATAATTCGTTTCTGGAGTGGTGGACAAACGAAATCACGGGGTGGACAAACGTCTTCTACATCTAGACTATCGACGTGCATCGTTGGACAAACGATTTCGATCTTTAATTAACGAAAAATCGAACTTATGCGCGATCGCTTCGCCGGGACACTTCTTTTTCGCGATTTTTATTAATAATTCGTTTCTGGAGGGTGGACAAACGAAATCACGGGGTGGACAAACGTCTTCTACATCTAGACTATCGACGTGCATCGTTGGACAAACGATTTCGATCTTTAATTAACGAAAAATCGAACTTATGCGCGATCGCTTCGCCGGGATACTACGTTTTCGCGATTTTTATTAATAATTCGTTTCTGGAGGGTGGACAAACGAAATCACGGGGTGGACAAACGTCTTCTACATCTAGACTATCGACGTGCATCGTTGGACAAACGATTTAGATCTTTAATTAACCAAAAATCGAACTTATGCGCGATCGCATCGCCGGGACACTTCTTTTTCGCGATTTTTATTAATAATTCGTTTCTGGAGGGTGGACAAACGAAATCACGGGGTGGACAAACGTCTTCTACATCTAGACTATCGACGTGCATCGTTGGACAAACGATTTCGATCTTTAATTAACGAAAAATCGAACTTATGCGCGATCGCATCGCCGGGACACTTCTTTTTCGCGATTTTTATTAATAATTCGTTTCTGGAGGGTGGACAAACGAAATCACGGGGTGGACAAACGTCTTCTACATCTAGACTATCGACGTGCATCGTTGGACAAACGATTTCGATCTTTAATTAACGAAAAATCGAACTTATGCGCGATCGCTTCGCCGAGATACTACGTTTTCGCGATTTTTATTAATAATTCGTTTCTGGAGGGTGGACAAACGAAATCACGGGGTGGACAAACGTCTTCTACATCTAGACTATCGACGTGCATCGTTGGACAAACGATTTCGATCTTTAATTAACGAAAAATCGAACTTATGCGCGATCGCATCGCCGGGACACTTCTTTTTCGCGATTTTTATTAATAATTCGTTTCTGGAGGGTGGACAAACGAAATCACGGGGTGGACAAACGTCTTCTACATCTAGACTATCGACGTGCATCGTTGGACAAACGATTTCGATCTTTAATTAACGAAAAATCGAACTTATGCGCGATCGCTTCGCCGGGATACTACGTTTTCGCGATTTTTATTAATAATTCGTTTCTGGAGGGTGGACAAACGAAATCACGGGGTGGACAAACGTCTTCTACATCTAGACTATCGACGTGCATCGTTGGACAAACGATTTAGATCTTTAATTAACCAAAAATCGAACTTATGCGCGATCGCATCGCCGGGACACTTCTTTTTCGCGATTTTTATTAATAATTCGTTTCTGGAGGGTGGACAAACGAAATCACGGGGTGGACAAACGTCTTCTACATCTAGACTATCGACGTGCATCGTTGGACAAACGATTTCGATCTTTAATTAACGAAAAATCGAACTTATGCGCGATCGCTTCGCCGGGATACTACGTTTTCGCGATTTTTATTAATAATTCGTTTCTGGAGGGTGGACAAACGAAATCACGGGGTGGACAAACGTCTTCTACATCTAGACTATCGACGTGCATCGTTGGACAAACGATTTCGATCTTTAATTAACGAAAAATCGAACTTATGCGCGATCGCATCGCCGGGACACTTCTTTTTCGCGATTTTTATTAATAATTCGTTTCTGGAGGGTGGACAAACGAAATCACGGGGTGGACAAACGTCTTCTACATCTAGACTATCGACGTGCATCGTTGGACAAACGATTTCGATCTTTAATTAACGAAAAATCGAACTTATGCGCGATCGCTTCGCCGGGACACTTCTTTTTCGCGATTTTTATTAATAATTCGTTTCTGGAGGGTGGACAAACGAAATCACGGGGTGGACAAACGTCTTCTACATCTAGACTATCGACGTGCATCGTTGGACAAACGATTTCGATCTTTAATTAACGAAAAATCGAACTTATGCGCGATCGCTTCGCCGGGATACTACGTTTTCGCGATTTTTATTAATAATTCGTTTCTGGAGGGTGGACAAACGAAATCACGGGGTGGACAAACGTCTTCTACATCTAGACTATCGACGTGCATCGTTGGACAAACGATTTCGATCTTTAATTAACGAAAAATCGAACTTATGCGCGATCGCATCGCCGGGACACTTCTTTTTCGCGATTTTTATTAATAATTCGTTTCTGGAGGGTGGACAAACGAAATCACGGAGTGGACAAACGTCTTCTACATCTAGACTATCGACGTGCATCGTTGGACAAACGATTTCGATCTTTAATTAACCAAAAATCGAACTTATGCGCGATCGCATCGCCGGGACACTTCTTTTTCGCGATTTTTATTAATAATTCGTTTCTGGAGGGTGGACAAACGAAATCACGGGGTGGACAAACGTCTTCTACATCTAGACTATCGACGTGCATCGTTGGACAAACGATTTAGATCTTTAATTAACGAAAAATCGAACTTATGCGCGATCGCCTCGCCGGGACACTACGTTTTCGCGATTTTTATTAATAATTCGTTTCTGGAGGGTGGACAAACGAAATCACGGGGTGGACAAACGTCTTCTACATCTAGACTATCGACGTGCATCGTTGGACAAACGATTTCGATCTTTAATTAACGAAAAATCGAACTTATGCGCGATCGCTTCGCCGGGACACTTCGTTTTCGCGATTTTTATTAATAATTCGTTTCTGGAGGGTGGACAAACGAAATCACGGGGTGGACAAACGTCTTCTACATCTAGACTATCGACGTGCATCGTTGGACAAACGATTTCGATCTTTAATTAACGAAAAATCGAACATATGCGCGATCGCATCGCCGGGACAATTCTTTTTCGCGATTTTTATTAATAATTCGTTTCTGGAGGGTGGACAAACGAAATCACGGGGTGGACAAACGTCTTCTACATCTAGACTATCGACGTGCATCGTTGGACAAACGATTTCGATCTTTAATTAACGAAAAATCGAACTTATGCGCGATCGCTTCGCCGGGACACTACGTTTTCGCGATTTTTATTAATAATTCGTTTCTGGAGGGTGGACAAACGAAATCACGGGGTGGACAAACGTCTTCTACATCTAGACTATCGACGTGCATCGTTGGACAAACGATTTCGATCTTTAATTAACGAAAAATCGAACTTATGCGCGATCGCTTCGCCGGGATACTACGTTTTCGCGATTTTTATTAATAATTCGTTTCTGGAGGGTGGACAAACGAAATCACGGGGTGGACAAACGTCTTCTACATCTAGACTATCGACGTGCATCGTTGGACAAACGATTTAGATCTTTAATTAACCAAAAATCGAACTTATGCGCGATCGCATCGCCGGGACACTTCTTTTTCGCGATTTTTATTAATAATTCGTTTCTGGAGGGTGGACAAACGAAATCACGGGGTGGACAAACGTCTTCTACATCTAGACTATCGACGTGCATCGTTGGACAAACGATTTCGATCTTTAATTAACGAAAAATCGAACTTATGCGCGATCGCTTCGCCGGGATACTACGTTTTCGCGATTTTTATTAATAATTCGTTTCTGGAGGGTGGACAAACGAAATCACGGGGTGGACAAACGTCTTCTACATCTAGACTATCGACGTGCATCGTTGGACAAACGATTTCGATCTTTAATTAACGAAAAATCGAACTTATGCGCGATCGCATCGCCGGGACACTTCTTTTTCGCGATTTTTATTAATAATTCGTTTCTGGAGGGTGGACAAACGAAATCACGGGGTGGACAAACGTCTTCTACATCTAGACTATCGACGTGCATCGTTGGACAAACGATTTCGATCTTTAATTAACGAAAAATCGAACTTATGCGCGATCGCTTCGCCGGGACACTTCTTTTTCGCGATTTTTATTAATAATTCGTTTCTGGAGGGTGGACAAACGAAATCACGGGGTGGACAAACGTCTTCTACATCTAGACTATCGACGTGCATCGTTGGACAAACGATTTCGATCTTTAATTAACGAAAAATCGAACTTATGCGCGATCGCTTCGCCGGGATACTACGTTTTCGCGATTTTTATTAATAATTCGTTTCTGGAGGGTGGACAAACGAAATCACGGGGTGGACAAACGTCTTCTACATCTAGACTATCGACGTGCATCGTTGGACAAACGATTTCGATCTTTAATTAACGAAAAATCGAACTTATGCGCGATCGCATCGCCGGGACACTTCTTTTTCGCGATTTTTATTAATAATTCGTTTCTGGAGGGTGGACAAACGAAATCACGGAGTGGACAAACGTCTTCTACATCTAGACTATCGACGTGCATCGTTGGACAAACGATTTCGATCTTTAATTAACCAAAAATCGAACTTATGCGCGATCGCATCGCCGGGACACTTCTTTTTCGCGATTTTTATTAATAATTCGTTTCTGGAGGGTGGACAAACGAAATCACGGGGTGGACAAACGTCTTCTACATCTAGACTATCGACGTGCATCGTTGGACAAACGATTTAGATCTTTAATTAACGAAAAATCGAACTTATGCGCGATCGCCTCGCCGGGACACTACGTTTTCGCGATTTTTATTAATAATTCGTTTCTGGAGGGTGGACAAACGAAATCACGGGGTGGACAAACGTCTTCTACATCTAGACTATCGACGTGCATCGTTGGACAAACGATTTCGATCTTTAATTAACGAAAAATCGAACTTATGCGCGATCGCTTCGCCGGGACACTTCGTTTTCGCGATTTTTATTAATAATTCGTTTCTGGAGGGTGGACAAACGAAATCACGGGGTGGACAAACGTCTTCTACATCTAGACTATCGACGTGCATCGTTGGACAAACGATTTCGATCTTTAATTAACGAAAAATCGAACATATGCGCGATCGCATCGCCGGGACAATTCTTTTTCGCGATTTTTATTAATAATTCGTTTCTGGAGGGTGGACAAACGAAATCACGGGGTGGACAAACGTCTTCTACATCTAGACTATCGACGTGCATCGTTGGACAAACGATTTCGATCTTTAATTAACGAAAAATCGAACTTATGCGCGATCGCTTCGCCGGGACACTACGTTTTCGCGATTTTTATTAATAATTCGTTTCTGGAGGGTGGACAAACGAAATCACGGGGTGGACAAACGTCTTCTACATCTAGACTATCGACGTGCATCGTTGGACAAACGATTTCGATCTTTAATTAACGAAAAATCGAACTTATGCGCGATCGCTTCGCCGGGATACTACGTTTTCGCGATTTTTATTAATAATTCGTTTCTGGAGGGTGGACAAACGAAATCACGGGGTGGACAAACGTCTTCTACATCTAGACTATCGACGTGCATCGTTGGACAAACGATTTCGATCTTTAATTAACCAAAAATCGAACTTATGCGCGATCGCATCGCCGGGACACTTCTTTTTCGCGATTTTTATTAATAATTCGTTTCTGGAGGGTGGACAAACGAAATCACGGGGTGGACAAACGTCTTCTACATCTAGACTATCGACGTGCATCGTTGGACAAACGATTTAGATCTTTAATTAACCAAAAATCGAACTTATGCGCGATCGCTTCGCCGGGATACTACGTTTTCGCGATTTTTATTAATAATTCGTTTCTGGAGGGTGGACAAACGAAATCACGGGGTGGACAAACGTCTTCTACATCTAGACTATCGACGTGCATCGTTGGACAAACGATTTCGATCTTTAATTAACGAAAAATCGAACTTATGCGCGATCGCATCGCCGGGACACTTCTTTTTCGCGATTTTTATTAATAATTCGTTTCTGGAGGGTGGACAAACGAAATCACGGGGTGGACAAACGTCTTCTACATCTAGACTATCGACGTGCATCGTTGGACAAACGATTTCGATCTTTAATTAACGAAAAATCGAACTTATGCGCGATCGCCTCGCCGGGACACTACGTTTTCGCGATTTTTATTAATAATTCGTTTCTGGAGGGTGGACAAACGAAATCACGGGGTGGACAAACGTCTTCTACATCTAGACTATCGACGTGCATCGTTGGACAAACGATTTCGATCTTTAATTAACGAAAAATCGAACTTATGCGCGATCGCTTCGGCGGGACACTACGTTTTCGCGATTTTTATTAATAATTCGTTTCTGGAGGGTGGACAAACGAAATCACGGGGTGGACAAACGATGCTGGATCGTGGACAATAATATTCCTCTGTTAAAACGTTGAAAAGTGTTCACTGATGTAGCTGATGACAAATTTTCTTAATTTGTTCATAACTTTTTTTTGGAGGGTGGACAAACGTGGACAAACGATGGACAATCAGCACCCCTCATAAAATTTTGAAAAAGTTTTCATGGGGGTGCTGGTAAAAATTTTTTTTTTGTTCATAATTTTTTTTTTAAGGGTGGACAAACGAAAATTTTGTTGGACAAACGTGGACAAACGATGGACAAACGAATGCCATTGGTTTTTTTTAAAAATTCGAATTTGGGGGTGCTAACTTCACAGACCTTGGCCATAGACTTATTTTGTAGAAAAAACTTCAAGGAGCATGGTAGTAGTGTTTTCGGATTTTCAAAATCGCGACCTCGAGCCCGAATTTGCAAAATAAAAATTTGTTTATAATTTTTAATGTTGCAATGCTAATTTTTCGATCTAAACAAAAATTATTCAGGAATGCAGATCCTTCCACATTAAAATGCTGTAAGAACCAACTAAATCCGACAAATAGTTTTCGAGATAAAAATTCATAAGTACAACCCATTTTCACGAAAATAGGCAAAAGTCGCAAAATTCAAGGCCCTGTATTTTCTAAACAAACTCGAAATCGACAAAATGATGACTTACCCCCCCCCCCCCAATTCCACGAGGACTACAACATATTCAAGTTTAAACACAATCCGAGACATCGAGGGAAAAAAGTGATCGATTTGGCGTGGAATGACCCAGAGAAAACCTTTCTCAGCTTAAAAAAAATCATGTTGGGCAGCTCTCTCTCCTCTGCTGGCAGTCATAGGTAGTCTCTTTACATACAAGGATCGAGGGAACGACTGCCGGCCACGCTGCGGCCGTAAGCCCTTATAACTCTGGGAGTTTTGCGAATTTCACCTTAATATTTTAGGGACATATTTTCGAAATCCTAAACTATTAGAAAATCAAAGAAAAAATCGAATTTTTGGGTATAATACCCCCGTAAACATGCAAATTACCTACACATTTATGAGATGTGTACAAAATTCTAAAAATACGAAACGTCGATCCACCATTTGAAATTTTGCAATTTGATCTACAATATTAGATTGGTGGCACACATTAAAATTTCGATCCTTATAATGATTTCCTCATATATATGTAACCAACGTCCCCGACAATCTATACGCGCTAAGTTTCTAACGATTAAATCCATTTTCTGTAATTTCGCTTAGACATATTAGATTTGCCATCTTCAATTTCGAAAATTTGACTTTAAATCAGAAGCGTCGGCCAAAAAATCCTACAGATACTGATCTTGAGCCGCGTGTACAGATTTGTTACGTAACCGCGTAACGTAATACCGTAACTTTACATTACGATGTGTTAGGGTTAAAAATTTCAGTTCCCGAACTTCATAGCCTAACGTGTCATACGAGTGTCACATACAGAGGTTTCCAGTTTGTTACGGACATTCAACCGAGAACGATTTTCAGTCACAATGCAGCAGCTTATAGTTTACATTCAGTGTGCTTTATAAAAGGAAAATTGAAAACGGCAGCGATGGTGGCAAACACGTACCTTTATGTACAGAAAAAGCAATTTATATCCCATATACGTTGCTTTTTCTTATATGCTTGGATAAATTCTAGTGTTGCTTCTTTACTATTCCACTCCGTGTCTCGCACAGTCCACACACAACGGCGGTCTTGATAGGCTGGGCACGAATGCCCGTCCAGACTTTTTCGCGCGGTAAACGTAACATCCCTTTGATATGACGGTCAAATTCCGACATTGGGCCGAACAACCTCGTAACGTAGGTAACATCGTATCTAAATTTTCGTACGCTACGATGTTACGAATACCGTCCACATTGTTACGTTACGGTGTTACGCTACGCGGTTACGTAGCAAATTTGTGAGCGGCTTTAAAGTGCTTCGGCCGCGCTTCGGCCCACGATTAAATTCTAATTAGCAAGCTGTCCTACAAATCAATTTCTTTTCTAAATTAGCTTCTTTCCTTGCGGATTCAATACTCGCCCCCACTTTCCATATTTTCCCGCTTACCGAAAATCCTCTATGAAACAAAAGTACTTATTGCACGACAGCACGGTAGCGCGACTGCTCAGCGACTATGTAGCTGCGAGTCGATCACGCTACGTAATAAAGCAGCATATATCCAATCTGAACGCGAGAGAAGTATAATGTCCTTGCTATATTATATATGTAACATATACCTGAGTCGATTTAAAGAATTTAAGGAAAAATCTTCCATCAAATGCCTCAAATACTTTTTCAATTTTAATCGTGTTTTCATAATTAAAAGGAAGTAAAATCGCTTCGTGTTTGGACTCGTTTAACGGGGGTAGTGGACTATGTCAGCTTCAGAAAATCGATTAATTTTTTTTTTACTGATTTTGAAAGTCTTATCCTTTATGTAAATTTTAAACAAAATTTCATGTAGAAATTCAAATCATTGTCGAAGTTATAGCAGCGAACGTAATTGAGTGCACCGTCGAGTAACGGCCTCGCAGAGCGGTATTGGCATAGAGCACCTTACTTTAAAGCCGGTGTTCTCGAAACACCATTTTCAGAAACGGTGTACATCATAACTCTTGAACCAATGATTATTTTTACTTAAAATTGTAACTGGAGCTGTAGAATTCCATTCTCTATCGTGTAACAATTTCGCATTAACATTGGATGTTTATAAAACATTTTATAACTGATTAAAGATGACTTTTCCCGTAAAAGTGTGGAAAAAAAATTGATTCGGTAATTATTTACTTTAGCGATTCCTCGCCGATTTTTATGATATTTGGATATGTTGTAAAACTCCACATTCTGAGCAACTTTTTCCTATATATGTTACCCCCGCTCGGTATTAGTTTTCGAGATATTCGCAAAAATATTTTTTAAATTTCTTGCTTTGGTGTTATGATTTGGGTTAGTGTTAGATTAGGATTGGTATAAATAAATATAAGTGCACTTCACATTAAACATTATTTTTAATTATTATTGATAGAAATTGGAAACATTTCAGCCATTATATAAAAAAATGCAACTATTCTTGTATTAAAGTCGTGTTGCCGTCGAAACAAAAATTCTCCCATGTAACCAACATAATGTTGTTTTCGAGTTCCATATCGTGGAATGAATGTTGGCTCGAGTTTCAAGCCAACAACGTTCAATATTTTGGGTATGTGCCCCACTATCTGGATCGACGAAATTCATTTTATGATTTACAGTAAAATGTTGAAATCCTTTTTTGTGTAGACAATCATATGATTTCCAACAATCGGATAGAATTGTAGAACCTGGTTTAATCCTCTTATGAATCACACCCAGCAAAGTTGTGGATGATCTATTTGGAACTGGCTCGATGAATAAACGTTTGGTTTCACGTTTAATTCCACCAAAAACCCATTGTCCAGTAACAAGTCGTCCTTTATGATACTTCCGTTTTCCAATTTTTGCTTCGTCAATTTCTACAATTACGTTATCTCCTCCGAGTTGGACCGAATTCTTCTCTATCTACAAAACAGATAATTCTCGGCAAAAACTTGCCCAATCAACAGCTGTTTTCGACGAAATACTCAATTCAGTTTCCAGAAAAGTTTGTCGCGGTGGTTTTAACATTAAGTGGTAACCGATGAAACGACAAATGTTTTTAACAGGGAGGCGTGATTGTTCGAACCAAGAATTTTTATACGCACTAATTTTCAGATTACATTGTATTTTAATGCGTTTCTTACTGCTATTTTTAATATAAGATACTGTATGGCACGAAAATTCTAAATTCTGCCGATCAAATTTCATTTCTTTCCCACATTTCATACAATTCATAGTACCGTGGATCACTTTTCGTACAATTAAAAAATCAATTAATTCATCGTAATTATTACAAATGCTCAAAAATTCATATAACTTCATTTTACTTTATAATATGAAACCACGTTGTAACACAGTAACTGCAAATACAGGACAGACTCGTGAAATATACTACTCAGTCGTTATAGCCGCGTTTCTACTATCGAGAGTGTGAGAACCCGAAAACGGACGAGACGAAACGAAAGAGTCGACACTTTGAAACTTTGTTTCGCTCCGTCTTTCAGCTCGAGCTCGAGCTCGACCCGCAGGTGGGCCAACGATGCATCAGCGCAACTTTGTTGTATACATGTTACCGCCGCTCGACCTTCATTTCCAACGTAATTTACCAAGGAAAAGTAATTTTTTCAACCACATCTTCGCGTGCTGTCCACCTCGGGGCGCTTCGCGCCCCGAGGTGTCCAGAGACGGAGATATACACATCCCCCAGATGACCGATCACCACAAGTTGATCGCTGTGTCCGTTGCGTCGGAATAAATCAACAGAAGTTTTTCGCAAATATCTCGGTAAGTAAGGCCGAGCGGGGGTAATATGTATAGGAAAAAGTTGCTCAGAATGTGGAGTTTTACAACATAGCCAAGTTTCATCAAAATCAGTGAGGAATCGCTAAAGTAAATAATTACCATTGATTCATGCGTAACTTCCACAATTTTTGTTCAAATTCATCGGCAAGTTTCCACACTGTAGATATTTGTGTATAGAATAATCACCTCAAGGCATTTTACTTTCAGATGATTGGTTCACCTGTATCGATGTACATCACCTGCAGCGGCGCGCCGTGCAGGGCTATCTTCAACGATTAATAACTTCGATAATTTTATACATTCCGACGATTTTGTTTTTTGTAAATAGTTGCAAACGTGCCCACAATAGATTGTCAGAGGCGCGACTATAACGATTGTTTGGTATCAAAGTAATTTAGCGTCAAAGAAACTAACGATTTTACGTATCCAACAGTCCACTACCCCCTTAAGGGGTTACGCCACCATCAGGCGCTCGAAACAGCACTAAACTAGACGATTTTTTTTTACTGATACTATGAGGTTGAAAATTATTTATTTTCTTCTTATGTGTAGAGCATATATTAGTGCATATATTGTATAAATACTGTACAAAAATATTAAAAAATGACCGAGTTATTTGTTCTCCCGCGAAGTTCGTCCGCCGTTACACGTGTGACTAACCTAACAAATTATAACGAATATGTTCGTCTGAAATCAAAAACGTGATGATTTTCGTGTTCCTTAATAAAATACCTACGATGTAGCATAGGGATTTGGGAAAAACAAATTTATTGCACAAATGAGAGCAAAGTGAAAAAAATTATACGTTTTTCACGTGAAAAAACGAATTTAAACCATTAATTATATACGAATGGGGTATCGGATGGAAAAACTGCTATGCTACATCGTAGATAATACCATTAAGAATATGCGTACCAAGTTTGAAATCAATCGGATAAATAGTTTTGGAGATATTTGATAGGTCACCTTTGAAAATGTAGTTTCGGGAAAAACGCAAAAGAAGTAAAGTAGAATAGTCGCTACCTGCTGCGGAATACCGACATGCGCGCCTCGTTTAAAGTCTATAACTCGGCTATTTTGGGGAATCTTTGCGTCTACCATGCCTTAAATTATTCTTAAAACTTCACGTAATAAGAAAAGGCAAGAAAAAAAAATCGATTTTTTAAAACATTCAGGGTGGCGTAACCCCTTAAGGTAGTCGCCCACTATGTCGAAGCGCGGTGAAGCGAAACGCGGCGACCACACATCGCTTATATGACAGAACGGCAGCGACCACGCTTCGACTACCTAGTGGGTGATTACCTTTATTTCGACAGATGTCACCGATCTATCGATGACATTCCTATGAAGGTGTAATCAAAAATATCTTTTTCAGCATTCAGCACTCTCCCCCCCCCCCCTCTAGCTGAGGGATTGAGGCCCACTGTGCGTCCGCGTCGAGAGAAAAGTGGGCTCGGAGCGAAAATTCAGTCGTTGTTTACGATCGGTAATTTCGTACTTTACCAAGAATTTTTCGACAACGTCTGTTTGCCAGCATTTCTAAAGGGCAATCAATTTTAAGAATTTTAGACATTCTTCCGTCTGAGTTAATCCGTATATTGCACTGTCGATGGGTAGCATATACGTACGATCACTTCGGACCGGCACGTACCTACCGTTGTCAACCGCCGAATCGCGGGACAAAACGGTCATAAACCGTGGCCCGGACGGGACGGTCTGGCCGGTCAGCCTAATTAATTTTTGGGCACCGGTACGTGGCATTTTTCCCCTCTACTAGCTAATCTCTCGCTCTCTCTCTCTCTCTCTCTCTCTCTCTGTGTTCGGGAGGCAATAAACCTCCACTACAGTGTAAATAAATTGTAATAATGTTCCGAGCGCTGACCGTGACAAAAATTAATCGTGTAGGCCGCGCGATGACCAAAAGAAGATGTTCTTATCATAAATTGAAGAATGTTTCCCTGGCAATGGGATAGGAAACGATATTACTCTGAAGAAGTACCGGTACGCCTCGCGACGAGACACAGGAAGAAATGCGGTCGTCCGTCATAGCTGCGCGATATTGAAAACTGCCCCTAGACGCTCAATATATTGTGCAATATTGACCGCGTGGGGTACTCAACATAAATATTGTGCAATACAGGGTCATCATTTGATCTTCCAACCCGCGCTCGCGCGAACAGGTAAAACGGCAACAGCGTTTCACGGACGCATTGCACTACAACCATGCTCCGGCCCGGCGTTCGGAGAGCTGCAGCGACCGCTGGACATTAGTGATGCCCGAGCTTCGAAAATTTTATGATGAACTCTTTCAAATTAACGTCGCAAAGAGCTCTTCGGAATTTCTCGGACCGGGTTGAAGAATTTGGAGCCTATCTTTTGAACTATAAGAGATATCAGAATGCAATTTGCGCCGCAAAATGAGCAAAAATTATTCCCTCTTAATCATGGATAATTTAATATATTTTACGTTTACTTAATTTTTCTTTTATCAATTTTTCACCCACAATTGTTGTGGGGCTATAAAATACAAGGATAGCACAAGTCATTAAGAAATTGAACATATGACAGGTCATACTTTCTTCATCGGATCTTTACGAAACTATCATCAATTGTGTTCCGTGTTTCTCGGTTTCTTTTTCTTCTTTATATGTTCTAAAATCTAACGGTCCTAACGCAGAAAGAAAAGTGAGCAACGTTCACCACGCAATGAACGGCCGTCTTTTCCGCACATGTGCGTTGCACGCGGTGGCAACGACCAAAGTCACTGGGGGTGACAATGAGCAGAGACAGGAAAGGTCATCGGCACGAGCCCGCTAATATTGGGAAGACCCCAGGTATGGTCTGGGCGCCTTCGCGTACGACGCACAGTGGGCTGGAAATTCGTTTTTTTGTGGGCAAAAGTTAAAACTATCCACGGAATATCAAACCTCGTTTAGCGTCCAGATACACTGTGGACTGTATTGCCGAAGTAATTGTTAATTATATACCTAATATAGTGTAGCCTTGGTTGTTCTGGCTGTGTTAGTCGTGACTGCAAGCCCAGCCTTTGCGAAAGTTCATTATATTTGTTTGAAGTTCCATTGCATCATTGTTCCAACGTGAATATAACGTCTACATTTGCAGAAGTACAGTTACAAGCCCTACTCGACCACACCATGTTGAACGGTGGTTAATCGTACAAAGCAACACCTGGATAACCGAACTTCTCCTATCAATGCAAATCCCGTAGCCACCCTGCATATCAGGAAACCTCTAACCTCGCAAGTGCCGGGAATTCGAAACCACGTAAAAGAACGCCTCGACCGCCCATCCCCCAACGTCGTTACACACTCCTCGACCACCCTGCACATCAGCGAACCTTTGACCTCTCGCAAGCACACGGGCAGCAGGTAGACAAACAAGCATCGCCAACTCGAGGACACAGAAGGGACCCGCGCTGTTCGGTACCCGCCGGAATTAACAGGCCAAACGAACAGCTATTCTCAAGGTAAAAAGGGGAACGACGGAATTTCCCAAGTCACGCGAATACAATAAGGTAAAAGTCCCCCGCGAACGGACACGAAATGTGCGGTGCACGTGCAGAAACCAGGCAGCGCGAGACCGCCATAAAACACCCCAAGCACCGTATCCCATAAAACGCTGAACGACGAAACGAAACACAACAACTCGACCGGGCTCAGGAATAAATCCCAATAAAACTAGAACAATTAGAACGCCAAGCCCCAAGAAGCCCACGAGAAACGAACGAAACCCTTAGCACTATAGAAATCACGAAACCGTTAAGAACAAACTGAAACTACACGCCCGAAAGCGGACACGCGTCCTCCACGCCACCCTAACCTTGATACACCCCAATTCTCGAAATAGACGGTACAGGACAAACGCGACCGAACGAACGATAGATACCAAAGGCGCGAAGAGAACCCGACCACACACACGAGCAAATCCAACAGATGCACGAACGGACCGACGCGACACAACCAAAAACCATTTCGGCACTCGTATCACGAAGACCCAAACCAGCTCGAACTCAGCGACGCGAACATCAATCCCCCGTACGAGACCCCGGATCAAACATAGAAACACCCCCATCAGAGACCTATCATGACGGATCAAATAGCACACCCCCATCGGCGAGAGAATCCACTAGGACCCCCCGCCACCCATCGCCCCACCGCCCCCCCAAAAACAGAAGCACCTTCGAGGGTTTTACGGTGGGGACTTACGCTGTATCTGGCTTCGAAAGGGGATGCGTAAGCTAAACAGCGTAGGTCCTTCAGAATACCGTACCTGCAGCTAAATCCGCGCGGACAAGGTAACGCGGAAGGAACAAGGCAATTAATGCGGATTTAGCTGCAGGTACGGTTTTCTTAAGGACCACCGCGTGCAACGCACATGTGCGGAAAAGACGGCCGTTCATTGCGTGGTGAACGTTGCTCACTTTTCTTTCTGCGTTAGGACCGTTAGATTTTAGAACATATAAAGAAGAAAAAGAAACCGAGAAACACGGAACACAATTGATGATAGTTTCGTAAAGATCCGATGAAGAAAGTATGACCTGTCATATGTTCAATTTCTTAATGACTTGTGCTATCCTTGTATTTTATAGCCCCACAACAATTGTGGTTGAAAAATTGATAAAAGAAAAATTAAGTAAACGTAAAATATATTAAATTATCCATGATTAAGAGGGAATAATTTTTGCTCATTTTGCGGCGCAAATTGCATTCTGATATCTCTTATAGTTCAAAAGATAGGCTCCAAATTCTTCAACCCGGTCCGAGAAATTCCGAAGAGCTCTTTGCGACGTTAATTTGAAAGAGTTCATCATAAAATTTTCGAAGCTCGGGCATCACTAATGTCCAGCGGTCGCTGCAGCTCTCCGAACGCCGGGCCGGAGCATGGTTGTAGTGCAATGCGTCCGTGAAACGCTGTTGCCGTTTTACCTGTTCGCGCGAGCGCGGGTTGGAAGATCAAATGATGACCCTGTATTGCACAATATTTATGTTGAGTACCCCACGCGGTCAATATTGCACAATATATTGAGCGTCTAGGGGCAGTTTTCAATATCGCGCAGCTATGACGGACGACCGCTTTTGTTTCTGTGTCTCGTCGCGAGGCGTACCGGTACTTCTTCAGAGTAATATCGTTTCCTATCCCATTGCCAGGGAAACATTCTTCAATTTATGATAAGAACATCTTCTTTTGGTCATCGCGCGGCCTACACGATTCATTTTTGTCACGGTCAGCGCTCGGAACATTATTACAATTTATTTACACTGTAGTGGAGGTTTATTGCCTCCCGAACACACACAGAGAGAGAGAGAGAGAGAGCGGCGGTCAAAAAGCCCACAGATACTGATCTTCTTAGGGTGCGTTCCAATTCAGGCAGTGAGTGCAGAGAATGCAGCGTAGTCGCTGCGCGCAATCATATCGTTCCGTTTCGTTACTGCGGTTCATGCGTTCTTGGAATTTGAAAATGCTACTATGGAGAAAGAAACGTTGTTTACAATAACCTTGACACTATTACATAATAGTGATGAAAGCGAAAATGAAGATGATTAGAAACAGAGAAATTCAAATAATCAAAGATTGTAGAAACGAACACGCATGCACGCTGCGCAGTGACTACTTCACCTCTGAAATTTCTGCGTTTGCTGCACGCTCGCTGCACTGGAAGTGGCATCGTATTGGTGGAAAGCGAGAGAAATTCTAGGGAATCGTACGATGCCACCAATACGATGCCACCAATTTCATGCACTCATTGCGGTAAATTGGAATGCACCCTTAAAGTGCTGTATAATTCGCTAAATCAATAACAATCAGCAACGAAATTCAAAATTCGGGCCGGACAGATCGGTGGAGAATTTAATTGCGAAGAATTTAAAACAAAAACGCCAAGTTTACTGAAAAATTACGACCTGCAGATTGATTTGAACACAAAATGTCATTATGTACGACACTGCGACGCCAACGTAGGTATTCCTCCCCCCCCCACGCGATGTCCCCACTCCACCCCTCCCAATGGTCCCATCTACTCCGACTTTGCGGGACCGCAGCACACGACACGGCAGTTACCGCTGAATCGTCGACGGAAAAGGCACCGAAGGACTTTCCTTGATATTCATAGTGACATCTACTCAGTATTGCACCATAGCGCAGTATTTTGTACATTTTAATTATTGTAGTACATTCTTTTTAGTTTATTTAGTGTATTATTTAGTAAACTATCGTGTCTTTTAATATTCTTGTACAAGTGTTATAGTTAGCGTTTTCTTCAAGTGTATAAGTGTATAAATATTACAGGAAAGTTCTATATCCATTCTCTTTCGTTACTATATTCTCTTGTCTAAACTACAGTCAGTTTTGTCTCTATCCTTTTTTACCGCAATAATGACTGGCAAAATAAAGTCAAACAAACATTATAATATAAAATCAAACACATATTATGTTCGCGCCAAGAGAGCTGCAAATAGGTCCATTCAGGAAGTCACAGCCACAACATCATCAGATGCTACTTCCCCGCATTCATCTTCACCCGGTACTAGTTCACAGTCAGTTTTCCAATCACCACCTCCCGATCTCACTACCACTAATTCCCCATGTTCTTTTAATATCGCTCAGAGTAATGTAGATTTCCTTGAGAATGTGGAAGAAATGAAAAATTTCGCCGCATTCGAAAATTCTCACACCACCACTGACAGTCCTGATTTATCTTCGTCAATAACACAGTGGGCCGTAAAGCATAATATTTCGCATCGAGCAATCAATGATTTATTACACATTTTAAAAGGATCAATTTCAAGCCATTTACCCTCAGATGCCAGGACCCTTTTAAAAACACCGAGAACTTTAGAGATTAAACCTGTCGAACCAGGATATTATTACCATTTTGGTTTCAAATCCACTGTTCAAAAACTTGTACAATTTGTAGATTTATCACATATTAAAGACAACACAATTTACATTAATATAAATGTCGACGGTTTACCACTTTTTAAAAGCACTTTGCGTCAAGTTTACCCCATCTTAGCCTGCATTGCCGGATTCAATAAAGTGGAAATGATTGGAATTTATCAGGGGCTTCAAAAGCCCAATGATGCAAACTCGTTCCTAAAAGAATTCACATAGATGTAATTAACAACGGAATTCATATTAACGATCATTTATACCACTTGAAAATAAAATCATTCCTATGTGATGTACCCGCTAAATCCTTCATCAAATACACGAAAGGCCATGCCAGCTATTCGTCTTGCACGAAATGCTGCATCGAAGGTACCCGTATAAACAATAGAACATGCTTTCCTGAAACACATAGCCCTTTGAGGACAGATGCCGACTTCAGGTCACAAACTGACGAAGAGCACCACAATGGCACTTCAATTCTACAGACCTCCCTATTCCTCACCCTATTCCTCACCTCGACATGATAAATTCCTTCCCGCTAGATTACATGCATCTCATTTGTCTCGGCGTAGTCAAGAAATTACTTTTAAATCTGTGGTGTTGTGGCACTCCCTCTACCAAAATATCACAAGAGTCAATATCATCGTCATTAGTAAACCTGTCTATCAGTATTCCAAAAGAATTGAACAGGAAGCCTCGAAGCTTGGATGATATACACAGATGGAAAGCAACAGAATTCCGTCAATTTTTATTGTATACAGGGCCAGTAGTTTTGTTAAACAATATTAGTACTGATAGGTATTTCAATTTTCTAGCACTCCACGCCGCATGTATCATTTTGTCTCACAAAACACATTTGATTCATTTCGATTATGCATTCGAATTATTAGAGTATTTTGTCGAAACATTTAAACTCTTATATGGATCCGAACACATTTCACACAATGTTCACAATCTATTACACGTAGCAGATGATGTCAAAAATCACGGCCCCTTTGACAATTTTAGTTGCTTTCCCTTCGAAAACTTTTTGCAATGTGTTAAGAAATGTATTAGGAAGAAAGTGAAGCCATTGCAGCAGATTGTCAAGCGTCAACTAGAGAAATCTCTTTGGAGCACAGAAACAGTACCCGATCATTCTAAATATCCGATTTTCAAGAAAAAACATTTTCGCGGGCCATTAATAGCAAATATTGGTATTTCACAGCAATTTAAGAGTATTATTTTCAGTAATTTTACCTTACAGATCGGGCACCCCAACAATTGCTGCCGTCTTAATGATGGCAGCATTATTATTTTAGAGAATATTATTATGTCCGAAAACAATCAGAAAATTTTACCAATTACTAGATTTTTATGACGAACCGTGTCAATCTTCCAAGTTGGGAATTTTCCTTTCGCGATGTAACAACTTAGGCCCGCTTCAAATTTTCAACGTAACGGAAATAGCACAAAAGTGTATCAAATTACAAACTCCAAATAACATTATAATTTTCCCTCTGCTTCACTCTACTCTTCCGACATACAAACAACATCCCACATAGCACAACGTCTGGTAAAGTCTTAAAGACGTCCAAAAAGCGTCTTAAAGACATCTCAGAGACGTCTTGTTACAAATCAAGACGTTCAGACCTAAAATGGACATAAACTAGACGTCTCTAAGACGAGGTGTGCTGTATGGGAATGGCAAGCAATCCGACATGGACGATCGTCGAATTCGTCGAAGATGGTACCGTCGAAGCAGTTCCATCAAATTGGATGGACGGAGACAGGTGCTACTGGCCAAATTTGCCACGTAGTCGAATGACACAGGCAATAAAGAAATGCGAAGCAGTGCAGGCAAGTTGGCCAGTGCACAGTATAAAACATTTTGAAAATGCAACGTATGGTAGGTTGAAGTAATCATATCAATTACGAATTATTGTACTAATCAATGGCTAATAATAACACCAATTACTTATGAATTATGTGGTGTTTTAGATGATTACGCCAGAGCCAGATTAATGGCTATAAGGGCCGAAGAAACTAATGATTTACAGTCGGATCCAGAACACAGGGACAAAAGACGAAAAATCGCTAAACGATTTTCAAGCAGTGAGGATGAGTCACTGCAGGAGTCTTCATCCCTCCCAAGGGCTCCAAAGATGAAAACCAATAATATTGGAACATCAGGTGGTTCTTTAATTCTTGAGCACCGATCTAATTTCAAGAAAATTTCCACAAACATCCAATGTTTCCAACAGTTATACTTATAATATATCTTTACGACCAAAACAATTCTCATTTTCAGCTACAATTCTAACGCCGTTACCGTCACTGACACCAACCACTTGCAATAGTACCCTTTTTGAAGAAGGTGGCGGGAGCAACGCTTCCTCCGAAGGAAATCCTGAATGTGGTAAGTTGGGCTTGGGGGTATGGCGCCTTCGTTAAAGCACCGACGAGGGCGCGAGATACGAAGCACGTGTTATACTTATCCACAGTTATACTTATATCTTTTCAACCGAAACAATTCTCATTTTCAGCCACAGTTCTAACGCTGTTAACGCCAGTGTTTAATTTTAATAGTACCCAGGAAGAAAGTGACGGGAGCAACGCTTCCTCAGGAGGAAACGCTGAAGCTGGTAAGTAAATATATGTGTGTAATGATAATTGTATTCGGAAATATTTCTTTATCATGGACAGTGAACTTACAGTGAAACAATATGAACTGTAATAAACAATTTTCAGGAACCAGCCAAGAAAATATAATGGCCGAACTAAAAATTATAATCATCCAAAACCATTTACTCAGAGCCATGATGTGTGATACACAGGAACGGCTTAGAAAAATGGAAGATAAATTGGACATTACAGTTGGCAATGGGCAACGCAGAGAAATTTCTTTTTTCAATAAATTTAATTATTTGGAATTCCCCGTCAATTCGCTCCAAAACCAAAACAATTTGGAAACTATTCTTCAAGATGGACAAAATTTTGAAGATGCAGTATGTGAAACACCATCTTTTTTTAATATCCATTGCTCGATTAAATTAAAATGAGTTTGGATTACCGTGAAATCTACATAGTTTGATATATCATGCCTTGTATCTACAAGATATACAGTTTTCCAAATGGGACGTTAAGGTACGGCCATCTGGCATGTCGCGAACCAAAAACATGAGTTCCCAATTCACTCAGCATTGGAGAGTATAGTTTTATTTCTTGCCTTCTTGGATGGAATCATTTTAATTTAGCCGAGCACGTTCTAATTATGTTTTGTATGCAAGAAATATGTAAAGTTTAAATTTTAGGTGAATGAAATATCAAAGTTTGGTGGCAAAAATAATTATGATTTTGTAAAACGTGCGATGACCACGCTAATCACCAATGAGATGGCCCTGAAGTTTAGTTGGCTTGGGAGAAAGGGTAAACTGGTGTTCAGTACAACATTAACGGCGAAACTAGTTATATGTAATTATCACCCTTATTTCACTATAGATAATATTGATTTAGAATCGAATGTAATGCCCATACAGCACACCTCGTCTTAGAGACGTCTAGTTTATGTCCATTTTAGGTCTGAACGTCTTGATTTGTAACAAGACGTCTCTGAGATGTCTTTAAGACGCTTTTTGGACGTCTTTAAGACTTTACCAGACGTTGTGCTATGTGGGTGTCTTATCGAAATTCTTGTTGAAGGTGCAGCAGAAAAAACAAAAATCGAAGGGTGTAGGAAGACAACAGAGGGGAACATCCAAATGTGGTTGAAGAGGGCGTACGACAGGCAACACACGCAGCAGAAAAACTTTGCATAAGCTGAGTGTGCAGGGTCACCTTCAGGACGGTACGATGTGGCGGAGGGAGGGGGTCGTGGTGGTTTTTAGTGGGTAAACTTGCGACAAGGGTTGGGCAAAATGTAATCTAATCACAACTTACAAATTATGATTAAAATGTAAATGCGTAGTTGATTACACATCATTTTCTGTAATCCTTGGCCACGCCAAGTATTTGACTTCCAGGCCGCGGACATTTTTTTTGTCTTTTATTGTGTATCATTAATTTTGTAAAGCTATTAATTTACGACAATGTTTTTAAATGGGATTCTATTTGATGGGTTAATTAAAATGTCCACGATATGAGTAATGGAATAACACAGCATTTTAGCTGTGTATATGTAGTTGTGTCATCTTAAGCGTAGTTGGAAAGCACCTTTATGTACTTGCAGCTCATTTTGATTTCACATCTTTTTTTATATTGTAATTATATTATTTTCTTTTTTATTTATGTGATTATATTTATTTGATAATAATACTTTATTCGTCCTTGACATTTTCATGTTTCTTTGTCTTTTTTTTGTGATTTTTTTCTATTTATTTTTTGATAATACTGTTTTTCTTCCTCTACTTTTTCATGTATACTATTTTCTTTTTTTTGTGATTTTTGATAATATTTTTTTGTCCTCGAAATTTTCATGTACTTGGCGTATTTTTTACTTTTTTAAAGTTTTTTCTGGGGATCTCACTTCTTTTTACAAAGCTAATTCATGTTCTTGGCGCACTGCAGCCTATCGAGTGATGTTAGAAGATGAAGCGCGTTTGTGGCCAGTAAAGCTTGAACTCGCAATACTCGGAATAGCGCAAAGCAGCTCAGCGAGTGTACTTTTATTATTTTTTAATTAAGGATAAATTCTACGTAAGTTTAACACCTACGCAAAAAAACATGTGCACCGCATTGCCGATTTACATGTATTATATGAATGTATAGTACTTTATGTGCAGTACATAGTGCGCGAAGCAGCTTTTGGCGCTGAAAGCAGCCGTTGGCGTTGAACGTATTTATCATTGAACTGTAATAACAACCACAATTAACATCTTTCGAAGAAAAATATGTATGCATTTTTAGCATTTCGTGGCCAAGCTTGTTTTTCTACTCGTAAATCATCAACGAACCCAGATAGCCACGTCTGTATTTGCAGATTTTGCTCAACGCCTGAGTACAAATGTTTGTGGCAGAAAGACTACAGATTTGATACAGGATTTGTTATATTCGATGATGAAAGCAGACTGACAGCAGAAAGCCGACAGATTGTGCTGCCTTAACCTGAGAGCAGATTGGCGGCACGGTCTGCTGATACAACTTAATGGCAGAAATCGAGCAGACCCCGCGCAGTGCGATCTGACGGCAGATAGGCAGCAGAAATCGAGCAGATTCTGTTGACATAGCCTGCGAGCAGTTTGACGGCAGACACTGCGGCGAATCTGCTAATCCAATTTAATGGCAGAAATCGAGCAGATCCTGCGCAGCGCAATCTGACGGCAGATTGGTGTCAGATACAGAGCAGATTCTGTTGACATAGCCTGCGAGTAGTTTGGCGGCAGACACTGCGGAGAATCTGCTAATCCAATTTAATGGCAGAAATCGAGCAGGCTCTGCGCACCGCGATCTGACGGCAGATAGGCGGCAGAAATAGAGCAGATTCTGATGTCAGGATCTGACAGCAGAATGGCGGCAGAAAGTAAGCAGAGTCTGCTAATCCAATTTAATGGCAGGAATTGAGCAGACTCTGCGCACCGCGATCTGACGGCAGATAGGCGGCAGAAATAGAGCAGATTCTGATGTCAGGATCTGACAGCAGAATGGCGGCAGAAAGTAAGCAGAGTCTGCTAATCCAATTTAATGGCAGGAATTGAGCAGACTCGGCGCACCGCGATCTGACGGCAGATAGGCGGCAGAAATAGAGCAGATTCTGATGTCAGGATCTGACAGCAGAATGGCAGCAGAAAGTAAGCAGAGTCTGCTAATCCAATTTAATGGCAGGAATCGAGCAGATCTTGCGCACCGCGATCTAACGGCAGATAGGCAACAGAAATCGAGTAAATTCTGCTGACATAGTTCACGACGCGACCCGCCAGGCCGCGATCGGGCGACCGCTTCTCGCTTGCGAAATAGCACCGTGGCGGGAATAATTGGCCGAGGGCTTGATCATTCAGGGCTCTCGAGTACCACTCGTATTTGCCGGCATTCCACTGCGGAGTATATATTTGTTATACCCGACTGTAAGGGCGGTATTATCAGTCGTTGCTGAAGACGAAGATCGTCTTCCGAAGAAGACTTCCGTTTCCGGTCGCGAGCGTGGCAGAAGCGTGTGTTTGGTGGTGCGAGTGGCGGGAAGGAAGTGTGAGCGAAGGGAGGAGCGAGTGGACAGGGAGTGAGTGGAGAAGGTAGAGGAGAGGTGAAGAAGAGGGGAGGCTAAAAAGGAAAAGTTCAGAAATAGTGGGTGGTGAAGTGCGAAGCAGAAGAGTGAGCGGTTTGGAGGTTAGGTAGCGGAATACGTTTCAGGTGGCGGGAAAAGGTAGGAAGAGGAGTAAGTAGAGGAATCTAGCGGACAGGTGAGGAACTAAGGAGAGAGGACAGGAAAGCGGGAAGTTTGAACGGAATAAAAGGAAAAGGAGGTAGGAATAGAGAGATAAGGGTGAGAGTCGGGTAGACGGGAAGGATATGGACGGGAGAGGAGGAGGACAAATGATGGGTGAGAAGAAAGATGAGGGGCGGGAAGGTGAGAAAGGAAAGGAAAAGTGAATGCAGAAAAGTGAGGGAAGACATAGGAACGATAGTGGTAGTAGCGTCAGCAGCTATGCGGGTAGTATGGACAGCGGCGGGGGGAAAAAGAGGAAGGAAAGGGAGGAGGAAGAAGGATCGGGGGAGGAAAGGAAGAGAGTAGGTTTCAAAAAGAGTGGAAAGACGATAAGATCGCCGATAGGAGGGAAAAAAAGGGAGGGGAGTGAAGAAGGAGAGGAGTCAGAGAGTGTGGTGGGGATGTTAAAGGAGTTGATGAAGGAGTTAAAGGAGGAAAAAGAGGAAAGGAGGAAGGAGATGAGGGAGCTGAGGGAAGAGATGCGGAAGGATAGGGAGGAAAGAAGGAAGGTGATGGAGGAATGGAGAGAAGAAAGGAGGAAGTGGGAGGAGGGACTGAAGGAGGAGAAAAGGAAGAGGGAAAAGATAGAACAAACGTTAGAGAGGTTGGTAGAGTGGGATGGGAGGGTGGAGGAAGTGATAGTTAGAATGGAGGAATGGGAAAAGAAAAAGGAAGGGAGGAAGAGTCCGGAAAGGGGGGAGGGGGGTGATATGGAGGAATGTTGGCTAAGAATGAGAAGAATGGAGTTAAAGCAGGACAAGAAAGAAAGGGAAGAGAGAAGGAATAACGTGGTGGTAAGGGGACTGGGGATGGAGGGAGGAGAGGAGGAGAAGGAAGTGAAGAAGTTGTGGGCAGCGTTGGGATTGGAGGAGGGGGGGATTAGGGAGGTGAGAAGAGTGGGTAGTAAGGGAAAGGAAAGAAACGGGTTGACCTTGGTGAAGCTGGCGGGGCGGGAGGAGAAAATAAAAGTGATGGATGCGAGGAAAAAATTGAGAGGAAAGAAGGAGAGGATAGATGACGATTTGACGGAGGAGGAGAGAAAGGCGAGATGGAAGGTGGAAAGAGAGGCGATGAGGGAGAGAGGGGAGGGAAAGAAAGTACAAGTGGGATACATGAAGATGTGGGTCAACGGAAAGATGAGAAGATGGGATGAACTGAGAGAAAGATGGGTGGAAGAGCAGGGAAACGAGAGATAAGGGAAAGGGGGGAGGAGGGTGAGAGTAAGGGGGAGGAAGGGGTGAGAGGAGGAGGTAGGTACGGGATTGTGTTCTGGAATGTGGCGGGATTGAGGAATAAGGATGAGGAGTTTTGGAAAGGCTTGGAGGAGTGGGACGTGATAATGATGATTGAGACGTGGATGGAGGAGGGGGGGTGGGGAAACATAGAAAGGAGGCTGCCCAGGGGATATATTTGGTATAGACAGTGGGCAAGGAGGGAGAGGAGAAAGGGTAGAGCAATAGGAGGAATGTTGATGGGGGTGAGGAAAGGGTTGGAAGTGGAAAAGGGGGGGGAAGAAAGGAGGGAAGGGATCATGGCGAAAAAGGTGAGGATGGGGGGGGAATGGTGGAGGATAGTGGGGGTTTATGTGAACGGAGACATGCAAAGGAAGCTAGAAGACTTGGGAGAGTGGATGGAAGAGACAGAGTGGGGAGTGAGGGGGTTGATAGGGGGGGATTTTAACGCCAGGACAGGGGAAGAAGGGGGGCGGATATTTGGGAGGGAAGAAGATGAGGGAGGGGGGCGGGGGAGTAGGAGATCGAAAGACAAGGAGGTAAATGGGGACGGGAGGAGATTATGCGACTTCCTTGAAGAAAAGGGATGGAGCATACTAAACGGGGGTGTGGAGGGGGATGAGCAGGGGGAGTGGACGTTTACAGGAGGGAGGTCTAGTACAGTTATAGATTATGTAATTGGAAATGAGGATACACGGGAGAAGGTGGAAAGGGTAGAAGTGGGAGAGAAAGTGGACTCAGACCACCAACCGTTGGTGGTCTGGGTAAGGGGAGAGGGTGAGAATAGTGTAGAGAAGAAGAAAAAGGGTAAGAAGAAGGGAGGGAGAAGAGGGGACTGGACAGAGGAAGGGAGAAAAGAATTCATAAAGAGATTTGGAAGGAGGGAGGAGGGAGATAGGGGGGTAGAGGAGGAATGGAGAGAGTTGAGGGAAAGGATAATGGATGCGGGGGGGAAGTCGGAAATGGGGGGGGGAGAGAGGAAAAGGAGGGGAGGCTGGTGGGACGAGGAGTGTAGGGAGGAGAAGAGTAAGGTGAGGAAGGAGTTGTGGAAGTGGAGAAGGGAGGGAGGGGACGGGAAGGAGTACAGAGAAAGGAAGAGGGTGTATGGAAGGATGTGTCAGGAAAAAAAGAAGAAGGAGATGGAGCGATGGGAGAGGGAGCTGGAGGGGGTGAGGACAGAAGGACAGGTATGGAAGGTAGTAAATAGAGAGCGGGGAAGGAGAAGAAGGGTGAATGAAAGAATAAAAATGGAGGAATGGGATGAATATTTTAGGGGACTGTTGGGAGGGGTAGAGTGGAGGGTGCTAAAAGGGGAAGGGAGAGTGAGGGAGGGGGATGAAGAGAGAGAAATAGGAAGGGAGGAAATAAGAAGGGTGGTAAAGAGTCTGAAGGACGGGAAGGCGGGGGGTGGGGATGGGATACAGAATGAGGTGTGGAGGTACGGGGGGGAAGAGGTGGAAAAGTGGTTGTGGGTACTGTGTAACAGGGTGTGGAGAGGGGAAGGGTGGCCGGAGAGCTGAAAGGAAGGGGTGGTGGTTCCGGTAATGAAGAAAGGGGCCGGGGAAAGGGTAGAAGATTATAGAGGGATTACCCTAACACAAACAGCCTACAAAATATATGCGGCGGTGCTAGCAGAAAGGTTGAGAGTGGAAGTAGAGGAGAAGAAGCTGCTGCCGCCGAGTCAAACGGGGTTTAGGAGGGGGGTAGGCTGTATCGACAACATATACACGCTGAACTACCTGATAAACAGGCAAGTAGGGAGGAAGGAGAGGAAGTTAGTGGTATTGTTTGTCGATATGAAGGCCGCGTTTGACTCGGTGGACAGGGGGGTGTTAGTCAAGGCTATGAGGGACAGGGGAGTAAGGGAAGGGCTGGTAGTGAGGTGTGAGGAGGTCCTGAGGGAAACAATAGGAAGGGTCAGGGTAGGGGAGGAGGAGGGGGAAAGGTTTTGGACGGCAAGGGGGGTAAGGCAGGGGTGCCCGCTAAGTCCAACCCTGTTTACTCTGCTGATCGCGGACATGGACGAAGAGCTGGGGAGGGGAGGCTGGGGGGGGTGAAGCTGGGGGAGAGGAAAGTTTATACACTAGCTTACGCGGACGATGTGGCGGTACTTGCGGAGGATGTGGAAGGGATGAAGGGAATGATGGGGAAATTAGAAAGGTATGTAGAGGGGAAAGGGCTTCAAGTAAACGTGGGGAAAACTAAAGTAATGAGGTGTAGAAGGGGGGGGGGCAGATGGAGTAAGGTGGTATGGAGGTGGAAGGGAAAGGAGTTAGAGGAGGTTAAAAACTTTAGATATCTAGGATACACACTAATGGGGAATGGGGGACAGGAGGAACACATTAAGGACAGGGTAAGGAAAGGGGCTGCGGTGATGGGGCAAGTATGGGGGATTGGAAAAAGGAAATTTGGGAAAGACTGGGGGAAAAGGCTGTGGCTTTTTGATAAGTTGGTGTGGGCGGTGATCAGCTATGGGGTGGAGGTGTGGGGGTGGAAAGGAAGGGAAAAGATAGAAGTGCTGCAGGAGAGGTACATGAGGTGGGTGTTGGGGGTGGACCGGAATACCCCAGGATATTTGGTAAGGGAAGAACTGCAGAGGGGGTTGATGAAGGGAGGGGCAGGAATAAGGGCTTGGGGATACGAGAGGAAGTTAGAGGAGGGGAAGGGGGGTGAGTTGGCAAGAGAGTGCTGGGAGGAAATGAAGAGGAGGATGAGGAGGGGAAAGGTTCTGCAGGGATGGGAGGAGGAAAGGGAACAGTATTTTAAGGACAGGGGATGGACCGTAGAGGAGGTAGAAAGGTTGAGAGAAGGAGGGGGTATTAGGGGGGAGGATTTGGTGGAGAGGGAGAGAAAGATGCAGGAGGAGGAGAGGTGGGGGAGGATTAGAGAGGCGAGGTATAATGAGTGGTACGGGAGGGTAAAAGGGACGGGGGTGCCGGGTTATCTAAAGAAAGGTTGGGGGGAGGATAGGTGGAGGAGGGTAGTAAGGTTTAGACTTGGGAACGAGATGAAAGGAGGGAGATACTGGGAGGAGGAGGATAAAAGAATGTGTAGAATGTGTGGGATGGAAGAGGAGACATGGATGCATGTATGGGAGGTGTGCACGGGATGGGGGATTGAGAAGGGATGGCAAGAGGTAGCGAGGGAGGTGTTAGGAGATGAGGGGGAGGGGGAGGAATGGATGAAGAGGTTGGAGGAAAGAAGAGCGGTGTGTGAGGGGAGGGGGGTCGGATGTGAGAGTGGAGGAATGGGAATGAGAGGGGAAGCGAGTGGAAGCGGAGGTCCGGGAGACGGAGGGGAGAGAGCGAGCGTGCGAGCGAGAGGGATTAGGGAATAAGACTAGATTAAATTCATATGTATATTTTAAGTTTAGGATTAGGTTAAGTTAGAATAAGTTAGAATAAGTTGCGAGAAAGTAGGATAAGTGTGTAATGTAAGGAAAGGTGTATGGGAATTTGTAACCCCTAGGGGATCAAATAAAAGAACTACTACTACTAATCCAATTTAATGGCAGGAATCGAGCAGATCTTGCGCACCGCGATCTAACGGCAGATAGGCAACAGAAATCGAGTAAATTCTGCTGACATAGTTCACGACGCGACCCGCCAGGCCGCGATCGGGCGACCGCTTCTCGCTTGCGAAATAGCACCGTGGCGGGAATAATTGGCCGAGGGCTTGATCATTCAGGGCTCTCGAGTACCACTCGTATTTGCCGGCATTCCACTGCGGAGTATATATTTGTTATACCCGACTGTAAGGGCGGTATTATCAGTCGTTGCTGAAGACGAAGATCGTCTTAAGCATCCGGCATCCTTTACTAATCTACTAGACTAGTAGAGGATGTCGCATGCTATAAACTAAAAAACGATTGATGATAATACCGCCCTAAGACGACTGAATAAATAGTAGTTATCATTAATTCTTTTATATGTGGAAGAACTGTCTTTAAAAGTTTAAATAATTATTTTGAGCCTCCCTGGCATTCAATTGACTAACAACTAAGTAAAACATTAAAAATGTTATAATACCCGTTTAAATACATGGTTTACCAACTTTTTTTCTTCCATAAAATATGGTAGGAATCAGATCTTTCAAGTCGGTCTTATAAACGTGTTCTATATATTATTTACGCTACAGACTTTTGCACTGTTTTTAAATCTATACTATTATATAAAATTGCCTACTATGTCCGACATCAGGATCTGCTTGATTTCTGCCACCAATCTGCGGGCGGTTTTTGTCAGCAAGATCTGATCGAAATCTGACATCAATCTGCGGTCAGATCCTGATGTCAGGCTCCGACCGCAGAACCATAGTTAAATGCGGACATAGTAGGCACCGAATCTGACGTCAGAATCTGCTCTGTATCTGACACGAATCTGCCGTCAGATCGCGCTGCGCAGGATCTGCTCGATTTCTGCTCCCAATCTGCGGTCAGCCACGGCAGCAAGATCTGATCGAAATCTGACATCAATCTGCGGTCAGATCCTGATGTCAGGCTCTGACCACAAAACCATAGTCAAATGCGGACATAGTAGGACCCAAATCTGACGTCAGAATATACTCGAATCTGACATCAATCTGCCGTCAGACTGCAGTCAGTTTGTTTACTGGGGAATACCCACGTTGTGCCCTTACCCCTTACCATACTCGTGTAATGACCATCGGAAATACTTTTACCGTGGTGGAAAATCGCTGCCTTAAGTTTATAACAGTGATCTACCAATTGTATTTTAGTAGTAGGTATTGCTTTGATGTTGAAATTTTCAACTTTCGTTGTTCCACTACTATCGTGTTCGAACAAATGTAATTTTGCAATAAGAATTGGGTTGGAAGCAGTTATATCGATTTTCTTCATTGTATTTGAATTTGAATTATCACAATTATTGCAAGGATCTTTCTGATTTTTCCATTCTGTGAAATTGTGTTTTATTATATCTTAAAATTTAAATGTTTCTTTTTTGAACATCTTGGGCAGTGCAAGATGTACCACACAATTTGTACTGATAGTGGTACTTGTGTAATTACACGCTAAACATCTCAATACTGTTGTTATTTCGTGTTGTACTGCATTCTTAATAAGAATCTCATGATCACAAAGAGAGGTAATAAACTCAGCTGCATCATGCAGCTGATTGCAAGCGTATTTTTCTCCTGCGAATTGCCGTAATGATATTATGTTTGGATTTTGATCCGATTTATATTGGTCCATAAAGATTTTTATAATATGATCAGCTTTTTCAGTCGAAAATAAGTTTTCTCTTATGGATGAACAATATAACATGCATTGGATTGTGGCATTCGCATAACAAGACACACCATCAGAATTGGGAAGACCTCTTACGTAGTATTGAGTGGTATCGACGATGTGATACTGATCATTAGTATTCTGACATTCGGATACATTATAATTAGGTACTGCCCAAACAGCATCACGAACATTGGAGACGCGTTTTTTAGAAATTGAAATAGTCATAAGATCAGGTCTATATTTTTTTCGTAATCTATTGTACTCTATGATAGCCGATTCTTGTGCCTTTACGGAAGATGGATCATAATTGATAAGATGCAATCCTTGTAATGTGGTCACCCGTGAAAGAGCAACGTAAATTTGTCCGCAAGTAAATATTGAATTACCTGCTTCTACAACAGCATTCTGCAAGCTTAGTCCCTGACTTTTGTGAATAGTTATACCATAGCTGAGGCAAATCGGAAATTGTTTTCTAATAACGAACGCTCTATCCATTACTTCAAATTTAACATATACACGTTCTATTATATGTTCTTGCCCCGTGGGTAATATAATTTTCAATTTTTCAACGTCATTATCAACACCTCGTATAACTGAAACAAGTTTAGCAATGGTACCGTTGACAAGACCTAGTGTAACATCAATATTTCTTCTAATCATGATTTGTACTCCTACTTTAACAATTACGACCCTTGCAAGTCCCGCCGTTCGAGAGCTATCATCGTCATTATTGTTTAGTACCTTTGACACCTTTTTTTCAAGTACGGTGCACAATTCATTGTATCATGAGCAATCAAATGGATTTCTTCGGATGGAAATCGACTCAGCATTGCAGCGTTCAAAAAATCGCACTGAACACATGTGGGAAGTAAACACACCGTATTAGATCCCACATTAAGCATGTAATCACATAATTCGTTTAATCGGTCATTACAACAATTTGTCGCTTTGAAATTTAATTTCCTCGATTCTAAAAGTTTTGTATCCGAATCGGTCACTACATCGGTGCGAATTCTCGACAACATGTCTTTGTAAATATTATCACCCTTCTGTCGCATGTTTATTGTCAATTCGTCATAGCTAAACAAGGCAGACCATAAATTATAAGAACCTAACCCTCCAACATTTTTCTCCATACTCATATTGGATAGTTGTATAAAAGCAGGTTCTTCGTGAACAGGAGGAAGTTGTAGTAAGTCACCAAATAGCAGCATAGGCTTTTTTCCGAACCAAGCATCATCGGAATCTGTAGTATCAAATATTTCTGTAAGTCGCAGATGTATGTACAGGAAAGTTACGTTAGACACCATCGAAATTTCATCGATGATTACTAAAGCAACGTTTATTAGTTGATCTCGTACAATTTGAAGGGCTGCATCACTAACATAAGTTGCCTATACTGGGCGGTATGCCCATGTTCTACAGGTAATTTAAATAATCGGTGTATGGTAAGACCTTCAATATTAAAAGCTGCGATTCCAGTAGGAGCAGTTATTGCTGTGTCTTTTCAGATAATCTGCTAGACCCAATGTCTGATAGATTTTATTAAAAAACTTTTCCCAGTGCCACCTTCTCCACTCACATAAAGCCTGAGAATTTTATCTTTATACGTCAAAGATTTCGTAACTGTATCAAATATCCGCTTCTGATCATGGTTCAATTCCGAAATCATTTCTTGAAGATCACTACAGTCAAATTTGTTTCCCGCGTCTTTAAAATCTTTCATGGCACCAAGAGTTTCAACCGTGGACAAGAATCATATTGATAAATTGTCGTCATTCTTTGGTTCTATTTGAAATATCTCGCTCGGTTGATCGAAACTGCAGTTGTTCGACACTTGGGAATTCTCGCGATTGTAAATTTCTTTTTTTTTTTTTAAATATTTACCACGTTTGCCGCTCTGTTTCGTAGACTTTTAAGAATGACCCAGGCAAAGTGTTTAAGAAGATTACCGCGCTTGAAACCCTTTTGCAAGGGAATATTGACTTTTTAAGGAAAGCTCGTTTCTCCCATACAGCATACCTCGTCTTAGAGACGTCTAGTTTATGTCCATTTTAGGTCTGAACGTCTTGATTTGTAACAAGACGTCTCTGAGATGTCTTTAAGACGCTTTTTGGACGTCTTTAAGACTTTACCAGACGTTGTGCTATGTGGGCTGTTCTATCATTTCGTTCCAATGCGATTCGACCAGGCTGACGTCGACTTGTTTCATGTTCTGGTATACAGCAACTCTGTTATCGCGCTCGGTCCAAAAATTTTCGTGACAACAGGTAGGTATATATATATATTATATTATAAAAACAGATTCGAATATAATTTTCTTTAATGTCAAAATCAAAATAAGAATTAAATAGAATTTTATACACATTGATTGAACTTACGGTTCATGGTTCCTAATTTTCAGAGCACGATGCTTCTGAATAATTTAATTCCAATTGGATTTATAAATGTTAGAATATTTTAATTAATAAGAAACTTAATCTTCTAATTTACATTAATATTCATGGCATTTCTCAGAAATGCTTAATGTCGTGTACGTAATATGTTCCAACGTATTATAATGATATAAATTAAAAATAGTTTGCTGGAATAAAAACATATGCTTAATTACAATATATTATTTTTGTACATGCATGGTACAAATTTCCAGAAACTTGTGTGCAAGAAGATGCTTCTCTGTCGAACCTTCTCCGGACAACTTCCAAGTCTGTGCGTCCCCTTCATTTCTATCTATAAGAATACATAAAAAAATCTATTAAAACATTTTCGTGACTTACCTTGTTAATTGAGACAATAATCAGTGTCCCATGTGGTGTAAAAACACGTGACATTTCCAATTTTAACAACTTACCCTATTTAACACTTGCCAGGTTATAATTGATTGACACTTGCTAGGTTATAATATAATTCAATACTAGATATATATATATATATATATATATATATATATATATATATATATATATATATATATATATATGACGGACGACGATCCCTGCGAGAAAGTCGATCCATCGAGATCCATCGAGAGTCGACGAAACATGTGTTAGTTCTGTTTTGGCTGAAGGTGTGTGTGTATAACGCGTATACGTATTATGTCGACAAAAATTTATGACTGGAGAAGAAGAATCAGAACAATTTTTCTTATACCGTTTTCGACTGATCCATGAGACGATATTACGATATCTCTGTCATGGGAGGACCGATTTTATTGAAATTGGTCTTATTCGAAAGCTTATATGCGGTTTACAAAAGAAAAATGCCTTTAAATTTAGAAAATATTGCAGGCGTGATGAGATATTAATGAAATAAGTTTCAGGTTAGGTTGGAATAGCTGTGCGTCGAGTAAAGATACACGGCAGCGACAGGCATATACAAGGTGTCTTTTCTTTCATGTACTTGGCGCCGAGACGCTACCGCGTCTCTAGATCTCATCAAAAAGAATCCCATTTAAAAACATTGTCGTAAATTAATACTCATCAAAAAGAATCACATTTAAAAACATTGTCGTAAATTAATATAAATTTATTAATGTGCTATATTTAACTTAACAAAAGTAATGATATACAACAATTGCGCCAATTATCACAATGGCAATTTATACAAAGAAAAAAATGTATTAAATAATATTAAGCAGATATATTTTTATACAAATCAATATTTTAATACGAATAAATATTTTATTCAAAATACTTGGCGCTGCTCTCCGAAAAAAATGTTAATTGTTTTGGTTAACAAATAAAACAAGACAAGACACCACTGAGACAAGAAAGAAAGAAAAAGATTTTAATGCAGTTTATACATATTTATTCAGTTTAGCCACACCAATTCGGAGAGCAGCGCCAAGTATTTTGAATAAAATATTTATTCGTATTAAAATATTGATTTGTATAAAAATATATCTGCTTAATATTATTTAATACATTTGTTTCTTTGTATAAATAGCCATTGTGATAATTGGCGCAATTGTTGTATATCATTACTTTTGTTAAGGGGTTATACCTAGTCAGGAGGCCGAAAAAAAGCGAATGTTTGCGAATTTTTTTTGGAAAAACGGAAGCACATATTTTCACAGAACTTCTTGCACTTTAAAGAGCAACATTTAAAGAAGATTGAACAATTTTTGCGTAAAAAAATATTTATGTTTATAATAAAGTTACAACCGATATCCAAGAAGGCTTCTTTAAAAAGTTGTTTTGCGGTGAGCACTGCAACTCGGAACCAGATTATCTAAAATCAAAAAACAAAAAGGATTTCATTAGTATATTAATGTATCTATCGACTGACGGAGCGGGAATTTTAGAAATATTAATTTAAAATAAAATGGCGGCTATTTAAAGTTTGAAGTCCTGATTTTCGCGCGAAAAACGGCCATTGTTCGTTAATAAAATCGAAAATATACATTAAAAAAAAAGGCGAACGATAGTCGATTGATTTTTATATAAAAAATAAGCACACCAAATTATAGAAAGATTGGTGTCTTGGTTGTTGAGATATCTTACTCACCGGTTTCAAAAACATAGTTTCGAGAAAAACGTGTTTAAAGTTTCAGAAGCTGATTATACCTAATTAAAAAATTTATTTTTAAGTTACATGGAGTCATCTATTCCAGGCCCATATAGAGAACCTTCTGCTGCACTTGCTGCCTCCAAAACGTCGATCTGCTTTTGTCTACGGAGCATTCTTTGTTCCCGGGTGCTCTCTTGCGCTCTCTTGTTTGAGATGCTGATGCGCTCCGCGTCTTCTTTCTTTGCAAATTCATGGGCGTTTTGACCAGTGTTCACTCCCAATGAGTACATCATTGTTAGCAATACTCCTGTGCCTTCATTAAACATGCAGGCAGCGATGTTTGCCGCTAATTCTACAATAACTGATCCGCTTGGAATAATTTTTGGACTTATCTTCCAAATTAGTTGGTTGTAGCTCTCATTGTTGTTTTGAGTAAATCCACCTAAACATCTTTGCAGTAGAGTATCTTTACTCAAATCTTCGTAAATTGGTTTTATTGCGCTCAACACATCTGTAGGTAAAGGTTGATAGTCGTGTTTGAACGACGCCAACGCTCCTTCTGCCGAAGCGCGCTGCCAAGCGCACCAGGAATCAGCACCAATCGGACACCTTTTATGATTTGGTTTAGCATCGTTGGAACTATAATGATACATATTCTCCTCTGAATCGCTATTCCGTCTAATTGCTAAACCATAATAAACAGATAATTTGTCTATCATTTTACCGGTCAACTTGCCTTTACCTCCGAGCGTTATTTTCTTCTTTTTATTATCATTACTGTTGACTAGTATAACTGATTTTTTTACACACTCACGAAGAGGAGATCCCATTCTTTTTTGAACGTGTCCAATACATTCTTTCTTGGTTATCGGTGTTTTGCCATATGGAGCAGCATTTACGATTCCGGTGTATGTTTTCGAATCACCATCTCCAATGTAATTCGTGTACATCACATCATATTTTTCTTGTGATCGGTTGAACATCTCTACGATTGCGTCTACTTCCATCTTCCCGGAAGACCCTTTATGGTTGGCACAACATTCTTCGTCATGTTTTTCCAACCATTCCTCATAATCTGCGCTATGTTGTTTCTTGTTCCAAACTTCGCACATTTTGCAATAGGCACTTTTTGCGAGAATGACGACAATTTTCCCAGTATAATACCCAATTAACGATTAAACACCGTACATTGACGTAAATCCTCGCTTTTTCCATGTTCCATCTCCCGATATAGTTAATTCACTCGTTTCTTTAACGTTTTTAGTAGTAGACAATAGACGATTCGCGGTCGGTTAGAAAGGAAAAACCTGGTTTCTGACAAAGCTAACGCGATTTACCTGCGGGAAATGACAGCGGTGCTCCGAACGGTCAGAAGTATGCGTACGTGACTGGCTCTATCTCCGTCAATTTTGATCGGATCCACTTCAAATTTTGGGAGAATATTCCTAAAAGGATGTACTGTCAGCAAATATCATTTTTGAAAAATCGATTTTTTCGACTTCCTGACTAGGTATAACCCCTTAAGTTAAATATAGCACATTAATAAATTTATATTAATTTACGACAATGTTTTTAAATGGGATTCTTTTTGATGAGTATGTATTAATTTACGACAATGTTTTTAAATGGGATTCTTTTTGATGAGATATTAATTTACGACAATGTTTTTAAATGGGATTCTTTTTGATGAGTATGTATTAATTTACGACAATGTTTTTAAATGGGATTCTTTTTGATGAGATATTAATTTACGACAATGTTTTTAAATGGGATTCTTTTTGATGAGTATTAATTGACGACAATGTTTTTGAATGGGATACTTTTTGATGGGATTATATACTTGGCGCTCTTTTTTGTACCTTTTTTTAAAAATTATAATGACCCCAGGGCAGAGTGTCGGTCGAATCGGGTACGATATGCCGCTTGTCGTCGTATGGACTTAGAGCGATTTTAGATTCCGAAATGGTGTACACTTTATGACATTTAGACCGTATGCATGACTGTCTGCGTACTCGTGATGAAATTCGTACAAACAAATTTTTGATATGTCCAGAATGCACATACCCACATATACAGGGTCATCGCTTAATCCTGCAACCCGCGCGCGCGCGAACTTGTAAAATGGCAACACCGCCTCACGGACGCATTCCACTACAACCATGCACCGTCCCCGCGTTCGCAGAGCTGCAAGCGACCGCTGGACAGCAGTGATGCCCGAGCTTCGAGAATTTTAGCGTCGCAAAGAGCTAGGTATTGGGAATTTCCCGGCCCAGGTAAACGAGCCGCGCGCTCTGCTTTTATGATCGGTTTACTACTTGCATCCCAGATTATTATAGGTTTGAAAATAATGTCAACTGATCTCATACCCGTCTCAATTGCAAAATTTTAGTTACGACAGGGTTGACCGCGGCGCTATACCCTTGTACGGAGAGATTTTTCGCCACCTGCTTGTAAAAGCCACAGTAATGGCACATCGTTCAAAAAAATGACATTAATGGAAGCCGGTGTAGGCGTGGCGTTGAGTAGCTAAAACATTGAAACACAAAAATTCTAGAAAAAAAATTCAGACACCGCTACAATCAAAGACACGTTGCATTAGTTACCCCTTACGTCTGATCTAGGTATGCACCGCATTAAGGATAAAATCATAAAAAAGAAAACCAGAACAATAGATTCTGAGTTCTGCAGAACTAACACATAATTGAATAAAAATTTAATATCTCAATTCATGATTGTAATGATACAGAAACAACTAGCCTATTGTTTATCAACAACACGAATTTTAAAAACAGCGTTAAATACATTATCAAATAAACAGTTTCCAACAGCATTTTAAACAATTATGGTTAAAAAATTGATAAAAGAAAAATTAAGTAAACGTAAAATATGTTAAATTATCCATCATTAAGAGGGAATAATTTTTCCTCATTTTTCGGCGCAAATTGCATTCCGATATCTCTTACTGTTCAAAAATTATACGAAAAAGGCCCCAATTTTTTCAACCGGGGTCGGAAAATTCTGAATAGTTCTTTGCAACGTTAATTTGAAAGAGATCAGCCCAAAATTCTCGAAGCTCGGGCATCACTGCTGTCCAGCGGTCGCTAGCAGCTCTCCGAACGCCGGGACGGTGCATGGTTGTAGTGGAATGCGTCCGTGAGGCGGTGTTGCCATTTTACAAGTTCGCACGCGCGCGGGTTGCAGGAATAAACGATGACCCTGTATGGGTTTGTTGAATTTCACCTCGAGCTTTCGCAATTCAACAGCTATTAAATTTTCCGAAAAAACACTTCTGCTGTGAAAATTCGGTTTCGAAATTGGCTTAAACCCCCACGTATACCGCGTTCGATTAACATGACCATATCGATGCCTGTGAGCAATTCGAATGTAATTTTTGTATGTTTTAGCATTGCATCCCATGTGAAACCAGGTAGAGTATAATAATGCGCTGAATCTAATCCGTAACTCTTGATACAACTTTCGCGAAAATTTTCAAAAATATCTGCCAATAACAAGACATCTGTTTTCAAATACAAGTCGCTGTATTCGCCCAAGGTTCCAATCTCGAAACGCTGCCAGACAGTTTCGGCGTTTGCGTAATCGATCTCGGATACAGTCTCACCCGTTAACGAACTGTAGAATGACTCGCGCGGCGGTAAGCATGGGTCATGCAGTTTGTCAGCGCAATCAAGATATTTATATGGAAAGACACCCTTTCGCGTCAATAAATTGAAATCCTCGGTGGATAATGTTTCAAATTGGGATCGTAAAATTTTCACTTGATCTGTGCTAAGAAAGGATGCTAATTTGTTGAGACTGGTGTTGAGAAATTTGTACGAATCGATGAATCGCAATTTAATACAATTTCGCGAGTCTGAATCAGCTGTATCTTCGACATTTTTTGTGAAAGAAATATACTTTTCTTTCGTTATGGGTAATACGCCAACGTGACCTTCAAAAGCTGTAGCTATTTCCTCGATAATAAAATGTGATTAATAGCCGGATAAATTGTGGAAAACTATGGGGATGTAAAACGCGTTTTTATAATTTAAATTGCACTCCGAATGTGCTTGGCCTCTAAACCATCCGGACAGATGGCAATGATCGTGGACTCGTACATCGCTAGCCTCGAATGGTTCTTCGCAAATATGACAGTGTGTTGCATTGTGAAATGTCGACAACTGTTCGGGAGTTAAATCACGCATGGGAACATTACTGGCCAGAATGGGTTTGACAAAATTCGCAAATTTTTTCAATTCGTCTACGAACCACGAAACACAATCCGCGTCGCGGCGACATCGATACACCGATAGCGATGTATCATACGAACAATGCATATAATAGGCAATACTGTGCACTTTATGGTGCTGATACATATGTAATTTATTATCACCCACTCGGTTCTCCTCTGTTTTTGCGATGATGCACTCGAGATCTGCGTACACCACGAAGGGGAGTCGCTCCTTCCGGCAGTGGTTGTCGAAGTTGAGGAGATTTTTACCTTCGCTGGGCAGCAGGATGGCGCAGTTGTTCATTTGCCCACCGTCCAGCGAATGAAGCTCCAACTTCGCGGCAGATCCGAAATAGTGCATGCATCTGTAATAAAACAAAAACACAAAATTTTTTTATTTAATTTTTTTCGCGAGACATTTCAACATTTCATATGTTTATATACATACCGATCACAGATGAAATCTTTTTTTCATGCCTGCTCAGCTGCGCGCTCACCAACTGGGATAAGTTCTTGATCCACACAAAGTGCCCTACATCGCCGTGCTCTTGATTCGGCGTGTAGAGCAGGTTGACGTGCCGATCCCTCTTGTGGCTGGCGAGGCGCAACGGAAAGACTGCCAATCCTTTCTTCGTCTCGAAGGTGTAGACGTTGACGGAGATTTCGTTCAGCCGTTCAAACTTCCCGATATGATCCAGAGACATCGGGAAGTCAATGCCCTGGAAATGTAGCGTGGAAGCATAGTGCGGGTACGAACTTGGGCGATCGGCATTTCTTTCCGCAGGATGGAGGGCGGCGACCACTGCCCACGCGAAACATGCATTGTCCGGGGATTGCACATTGATCGTTGCATTTTTCAACAATAAATCCTGTGGCAACTTGTGGTGGCACCGCGCGCGCAGCGGATTGTACTTGTTGACACTGACGGTCAGGTTGAGGATTCTCGTCAATGCCCATCCGCTGTCGCGTTCCTGGAACTCTTCCAGCGATGCCAGGGTGGGTTCGATGACGCATCTCTGGTACCATTCCTGCAGATCGGATGTGCCGAAGAGTTCACAGTTTCGGGTGTTGATGCTTTTACAAGCACGCTTGTCACCGGCCACAAATTCCCGTTGAACACCGTGTTCACTTTGAGGTGTCGATGTTTCCTCAAAGCGCCCCGCACATGCTCCAGCACAATGGTCCCCGCATCCTGAAGGACGTTGCGCGGCTCGATGTAATTTGAATTTAGCACTGCACCAGTTAACACGCGGCTATCGAACGCAGTGTCTATTTCGCGCCACAAAAGTCCCGTACTCGAATGCCCGGCACCTTCATGCACAAAACGACCGCGCAACGAATATTTTAGTCCTTCCAGCAATTGCCGAACTCCGATCGATAATCGAGGACGTTTTACGCGGCTGTGTTCTTCCAACGATTCGATGCACTCGTTGCACCGTTCTTCCCACGCGAGGTATTCTTCTCGCGAAATCAATCGTGCGGATTGATCCAATAGTTGGCGGATTACTTGCGCGAATTCTTCCATGGTTGTAAAAAGGAATGTAAATGTAATGTCTTTTCCTCGCAACACGTTGCAACGATTTGAGGCTTTGTGCAGTTTTGGAGCGCGCTTTTATGACCGGTGTCATGATTTGTGATCTCTGTCTTACTCTTTTGGCGTACGCCCTCCCTCCAATGCAAAAACGACGATCCGACCCAACATGGTTCTATGCAGTTTCTTCTGATACAGCAAAATTCTTTCTATGATTCACGCGTATGACGAATTAGCGCGCAAAAATCATCCGACACTGTTTCTGCTGATTCCACATAATTCTAAGATTCTACGTTCCCAAAAGTATTATATTACATTCAACACGTGTCGAGACTTTTATCCTTGAGGATGGGGCTCAAGTTACATGCAACCGTGCGATATGCTGCGACGTTAAGATTGAAATACATTATGGAAAAATTGGATGCTTTAAAATAAAATGCTGTGGTGGGGGAAGCAATTTAGGCTATATTTAAGCCAGTCTCCCGAACGCTATTCCATCAATCGCTCAGTATCCACAGTGACTTTCGACGGAACAAATAGTGCTCTGAAAAAATGTGCAGTACCAGTGCCGAAAGAAACGCCGGACACATGAATTATTACGTTCCCATCATGCGAGATGATGGCGTAGCTCAATGCGGGGAGAATACATTTGACAGGTAAGACTTAATTTTCACATCTTCATGAAATTTTTTTTATGTTTATTCCTAATACGAGTGAACAATTTCATAGCTTTGATTGTTCTCTTAGGCCGCGCCAAGCATCGCGGATCATGGTCAGAAGATACGCATTAACAACCATGGGTAGCAAATATTTGGAAATTAGGATCAGCGTAGGACCTATGGCTGATGTGGAAGTTGTTCTCGGCGACAATCGTGGGAATCATCTCATATTATCATGGTATACGTGGTGTGCACTATCCGCAGCAAGTACAACCATCGAACAACGTGCACAATTACCTGGATCAGAATCGCTACGGATTAATGAATTATCGGTTGATTTTTGTCGGATGTATGATTCTCCGATTGTAAAGATGACACTAGATACTAAGTCGCTGTATTTCAAACCGAATACAATAACATATTTGTTTAATCTTGAGCCGTGTGTAAACTATGTGTATCTGCGATTACATGAAACTGCAGAAGATGTGAGGATGAAATTTTCAAATTTTGTCAACGTACTACAGCAGAGCGATGTTGCCTGCGAAACCTTAGATGCGCGTCGTGCTGCCAAAATCATACGTGATAGCGAATATTTCGATGCGGCGTATCTTGTAGATTGCGAACTGGTAGCATGTGCAATCAACGATATTCTAGGTGATGCTTGTATGAAAAAATGTTAAATTATATTATATTAATTTTAAATAAAATTTTTTAAACGTATATTATTTCTCCATTTTATTCACCCGTCTTCCTCCTTCTGTCCTCGCCACTTAATTCTAAGATTTGCTGACGTCGCATATTTATATTTCATTCTTACTTTTGCAAAGCTATGCACTTCTCAGTTTCATGATGGGTGGAGTTTTTTATACATATGCGAGCCAGGAGATGTAGCGAGACCAGTTGCTCATCAATCTTTAAGGACATTCAGAAGTCTGATTTCTGTGAAAAGTTTTTGTGTAACATTTTTTTCATTTTAAGTGAAATTGCTTTGAAGAAGATTGCTTTCCAAGGATATCGTCAGTCGTTCAACGCATAGAAAATACAATCGAATAATACCGTGAGTTTCCATTATCATATTTTTTTCTTTTAGCGAATCGCTGTGTTAGTAACTTTGAGAATTATAAGAAAAATCGGTTTCAGATTATGTCATTGCCCATAAATTTGGAACGTCCAGCTACCGCTACGATCACCGCTGCTGCGACAGTTATCCATTCACCCAGTCCGAAAGTGTATGTGGCGTGTCGAAATGTTGCGGTTCAAACCGAAGAAATTCGATGCGCAGAACTTTATGAGGCGGAAGCTAATCAGGATGGTGACATTTATTTAAAAGTATTTCGCAACCTAACGAATGGCCATGCGTATGAGTACCTCGATGATGAGCAATATTGGTTGCGCCGATACGCAGACCAAATGTTTATAAACAATTACAACGATGATGATGATGATGATGATTATTATTATTATATACGTAGGAATATAGCTCGGCGGAATCGTGAGGGTGTTCCAAAGAGCATGGTTTGGCAAAACGTGAAAACAGAGATTGATGATGATTCCATTTTCGGGAATAAAATATCGGGGCTTTGGGCTAGCGCTGTTGCAGTTCAAACTGACCCTGCGCAAGTTCCTGTAGATTTATCATTAAATAAGCTATTTGCTGATGATGTTATCAAGTGGGATAATTAAGCCAAACCCACTCGCCACCTTCGTCCTTAGAATAGTTTATATGTTTTTATATTTTTCTATTTTCTATTCTAGTTTTATATTCTATGTAACAATATATATATATCTTAAACGTATATTATTTCTCCATTTTGTTTACCCATCCTTCTCCTTTCGCCACTTAACTCTAAGATTTGCAGACACTGCATAATTCTATTTCGCTCGAGCGTTCTTCGCGTCGTTGAAGATATATGTTCGAAGTGGTTCATTACACGCCCAATACACGTTCGAAGTGGTACCATACACGTTCGAAGAGGTACGATTGACGTTCGATACATGTTCGAAGTGGTACCATACACGTTCGATGCATGTTCGATACGTAATCAAAGTGATTCATTACACGTTCGATTCACGTTGAAAGTGGTGTGATCTAGTCGAATGATGTGTCCAAAGAAGAAGGGGAAGAAGACATGTATGAATAAGGAGAAAGGAGAGCGTAGGCCAGAGAATAATTCGAAGAAAATGATAGCCGAACTAAGAATCGTCAGCGAAAAATGAAGGTGGAGAACGATAGCATCTTACTTTTGCAACATCAGCAACACTCAGCTAAGATAAGCTTCCGCATGCGAGCACCTACGACTTGAAATGGAAGGGTGCAGCCACAGTAATTTAAATGTATCTTGAACGCGTGATGCCACGCATCGCGGTGGCTGTGTGCCCCGACGGTGATGATGATCTAAGGCGGGTGTTCGGCGTAGATCTGTCGGTAAGTGATACTTTGCAATGTTTTTACGCGTTTTGGTGTTTATGTTGTTTAAATGTTGCAGTGTTTTATCGAGATTTCTGTATTCTAGAACCTATCGCAGCCGCAAACGCCGCATCATCAGGGTCCGCAGGATGCAGCCGGCGTTGGCGTTGGCAATGGCGACGATGACAGTGATACTGATGACATCGCTAGCGAAGATATAAGTACTGACGTCTGGTCGGTTAGTGATGCTGCGATAATGCATTATACGGAATGTTTACACGTATCAATATTATATTGAGGTTTACGTGTTTTAGAACCTGCCACCACTGCCACCGCCGCCCCAGATAGAGCATTTGCAAAACATGCTCCCTACCATCGCTCTCGCCACCGCCAACGCCGCTCGCGCTGCCGCCGCCCGCGGTGTGCGATTTATATAGATTTTAATCTTTATTTATTTTTCATTTGTTTATATTTCTCAATTTCTATTTCTATTTCTATTTTATATTTTTTATTTTCTATTTATATTCGATTTTTATATTCTTTTGTAACAATATATATCTTAAACGTATATTATTTCTCAATTTATTTACCCGTCCTTCTCCTTTCGCCACATAATTTTAATATTTGCAGACACTGCATAATTCTATTTCGCTCGAGCGTTCTTCGCGTCGTTGAATGGCGTCATCACATGCAGGTGTCCCGGGGAGGACTCATATTACACACGATCGCGCGATACGCTGCGACGTTAAATCGGAACGCTTTAGAATACTGTTAGCTTTAGAATAAAAATATGTGTTTGTATCGCTATGTAGCGCTGTGTCTTTCCCTTTCTCGAATTTAGCTTTAAAATATTGCTCTCTCTTTCCGACCCTCCGAAGACGTGGTGTGAAAACGTCGATCTTTGCCGACATTGTCCGAAACAATTCCCAATAAAAATAAATTATTATTTCTCTGCGTTGGAAATGTCTGTATGTCGCATATTGGTTTGGAAAAATATTTGGGGGAAAACATTTCTGGGGAGCGGATCGAGTCTAAAAAAGAGGTTTTTCATACAGGATCCGCCCCCAGAAATTTTTTAGTGGGTCATTCACTCCCTCCGGTTGTCTAAAAAGTTTTCGGCGGTGGGCCCGGTCTCCGCGGCGACTCGGCCTGAAGTGATCCCCTCCACGATTGTGGCTTCCCCCACTCCGCGGCACGTGCGCGCGCAACCGGTCTTCCTCTCCCCGCAGGCCCCGCGCCCATGTTTCCCTCCGTCGCGCTCCTCCACGCGCCCTCACTTCCCCCCGCCCCCGCGCTCCCCTCAGAGGACCTGAGTTGGAACCGGCACTTCTATACTACTCATATTCTGATGGAGAATTTAAAGATGTATAAAATCCAGTTAAAGTTTAATTGAATTAACTGACAAGTAAAAGTGTTGTATGATATTAAAGGGGGTAACACATTTTTGGGGCCGACAAAGAAGTTACCACGTTTAGCAACTTTTTAGATTGTCCTAAAAGCAAAATTTCCCCCCCCCCCAAATATTAGATGTTTTTATGTTCAAAAGTGGTAACTTTTTGTTGACTTTAAAAGTGTGTTGTCTTGTTTAATGTTATGTGCGGTTTTTTGATTGTTAGTTAAATAAATTCAACTGTAACTGGATTTTATAGAGCTTTCAATTCTCTTTCAGAATATGTATGTTTCCTTTTTAGACTTAATGTTTACTAATGATAGGTCTATCAGTACTTCTAGAGCCGTGGAACCACTCTTATCTAGCGATTCGTACCATCCACCCCTTCAATTTGAGGTAGTCTTGTCGCATTCCGTTTCGTCGCGTATCAGTAATCCTATTGTTACTACCAGAACCAACTTTAATGCCGCCGATTACGTCTCGATAATAAATCACCTTAATCATGTAAATTGGGATTGCGTTCTCGATGTACCGTGCGTAGATTCGGCAGTCGACACCCTGTATGCATACTTGAACGACATTATCGGTGCTTTTGTTCCGCAATATACTGTTATAAGGTCATCGTATCCTAGTTGGTACTCAAAGTACGCTATTAAACTAATCGGGGCTAAAAAAAAACTTGCGCACAAGGTTTACAAGCATAGCAATCGTTTCTGCGACTACTTAGCTTTTTCCAAACTTAGAGCTGAAAGTAAATCAGTTATTCGTGCGTGTTGGCTTAGATACACCAATGAGATTGAAGTTGCGATACCTGATAATCTGAAGAGCTTTTGGAATTTTATTAATTCAACAAGATCTTCCAATAGATGACCGAGTACCATGATGCTTAAGGATCAAACATTGACAAATCCTATTCAAATTGCTAACGGTTTTGCGACTCACTTCAAGTCATCTTTTCAAGCTGCACGCGACTGTTCTACTACATTTAACGATACCTCTACGTTAGATCTCACTAATTTTACTATTAGCATTGGTGAAGTATTCGCGAAACTTAATTCCTTGGAGGTGAACAAAGGCGCTGGGGATGATGCCATCCCACCAGTATTCTTTAAATCTTGTAAGTTTATCTTTGCCAGAATTTTGTGGCGCATTTTCAATTTGTCTTTACAATCGGGTGTATTTCCCACCAGATGGAAATCTAGTTTAGTTGTCCCGATATTTAAATCTGGTGACAAAATATTAATCTCCAACTACAGGCCTATTTCTATATTGAATGTTATGGTCAAAATATTCGATTCCATAATTGCGGACAAACTGGCCTCCCTGTCAATGAATACCATAATTAATGAACAGCATGGTTTTGTCTCTGGACGATCTACCTCCACAAATCTCATGCTCTATCACCATTACATCTCACACGAACTGGAAGTGGGTAGTCAGGTTGATGCTGTCTACACCGACTTCAGCAAAGCTTTTGATACAGTCAACCATTCTATCTTAACTAGAAAGTTTGCATCGATTGGAATTAGTGGTACTGCGTTGGCTTGGTTGGCCAGTTATCTCCACGGCAGGACGATGTCTGTAAAATGCTTTAATGTTGTCTCTACCAGATTTGATGTTACATCCGGTGTTCCTCAAGGCTCTCATGTTAGTCCGATAGTGTTTAATCTTTTTATCAATGACATCTCTGAGGTAATCGTGCATAGAAAATTTCTACTGTTTGCTGATGACTTAAAAATATATCGCTCTATTCGGTCCCCTATGGATGCACAGCTTTTGCAGGAGGGCCTATTTAATGTTGCCTTGTGGTGTCTCACGAATCGTATGCAGTTGAACCTCTCTAAATGCCATGTGATGCGATTCCACCGCAGTTTGCACATTAAGATTCAGTTTCAGTACGACATTGATGGGAAGCTTCTTGATTCTGTGGTTTCCATTCGCGACCTAGGAGTTATTTTCTCTGCCTCAGCGGATTTTAAAAAACACTATGCTCATATTAGAGGCACAGCCTCTAGAGCCCTTGGTTTTTTTATGAGAGCTACCGTTGATTTTAGGAATCCAAAAACGTTCCACACTCTTTACACCACCCTTGTTCTCCCTCATTTGGAATATTGTTCTAATCTTTGGAATCCGTACCACAGATGTCATATCAAATCTTTGGAGGGCATCCAACATAGATATTTGAGATATGCAGCATACAAACTGCGTATTCCTTTCGATAGATTTTCTCATAATTATGAGCATATCCTTACTACTCTGGGCTACCTTCCTCTCGAAAAGCGAAGGCTTTTATCTGATCTTATACTGACCTATAAAGTTATGAATCACCACGTCAAATGTCCGGAGATTCTAAGCTTATTTGAACTTAATGTACCGCCCACAATGCTAAGGAATGCTCCACTGTTTATGATGCATAAACATTCTACCACTTTTGGCATGAACAACTGTGTAGATAGACTCTGTAGAACTTCAAATTCTGTCGCGCATTTAGTTGATTTCTTCTGCCACTCATTATACTCTTTCAAGCACTCTGCGAGTAAGGCGATTAATAGCTCTCGTTAACTCCTATTATTTTCTATTGTAATTTACCCTATTCCTTTTGCTCGTATTCTATTTTGGCACTATTTCATTTTGGCTTTATGTGTTCTATTTTTGTGTTTCTACTTTTATGTACTATTCCTCTACTGATCTTTTCTATTCTAAATGTACCAAAAGGTTTTCCCGTAAATAAATAAATAAATAAATAAATGTAGTGTATCGAAAATTCTCTAAAACTAGTTTGAGGTTACTTCCGTCACATAAGAGAGGATAGAAAATGTTGGATCACTCCTTGAGGGTTGGATTGAAACACGTGTTTAATCAAGACCGAATACAATCCAGCGGGTCGGCGATTACGGAATTGTCCTTTTACCCGCAACACAGCGGTTCTTCACAACAAACAGAGAAGGACTCGCGGACAGACGCGAGTCGATCGCCGAGATTCGCAGGTAAACGCACGCAAACTCACTCGCGTGCACAAAAAGCTTTGTTTCACAAAAAAGGGAAGCACGTTAGCATGGCTTTCAAGCGACCGCAACTCAACCGGAAAACCCTTTTTCGCGATCCTCGTCGCTCGGCGTTCGCGAGCCCCCGGTCGGGCTCGGCTGTCCCCCCTCCCCACCGACCCCGCGATCCGAGCTACTCGGTCCACCCGAATCACGGAATCGACGAGAGCAGGCAACCGGTCCCCCAACGGCCCGCGCAGTTCAAACTATTTACATATTTACAGACTTAAGACTAGATCAAAACATATATATATATATAACTAAACTAGGAGGAACCTATGCATAACGGACGTCGGAAAACGTTCCGAACAGTTAGGCATATACTACAATTTTGATTTGATATTGAAAAGTAATAGAATTAGGGTGGGTCGAAAAAGTGGTAACTTTCTTGTCCGCTACTGTATATACGTATAATGCAAAGAGGTCGAAACCGATTTTTGTAAAAAATATGGCTTGGCCTTGTTTGGCCCTGAGTCTCTTAAAACTAGCAGTGTGAAAGGGAGTTAAAACACCAAAGTGGAGGACGGTATCCCCGAAACACCGCTCGATCCTTCGAAATTACGGGCCATAACAGGTAATTAAATGATTCCTACTTTTTCCATTTTCTAATGAAAAAATCATTTGGTTTTCTCTTCAACGACGTTCAATAATAATTCATAAATTATCGATATATTTCAGATATATTCGAATATCATCTGCGATCATTAAAATTTACCCAAATCGAAGTGGACTTTTGGTTGCGTCGAATTGGCACTATTATCAGTTCAAAAATTTCTGATTTAAATCGCCCACCTCGAACGGTGAAAAAACTATCAATATTCAAGAGCAAACGGAGGATAATCAAAAGAACGATAGTGACGACAACTCTGGTCCACATGATTCAAATTGGGAAGATGATGATCATCGATCCTTTTGAAAAGTGACAATTCATTTTTAATTTTTAAAATTTTTCTACATTTCCTGTATAGGATATGCGATAATTGATGTTTTGTCTCATATAAAATTAGCCACCAGTTAAGGTTTAAGCATACATATCAATTCCCTGACGACACAGTGCCGGGTGTGCCAGAGGTAAAAAGAAGAGATCCTCTACGCTTCTCTTCCTCTTACCGCTAGCCCGCCGGCACTGTGTTGTCAAGGAACAGGATAAGTGTGTTTAGACGCTTAAGCGCTAAACGAGCCAAATACCGCGTGCCTGCATACTGTATACACGTCAAAATACCAATTATTCTAATTGAAATTGTTGTAATATAGTAAGTAATTATAATCTTGATATTTGTCGCTACATCTATTGGTCGACAGCGAATTTTGTACAGCGACATGAATTTAGTTGAGAGCGACTATGTCTAATATACAGGGTGTCCCAAAAATGTCAGAGTTCCTTGGAAGGGAGTAGTAAGGCAAAGCCGGTTCTAACCCAGGTCCTCTGAGGGGAGCGCGGGGGCGGGGGGGAAGTAAGGGCGCGCGGGGGAGCGCGGCGGAGGGAAACGTGGACGCGGGGCCTGCGAGGAGAGGAAGACCGATTGCGCGCGCACGAGCCGCGGAGTGGGGGAAGCCGCGATGATGGAGGGGATCAGTCCAGGCCGAGCCGCCGCGGAGACCTGGCCCACCGCCGAAAACTTTTTAGACCTAACCGGAGGGAGAGAATGCCCCTCTAAAAAAATTTTTCCAAACCAATATGTGATCGAATTTTCCCCCAACACAGAGAAATAATAATTTATTTTTATTGGGAATTGTTTCGGACGATCTCGGGAAAGGTCGGCGTTTTCACACCGCGTATTCGGAGGGTGGGAAAGAGAGAGCATTACTTTAAAAGCTAAATTCGGAGGAGGGAAAGAGACAACAATACAGGGTGGTACAATAGCATGAATTCTATAGATAACAATTTTTAAAGCATCACAGCGTCTCGCGCGATCGTGTGTAATTTGAATCTCCTGGAGCAGTCGTGCAGGATGGCGACATTTGGCAGCGCGAATCATAGAAAGAATTATGCGGCGTCAGCAGAAACTTTTTCCCATACCAATATGTGATGGAAAGTTTTCCTCAACACAGAGAAATAATAATAATTTTTTAATCACCGATATAGCGAACTGTTATGTAGCAAACAGACATATTTTTCCGAACCATTATGTAGCAAGCATTCTAAAGCTAACAGTATTCTAAAGCGTTCCGATTTAACGTCGCGGCGTATCGCGCGATTACGCGTAATTTGACTCCTCTGAGACACCTGCATGCGATGATGTCATTTTCACGGCGCGAAGAACGCTCGAACGAAATGAACGCCGAATCTTAGAATTAGGTGACGAGGACAGAAGGAGGATGATGGATAAATAAAATGGAGAAAAAAATATACGTTTAAGAAATTTTATTTAAAATTAAAAGAATATAATTTAACATTTTTTCCTACGAGCATCAGCTAGAATATCATTGATGGTGCATGCTACCAGTTCACAATCTACATGATAATCCTCACAGTAATGTTCGCTATCACATATGATTTTAGCAGCACGACGCGCATCTAATGTTTCACACGCAACATCGCTCTGTTGTAGCACGTTAACAAAAGTTTCAAATTTTACTCTCACATTTTCTGCAGTTTGATGCAGCGGATACACATAGTCTATACATAGTTCAAGATTTAATAAAAATGTTACTGTATCCGGTTTGAAATACAGCGACTTATTATGTAGTATCGTCTGTAGAATTGGAGGCGAGAATCATAAGTAGGTAGGCTATGCCGATTCTGGCTCTAGTGTAGGTGAGGGGGTGAGGCGGGGCGGGGGGTACCGCGCTCTCGGGCGAGGGGGCGGCGGGGAGGGGGTATCGCGCTCTTCGGCGAGGGGGCGGCGGGGAGGGGGTACCACGTTCGTTGGCGAGCGGGGTGACGTCACAGGGGAAGGGGGCTTTCTAATTTTCCAAAATGGCGTTCGCCGCCGCGCAATCGCCGTACGCGTGCGGGGATCGGTGCGCATGCGCGAAAGATAAGATGCGAAAGGATTTAACGCGGATGCTGTAATTCAACACCGATAACTATTCGAGATTGATTATCCTAAATAGCGCAATCGCCTCGTGAAAGAATGCAACGTCGCCCTCGTATAAACATCCGCCGACGAAACGTAATACTCCGCGGTATCGCGATAACTTTTCGAGATTGATTAATCTAAATAGCGCAACCGTCTCATAGGGAAGGTGGAATGAAGGTAAGTAAACCTGACATATTAATATTAAGATTTTTTTTTAAAGAATGAGTAATTTATTTAACTTAATTAATTAATCCCAATCCCAATCGGTAACGTCCTCAGTAGTAAATAATTCGCTGAATAATTTGTCGATATAAACTGGCGCAGGGTCTGTTTGAATTATAATATTACTAGCATGAAGTCCTGATATTTTATTTTTAAAAACAGCGTCATAATTAATTTCTCCAGCATCGACACAGTTTCGCCAAACCACGGTCTGTGGAGCACCCACACGATTCCGCTGATACACATTCCTATACCCATAATCATCATCATCGTCATCATCTAATAAGTACGTTTGTTGCGCATGTCGATTCAGCCAAAATTGCTCTTCCCCCTAGTGATTATTTGGAGGGTCATCGATTCTGGTGTCGGCATTGTGGAACAATTTCAGAAAAATGTCGCCATCGTGTTTGGCTTCCGCCTCAAAAAGTTCTGCACCCCGAATTTCTTCAGTTTGAGACATCGCATTTCGGCATGCGACGTACACTTTGGGGCTGGAGGTAATAATAGGTGCCACAGGAGCGGTGATCGTAGCTGGACGTTTTGCTACAGTAGCGGAATTCGTAGCGGTAGCTGGACATTTTAAATGCCCGGGCAATGACATAATCTGAAACAGATTTTCCTCATAATTCTCAAAGTTGCTAACACACCGATTCACTAAAATATGATAATGGAAACTTACGGTATTGTTCGATTGTACGTTTCAATGCAGGTTTTCTCAAAGCAGTCTCCTTTAAAGCACTCAACTTAGATGCGATAGACTTAGCAAAGCAGTCTCCTTTAAAGCACACAACTTAGATGCGATAGACTTAGCAAAGCAGTCTCCTTTAAAGCACTCAACTTAGATGCGTCTTAAAACGTTTCTCGTAGTAATGTATGTTTTGACTGCTACAGTAGCATTTGAGAACTGATTTTAAGACAGACGGCTGTTCCATGATCACGCATACGCAAGTATAGCGCGATAATTATTCGGGTATCGCCCACCATATTTTGAAGATCGAGACCACCATGACGGGTGTAAACACCCTTATGACGGGTGCATGAATTCGATACGCGTGGTAAGGCATCGAGCAAGCGTGACATCACGTCACCTGATTGAGACGTTGAGGGTGAGAGAGGGAGAAAGAGTGCGAAGAAAAGAATTCGGAGCGTTAACGACTCATGAATCTCGGCTAGGGTAGGTGGTTAGTACATTCAATCAAAGTAGCGCAGTCATTCGATAAAGACCTTGTGACGAAGTCACGTAGTGCGCCGTGCGAGAGCCCGAGACCGAAACACTGGGTCTAGTTCGCGCCGCGCACGCTAGGCGGCCGCGGCCCCGCGACGGCTCTCGCTCGTGAAATTATACGGGCTCCGCTTATAAGAGCCGCGGCGAGCGGAATCAGGAGCTCTTGTGCATGTCGCTGTATAGCTTCGCGCAAACAAACAAGACGCTCGCTTTTTGACTTCCCTGAGGTGTGTACGTTGTCGGCCATCGCCACAACCGTGCCGTTACCGGCCTCGTTCCGATATAGGCCAAGATTTGTCTTGCGCCCTATCGCTGTCCGAGAGGAGCCTCCGCGCCCATTAGGCCGGAGTCCTATTGCACTTGGAAATTCTATTGTACGACTCTCGATAAAACGTGCCTCATAAGGCCGTTCCGAGTAGGACGTTCCGCAACCTCCAAATCCTGTTCCCTGACACTGCTCGCCGCCAAGTCGCCGCCGCCGCGATTACCGACGCGCCGCACCGTAACTCTTCCGCCGCGCACGGAAGATATTGTAAACACAATCCTACAGCTTATTAATAATAAAACACTGTTATTGTTATCAAACGCAGTTTATACTCATTCGCCGAACCTGGCCGTACCGACTGAGTCGGCATAATCCCTTCTCCGTCCCACCGGTAATCGTGCCGCTACCAAACACGATTACAAAGTGGCGCCCAAACAGGGACGCTGAAAAGGAGAAGGGCGAATGAGCATAAGCGTAAGCTGGGTGTACGAGTTACGGAAAGCCGACTTGATTAAAACCGCGGAAGATCTCCAGATCGACGCCACTGGCAATCTCGACGAACTAAGACAACGAGTCGTTGCACACTGCCGCCAGAATAAGATGGGACCGCCGACAGTTACGGTAACCGGGGAAACCGGCGCCCAGATTGAAACACTGACAACTAGCGCGGGCGGCAGTCAGATTGCCCCCGAAGTTACGGCAATGGACCGAATCCGGAAGTGGGGGACCAGCTACAATGGCGGCCCCGGCGCTGCCGAATTCCTACAGCGGCTAGGGGACCTGCAGCATAGTTACCAGGTCACCCCCACTCAGATCATGCAGTGTCTCTCCGAGATCCTAAAGGGGAGAGCTCTCGGCTGGTACCGGCTCCGCCGCTCCGAATGGAAGTCGTGGGACGACTTTGTCACCGACTTCCGAGCCTTCTTCCTAGCCACGGAAGACGAGAACGAACTGGAGGAGATCATCACCCGACGCCTCCAAAAACCCCAGGAGACCGCCACGGACTTCATCCTGGACTTGCTGCCGCTGATGCAACAGTATGGGAAATACTCTCCCGAGCAGCAGGTCAACCGAGCCTACCGCAACCTCCGACCGGAGTACCGCCGGTATATCAAACGGACAGAATTCCAGACACTGCCCGAATTGATGAGACTGGCCGCAGACCAAGACAAAGTCACGGCCGAGGAGAAAGAGGCCGCCGGCATCGGGCGGAAAGAAACCGCCAAGACCGAGAAGCGGCCAGAAAGGAAGGCCGAGCCGGCCCGCAGCAGCGGCCTAGCGGAAGTGCAGGCCGATTACGACCGAGCGACATGCTGTTGGCGATGTGGCCAACGCGGCCACCGCCGCCCCGAGTGCAGACGCGCGAGCAAGCTATTCTGCTCGTACTGCGGAACCGCCGGACGCACCTCCCGGGACTGTCCGTGCAACCCGTTTTCGGGAAACAAGGAGGGGCGCGGGAACCGAGGCGACCGACAAAACGCCCAACCCACAATGCCTCCAGCGGACAAGTAAACGAAGACCCTCGACTGTACCTCGCCTTCCAGGTGGGAAATGTGCGTTGGTGGGCACTGGTCGACACCGGAGCAACCCGCTCATTCATACGACCAGATGTCGCCACGGCATGCGAGAGGCGAGGATACAACCTCGCGCCGGCCACCTTCACGGCTAGCGTCGCCGACGGCGCAGAGGTACCACTACGAGGCGAAATGACGTTACCCGCCACCATCCACGACCGAAAGGTGCAACACACATACGCCGTGCTCCCAGGCCTGTCACACGCCGCCCTATTGGGGGTAGATATCCTGGAAAAGCTGGGCCTAGAGGTACAGATTGGTACCCACCGATGGACTCGCCACGCCGAAACCGCGGCCGTGGAAGACCCCGGCATCCGCCGATGCACGCCGGCCCAAGAAGCCGCCCTGCAACAACTCCTGGATGAGGAGTTACCGCCGCTCCGGGAACTGCGAGGCACGACAAGCCTCGCAGAACACCGTATCCGTCTAAAGACAACCGTGCCAATCAAGCAACGATACATGCCCAGGAACCCAGCCACACAAGCCTTAATTAACGAGGCAGTGGACCAAATGCTGGCAGACGGAATAATAGAGCCGTCCAACAGCCCGTGGAGTTCACCTGTGGTCATGGTTGCCAAGAAAGGCAAGAAGAAGAAGCGATTCTGCATCGACTTCCGCCGTGTTAATGCCGTAACCGAAAAAGACGCCTACCCCTTGCCACAGGTCCAGGCAACGCTCGACAAATTGCGCGAGGCGCGCTACATTTCGACACTGGACCTTGCAAATGGGTAGTGGCAAGTACCGCTGGCCGAAGAGAGCCGCCCGCTAACGGCTTTTACCGTTCCCGGACGGGGACTGTATCAGTTCCGCGTCATGCCGTTCGGCCTCCACTCGGCCCCCGCCACGTTCCAACGACTGCTCGACAGCGTCATCGGACCCAGCCTGGAGCCAAGAGCCTTTGCCTACTTGGACGACATCATCGTCCTAGGCCGCACCTTCGAAGAACACTTGGAAAACCTTCGAGAGGTGTTGCGCCGACTGCAACGGGCAGGCCTCCGCCTAAACGAGGAGAAGTGCCGGTTCTGCCAAACCGAGCTACAATACCTCGGACACGTCGTCTCCGACCAAGGAGTCAAGACCGACCCCGAAAAGGTCGAGGCCATCCGCAATACGCCTCCGCCACAAAACCTACGTGAATTACGGCGTTTCCTAGGAATGGTCTCCTGGTACAGGAGATACATCCCCCAGTTCTCCGATACGGCCGCACCACTCCACCAGCTCCTCCAGAAACGTACGCGTTGGAATTGGACGGAAGAAGCCCAGTCCGCCTTCGAGACGCTCCGCCACCAGCTAGCCACCGCACCGGTATTAACGTGCCCCGATTTCGACCGACCGTTTGTATTGCAAACAGACGCTAGCCAAGGAGGCCTTGGTGCCGTATTGACACAAGACCACGATGGCGAAGAACGAGTCGTGGCCTATGCCAGCCGAACGCTCAATTCGGCCGAAAGAAATTACTCCGTCACGGAGAAGGAGTGCTTGGCAGTGGTCTGGGGCATCAGAAAGATGCGCCCATACTTAGAAGGATATTCGTTCACGGTCCTGACCGACCACCAAGCACTGAAATGGCTGCAGTCCATCGATAGCCCCTCGGGACGACTAGCGCGCTGGAGTCTGGAGCTACAGCAGTACGATTTCAAAATAGAATACCGAAAGGGGGAGAACAATCTCGTAGCGGATGCCCTGTCACGACAAGGCGAGATTGCAGACGTGGAGGCCGAAACACCCAAAGAGTGGTACGACACGAAGAAAAGGGCCGTCGAGGAGGCGCCGCTCCTCCACCCAGAATACCAGATTCGCGACGGCGAAATGTACCGACACTTCCCCGACACAACCGGCGGCCACCCTGAAGACGAGTGGAAGCAGTGTGTGCCACGATCACGGCGCGACGAAATACTAAGGGCAAACCACGACGCCCCTACGGCCGGACATCTCGGGATTAATAAGACCACCGCCCGACTGGCCCGAAAATATTACTGGCCAGGAATGTTCCGAGATGCAGCCCGCTACGTCCGCCAGTGTGCGAAATGCCAGGAGTATAAGGTATCGCAACAAGCCCCGGCAGGACTGATGCACACCACGCCAGCAGCCTACCCGTGGGACGTCGTGTCAGCCGATCTAGTCGGACCGCTCCCACGATCTAAGAAAGGCCATACCGTGGTCGTGGTGATGCAGGACAAGTTCACAAAGTGGATCGAGCTACAACCCCTTCGCCAGGCCACCGCCCCGGCAGTAGCGAAGGCATTCCGCGAGAGAGTGGTCATGCGCTTCGGGTGTCCCCGCCGAGTCATTACCGACAACGGCAAACAATTCGAGAGCCGAGAATTTACCGGCCTACTACGAGAATATGGCATCGATCACCGGAAAACACCGCCTTATACTCCGCAGTGTAACCCAGTAGAGCGGGCGAACCGGGTGATTAAGACAATGATCGCCCAATTTACCGACGGGGATCACACGACGTGGGATAATTGGCTACCCGAAATCGCTTTTGCCTACAATACGGCACGACACGAGGCAACGGGAAGTACGCCGGCCGCCTTAAACTTTGGCCGCGAACTCGCGGCTCCCGGAGACCCCCGACCAACCACGAGCGATCCAACAGAAGAGCCGACCCAAGAGGACACGCAAGGATGGCAACAACGGCTCGCGGGCATCAAGGACAGTATCGAACTCGCACGGTGGAATCTGGTACGAGCACACCAGAACCAGAAGCACTATTACGACCTACGCCTCAGAGATTGGCGTCCCGCGATCGGAGACGAGGTGATGAAGCGCGAACACCACCTAAGCGCGGCAGCGAAGCAGTTCAATGCTAAGCTGGCCCCAAAATTCGTCGGCCCGTACACCGTAGCCAAATTCGAGGGACCCAACATCGTGGTGCTGAAAGGGGCGCGCGGGAAACCAGTGCGCGCGCACATCAGCGATCTGAAACCACGCGAGACCGGCGAACCAGAAGGCGCGAACTGTGTCAGCGCCTCAACAAGAGTGAGGGAGACCGAGATAGAAACCCTAGTTCCAGCCGCGATACCTAGGTGGCGACAACCCACCCAAGGCTCTCGCTGGCGAAGATGCACCACCGGGGGATATAAGATAATGAAGGATCGGCCCAAAACAATTGGTAATCAGCATGCCACGGAACAAGCCACCGCCAACGCCGGAGAATTCCGGCCGAGCCACCGCAGTCCCCCTAGCCTCCAGCCCAGTAGGCCCCCCGGAGCGCCACCAACACCGCGCCAAGATTCTGGAGGACCGGCCATGGCCCGCCAGAGTCAAACTGGGGGCACAACCACCAGCACACCGGGGCCCGCCACCACGCCTGCAGGCACCTCATCGGAGACCGACCACCCAGGAGTCACACGAGGTATTAATGGTGGAAACCTCAACCACACAGCCCCAGGAAGACAACGCACGAGGATACCTGGGAGCCACCACTCGTCACCGCCGGACGGCCCATACCGGCCTACAACCGCTGGACCTCCGACAAATGGGTAGCCAGCGGCCCTCGTCGACACCGACCACCGAAACAGCGGCTGGACGATCGGTCTCGCGGGGACAAGGCACCCGACGCACCACCCGTCCACCGCGGAACCAACCCCCGCCGGCAGACCGAAAGCGAAAGCTACCGGTCTCCGGCGGACGGCCAACGGCAGTAGCCACCGACACCACGCCGCTGGTACAGCCCGGCCTCCAAGGCCCCCCAGCGGCCACGCCACCACCGATCGTTGCCGAAGCCGCGCCGCTGGTACAGCCCGGCCTCCAAGGCCCCCCAGCGGCCACGCCACCACCGATCGTTGCCGAAGCCGCGCCGCTGGTACAGCCCGGCCTCCAAGGCCCCCCAGCGGCCACGCCACCCCCGATCGTTTCCGAAGTCGCGCCGCTGGTACAGCCCGGCCTAACAGGCCCCCCAGCGGCCACGCCGCCCCCGCTTGTCCCTGCAGCCGTGCCGCTGGTACAGCTCGGCCTACCCGCCCCCCCAGCGGCCACGTCATCACCGGTCGACTCCCTAGTCGCACCGTCGCTGGCCCGGCTAGGCCTTCAAAGCCCCCCGGCGCCAACACCATCCCTAGTGCCGCTGGCCCACCCAGGCCGCTCGGGCCCACTGGCGGCCCCACCGAGAAGAACCACGTCCACCCGCCCCTGGTCTTGGGCCGAGGACAGGCCCGGGATGGTCATTTTCCATCCCGATGCGATGCGACCCCGCCGCGTATACGCGGTTACGACCTCGACCGCCGTCGTCCTGGGCAGTCGGTTCCGCAACGGGGATCTCGGGATCGAGATCCGGAACCGGCGGCCGACTGCCCCCGCGGAACCGAATCCGCCCGAGTAGATGTAAGTTAGGTTTAAGTTAGACTTAAGCCTGGTGATGGGTAGTTTTAAGTCCGCTCCGTTGGGTTGCAACCCCCGTAGGTTAAGGTAGGCTAAGTAGTTACAAGGACACATGTACCTGGCGGCCAGTAGCCGAACGTTTATCGCTTCACCCCCCCCAAAGTAAGAAGGGGGTGTGACGAAGTCACGTAGTGCGCCGTGCGAGAGCCCGAGACCGAAACACTGGGTCTAGTTCGCGCCGCGCACGCTAGGCGGCCGCGGCCCCGCGACGGCTCTCGCTCGTGAAATTATACGGGCTCCGCTTATAAGAGCCGCGGCGAGCGGAATCAGGAGCTCTTGTGCATGTCGCTGTATAGCTTCGCGCAAACAAACAAGACGCTCGCTTTTTGACTTCCCTGAGGTGTGTACGTTGTCGGCCATCGCCACAACCGTGCCGTTACCGGCCTCGTTCCGATATAGGCCAAGATTTGTCTTGCGCCCTACCGCTGTCCGAGAGGAGCCTCCGCGCCCATTAGGCCGGAGTCCTATTGCACTTGGAAATTCTATTGTACGACTCTCGATAAAACGTGCCTCATAAGGCCGTTCCGAGTAGGACGTTCCGCAACCTCCAAATCCTGTTCCCTGACACTGCTCGCCGCCAAGTCGCCGCCGCCGCGATTACCGACGCGCCGCACCGTAACTCTTCCGCCGCGCACGGAAGATATTGTAAACACAATCCTACAGCTTATTAATAATAAAACACTGTTATTGTTATCAAACGCAGTTTATACTCATTCGCCGAACCTGGCCGTACCGACTGAGTCGGCATAATCCCTTCTCCGTCCCACCGGTAATCGTGCCGCTACCAAACACGATTACAACCTTCGCGACAACACTTGTCACACCTCATTCGTACCCTGAGTTTTCGATTTCCGGATCAGAACCGCATCACGTGGAAGAGTCGCATCGACCACTCACACCTCTCTCTCGACCACTCACACCTCTGTCTTTTAATTGTATATCGAAGACGAAGAAGAAGAAAGAGAAGTAAACATGGAGGTTTTCATGAACACGTTCAATGTTTTATACCAAATGTCAGCGCTTTTACGCAGTGTCGCGGAATTTAGGGACTGGATGGATCGGTGAGACACGTGTCTGCAGCTCATCATCGAGTATCAATGCGGCGAAGGAGTGTCAATTGCATCGAAGCAGCGTCTGGCATTGCTAATCGCACGTACGAAGACATTACGTACGATCGTGAGGGCACGGTTTTCGCGAGTAGGACTCGGGGTTTCGGATCTATTGACGACACCTAAGGTCGAATGGGAGGATGTGGAAACCGCGTTTCGGAATCGTATTTCGACTGGTGCTGTAATTAACGTGGGTTACATCGATCCCCGTAAATTTTTAGAGGGTGCTCGACGAATGGTGGTATCGCGCGTGAGAGACGCTATCGGAGAACATCCTGGGGTGGCCGTGAATACGGTCCTGAACGCGGAGTTCATGTTGGGCGAGAATATGGACATGAAAAGTTTCGGGACGCGAAATCGCGTACTGTTCAGGACATCGAACGTTCGCGAGTGGTACTCGAAGCACGTGGGCGCTCCAACGTTAGTGGCGATCGAGGAGTTTCAAGATCGCGACAGTGGATGGACCCTGAGGGCTGTGCTAAACCTCCTTATAAACATTAATAAGCATAACCCTCTTCGCGCCGGCTGCGACGTACCGCTTCCGTGCGCCGTCGTCCTGAAAAAAGCGGTGGTTAACGTGAAGAACAGAGACAATGCGTGTTTCTTGTGGGCTGTCGTTGCCAGTTTGTACCCTGTCGCTGCGAATAGTGATACGATCGCATCATACCATCACTACTCGGAGTTGCTTCACACTGACGACATGACTCTCCCCGTGACGTTAAATCAGCTGACGAAGTTCGAGAGTATGAAGGGCGTGTCTGTGAACGTGTACGCGTGGTCTGACGGAAGCTGCGCGCCTCTGCGTTTGACCGTGGACAAGCGAGAGAGACACGCGAACCTCCTACTGGTGCAGCACCCGAACGAGCCCCAACGGTATCATTTCGCGTGCATTCGAAGCATGTGGAGACTGATTTCGAAGCAGCTCGGCAATCATGGACATCAAGTATTCGTTTGCGAAAGGTGAGTAAAATATGGCATATTTTTATCGATGTATTATTGATTATTATGTTTTATTATTAATGTTGTTATCGTTGCAGATGTGTAAGCTTCTTTCACTCGTCCGGGCAATTAACGAAGCACACCGTGGACTGCCAGTGTCTGAACGAGTGCGCCGTCGAATTGCTGTCCGTGAAGGAGAAATGATTGCAGTTCAAAAATTTCAAGAATAAGGAGCGAGCACCATTCGTCATTTACGCGGACTTCGAATGCATGCTGGAGGATGTCGAGCCTGCGGAGCGGAGTCGTACGTACACGTACCAGCATCACAGGGCCTACAGCGTGGGATATTACATACATTGTTCCACCGACGCGTCTCTGTGCCGTTATCGCGCGTATCGTCACGAAACCGAGTGCGTGAAATGGTTCGTGCAGGAACTTCGAGACTTTGCGGATATCGCGTATACATGGTTGCGGAACGCGAAACCTATGGACCCGGTAACGGATGAACAGCTGCGTAGTCTTAACGACGCGATCGTGTGTCACGTGTGCGGACAACCTTTCGTCGACACAGACATAAAAGTGCGCGACCATTGCCACTGGACGGACGAGTACCGAGGCGCGGCCCACGTGTCGTGTAACTTGCAGTTTCAACGATCGTACACGATACCGGTAGTATTTCATAATTTATCAGGCTACGACGCGCATTTCATGATCAAGGAGTTGGCGTCCGCGTTCGAGGGGAAGATCGATCTACTGCCGGTAATGAAGGAGCGGTACATATCGTTCACGAAACACGTCAAGGGAATCGACGCTGAGAACAACGATTGGAAGAGGGGATTGAAGTTTCGATTCATCGATTCGCTGAAGTTCTTGGCCGCTAGTCTGGAGAAACTCGCTTCGGACCTTGGCAAAGAACGACTCGCGATTCTACGATGCGAGTTTCAATCCCTGTCGGACGATCAGTTCAATCTCCTGACCAGGAAGGGCGTCTTCCCGTGCGACTACGTGACGTCATTCGCCAAGCTCAACGATACGTGTTTACTGTCCCGCGAAGCATTCTATAACCGGTTGAACGATAGCACCGCGTCGGAGCCTGATTACGCGCACGCCGTGAACGTGTGGAATACTTTTCGCGTACAGACATTGGGCGAGTACAGTGATTTGTACTTGAAAACAGATGTGCTGTTACTCGCCGACGTACTCGAGAGTTTCCGCACCGACTGTATCGCGAGTTACGATCTGGATCCCGCGCATTATTTTACGCTGCCGAGTTTCACGTGGGACGCGATGCTCAAGTACACCGGCGTACGATTAGAGCTTCTGACGGACGTGGACATGTTACTGTTCGTAGAGCGTGGCATACGCGGCGGTCTGAGTCAGTGCTCGCACAGGTACGCGCGGGCCAACAACAAGCACCTGCCTGCAGAGATATACGACGAGTCGAAGGCGTCGACGTATCTGATGTACTTCGACGTCAACAACTTATACGGCTGGGCCATGTCTCAGGCTATGCCGAAAGGAGGGTTTCGATAGCTGGACGATGCGGCAGTGGCTGCGCTTAACGTGTCATCCCTACCCGACGACGAGGACCCCGAAAAAGAAGAATCCGAGGGATACCTGTTGGAGGTCGACATCGAATATCCCAAGGCCATTCACGACGCGCACGCCGACCTTCCATTCTGTCCGGTGCGCGAGCACACGCCAGAAGGAAAACAGACCAAACTGCTTGCCACACTCGACGATAAGGAGCGGTACGTCATCCATTATCGCTACATGAAACAGTACGTGCGACACAGTTTACGCGTGACGCGAATTCATCGGGTGTTGCGATTCGTTCAGTCGCACTGGTTGCGCGACTATATCCGATTGAACACCGATTTGAGGACGCGAGCCACGAGTGAATTTCAGAAGACTCTGTATAAACTGATGAATAACGCGGTGTACGGGAAAACAATGGAGAATGTGCGGAATCGCGTAGACGTGCGACTGGTGACGCGGTGGGACGGTCGTTACGGTGCGGAAGCGCTAATCGCGAAACCGAACTTTCACAGTCGCACGATTTTCTCCGAACAGTTGGTGGCAATCGAAATGCGCAAACTTAAAGTGAAGTTCGACAAGCCGATATACGTGAGAATGAGTGTATTGGACGTGTCGAAAGAATGCCTGTACGAGTTTCATTATGCGTATATGCGTGCGAAGTTCGGTGATCGGTGTAAGGTTCTGTACACCGACACCGACAGTTTAATGTATAGCGTGGAATGCGAGGATGCGTATGAAACGATGAAGCGTGACGTCGCCCGATTCGATACGAGTGATTACGCGGAGGACAATCCGTACGGTATGCCGCGCGAAAACAAAAAGGTGCCGGGACTCATGAAAGATGAGAACAACGGCGCATTGATGACCGAGTTCGTCGGATTCAGGTCTAAGATGTACGCGACTAGAACGTTTAACGCTGCAGTGGGGTCTACGAGTGAGACGAAAAAAGTGAAGGGTGAGCGGAGACACGTGGTTTCGAACGATATACAATTCGATGATTACATTCGTTGTCTGCACGATCTCAGCGAGAAAGTGATTCGCCAGAACAATATACGTTCCAACGGGCATGAGGTGTATTCCATGCGTGGGGAAAAGAACGGTCTCAGTCCGTTCGACGACAAGCGGTATATTTTAGCCGATCGAGTCAGCACCCTTCCGTGGGGAAATTATCGAATCCCCGAGCTCGAGATCCACGAACGTCTCCAGCTTGACCCCGACGAGTCCCTCGAGAATTCCATTGTTTAGTATGTTTGCATGTTTGTATGTTTGCATGTACATACGTTTCTTTCTTTCTTTCGTACATGTTATTTATTTATTTATGAATATGTAATATATGTAATATATGTATAGCGTAACATAGTCAAAATTATATTTTATACGTGTTAGTATATATATATATTTTTTCCTTCTTTATTAAGATTAATTATACGCATATATGAGATGAAGAATGGGAATGGAAATAATTGAATAAACTGACAATGTATATATTTATATGTATTTATTTCAGTAACATATTGTTGCGAGCACCGGGTATAGGCCCGTGCATAGCCTGCTGGTGCTCGTAGCGAAAGACAGAAGAGGATCAACTCCCTTCGAGAAGACTGTCAGGACGACGCCGAGGACTGTCTGGTACCGAATGCCGTAGCGTTCGGATGTGCGGGTTGTGCTGTGATTGCTCTGTATACCCAAATATAGACATGTCGTGCAATGTTCCCGCGTATCATTCTACTCCTTTGCGTCGGGGTGGTCGTCGGTGGAAACACCCCGGCGCAACATTGGTGTCAGAAGTGGGATCCGTGGCCACGGATCCCGAAGAAACGCAAGGAGCTGTCGCGTGCGATACGCGAGGAGCCGTTGCGTGGCAGACGGAAGGAGCTGTCGTGTACGAGACGCAAGGAGCTGTTGCGTGCGATACGCAAGGAGCCGTTGCGTACGATCCAGCCTGCGGCAGGACAACGGGGGACAGCCGCAGACGGAACGGCGGCGATGGCGGCCGAGGCCCGCCGACATCGAAGGACATACGTGGGAGCGACGGCGGTCAAGGTCCGTCGACGTCGAGGGACAACCATAGGAGCAACGTCGACGGCGATCGAGGCCCGCCGACAACGGAGCGACTGCGAGGCTTCGGCGAGGAAGCTGCCGGAAAGAAAGGACATTGCTGGGTCGGCTCTGGAAGCTGGGGAAGCCGACCTACGAAAAGGGATCCAGATTTTTGGAGGAATAGCTCGTTGGGTAATGTAGAAAACGGCAAAGGACAGTTGCCGTCGAAAGTAATGCGAGCGTACGTCAAACGACTACGCACTGAAGTTGGCTCCTCGACGCTAACCGCATATCTTGTGTTTGTTATCTTTTTTTATACAAGCATGCTTTCAAATTAATCCCTTTCTCCCCCCCTTTTACCACTGGATAATGTCTCTGCGGAGACTGAGACGGTCTAACGGACAGACTGTACATGTGTTTTTCCCCATATGTTCCCGCGATATGCCCACCGTCTCCCATATGTAATCTGTTCCCCAATATGTTTCATTGACTCGTCCTGTTCTCCGCTTTAATTGTCTGTCTACACCACTGACAACGGCCGAGGACATCTTGTTGCGTTGTCCGGCGAAACTGATGTTTGAGGGAAGCGCCGATCGCCGTTACAAGAAGCCAGGAAAGACGCTGAAGAGGGAGCGTCGGAGTATCGGTGGTGGAGGTGCGACTCCGGCGGAGACGCAGCGACGTCCGGGAGTGCACGGACTTCACCATGGGTGGGTGCACGGCTCTGGGAGACGGCCAGGGATCCATGCAGTCGTGTTGTTGGCGAGCGGCGTCCCCAGGAGCGCGGCACCACCGAAGCAAAGAAGACGTGCCTGGAAGGCACGAGTTTGCTACTGCCGCGGCGGAGGGAGTTCGTGGTCGAACACCGTCGCGGAATCGGCTCGGGATCGGCCCGGGTTCGGCGAACCCGACCCCATAAGAGACATCGGGATAGGTCAAGATCTGGGTGACGGCTGGTGAGCGGAGGACGTTGGACGAAGAGAGCAACGGAGGGAGGAATTGGCTACCGACGGTTTCAAGTCGCCCTTGGGATAGAGCGGCTGCGGGAGCACCTGGAGGGGGGACACGGGGACTTCACAGGACTCACTCCATTCTAGTTGGACCGGACTATGGAGACGCTCTCCGTAGCCCGACCCTTGTCTTTATTGCCGTTAAAAGAGGACGTTAAAGTCTATTTTTCCTCTTTCGCAAAGGGAACTCTGGAGACATCGAAGGATTGGAGTTCCGGACCAGGCCACCGGAAGGGCATCGTCGGAGTCGAGCCTGCTGGGAGGATGCAGCGTCGGAGCGGTGGAGCCGTCGTGGGACGTTCCACAGCGGGGTTCCAGACGGAGTACCCGCGGAATAAGGAACCGTTGGAGCTCTCCGTGGATTTCGTCGCGGGACAAACGGGGGAGGACGAGAGCATCGCTGGAGTTCCAGAGGACGCTGGACGAGGCCAGGATGCTTCGTCGCTGGAGATCCCTGCCGAGGGAGCGCAACGCAGTGGAATCGTCGTTGGAGGGCGGAGCTCCAGGGACATCGTGGAGCAAGGAGCTGGAACGTCTCATCGAGGGACGTACCCGGAGTTCTCCGAGGAGTTCGTCGCGGGACCAAGGGAAGAGGACGAAAGCGTCGTTGGGGTTCCAGGACATGGTGAAGAGGAGAATGCACCAGCCGTCCCGTTGTACCCACGCCTTGCTCAGGGTTTTTCCGTGGTTTTCCCCTGAGCGAGAAGGCAAATGCCGAGGCGAATGTCTGTAGAAGCCACGGGGCTTGCACTACAACTTCTTCAGGCAGGGGTACGAAGATTCCGAAGAGGACCCAACGCGGTCGGGACGCCCGTTTTTCCAGAAGGGGGAGCAATGTTGCGAGCACCGGGTATAGGCCCGTGCATAGCCTGCTGGTGCTCGTAGCGAAAGACAGAAGAGGATCAACCCCCTTCGAGAAGACTGTCAGGACGACGCCGAGGACTGTCTGGTACCGAATGCCGTAGCGTTCGGATGTGCGGGTTGTGCTGTGATTGCTCTGTATACCCAAATATAGACATGTCGTGCAATGTTCCCGCGTATCATTCTACTCCTTTGCGTCGGGGTGGTCGTCGGTGGAAACACCCCGGCGCAACAATATAGTGCGTTTATAACCGGGAATCATAGAATATCCTTGTCGCTTAGCCATAATCCGAGCCACTTAACGTACACCCGGTTTCCCTTGCGACGAATAATCTTCTCGACTAGATAGACGTCCGGATTCGCGACCGAATGCAATGTTCAAGAAATTAGCATTCGGGCGACATCTCCCAGTCACATCGCTAATTAGGCAGTAGCAACGGCCTGCTTGCTCCTGTGGAGCGCAAATCACGGCCCCTTCCATCGACTCGCGATCGATGGAAGGGGAAGGCTCTTCCTTCCAGGAAATCGATCGCGATTTCCTGGATCGCTCTCTCTGTTCGCGACTTTGCTACAGTTAACACGTTTTGCTTGCTACACGCTTTACCTTTGCTCTAACTCAAGTGAAGTTACTCATTTCCTGAGTAACCACTGCTCTCCCGCTTACTTAGCGCTCAAACGCTCGCTTAATAATTATCGTCTCATTAAATTAAGTGTGTTTAAACGTTCCGTGTAAATAGATTTATTAAACCGTAATTTTGTACATATATTTAAAAGTAACTGTAATTGTGATCTCGTGACGAATGTAAATACATGTTCTTGTGATACAAACCAAATTAAATCTAACAATTAGTGTCCATAATTAATCTCTAGTTTCTAGTGTATATCCATTTAAGCTTTCGAACATTTTTGGTCCTTCGAGCCGGAGATCGGTGCCTGTGCAACAGTTCACGAACGTCCAGTAGTGCTGTGTAACCGTCGCGCGTGACCTCCAACCTGCAAACAGTGCGCCATAACACAAAGAGTCAGCGTGACCTTAACGGCCGAATCTCGTTAGCGTTTTAAATCCTAAGTACAATGGAGAAATTAATAGATAGTCAGAACGAGCTTTCTGGCAAAATCGCGCGTGCTTACGAAAACTTAAAGAAGCTAGGCGCTGCTAACATCACTCCGGGAGCCGTCGAATCGCGTTTAAGGATGTTAAGGAAAAACTGGGAGAAATTTGACCAGCAGCATGATGAACTGCTGGCCCTGACGGCACCAGAGAGGAGAGAGGCACCATACTTCCGAGAAACCCGCTATGATGTGACTGAGGAGCTGTTTCTTGTCCAGGAAGCGCTGTTCGTCGACAAGCAACAGACATTCGCCTCCGATCATAACGAGTCGAGACTGTCTAACAACGGCCCGTCCGCGACCGTACACTCCAAAACTTCTTTACCTCGACTACCCCTGCCAGAGTTTGATGGGAATTACGAATCTTGGCCAGGATTTCGGGATCCCTTTCGATCCCTCGTTATCCACGACGCGAGTCTTACGGACATAGAACGTCTACATTACCTTCGGGGCTGCATCAAGGGCGACGCTCTCCTGGCCCTTAGAAATCTCCCTGTGAGAGCTGCGACCTTCGCCTGCGCCTGGGACCTGTTACAGGATCACTACGAGAATGAAAGACTACTGGTACAAACTCAAATGGAAACACTATTTGGATTGCCGACGCTCTCTCGTGAGTCGGCCACGGAGCTCAAGACTTTCTATTTCACCTTTTGCGACTGTGTCGAGGCCCTTGCTGCGATGGATCGTCCGTTTGATGCCTCAGGAGACTGGCTGGTCTACTTGTTGGTAGAGAAGCTGGACCAGCAGTCGCGAAGAGAGTGGGAAACCCAGCTCGGCGCCCAGACTACACCCCCGACTTTCACGGAACTCAGGGCGTTTATTAAAAATCGTATCACCACCGTCGGAGCGCTGGAAGGGGGCAAAGCCAAATGCCAAGCAGAAGGACGCACGACTAAAGCTGCCGGGGGCCAGAGGTCGGTCAAGGTGTTGCAAGTCACCAAGACCAACTACTCTCAAGAGCAGTGCGGGTTGTGTGGAGCCAGCCATTTCGTGCTCTTCTGCGGCCTCTATAAAGCACAAAATGTGCATGAACGTCGTGAAGCACTAATGGCAGCAAACTTGTGCTACAATTGCCTCGGACGCCATCAAGTCAAGGATTGCGGTTCGAAGAAACGATGCCAACTATGCAACGGGAGGCATCACACCACCATCCATGAGGACGGCGCGAACGCAAGCACCGTCGAAGAGGTCACTGCTAACGCCTCTAGCTGTGCATCGAGTTCTCTACCTGCCGTGCTCCTAGCTACTGCGCGGGTAAAAGTGTTGCAACCCGACGGTGAACCAAGAGTTATTCGAGCCCTCGTCGACCAGGGTAGCGAGGTGTCCCTTGTCACCGCCGCATTGGCTCAGCAGCTACGCCTACCGCGAAGAACAGCCAACATACGCCTCATCGGCGTCGGAAACCAGCTCCCCGAGCTGGTGCGAGGAAAGGTGCAGCTGAGATTCACCGCACTTACCAATTCTACGGAGCATCATGCGATAGAAGCCTTAGTGCTGCCACGAATCACTGCGTACCAACCGCGCCTCGGCAACCGAGTTTCAACATGGACTCACCTCTATGGCCTTCCACTAGCAGATCCCAGCTATGACGAGGAGGGGCCAATCGATCTTTTGCTGGGTGCCGATGCCTTCGCTCTTATCCTGCGGGACGGACTCATCAAGGGTGGAATCGGCGAACCCATGGCCCAGAACACAACATTGGGCTGGATTGTGTCTGGGCCAGCCACGACGGAGCAGAGAGACAATGAAGTCGACAACCATGCTTTCACGACACTCAAATGCACTGCGGAGGAGGAGCTCGTACCTTTAGTACGTCGGTTCTGGGAACAGGAGGAAATGGTGGTGACATCGACCTACACTTCCGAGGAACAGAGCTGCGAGGACCATTATCGGACAACTCACCAGCGGTTACCGTCCGGTCGCTACATGGTTCGACTTCCATTCCACAACGTCCCAGAGTTCGGCGAATCCCTTCACGGAGCCCGACGCATGCTCCAACGGATGGAAGCTAAGTTCCTCAGGGACCCCGTCTTTGCTCAGGCCTATGGGGAATTTATGCGTGAGTACATACAACTCGCGCACATGACTCAAATTCGTGGGGATATTACAGGACCAGTCGTTTATTTACCACATCACGGAGTTCTGAAAGAGAGCAGTACGACCACTAAACTGCGGGTGGTATTCAACGGCTCGTATGTCACATCATCTGGTCAGTCCTTGAACGATCAACTGATGATAGGCCCCAATCTTCTCCCGAGTCTGCACCAACTATTGTTACGGTGGCGAATACATCGTGTCTGCCTCACCGCAGACATTGAGAAGATGTACAGACAAATACTCCTCCATCCGGACGACCGCCAATTTCAACTGGTTCTGTGGAAAGAAAGGGAAGACACGGACATCACTACGTACACACTCAACACCGTGACGTATGGCCTAGCCTGTGCACCGTTCCTTGCCATTCGGACGCTCAGGCAATTGGCCAACGATGAACGAGCACGACATCCAAGAGCGGCGGCCATTTTGGAACGTGACGTCTACGTGGATGACGTCGTGACCGGCGCAGACTCCGTGCAGGAAGCACTCGAGCTACAAGACGACTTACGTCAACTCTGCACGGCTGGTGGCTTTAACCTACGCAAATGGGCATCCAACCCACCTGCTTTAATGGCGCAGGTCCCCACTGGCGACGCTATCTCGGAATGCAAGTGGCAGACTGGAGAGACTCACCAAGCCCTGGGCGTCCACTGGAGCCCAGCCGATGACAGCTTTAAGGTCCAAGTGCAGCCAATCCAACAGGACTCCGAAGTGACACGGCGAACGGTTCTGTCAAAAATCGCGAAAATATTCGATCCACTGGGCTTGGTATCCCCGGTAACGGTCAACGCAAAAATATTCATGCAATCACTGTGGCTTATCAATTTAGATTGGGACACCCCTTTACCGTTGACTGAAGCTGAGTACTGGCATCATTTCCTTGACGAGCTACCAGAACTGAACCGCATCACCGTGCCCCGCTGGCTTGGCCTACAACGCGCCCCTCAAAACCTAGAGCTTCATGGCTTCGCAGATGCTTCGGAGCGAGCCTATGCAGCGGTGCTCTACCTCCGAGTAGTGGATCACGATGACACCATACGGACCCAGCTGGTCACTGCTAAGACCAAGGTGGCTCCATTGAAGAAGATTTCACTACCACGACTTGAGCTCTGTGCCGCTACCCTATTGACACGCCTCACTGCACTCACCTGCAAAAGCCTGGGATTGGAAAGGGCTGCCGTTCACCTGTGGAGTGACTCTACAATCACACTTGCATGGGTTCAAGGCCACCCCGCACGCTGGACAACATACGTGGCCAATCGCGTGTCGGAAGTCCAATTGACGCTGCCCGATGCCCACTGGCACCATGTTTCCAGCCAGGACAATCCCGCGGACTGTGCCTCGCGAGGCCTACACCCCACTCAGCTGCCAGACTTCTCCCTCTGGTGGAATGGACCCTCCTGGCTGACCAACCCAGCAGGATGGGACGATGGAGAGCAACTAGCCGTGCCGTCAACTGAGCTCGAGACTAGGACAACTGCCGCTGTGTCAGCTTCGGGTGATCCTGCAAATGGCGAGGAAATTTTAAACAAATATTCATGTATATCTTCTCTTCTTAGAACCACCGCCTGGTGCTTGCGGTGGCTACCACAACATTCAGCAGCTACGAGAGGAGAATACTTGAAGCCAGCAGAAATAGAGGCATCCCGAACTCGATGGCTCCGTCTCGTTCAACACCAGGCGTTCGCAGCTGACATCCAGCAGCTGGAACTGGGACGCCCTCTACCAAGCCGCAGTAAGCTGCTGAAACTGCATCCATATGTGGATGACCAAGGCCTGCTACGGGTCGGTGGACGTCTGCGCCATTCAGCCCTTCCCTTGGACGCCCAACATCAGGTCATTCTACCAAAGGAGAGCAAGCTGACAGAGTTGTTGGTGGACGAGGCCCATCGCCGCACGCTTCATGGAGGGACGCAGCTGACCCTGTCTACCTTGAGGCAGAAATATTGGATCCTGCAGGGCAGGCAACGAGTCAAGGCCCTGATTCATCGCTGCGTCACCTGTATACGTTGGCGAGCCACACCCGGTCAACAACTCATGGGGGACTTACCGAGCTCCAGGGTGACTCCAGCCCGTCCATTCCTACACGTAGGGATTGATTATGCCGGGCCCCTCACACTTCTGTCCATACGAGGAAGAGAACGCCGCACACACAAGGGCTACGTGGCTCTCTTCGTCTGCTTGTCTACTCGTGCCGTCCACTTAGAACTCGTTTCAGATTGCAGCACCGAAGCCTTCCTCGCTGCTCTCCGACGTTTCACTTCCCGACGGGGACGCTGCGCTGTCATCCAGAGCGACCGAGGGACTAACTTCGTGGGAGCTGCCCGCGAGTTGCGGGAAATGCTGGCTCACCTCGACGACGGTCGCGAGGCTATCCAATCAACATTACTGAAAGACGGCATTGAATGGCGCTTTAATCCGCCTGCTGCTCCTCACTTCGGGGGGCTCTGGGAAGCAGCAGTCAAATCCACCAAATTTCACCTTCGCCGCGTGCTAGGCGAACAGCACCTTACCTTTGAGGAGATGACGACGCTGCTCTCCCAAATAGAAGCCTGTCTGAATTCTCGACCACTGCAGGCGATCAGCGACGACCCCGGAGACCTGAACGCCTTAACTCCAGGGCATTTCCTCATCGGAGAACCACTGCTGAGCTTGCCCGACCCACCACTCGAAGGGGTTCCAGCATCCCGGCTTTCCCGATGGCATCTGCTGCAACAGATGAGGTCGCAGTTTTGGAAGCGGTGGACCGTTGAATACCTGCAGGCACTTCAATCTCGCAACAAGTGGGCGCGCCAACATCCGCAGCCACAGATCGGCGATCTGTGCCTAATCAAGTCTGAAGTGACGTCACCTGGACAGTGGCCATTAGCCAGGGTTATCCGGTTGCATGCAGGGCCCGATGGATTAACGCGCGTCGTAACGATTAAAACTTCACTTTCCGAATTCGTACGACCAATCTCCAAACTTATTTTCTTACCGTTTGTACAGGTGTAAATTCACGCACTTCCACTGCGCACTAGATCAACTGCATTACACTTCACCTGCGTTGACTGACGCCTCCGCAGGAGCAAGCGGCGCCACCGCCGCGCGATACGATCAGGCCATATCGACCCACCAATCGAACGCCAACCAACTTCGGAATCGATTCATCGGGTGATGAATGCCGGGCGGGAAATGTTCAAGAAATTAGCATTCGGGCGACATCTCCCAGTCACATCGCTAATTAGGCAGTAGCAACGGCCTGCTTGCTCCTGTGGAGCGCAAATCACGGCCCCTTCCATCGACTCGCGATCGATGGAAGGGGAAGGCTCTTCCTTCCAGGAAATCGATCGCGATTTCCTGGATCGCTCTCTCTGTTCGCGACTTTGCTACAGTTAACACGTTTTGCTTGCTACACGCTTTACCTTTGCTCTAACTCAAGTGAAGTTACTCATTTCCTGAGTAACCACTGCTCTCCCGCTTACTTAGCGCTCAAACGCTCGCTTAATAATTATCGTCTCATTAAATTAAGTGTGTTTAAACGTTCCGTGTAAATAGATTTATTAAACCGTAATTTTGTACATATATTTAAAAGTAACTGTAATTGTGATCTCGTGACGAATGTAAATACATGTTCTTGTGCTACAAACCAAATTAAATCTAACAATTAGTGTCCATAATTAATCTCTAGTTTCTAGTGTATATCCATTTAAGCTTTCGAACAGCAATTCGTACTCGTAGAAACCACCGAGATCGGCTCTCCCGCGGAATCGCGCAGAATGTACGTCACCGGGAACGTTCGTTGTACGATTAAGATTTCGAACACCTCGGTCGACCAGTTCGAAGTGTACCCCTTCTTGAAGAGTGTCTTGTACTTACTCACGCGTACCTTGTCCCGACTCTGAATTTCGCGCGTCGTCGAACGTATTCCGATGCGGAGGGTGAGAGGGGTTCATTCGCGGCGAACGACAAACATGTCGCGGGGGTCACGTCGACGGGTCGGGCGTTGATCGTTCGATGCTTGCGATGATTGTAGGTGCGTACGAGTGTAGGTAACAGGTCGATCCAACGATAGGACGCGTTCAAGGAGAATTGTTTCCACATGAGGTTTTTCAGCGTACGATTGAAACGTTCGACGATCGACGCTTTCATCACGGTGTACGTGGAGTAGTGGTTGATCAAGCGCGTCTACGCGCATCGTTGAAACTCCGCGTTGTAAAACTCCTTACCCATGTCGGTTTGTAAATTTCGCGGACATCTATCGCTCTGCCGCAATACGGTCCTGAACGCCGCGGTCACGTCGCGTCCACTTTTCGTTTTCACGGATACGGCCCACGCGTACTTGCTGAACGCATCGATGATCGTTAGTACGTAGTGATATCCTCGATTTTGCTTCGCGTACGGACGCATCTCCACCAAATCGGCCTGCCACAAATCATCGTAGCCGCGAATCACGACGCTACGCCGCAGAAAATTTCGTCTCGCGAGTGCGTGTAATTCGTTCACTAATTGTACTCGCTCCTTGTTCATGCTTCGCGGGTGGTTGGGGAATGATCGCGGCGTTCCAAGGACGATAGAAGTAGTATGAGTTCCTCGAGTGTTCGTAAAATACAATCGGTGCACGTCTTTCGCGATCGTTCTTCATCATTCGACTATCCGGAGTCGTAGCCGCTATCGTAAGGGTCAGGATCAATAATCATCGTCGTCGTCGTAGAGCCTCGTTCGCTTTTCGCGGTTCCTTTCGTTTGTACAGATCCGTGATTGTTATCGCAGTCGGCGTCGTTGTCGACGTCGTGATCTCTTCGAGTCTGTCTTTCAATTGATCGAAGCGTCGTTCCATCGCGTTATTTAAATCATCCTCTAGTTGAGACAATTGCGCGTTAACTCGCGTCTCGAGTTGAGATCGTTGATACTCGGCGTCCAGTCGCGCGCTCGCGATAGCCGTTTCGATTTTTCGGGTAAAGCGATCGTCCACCGCGGACAATAGTCTAGTCATTGTCATTACCGCTTCGTTGTTATTGTTGTTGATGTTGTTGCGTAACGAGGTACCAAACTTGTTCACCGACATAACGATGCGTGCGCGCGAACACTACTGACGCGGCGATCACCGGATCGTTCAATTTAAGATATGTCTAGCTTCGCGAAGTTCCTCCACGATGGATGTGATTTCGTTATCGTGACCCGCGTGTCCTGCGGCGCGCGATGCCATGAGCAATCTCAGTCTATCGACCAATTCGTTCGGATTGTCCCAGTACAGGTAATCGATCGCGTTATCAGTGACCGTCATGGATTCGTCGATGGGTAATCCTAGACCTTGTCGCGTGCCCGCGATGTCCATGCCGCCCGCGCCACCCGCGCCGCTACCCCTGTCCTTAACGCGTCTGATACCCGATGTTCGCACCTTGCCGATTATCGCGGATATAATTTTCTTGTACTTGTACCCCTTGTTACCTAGCGTGCGCTTGCTCGGCGAATGGTTTCGCTTATGCGCGTTCGTTGATAATAAGATGCGTCGGTACGAGTGAAAATCCACGTCCGTGCACGTGCGGATGTTGGGTATTCGCATGAACAGCAGTTCGTACAAACCCCGAGTCCCCGCGTGTAGCGTTCCATTGACACGAATGTCGTCGCCACCCTTGTCGATGGAGAGTACGGAATCGCCGATCATTAGGTCATCATCGGACCCCAAGTATACGCCGTACACGTTATCGATTCGTTTCTTGGTATCGGTGAAGAGCAGTCGTATATATTCTCGCGACAACGGTCCCTTGGCGTTCCGTAGATACACTTCGATATCATCGATGGGATTGCGCACCGTATCCGAATCGTGAACCTTTGCTAACGACTCATTATTCTGAATTTTTTCACCGTCTTCATCGTCAACATCATCAACAACATCATCGACATCATCAATATCGTTGCTGTCGTTGTCGTTGTCGGTGTTGTTGACGTTGTCGTTGTCGTTGTCGTTGTCGTTGTCGTTGTCGTTGTCGTTGTCGTTGTCGTTGTCGTTGTCGTTGTCGTTGTCGTCGTCATCATCGTCGTCGTCGTCGTCGTCGTCGTCGTGGTGGTGGTCATTATAATCTGGAAGGTTATTCGAACGTTCCTTGGATGTATACGAAGTAACGGGTCGAAGTCTCTTCGATGATTGTTGTTGATCGTATTCGTGTTTCCTCTTCACTGTTCGCGATCGAGGTGTTGAGCGCGTTTTCAAAGCGGATGAATTTTCGATCAATCGTTTCAACGGTTCGAAGATGGGCCGCGTGCTCGCCTCTACAGCTGCATCCGTAGCCATTTTACCAATTTTCAAGGCCAAGCACTTTTTACGTATAACGTCGCTGACTTTAGCGATTTCCACCTTTGCATGCACCTTTACGTCCACACTTTGGCGCTTCGTTCCTTTTTGATGTTTCGTCCCTTCTCGTCGATGACGTCGGCGATGTTTTCGCGTATGCTTCGCGTCGACGTTGCTCGAGGTTATCGGAGTCGCCATCGTTGTCGTTGGTCCGCTGGACATTTCGTGTTGCTTGATGAACGATTCCTGGTTTACTGATGTCAGCGAGCTACGACAAACTCGTTAAATCCTCTTCGATATCGACCTTCGTACATAGAACTATTCTTATCGATCACCACGAAATCGTATCGTCGACGCCAACATCTCGCGCACAAGTCGTTGAACGACTCGAACGTCATGTCTGTATTCACGTGATCGTTGTACACGTGACGCAAGTTCGTGCCGTCTTGTTTGAACAGCATGGAAAAATTCGTGTTGTCCCTGATTAAATGTTTAGGTATTCTAGCGTACGACTGACACAAATAAAAGCAATCCACGTTCGCATGGCGGCCCATGGAGAAGTATTCGCGTATCGCGTTCTGTTCGTCGCATGCCACGTCGTCGAACACGAAGATCGAATCGGGCCGAGCGTCTCTAGGTGGAACGATCTCAGCGTTGTCCGAGTAGGGAAAGTATTCGATTCCATCGCAAAGCGACAACACCTGCTCGAGATATCGATACTTTGGCTGATGCAACGATTTCGAGTATACGTATACGTTCTCGAAGCGTAAACCGTTTGGACTCTATAGCATGCTCAGAAGCAAGTTCGTTTTTCCACACCCGGACGGGTCGCAAATCACGCCTCGCACACTATTCGGCAACAACGGGCCGTGTCTGTTCGATCGACTCGCATCGCTATCATCCTCGAGCATTCTGTTCGCGGTCACGCGAATAACGTCCGACTGTTTCTAGAATCGCATGTTGCCGGTGTTTCTCAGGTACTCGAGCGCGAGTGACGAAGCACGACTATTTATATTCGTGGCACGCGTCACACAGGCACTATCACTGTGATCGGCTAAGCGCGCGTACGCGTTTATTATTGCAGTAGATATTGTGACTATTCTAACGTATATGGTAGCATTAACGACTGCGACGTCTCACGGACTAGGCAAGAATCAAAAGGGGAAGAGGAAGAAGAAGAAGAAGAAGAAGAATCTTAAGAAGAATAAGAGAAAGACTGGATCGGGTCTCGTGAACAGTATCATAAACCGTCTACCGTTCGAACTACACGTTCCGAGTTATCAGTTCTGCGGACCGGGAACGCGTTTGCTAAAGCGATTGGCTCGTGGCGACGAAGGTGTGAATCCCTTGGACGCCGCGTGTCGCGACCACGATATCGCGTACTCTCGTCGAAAGGATTTAGAGGGGCGACACGAGGCAGATCCTGCGTTAGCCGAACGAGCGCGACAACGAGTATTCGCGACCGACGCGACCTTTGGTGAAAAAGCAGCCGCGACTGGAGTGTGGGCAACGATGAAGGTTAAGACTAAACTCGGCATGGGTATGAGAAGGACGAAACGTAAACGGAGAAAGTCTGGAAGGAAACATCCTCAACGGCGACGAGGACATCGTAATCTACGAGTGGCGAAACGCGGTGGCTTTCTTCAATTTCTTCTGTTCGTGCTGCCTGCTTTATCGGCTATCGGGGCATTGGCCGGTGGAGCGGCTGGTATAACCAAAGCTGTCAACGATTCGAGGACCTCTAGAAAACAGCTGGAAGAGACGTTGCGTCATCATCGGACGATGGAAGGGCGAGGGATGCATCTGACACCGTACAAGCGGGGCGCGGGATTGAACCCGAGACGGCGGCGCCAACGGCGTGTGCAGACGAAGAAAAAAAACGTCGATCGAGTATGCGCGTGCAACAACCTATGACGAACCTGCAATTAGAACGCGAATGCGCCAGCATCCCATTCTTTCGAGGGGTGTTTATGCGCGACACACTTCTCACGCGCATTCGAAGCAACGAATGCGGTATCGCGAATCTGGACGAGAATGGATGCGCCGGTACGCACTGGGTCGCGTACGCGAAACGCGGGCCGCGAGTACAGTACTTTGATACTTTTGGGAATCTGCGACCTCCCGCGGAATTGATCCACTATTTCACGTATAATCACAATCGTTTTCAACGTTTCGATGAAATGAATTGCGGTCGCTTGTGTATACAATTTTTACAGCAAAAGTCTATCGAATTATGACCTATATACCAATAATAACGGTGTGTGTACTAAGATTATGCTACAATGTATTCATGTCTAATGGCGATCCACATCTTCTATAATAAGGGCACATAATATCGATAAATTACCGAGTATTCGTACGCGCGCGTCACTTCCCCTCTCTCCGTCTCGCGAGTGTAATCTATGATATGTCGTTCACACTCACGTTAACGGGTCGCAGCAGCGCGCTCACGGTAAACTATTTCCCGCCGATAGATTTGAGTGATGGTCAATACGAATTAGGACTCACGGACTTGGAGACGTTTCACACGATACCGAACATCGACTCGGGCAACGATAAATTCTATTTCGTCGTGAACTACGACACCGGCGACGGCTCCATCGTCGACGTTGCTTATGAAAATATTACGATCCCCCATGGTTCCTACGAATTAGACGCTATCGCGGAGTACCTGAAGCAACGATTACTCAATCGATATCCTCGAAGACGCGGAAACAATGATAACAACGGTGACGAAAAGTACCCTCTAATGCTACGAGCTAACAACAACACCATGAAAAGCGAGCTGTACTGCTCGTTCTTTGTAGACTTTAAGAAACCGAACAATGTGGGCTCGTTGCTAGGATTTTCTCCGAATCGCGTCTTATAACCGAGAATCTGGCACGAATCCGACGTACCCGTGAATATTATAAACGTTAACGTGATCAGAGTAACGTGCAACGTCACTATCGGCGCGTACAGCAACGATAAACCGGTACACACGATTCATGAATTTTCGCCTCGCGTACCGCCGGGATATAAGATATCGGAAACTCTGCGACACGTCATTTACCTGCCGATCGTCGCACGAGCAATACACGATCTAACGTTGTGCATCATCGATCAACACGATCGTCCTATAGATTTCCGCGGAGAAGAAATAACGATTCGTTTACACGTTCAACGACGTCCGCGCGATAGGCTAGCGTGACTGCACGCTTATTCGCGGGTGTGTAGTATGTTAGTGTTAGATCACGCGTACGAATCATCAATCGTCGCTGCCGCTGCTACTCCTGCCGCCTCTGTCTCGCATCATCGGCGCAATCCTTTATCAGAAGCCGAAAGTAGAAGAATAAAGGTTGGTGGAGCGATAAGAAGAGGATCCATAAGGAGGAGAAAGCCATTGACTCGTCCGAACGTACGTTTCTTATGATCGTTAGGTTTCATCATCGCCTATTAGACACACAACCACGATGTCGATTATTCTGGACGTGGCGAATACACCAACCTTCGACAATCGTATCACGAAGATCGAGTTACACACGTACAATCCATACGCCAACACGACGTTCGACAATAGCGACGAGATAAGAATCCCCATACAGCAGCAAGATCTATACACGCTTCCAAGTTTTCTCTACATCGAAGGTCGTGGCACGTTGACGACGCAAGATGCTAAAGGCCCGGCAACGTCCGCGACCGCTGTTCTCGACAATAATTGCGTCGCGTTCATGTTCGATGAGATTCGATACGAATTGAACGGTGTCGAGATCGATCGTTGCCGAAATCCAGGAATCACTACCACATTGAAAAATTACGTTTCATTGTCGGCCGAGAGGAGCAAAATGCTTGCGAATGCCGGTTGGAATTATGCCATCGATTACGATAAAGACATTTTTCATTCGGGTGCTTTCAATTTCTGCGTACCCCTGAACATGTTATTAGGATTCTGCGAGGATTACAAACACATCGTAATGAAGGCGCGGCACGAGCTAATACTTATACGATCGCAAGTAGATTCGAACGCGATGCACTGCACCTCCACCACTGCGATACCGAAACTAGAGATACGCAAGGTGCAGTGGCGTATGCCCCACGTTGTTTTGGAGGAAGTGAATAAGTTATCGATGCTGCGTATCCTGGAAAGCGGTCGGCTGATCGCGATGAGTTTCCATTCGTGGAGCCTGCATGAGTACCCGTTACTGCAAGAGACAACGAAACATACGTGGATCGTGAAAGCTACGTCGCAAATTGAGAAACCTCGATTCGTGATATTCGCCATGCAAACCAATCGAAAGAATCGTCCCGATAAATGCGCGGGTGTATTCGACCCGAATCATCTTACGAACGTTCGACTGTATCTACTAATACTACTACTACTACTACTATTGCGGATACTGCTACTGTTTTAAAACGTCGATGTCGAAGACCTCAGTTACTGTTGTGACACCGTCGCTGACGGTACTACCTAAACGCATAATAATGTTCGTCGTTGTCGATCTGCAAGGTTTCAAAACCGAACGCGATTTCATCGTGAAAGAGATCGCGATTCGCGTAAACAGCAACAACGACAGCAGCAATACCGATGAAACACCGACGATCAGCCACTGGATCTTCGAGCCGCCATACTTCTGGAATCATCTGAATTCGTTCGAGAAATGTCAAGCGTCCTGGCTCGCGAAGCATCACCACGGTCTCCGCTGGTCTGACGGCTGCGTTCCATACTGGAAACTTCCGGGACTGCTCGCCAGCGCACTCGCGAACATCGACTTCGATATCGTGAAAGGTGCGGAAAAGAAAACCTGGCTGCTGCAACTACTACCGGACATAATCGTCGAGGATATCTGCGATATCTACAAGCTGAAGGGAAAAAAGATAAACAACGCTCGAACCGTCGAGGACGATAGCGGCTACGACGTTGACGATGATTATTGCGGGAGCATGCCTAACACCGTAGACGACTACGATGATTCCGGCGTTCCTAACCTGAAGTCTGTGTCTTCAACGAATGCCCCGCGATGCGCGTTTCACGACAACGGCGGTGTTTGCGCACTGGAGAATGTCCATAAAATATGGAATTATATACGTAACGTCACCTAATGTAAGTCATACGCACATTACATTTACTTTACACGACATATGCAAGGAACCGAATATGTAAGAATTATTTCTTTTTCTGTTTCCTGTAGCGATGAGATCAATGACAACGGCGGCAACTGCGATGAGATCAAAGACAACGGCGCCTGATTCCTCTACTCACGAGCAAGAAGATCCCACCCATACAAACGTTATTTTTTCGCAATTACTGAATTTATAATTTAAGAACGCATGGATGTACATTAATAAACACACACACACACTGTTTTTGACTAAAAAATATTTATTTTAAAAAAATTTTAAATTGATTAAAAAAATACTTTATTTTAAAAAAATACTTTATTTTAAAAAAATACTTTATTTTAAAAAAATACTTTATTTTAAAAAAATACTTTATTTTAAAAAAATACTTTATTTTAAAAAAATACTTTATTTTAAAAAAATACTTTATTTTAAAAAAATACTTTATTTTAAAAAAATACTTTATTTTAAAAAAATACTTTATTTTAAAAAAAAATCTTGTGTGATGTTACGTCCTGCAACACACAGAAAAAAACACCAAATTATTATTATATAAAACGTTGGTAATAGCACGCGAAACATCAAACAATTCAAATTCACTTGTACTCACTCCGTAAACATTTGTGGGAGACCCCAAACCCCGTCTTCGGATTGTGATGAAAACATCGCTTCAGCGGCATCTTGCCTCCACTTATATCGAGCCTCCCGGATTTTTCTCCGTAACTCGCGGCAGATCCGCCCGACGCGCCTCGTCGGGTATTCGCGATGCTGAAACAAACACATGACTCGATTGAAACATCGTCGAATGGTGTACGTGCATCAATATAATTTTACGAAACGTTACTTACGAGTAGCTGGATGATGACGCCGCGATCCCCATCGCGCGCTCGGGCCCCGATGTCTTCTCGACGCTGAAACAATGTATGAATCGATTAAAACATCATCGATTGGTGTACGCATATCAGAATAATTTTTCAGAAACATCACTTACGAGGTGTCCGACCGTTCCAAGATATTGGTCGGACCACTCAGCCATTTCGATCTCTCGTTCGTGCTGTAACAAACACATGATTCGATTAAAACACTGTTGAATGGTATACGCGCACCAATATAATTTTTATGAAACATCACTTACGATAAATCTAACCAACTCCCGCCGTTCCTCGCGCCACGCCCGCATTATATTATCACGCTCATGCTATAACAAATGTACAACTTCGTTAGAAGATCGCCCAATTGAATGCACGCACCAATTCAATTTACACAAACCATACTTACCAAAACACCAAAACCATTAAACGTACGGATCCTGGGGCGCGATTATCCTTTAACCTCAACAGCCTATAAAAGGCTAACTATTGGAATTACCATTGGTATGGATTCGTGCCGTGTCGAGATCACCATAGTCGACAATAAAGGCGGCGAATTGTGCTTTTCAATGTCAACGTGGAAGCTCTTACTGCAAAATGGGACTGACATACTTCAAAGATTACGCGACAACGCAACATCGCCCCAAACCCACATCGTAATTGATCATTTGCGAATCGAATTCACGCGCATGCATGATGATCAACTCGTCAAAATCACCGATAATCGCGTTACCTTATACATGACTGAAGTCACGATGCGTAAACTGTTCGCGTATGAACATTGCATCGATCATATGTTCACCTGGCTAACTGAAAATATATACTCTGTAAGCAGTAAATACACCGCCTTCGTAGAAGTTCTACGTACCGCTACCGCGCCAACAGATTATGTAAAATTAATTTCCGAAAGCGAGCACTTCGAGCGGCATTCATTGATCGATTGTGAATTGTTTGCGTTAGGATTGCAATCCATGCTGCGTGATGTAAACCGCGTGCCACTGTAGTACGTGCATGTATATGTTTTAATCATAAATGTATGACTTTTATATCAATACCTATACCGTATTATTTATAATATCCTTTCCTAGTAACGCGGTGGGTAATTACGTATTGGTTAGGGTAGCATCCAGGTGTTTGGTTTTTTTCCTCGCTACGTAATGCTTAGAGGTATAGACTTAGCGAATGACACTTGTATTTTAGGATAGGCTGTATGGGCGGTCCTGACACTGATCACGGGTGTAGGGTTTCCTTAGACTTTGCTGTCGGTTTAAGTACCAGATGGCGGTTACTCAACGCCTGGGAAAACTCAAGAGTTTTCGTCTCGAATGTTATCCTCGCGCGGTTCACAAGTGCCCCACTGAATCTCTCTCTCTCCCTCTCTCTCCCCCTCTCTCTCCCTCTCCCCCTCTCTCTCCCTCTCCCCCTCTCTCCCTCTCCCCCTCTCTCCCTCTCTCCCTCTCTCCCTCTCTCCCTCTCCCCCTCTCCCTCTCTCTCCCTCTCTCTCCCTCTCTCTCCCTCTCTCTCCCACTCTCCCCCTCTCTCCCCCTCTCTCTCCCTCTCTCTCCCTCTCTCTCCCTCTCTCCCTCTTTCCCTCCCTCTCGCTCTCTCAGACTCAGAGAAGACGGATTTCAGCTCCTTGTCGTGCAAAAACGCAATTAAGGCGCTAACGTGCAGTCTCCTGCGTAAAAAGTATACGCGAGGTGTTGTGAGCACAGTGCTGCAGTTTGTGGTAATAAGTTTGCAAGTCTGTGCAGTGTATCACTGAATCAGTGATACAGTTGTTTGTAACGCGCCCTGGGAAGATAACCTCTTTCCGCGTGGTGCGTCTGTTACGTAACGGCACGTGGCCCCCACGGTGCCGCTCGACAATCACCGAGAGCAAGCCGATGCCCGCGAATTTCGAAAATTGAGTATGGATAAGGACAAGGGAAACAACGACTACAAATGCGCAGCGTGTAAGAAACCTATAAAAAGCAATCTTATCAGATGCAAAGCGTGTCCTATGCTGTTCTACCATCCGGGCTGTATAAACAGACATAAGGTTTAAGACACAAACCAGGAATTGGTATTGTGTCTGGGCCCCTTCGAAAAAGTGTTAATCGAGAAGGGTATAAATGTTGATATGGAGAATGCAACAACGGAGGCGGAGAGAAATAGATCGGGATCAACAGAATCTGTAGGTGTGTCGATGATACCAGAAAGTGGAAATAGGATGCTGGGTACAAATGCATCATTAGACATTGATGGGAAAATAGATTGGCTAGTAAAAACTGTGACAGAAATGAAAGATCAGGTCGCGTGTAAGAAGGAAATAAAAATAATAATTATGGAAGTAATTAGTAAAGAACTGGGAAATATGAAGAAGGAAATGGAAGAGTTGAGAAAAATGATGCAGCGAGAAATGCGTGGACCATCAAAGGGTGCAAAAGGGAGCTATAGTGTTGCGGTTATAGAAAAGGAGAAAGAAAATGTTATAATTATCAAGCCTAAGGTACAACAGGAGAGTGAGGACACTAAGAAGCTGATAAAAGAGAAGATAGACATAAAGAATATGGCTATGGGAATAACAAAGTTAAAAAAGGGAAGTAAGGGATCAGTGATCATGGGTTGTGAAACTGAAAAAGAGATGAAAAACCTAAAAGACACAGTGCAAGACAAGTTGGGCGAAAATTTCAGAGTTGCAGAATCAATGCAAATAAAGCTCAAGGTGAAAATTATCAATGTTGACGAAGAAGAAATAGCATTGGATGATAATGAGTTAATAGATACAATCAAGAAACAAAACAAAATTGATACAAATGATGGATTCCAGATGAGAGTGGAGTAGTAAGGGTATGACAGTTCTAACCCAAATTTGAGTTTGAAGGCCATTTCCCCCACCCCTCCCCCGACCTTGAAACTCAAATTTGAGTTTCAAGGTCGCAGGAAATCCATCGCAGCGGACGACGCGACGGGCAACCGGGCGGCGGATGACGTCATACAGATGGGCGGAGTGGTGGGGGGTATTAGCGCGAGACCAGATATCGAATCAATCGATAACCGAATCCGCATCGAGGAGGAACCGCGGGTGAATTGCTGCTACTATCGGGCGTGGTATCGTCACAGTCGGTAAGGAAGGAAATATTAATTTAAGATATTAATATAAATGAAAAAACAGAATCTCGGGCGACGGGGCTCGAACCCAAGACCTCCGCGGTACGAGTCAGCCGCCTAACCAACTCCCCCAACGCCGACGCTCTAACATTAGTCTTTAATAAATGGTAAATATACAGAGCGTCACCAAGCATAATACATTATTTTTTCATCGGACGATGTCGGACGATCTCGGGTGTGATCGCTTTAACCTCGATTAGAACGTCTTCGGAGGGTCGGAAAGAGAGAGCAATATTTTATAGCTAAATTCGAGAGAGGGAAAGAGACAGCGCTACATAGCGATACAAACACATTTTATTCTAAAGCTAACAGTATTCTAAAGCGTTCCGATTTAACGTCGCTGCATATCGTGTGTAATTTGAATCTCCTGGAGCAGTCGTGCAGGATGGCGACATTTGGCAGCGCGAATCATAGAAAGAATTATGCGGCGTCAGCATAAACTTTTTTCCATACCAATATGTGATGGAAAGTTTTCCCCAACACAGAGAAATAATAATAATTTTTTAATCACCGATATAGCAAACTGTTATGTAGCAAACAGACATATTTTTTCGAACCATTATGTAGCGAGCATTCTAAAGCTAACAGTATTTCAAAGCGTTCCGATTTAACGTCGCGGCGTATCGCGAGATTTCGCGAAATCTGACTCTTCTGGAGCAGCCGCGCTAGATGACGTCATTTGGCAGCGTGAAGAACAAAATACAATACATGTAGAAACGTCGAATCTTAAAATTATGCGGCATCAGCAGAAAAAACCTTTTCCATATCAACAGACATTTTTTCCCAACGCAGAGAAATAATAATTTTAATCCCCTCCCTCACCGATCTACCGAACCAATATGTAGCAAACACACACTCTAAAGCTAACAATTTTTAAAAATGTTTTTCAATCTTAACATCGCAGCGTATCGCGCGATCACGTGTAATTTGAATCCCCCGTGATGGGACCGCCGTGCAAGATTACATCATTTGGTGGCGTAACGAACGCACGAATCATAAAAAGAATTATGTGGTGTCAGCAGAAATTGGTGAGGTGAGAAGGAGGAAGACGGATAAGTAAATAGAGAAATAATATGTTTAAGAAATTTAATTACAATTAAAAGAATATAAAAATATAAACAGAAATGGAATATAATTTAACATTTTTTTCCTACGAGCATCCGCTAAAATATCATTGATGACAGATGATACCAGTTCGCAATCTACAAGATAATCCTCGATGTAGTATTCGCTATCACATATTATTTTAGCAGCACGACGCGTATATAATGTTTCGCAGGCAGCGTCGCTCTGTTACAACACAGTAACAAAAGTTTTAAAGTTTGTCCTCACATCTTCTGCAGTTTGATACAGCCGCGGATACAGATAGCTTACACATGACTTAAGATTAAATAAAAATGATACTGTATGCAGTTTGAAATACAGCTACTTATTACGTAGTATCGTCTTTAGAATTGGAGGCGAGAATCATAGAAAGAATTATGCAGAGTCGATAGAAATTGATGACAAGTGAAGGAGGGAGACAGACAAGCAAATAGATTACAATATTTGTAAAATGATTACATATTGTTCAATTAATTAAACAATAGAAATATAAAAGTAGAATATAAATAGTGTATCAGCAGAACCATCTCTCTCTCTCTCTCTCTCTCTCTCTCTCTGTCTCTCAATCTCTCGTTCTTTCTCCTTCTCTTTTTCTCTTCTTCACATCAATCGCAAGACAACATGAACATTCTCGAACAGCTGATGGACTTCCTATTTACTTTTCGCGACATCATACAATACATACTCTTCCACACAACACCTCGTCTACATTCATACGCACTCACGCTCTCGTGACCGACCCGAGTGCTCAGTTACACAGAACAGTAATATCTCAACAACATTCGCCGAAAGTGTTACGTATCTATTGTATCGCCTCAATTCTTTATCTCTAAATAAACCGCACGATTCTCAACATCTTTGAGTTCTCTCCATACAAATAGAATATAAAAAATACAATATAAAAAAGACAAAAATATAATAATAATAATAAAAATAATAATTTAATTTATTGCCCACTTTTGCGTTACAATTTAACGATGAAATAATCTTTCCATTTCATTCCCATGATTGTGTCAGTGTAAGTCCCACCCTTCTAATGTATCCTGCTGTGTCTTAACAATTTTTTCTATTTTACAAGTGTTTCCTAATCTATTCTATGTTGTATAATATTCTTTTATCACTTTCCTGTTCTTCCCATGTTTTCCTTCTCCCTATTATCTCCTGTAGAATAGCCAAGTTTATCCTTTCTCATCTAATTACCTCTTTCCAATTGCTGCCATTCTCTCCACTTACTTCACATGCTTCAATCACGTGTTTCACTGTTTCTTCCTCTTTCTTACAAAGCCTACATATCCTTTCATCTTTCGATATCCAATATTTACATGTCCTCGTTTCACTACCCTGTATGAATCTTCCTATCCATTCTAATTCTCCTCTCCTTTTTTTCTTCTTCCCTCATAAGTATTTCGACTTATCTCCTGGTTTGCTTGCCACCTCTCTTAATTCTCTTAGGAACTTTGACTCTTTTATTTTCATCTCTCTTTCTTGTTCTTGGATGTATATACTTATCTGCTCTATTTTCGATCACACTTCTTCACCAATAAAATATAAAAATACAATTGAAAAATAAAATAAAATAAAATAATAATAAAACAAAATAAAAGAAAATACAATTAAATACGAAAATAAAATACAGTACAATACAATATAAAAAACAATAAAATACAATTAAATAAGAAATATAATAAAAAAGAATAAAATAAAATAATAAATATAATATAAAAAGAAAAAAAACATAAAAATAGAATATAAAAGAATATAATATAAAAAAGAAAAAATATAAAAATACAATAAAAATATAAGATACAATACAATACAATATAAAAAAAATATAAATGAATATAAATGAAATTAAAAATATAAAAATATAAAAATACAATTAAAATAGATAATAAAATACAATGCAATATAAAACTCAATAAAAATATAAAAGAAAATAAAAAAAAATATATATATGAATATAAAAATATGAATTAAAAAATAAAAATATGAAAATTCAATATAAAAAATACATTATAAAAATAAAAAATATAATAATAATAATAATAATAATTTAATTTGTTACCCACTTTTGTGTTACAATTTAACGATCATATACTCTTTCCATTTCATTCCCGTGATTGTGTCAGTGTAAGTCCCACCCTTCTAATGTATCCTGCTGTGTCTTAACAATTTTTTCTATTTTACAAGTGTTTCCTAATCTATTCTATGTTGTATAATATTCTTTTATCACTTTCCTGTTCTTCCCATCTTTTCCTTCTCCCTATTATCTCCTATAGAATAACCAAGTTTGTCCCATCTCCTCTAATTACCTCTTTCCAATTGCTGCCACTCTCTCCACTTACTTCACATGCTTCAATCACGTGTTTCACTGTTTCTTCCTCTTTCTTACAAACCATACATATCCTTTCTTCTTTCTTCTTTCGATAGCCAGCCACGGAGACCTCTCCAGACCTGACCCACGCCCGAAAATTTTTTATACCTAGCCGAGTGAGGAAATGACCTTGGCCCAACCCCGAGAATTTTCCCCCCAACACAGAGAAATAATAATTTATTTTTATCGGATGATGTTTCGGATAATGTCGGGAAAGATCGGCATTTTACAAACAACGTATTCGGAGGAAGGAAAGAGAGAGCATTACATTAAAATCTAAATTCGTGGAGGGAAAGAGAGAGCAATACTTAGCGTCGCAGCGTCTCGCGCGATCGTGTGTAATTTGACTCCTCTGGAGCAGCCGCGTGCGATGACGTCATTCAACGGCGCGAAGAAGGCTCGAACGAAATAGAATTATGCAGTGTCTGCAAATGTTAGAATTATGTGGCGAAAGGAGAAGGAAGACGGGTAAATAAAATGTAGAAATAATATAAGTTTAAGAAATATATATTGTTATAGAAAAAAATATAAATATACAACTAAATAGAAATATAATAAAAAAGGAATATAATAATAAAATATAATAAAATAACATGGAATAAATATAAGAATATGAAGAAGAATATGAATAAAAGTATGAATAATAATAATATAAAATAGAAAAAATAGTAAAAATAGAAAAAAATAGAAAAAAATAGAAAAAATAGAAAAAATATATACAAATGAAATTAACTAAACAAATTAAAATCTATATAAATTAAACTCTCCGCGCTGCGTTGGCGGTGGCGCGAGCAAGATCCGGGAGCATGTCCCGCAAACGCTCTATCTGGGTCGGTGGTGGCAGCGGTGGCAGGTTCTAAAACATGTAAACGCAAATATAATATTAATACATTCCGCACAATATCCTATCACAATATCACTTACCAGCCCTGGAATTGATGAACAACGCGGTATTCGGTAAAACTATGGAAAATGTATGAAACCATGTGGATGTAAAACTTTTGATACATCGGGAAGGGCGATATGGCGCGTTGTTCAATAATTTGTACAAATTTTTTTCAAAGTCATTTGTCGCGCTTGTTCAAAACCGTGTATTGAGTTCGATGTAATCGCAGAGCCATGGAGATTGAGCGAATTGAAGCACGCTGTGTATCTTTGTAATACGAAGACCGTGACGCGTCGTCCAATACACGTTCGAAGTGGTACCATACACGTTCGAAGAGGTACGATTGACGTTCGATACATGTTCGAAGTGGTTCATTACATGTTCGAAGTAGTTCATTACATGTCCAATATACGTTCGTAGTGGTACCATACACGTTCGAAGAGGTACGATTGACGTTCGATACATGTTCGAAGTGGTTCATTACATGTTCGAAGTGGTTCATTACATGTCCAATACACGTTCTATACACGTTCGACGAGGTGCGATTGACGTTCGATACATGTTCGAAGTGGTTCATTACATGTTCGAAGTGGTTCATTACATGTTCGAAGTAGTTCATTACATGTCCAATATACGTTCTATACACGTTCGAAGTGGCACGATTGACGTTCGATACATGTTCGAAGTGGTTCATTACATGTCCAATACACGTTCTATACACGTTCGAAGTGGTACGATTGACGTTCGATGCATGTTCGAAGTGGTACGATTCACGTTCAGAGTGGTACGATTCACGTTCGATTCACGTTCGATACGCGTTTGATACACGTTCGAAGTGGTACGATTGACGTTCGATGCATGTTCGAAGTGGTACGATTCACGTTCAGAGTGGTACGATTCACGTTCAGAGTGGTACGATTCACGTTCGATTCACGTTCGATACCCGTTTGATACATGTTCAGAGGGGTACGATTCACGTTCAGAGTGGTACGATTCACGTTCGATTCACGTTCGATACCCGTTTGATACATGTTCAAAGCCGTTCAATACCCGTTCGATACATGATCAAAGTGATTTGGTCTAGTCGCTTGGTGTGTCCAAAGAAGAAGGGAAAGAAGATGCGTGTTTAGAAGGAGAGGCTGGTCAGCGAAAATGAATGTGGAGAACAACAGCATCTTACTTTTGCAAAGCTACGCACTTCTCGATTTCATGATAAGATTTTAAATGCAAGAGCCTGGAGATGCAGCGAGACCAGTTGTCTTCAAATCTTTGACGGCAACAGTCTATTTAAAGGCAATAGTTCCAACCAAAAATAATGGGAATATTCAGGATTGCGCCCGACGAAGACCAGGAGATGTGGGGGAATAATCAGGAGGAATGTACATAACAATGTTTTGTACGTTTTTTTTTTACGTTTAACACGTGAATATGATATCAAGGTTTCTATGTTCTAGGATTTGCAGGGAGCAGTCGGTGGTGGTGGTGGTGGTGAGGACAGCATCGAGGACTCCTCATCCTCCGACACCGATGACACCGATGACAGCGATGACAGCGACAACATCGCTGCAGCCATTGATGGCTTGCTGGTAAGTGATATTGTGATAGGATATTGTGATAGGATATTGTGCGGAATGTATTAATATTATATTTGCGTTTACATGTTTTAGAACCTGCCACCGCTGCCACCACCGCCCCAGATAGAGCGTTTGCGGGACATGCTCCCGGATCTTGCTCGCGCCACCGCCAACGCAGCGCGGAGAGATTAATTTATATAGATTTTAATTTGTTTAGTTAATTTCATTTGTATATATTTTTTCTATTTTTTCTATTTTTTTCTATTTTTTCTATTTTTACTATTTTTTCTATTTTATATTATTATTATTCATACTTTTATTCATATTCTTCTTCATATTCTTATATTTATTCCATGTTATTTTATTATATTTTATTATTATATTCCTTTTTTATTATATTTCTATTTAGTTGTATATTTATATTTTTTTCTATAACAATATATATTTCTTAAACTTATATTATTTCTACATTTTATTTACCCGTCTTCCTTCTCCTTTCGCCACATAATTCTAACATTTGCAGACACTGCATAATTCTATTTCGTTCGAGCCATCTTCGCGCCGTTGAATGACGTCATCGCACGCGGCTGCTCCAGAGGAGTCAAATTACACACGATCGCGCGAGACGCTGCGACGCTAAGTATTGCTCTCTCTTTCCCTCCACGAATTTAGATTTTAATGTAATGCTCTCTCTTTCCTTCCTCCGAATACGTGGTTTGTAAAATGCCGATCTTTCCCGACATTATCCGAAACATCATCCGATAAAAATAAATTATTATTTCTCTGTGTTGGGGGGAAAATTCGATCACATATTGGTTTGGAAAAAATTTTCGGGGTTGGGCCAAGGTCATTTCCTCACTCGGCTAGGTATAAAAAATTTTCGGGCGTGGGCCAGGTCTGGAGAGGTCTCCGTGGCTGGCTATCGAAAGAAGAAAGAAGAAAGGATATGTATGGTTTGTAAGAAAGAGGAAGAAACAGTGAAACACGTGATTGAAGCATGTGAAGTAAGTGGAGAGAGTGGCAGCAATTGGAAAGAGGTAATTAGAGGAGATGGGACAAACTTGGTTATTCTATAGGAGATAATAGGGAGAAGGAAAAGATGGGAAGAACAGAAAAGTGATAAAAGAATATTATACAACATAGAATAGATTAGGAAACACTTGTAAAATAGAAAAATTGGTTAAGACACAGCAGGATACATTAGAAGGGTAGGACTTACACTGACACAATCACGGGAATGAAATGGAAAGAGTATATGATCGTTAAATTGTAACGCGAATGTGGGCAATAAATTAAATTATTATTATTATTATATTTTTTTTTATAATGCACTTTTATATTGAATTTTTATATTTTTTATTTTTTTTATTTCTTATTTTTTATATTCTATTTATATTCTATTTTTATATTTTTTCTTGTTTATATTATATTTAATATTTAATTGTATTTTCTTTTTCATTATTTTATTTTCTTTTATTATATTATTTTTTTTTATATTGTATTTTTATATTGAATTGAGTTTTTATTTTTTTATTTTTTTATTTCTTATTTTTATATTCTATTTATATTCTATTTATATTCTATTTTTATATTTTTTCTTCTTTATATTATATTTGATATTTAATTGTATTTTCTTTTTTTATTATTTTATTTTCTTTTATTATATTATTATATTCTTTTTATTATATTTCTTCTTTAATTGTATTTACTTTTATTTTATTATATTCTTTTTTATTATACTTCTTATTTAATTGTATTTTCTTTTATATTTATATTGTGTTGTATTTAGGAATTGGAAAGAGGTAATTAGAGGAGAAGGGAAAAACTTGGCTATTCTATGGGAGATAATAGGGAGAAGGAAAACATGGGAAGAACAGGAAAGTGATAAAAGAATATTATACAACATAGAATAGATTAGGAAACACTTGTAAAATAGAAAAAATTGTTAAGACACAGCAGGATACATTAGAAGGGTGGGACTTACACTGACACAATCATGGGAATGAAATGGAAAGATTATTTCATCGTTAAATTGTAACGCAAAAGTGGGCAATAAATTAAATTATTATTTTTATTATTATTATTATATTTTTGTCTTTTTTATATTGTATTTTTTATATTCTATTTGTATGGAGAGAACTCAAAGATGTTGAGAATCGTGTGGTTTATTTAGAGATAAAGAATTGAGGCGATACAATAGATACGTAACACTTTCGGCGAATGTTGTTGAGATATTACTGTTCTGTGTAACTGAGCACTCGGGTCGGTCACGAGAGCGTGAGTGCGTATGAATGTAGACGAGGTGTTGTGTGGAAGAGTATGTATTGTATGATGTCGCGAAAAGTAAATAGGAAGTCCATCAGCTGTTCGAGAATGTTCATGTTGTCTTGCGATTGATGTGAAGAAGAGAAAAAGAGAAGGAGAAAGAACGAGAGATTGAGAGACAGAGAGAGAGAGAGAGAGAGAGAGAGAGAGAGATGGTTCTGCTGATACACTATTTATATTCTATTTTTATATTTCTATTGTTTAATTAATTGAACAATATGTAATCATTTTACAAATATTGTAATCTATTTGCTTGTCTGTCTCCCTCCTTCACTTGTCATCAATTTCTATCGACGCTGCATAATTCTTTCTATGATTCTCGCCTCCAATTCTAAAGACGATACTACGTAATAAGTAGCTGTATTTCAAACTGCATACAGTATCATTTTTATTTAATCTTAAGTCATGTGTAAGCTATCTGTATCCGCGGCGGTATCAAACTGCAGAAGATGTGAGGACAAACTTTAAAACTTTTGTTACTGTGTTGTAACAGAGCGAAGCTGCCTGCGAAATATTATATACGCGTCGTGCTGCTAAAATAATATGTGTTAGCGAATACTACATCGAGGATTATCTTGTAGATTGCCAACTGGTATCATCTGTCATCAATGATATTTTAGCGGATGCTCGTAGGAAAAAAATGTTAAATTATATTCCATTTCTGTTTATATTTTTATATTCTTTTAATTGTAATTAAATTTCTTAAACATATTATTTCTCTATTTACTTATCCGTCTTCCTCCTTCTCACCTCACCAATTTCTGCTGACACCACATAATTCTTTTTATGATTCGTGCGTCCGTTACGCCACCAAATGATGTAATCTTGCACGGCGCACAGTGGTTCCAAAATGGGAAATTTTGGAAAAAAATTGGGTTCTCTATGTATTCTTATAGAAAATTTTGCGCTGATTCCGAATATATACCATGTTCCTATACCTAAAATAAACGATTCATGTGTTTTTTGGCCAAAAACCATGAAAAATCACGTTTTTTCACATATTTTGCGATATTGAGCAGTTTTCTTCTGCCTCAATGTAATTTTGTCCAATAGAAAAGTTGTATAGAATTAAAATATGCGTTTTTTTAAATTCTTTAAATTTATTTGTAACTGTCAATATTCGTTTTTTGAACGGATTTTGTACTTGTACAATGTTTAGACAATTTTGTCTAATATATCTAAATATATCGGTCAACGATATATTTTCTGGATAACATTTTTTTTCGCCTCGAGAATGTTGTTATACGATGGGAAAATGTTATGGCCGATGTCTTTCACCATTTTTCTAATGACTTCATATTGATATTTATAAAGTTTAGCCTGAGCCTACTAGACTTGAGGCGCAATGCACGCCCGCACTCGCCTTCGGTTGTCTTTTGGCGGGCACCATGGTGATTTTTACACGCGGCGCGGAAAAACAAATGCATGTGACCATGCACTAGTGTCCAACAATGCGTCTAGCACGGCAATAGTGCCCATTCAGATGAGCGACTTAACAGCTACCTGATTAGTATTATTTGTATACTTGAATAGTGAACATGGAGAAATTTGCAATTAAACACAAAGTTTTGTGCGATATAATTTTTAATCGCGACTCTTTTGACAATTTGTTACAAGTTAATTACCATTACTTAAGTGATGAGCAGTGCGCGTATATTATTCAGCAATACCAGAAGATATTCCTACCCCATTTCAATAAAAAATTCAAAGCAGTCTATGAAAACAGAAAGAAATTTCTTTCAAAGTTTCAAGTCTGGCTACAAGGTTATTTCGAGGTATCATTATCTCATCTACCTGGCACGTCTGACAATTCAGCATCTGAATCATTAAACATCATAAGACGTGGGAGGCCATGTAAATCGTTCGACGAATGTTCCAATCGTGCCAAAAAGTACAAAGTTCAGAGTCACCGAGAAACATTTTCACAAGATTTAATTGATGCCGCTTCTTCCAAGCCAGCCGATGCACATTCTTTTCAGAGTAGCTCTGATTCGAAAATGGATCCCGATTTGGCACTAGCCATGATGACTCAGGCTAAACTTTCTAAATATCAATATGAAGTCATTAAAAAATGGTGAAAGACATCGGCCATAACATTTTCCCATCGTATAAAAAGATTTATATCCAGAAAATATATCGTTGACTGAACATTCAGCCAGTGTTCCGCTTCAGGACTTGTTTGATCACACCACTAAAAGGATCATCGAAAGTTGTCCGAGCATGACAGGCACCGATACTTATGACCTGGTGCTGCACACCAAATGGGGATTTGATGGTGCTTCTGGACAGGGTCAGTTTTCACAAAAACTCACAGAAGAATCTGCCAGTGTTTCAGATGCCCATGTTTTTTCCACTGCTATCGTACCATTGAAGTTAACGTGTATAGGAAACGAAGAGGTTCAGTTGTGGAAGAACTCTAGACCTTCGTCCACGTGGTTTTGTCGACCCGTAAGATTTGCCTGCACGAAAGAGACTCCAGATATTGTTATAGGAGAAAAAAATCGAATGGAGAATGAAATACAATGTTTACGAGATTCTCTAATCCCGTCGGATGGGCACACTATACGTGTAAAACATAAATTATATTTTACAATGTTTGACGGGAAAGTAGCTCAAATTGTGACCGAAACAAGTTCTGCAAGCAACTGTGTGATTTGTGGGGCCAAGCCTTCGGAAATGAACAAATGGCCAAAACTTATGAAAAAAGAATTAAATGTTGAAGCCCTTAAACTCGGAATGTCAACAATGCATGCCAGAATCAAATTTATGGAGTATGTTCTCCATCTGAGTTATAATTTGCCGTTGAAATGTTGGAGGGTCAATGAATCGACAAAAAGCATAAAAAAAGAAAATAAAATTGAAATTCAAAATCAGTTTCGAGAAAAACTTGGATTACTTTTAGATATCGTTAAGCAAGGGACAGGAACAACTAACACCGGAAATGCATCAAGGCGATTTTTTGAAAATTACGCGATAACTTCAGAAATAACTAAAATTGATGAAAATCTTATTAAAAGATTTAAAATAATATTGGAGTTAATCACGAGCAATTATGCAGTTGATTCAGTTAAATTTGGTGCATATGCTCGCGAAACCGCACAGTTGGCTATAAAATTGTACCCCTGGTACTATATGCCAGCTTCGGTGCACAAAATTTTATTACATGGCCAGGAAATAATCGAACAAGCCGTTTTTCCAATTGGAACCTTATCGGAAGAAGCCCAGGAAGCGCGAAACAAAGAGTACAAATACTTCAGAACTTTTAATACCAGGAAATCATCTCGAAAGGCAACAAATGAGGACATAATGCATACGTTACTAATTTCTTCTGATCCATTTATATCAAAATTACGACCGGAGTTAAAAATAAGGAAACTTCCTTTGAGTGAAGAGGCAAAATGTTTATTGCAGAATTAAAACGATCAAGGTTAGTATCAGTGATCATTTTACGTACTTTGTTTCGACAAAATTGTCTAAACATTGTACAAGTACAAAATCCGTTCAAAAAACGAATATTGACGCATATTTTAATTCTATACAACTTTTCTATTGGACAAAATTACATGGAGGCAGAAGAAAACTGCTCAATATCGCAAAATATGTGAAAAAACGTGATTTTTCATGGTTTTTGGCCAAAAAACACATGAATCGTTTATTTTAGGTATAGGAACATGGTATATATTTGGAATCAGCGCAAAATTTTCTATTGAAAGGCGACACCCACAAGAGCGATCGACGGTCAACAGTAGCAATTAGGTATTAACCTGTTTTTACGAAAAAAATTTACAAAAACGTTTGCATACGGTACAGACGGTGATTGACGGTGAAATTTTTTAATGGGAATTGTACCTCAAAATATGTACTTTCAAACCTTTCCAGTTTCGTTGCGGAGGTAGACGGAGGTACCTGAAAAAATGGTGATTTCTAAAACACCTCGGTATTCTTGGAGATATTGTTATATTCTGACAACAGGTTTCAATTATACTTCTTTTTGCTCTACACTATGTAAAAATGAGTAATAAAACTACTCCGGAAAAAAAATGTCCACTTAGTGATATGTAGAAATTTTGGCCATACTTCTTTAGTGCGAGTTTTTCCGCACTTGTAATCGGTTTTAAAGGCTAAGTGACAGGAAATGATCAATACATAACCGATGAAAAAATATACCAAAAAAAGCAATACGAAATTGTGACATGATTTTTTGAATTTTTTCCGCCTCGGAACCACTGTGCGGCGGTCCCATCACGGGGGATTTAAATTACACGTGATCGCGCGATACGCTGCGATGTTAAGATTGAAAAACATTTTTAAAAATTGTTAGCTTTAGAGTGTGTGTTTGCTACATATTGGTTCGGTAGATCGGTGAGGGAGGGGATTAAAATTATTATTTCTCTGCGTTGGGAAAAAATGTCTGTTGATATGGAAAAGGTTTTTTCTGCTGATGCCGCATAATTTTAAGATTCGACGTTTCTACATGTATTGTATTTTGTTCTTCACGCTGCCAAATGACGTCATCTAGCGCGGCTGCTCCAGAAGAGTCAGATTTCGCGAAATCTCGCGATACGCCGCGACGTTAAATCGGAACGCTTTGAAATACTGTTAGCTTTAGAATGCTCGCTACATAATGGTTCGAAAAAATATGTCTGTTTGCTACATAACAGTTTGCTATATCGGTGATTAAAAAATTATTATTATTTCTCTGTGTTGGGGAAAACTTTCCATCACATATTGGTATGGAAAAAAGTTTATGCTGACGCCGCATAATTCTTTCTATGATTCGCGCTGCCAAATGTCGCCATCCTGCACGACTGCTCCAGGAGATTCAAATTACACACGATATGCAGCGACGTTAAATCGGAACGCTTTAGAATACTGTTAGCTTTAGAATAAAATGTGTTTGTATCGCTATGTAGCGCTGTCTCTTTCCCTCTCTCGAATTTAGCTATAAAATATTGCTCTCTCTTTCCGACCCTCCGAAGACGTTCTAATCGAGGTTAAAGCGATCACACCCGAGATCGTCCGACATCGTCCGATGAAAAAATAATGTATTATGCTTGGTGACGCTCTGTATATTTACCATTTATTAAAGACTAATGTTAGAGCGTCGGCGTTGGGGGAGTTGGTTAGGCGGCTGACTCGTACCGCGGAGGTCTTGGGTTCGAGCCCCGTCGCCCGAGATTCTGTTTTTTCATTTATATTAATATCTTAAATTAATATTTCCTTCCTTACCGACTGTGACGATACCACGCCCGATAGTAGCAGCAATTCACCCGCGGTTCCTCCTCGATGCGGATTCGGTTATCGATTGATTCGATATCTGGTCTCGCGCTAATACCCCCCACCACTCCGCCCATCTGTATGACGTCATCCGCCGCCCGGTTGCCCGTCGCGTCGTCCGCTGCGATGGATTTCCTGCGACCTTGAAACTCAAATTTGAGTTTCAAGGTCGGGGGAGGGGTGGGGGAAATGGCCTTCAAACTCAAATTTGGGTTAGAACTGTCATACCCTTACTACTGAGTGGTGAAGAGAATAGTTAAAGGAAAGGTCATTGATAACAGTCAAACTAGTAGAGGGGAAGGGAGGAGAGAAGGTTCTGTAATAATTGAAGTAGATAAAGGAACGCACGCGGTGATGTTAAAGAAAGAGAAATTAAATATAGGGTGGAGAAAGTGCCGTGTATTCAACCACATCAATGTTAAAAGATGTTTCAAATGTTGGGGGTATTACCATATTGCAAAAAATTGTATGAGAGATGAAACATGTTATAAGTGTGCGGGAAATCATAAAGCGAGTACATGTACGATGGCAAAGAAGAAATGTGTAAATTGTATGCTTAAAAATCGAACATACAATCTGAAGATAAACGACAACCACGACGCATTGAATCCTGAGTGTCCAACATTCAAAAGAACTATAGAGGAAGGGAAGAGGAGAGCAGGATGGGAGGATACGAGATAGCAGCTACGGAGGGGAAAAGAGCTAATAATATATACGAATGCGCAAAGTCTGATAGCTCATAAGGATGAAATACAATATCAGATTATGGAAGAAATAAGTCCAGCTTGTTTAGCATTAACAGAGACCAGATTGACTGCTGAAATTGAAGATAGTGAAGTGAACGTACCGGGTTATAGTATAATTAGGTGCGATGCGGAAACTAGAAATACTGGAGGGGTTGCTTTTTATGCAAGAGATGATATTAAATATGAAGTATTATTAGCAAAAAAACTAGAGTCAAACTGCTGGTGTGTTGCGATAGAGGTGAAAGAAAAATGGTATAAGGGAGCGATAATGGTAATATACCACTCACCGAATGCACCGCATGGGGAATTTGTGAGATTTCTTAAGGATATAGTAGAAGGGTTAATAATAAAAGGAGAATGTATTGTGATAGGAGACTTTAATATAGATACATTTTATAAAAGGAAACTACAAACGACAATGATGAGTCTAGGTATGAAGCAGTATGTAAATAGACCGACGAGAGTTACAAAGAATAGTCAGACAATTATAGATTTAATTTTTGCTAATAAGGAAATAGATGTACGCGTAATCCATGAACCTAAAACAACGGATCACGCATGGTTAAAAATTGAACTGAATGCGAATAAAGTGGAAAATAAATGTACAGAAGTTAGTATTAGGAGCTATAAAGACTTTAATTTAGATGAATTCACTAGATTATTGGTAAATAAAGTAGAGAGAAATCAAAGCCTAAATGTTAGTATGAGAGCAGAAAAACTTGTTAACAGTATAACTAAGGTGCTAGATATTGTTGCACCCAAACAGAATCGTAGAATTCCGAAAATATGGAAAGGAAAGGAATGGTTTTCGAAGGAAATAAAAGAAGCAGCGGCTAGACGGGATAAGGCACACAGGAAAGCACTGTATGACGACACGGAACAAAATTGGTTGCAATTTAAAATTGAAAGGTGTTCGCGCAAGAGCTCGCGATGAGCGTGAGATGCCGGTGAGGTTATGTAAAGAACGCACAGTATTTATGAGCAATGTACAGTCAATGTTTATTGTACACTCGTTGAGTGAGTCCGAACATAAAAGAATTATGAGTGAGAAGGAGCGGATGCACGTTGTGCAGAGAATGTACAGTTCCTGTCTCGTTGAGACGAATCGCAAAACGACGCACACGTGGCCGCGTAACTGACCACGATCCACAATCGATACACGACGAGTCTGAGCACGAGATATTGAATTGAGTGGTGAGATACAAAACGGTTGAGCGTTAGCACGAGCAGAACAATGAGCCTTCACGAGTTACTTGAGAAAAACGTTCAGTAAAACCGACGCGTCTACTTTCGTACTCTGCGTGAACAAGAAAAAAGCAATATGGCCGATCTATTTCCGTTAGTCGTCTTCTCCAAAAGTCTGGAGGATCGAGCAACGTGGGGAAATGCGATTGGCTGAGCATTCTGTCGCTGACACCCGATTGGTCGATCGATTGTGGATCGGGCTTGTCGACCCGCTGTCCAGGAGGTGCTGCGATGAGTTGGGTGTGGCGGAGATCGGAACTACCGAATCTCAAACAAAAGGAATTCAGTAGTAAAACTAATTAGAGCAAAGAAGAAAGAGTACTATGAAAATAGGATAGATTCGAATAAGGGTAACCCCACAGGGATGTGGAAAACCTTGAAAGAAATAATTAAAGGTGAACCAATAGGGCCAAAGAAAATAGAGGACATAGACTTTGAAATATTAGGTAACACTGAAGAGTGCAATATAGCCGATAAGTTTAATTTATATTATATACAAAGTATTAATAGTATAGTAAATTCTATAGCTGAGAGCAAGTTAGAGCAGGTAGGTAAAGAAAGAATTTATGGCGCTATTGAAAATAAGGAAACGATAGAAAGCTATGAGTTGATAGAGATAGAGCATTTAAAGAAAATAGTTATGGGACTGCCTAAAAAAAAAGGGACAGAAGAGGGGATTACAAGCGATATCTTAAAAGGCGCGTTTCATGTAATAAAAGAGGAATTTGTTGATATAATAAATAATTCTTTGAGGGAAGGATGCTGCCCAGAAGGTTGGAAAACATCCACGATAATACCGATACCCAAAATAGAAAAAGCAAAAAAAGCAAGCGAATTTCGACCGATTAATATGTTACCGATATTTGAGAAAGTTTTGGAATTAGTAGTAAAATATCAATTAGAAAGATTTTTGGACAGAAATAGTATTATAACACAGCATCAATCAGGTTTTAGAAAACAATATTCATGTGAAACAGCCATTCAAACTGTCATCGACGAATGGAAGGTGATAGTTAGTAAGGGAGAAATGGTAGGAGTAATTTTCATGGACCTGAAGCGAGCATTTGAGACCGTATATAGGGGTAGACTATTGGTAAAGCTACATGAATGTGGAGTTAGAGGAATGGCCTTGGAATGGCTAAGGTCATACCTGAAGAATAGAACACAACGGGTGAGGTTTAATAATAAGTGGTCTGAATTAAAGGCCACAGAGTATGGAGTACCACAAGGATCTGTGTTAGGACCTGTGCTTTTTATAGTATATATAAATGATATAATCAAAATCTGTCCAGAGGAGGGTAGTATAAAAATGTTCGCTGATGACACGCTAATATATGTAAAGGGAGGTAGCAGTATAGAATTAGAAAGGAAAATGAATAGTGCAATGATTATAGCGGAAGAATGGATGAATACAAATAAGTTAAAAATGAATGCAGAGAAAACGAAATACATGATTGTGAGAAGTGTAAGGAAAGAATTGAAAGGTGACATATCACTGAAATGTTTGGATGGAAGTGAGATAGAGCGTGTAGAAAGAATGAAGTATTTGGGTATTGTTGTTGATGATAGGTTGCAATTTAAAGAGTACTGTGATTATATGCTGAAGAAGATAGGAAAGAAAGTAGGTTTTCTAAATAGAATAGGAAAGTATGTATCAGCATACACTAGATGCGTAGTATATAAGACAATTGTAGCCCCCCACTTTGAGTACTGTGCAACATTGGTATTAGATATGGGAAGTACAGAACTGTGTAAACTGCAAAGAGCACAAAATCGGGCAATGCGAGTGATACTACAATGTGATCGGCACACCAAAGTGGAGGCTATGTTGAAAACGTTGCAATTTATGAGCATACGACAGAGGTTGCATTATAATGTATGTATATTTATCCATAAAATGTTGAACAGTACGGTACTGCGGAATGTAGGGAGTAGGATGGAGGTAGTGGGAAATGATGGCGGAAGAGAAACAAGACAAGCGGGAAACATTGTTATAGAGTTGCGGAGAACAAGAAGTGCGCAAAAGAGTATGTTCTATGAAGGAGTGAAAATGTATAATGCCATGCCGACCGCTGCAAAGCAGTGTACAAATCTGAAGAAATTTAAGTGGGAATTGAAACAGTATATTGTAAGCACCGTAATGTAAGAATGTATTACAAGTAGCTGTGGAAGCTAAATAAAGACTCTCTCTCTCCCTCCCTCCCTCCCTCGTCGTTCTCCCTTCACGTTCAAAACCGTTCGATTCACGTTCGATTCACGTTCGATTCACGTTCGATACCCGTTTGATACATGTTCAGAGGGGTTCGATTCACGTTCAGAGGGGGTACGATTCACGTTCGATTCACGTTCGATACCCGTTTGATACACGTTCAGAGGGGTACGATTCACGTTCAGAGTGGTACGATTCACGTTCGATTCACGTTCGATACCCGTTTGATACACGTTCAGAGGGGTACGATTCACGTTCGATTCACGTTCGATACCCGTTTGATACACGTTCAGAGGGGTACGATTCACGTTCAGAGTGGTACGATTCACGTTCAGAGTGGTACGATTCACGTTCAGAGTGGTACGATTCACGTTCAGAGTGGTACGATTCACGTTCGATTCACGTTCGATACCCGTTTGATACACGTTCAGTGGGGTACATTAGGCGTTGAAAGTTGTACGAAACACATTTGATAGATGTTCAAAGTGGTATGATCTAGTCGAATGATGTGTCCAAAGAAGAAGGGGAAGAAGATGCGTGTGAATAAGGAGAGGATGGTCAGCGAAAATGAATGTAGAGAACAAAGGCATCTTACTTTTGCAAAACTATGCACTTCTCAGTTTCATGATGGGAGTTTACGTGTGAGAACTTGGAGATGTAGCGAGACCAGTTGTGCATCAATCTTTAAAGACATTCAGAAGTCTGATTTCTGTGAAAAGTTTTTGTGTGACACTTTTTTCATTTTACGTGAAATTGATTTGAAGAAGATTGCTTTTGAAGGATATCGTCAGCCGTTCAACGCATGGAAATACAATCGATTAATACCGTACGTTTCCATTATCATATTTTAGTGAATCGTTGTGTTAGTAACTGTGAGAATTATTATTATTATTCTTATTATTATTATTGAATCGACGGGAGAACCCTTTAGTTTACAAAATTTTCACAAAGCATATAACAAATAGATATAAATAAAATAAACAGAAAATATACAGAAAATATACAGAAACAAAACAAAAACATAATTTTAACAAAGCATATAAAAGAGAGATAAAAATAAAATAAACAGAAAATATACAGTAACAAAACAAAAACATAGCAGTCAACATAGAGCACAAAAACCATAATCAAGGCACGAACATTTAAGGAGGCAACAATCTCCTGAGTACCGAGGCCCTGAAGGCACTTAAGGAGTCTATGAATAAGTCGATATCCCCTAAAGATTTATTTATCTCATCCATCGCGCGATTGATGGGGTCGACTGTGTAATGTTGATATACGGGGATATCCGTTGCGAAAAGGGGTCTGGATCGCAGAGAACGTTGCGGCGCGTGAAAACAAATCAAACCAACGAGCTCGTGGCAGTTTATCTGACCATGGAGAACCTTATAAAGAAATAATACGTCAGAACAGACACGGCGGTGGCTAAGAGTTGACAGTTTGGTTATATGCAAAGCAGGACCGTAATCGTGGTCATTACGTGGGGTTACCAGTTACCCTCATGGCCAGCCTTAGGAACTTGTGCTGGACCCTTTCGATTAGATTGGCGTATTGTTTGTGCCTCGGACTCCAAATCACCGACGCATAATCGACATGAGGCCTAACCAGTGCGACATATAGTAACTTCAATGTCCTGATGCGTTTGAAGTTTTTACCGAAACGGGCTATAAACCCAAGGGTTTTCATAGCTTTGCACGCGATGTTACGATAATGGTTGCGAAAATTTAGACCTGACGCAAACGTAACTCCAAGGTCCAGGACTTCCACAACCTCAGCCAAAGTGGTATCGCCTAAAGTGTATACCGAAGGAATGCCATTGATCGTCCTATGAGACCTTAGTAACACGCATTTACCAGTATTTAGCCGCATCCTATTTGCGGTACACCACTACTCGAATCTAAGGAGATCAGCCTGCAACTGATTTACATCATCTGTGCCGTTAATAGTGCGGAAAATCTTTAAATCATCAGCATACATAAGAAACCTACTGTGCCGAAATACCTCACTGAGATCGTTAATAAAGAGGAGGAATAGAAGAGGACCGATGTGGGATCCTTGAGGGACGCCCGAGGTCACATTAACTGGATCGGACAGCCGATCTTGCACCCTAATCACCTGTACACGGCCTTCAAGGTAGCTATTGACCCAAGCGAGGACAGGCCCGTTAATCCCAATTGAGGCTCGTTTATGATGCAGAATAGAATGATCAACGGAATCAAAGGCTTTACGGAAGTCCGTGTACACGGTGTCAACTTGAAGACCATCGTTCAGTGCAGCAGAAACGAAGCAGTGGTATACGGCAAGATTAGTAGTCGTTGAACGCCTAGGGACAAATCCGTGCTGTTCATCGCAGATTACATTAGTGAGCTTAGGCATTAGGTGCTCTGTAAGTATCTCTTCAAAGATCTTAGGCATGACTGATAGTTTGCATATCGGCCTGTAATTTCGTACATCCGAGCGGTCGCCTGCCTTGAATAATGGGGTGACCAAAGAGGTCTTCCAAGCTACTGGGAAAATCCCATTAGCTATCGAGGAGTTGAAAATATGCCAGAGGGGCCTCGCAAGGATAAAACGACACTCCTTAAGAAACAAGGGTGGAACCCCATCGAAACCAGGGCCCTTTGACGTGTCGAGTGAATCAAGCTTGGAATAGATATGGCCGATCGGGATGGAAATCGAATGAATATTAACGTCCCCATCCGAAGATGAGCCAGGATTCAGGGCAGGCACCGCATAAGTCCGAGGGGTATATACCGAGCCAAAGAAATCCGCGAAAAGATTAGCGGCAGCCTCGTTCGAGGAGGCAGAAGTTTGGTCCAGATAAACGGTACCGGGGATTCCATGCCCACCGCGCTTGGTGTTAACAAATTTCCAAAAACTTTGCACATTATCACACACCGCGTTCTCAACACTATCAATATATACGCTGTGCTCCCGCGCCAGGGCAAGCTTACATCTCGAACGGAGACTCGAAAAGTTAAGGTAGTCGCAATATGCACCTGAACGCTTAAAGACTTTATGCGCCCTTTTCTTCTGTCGAATAAGGGACTTTAATCCAGGGGAAAACCATGGCGGATACGGGGAATGGACAACAGACCGTACAAGAATAAAGGCTTCGATAGCCTGATTAACAAAGCAATATAAACGCTCAAGAGCAACTTCAGGTTCGGAGTCCCCTGTCATTTTATCCCAATCCACAGAGTTAAAGTAATCAATAACGCCGGAGTAATCCCCGTGCTTAAAGTCCCTAAACACAGTGTTACCGCACATGTTATTGGGACACAAGTCCAGACATCTAAACATTACATATAAGGGTGGATGATAGGCATCCGGTTGAATAAGGGCATCAATGACCCGGTCGATAGTGACGTCAGGGCAACTAACAAAGACGAGATCGTGCATAACGTCGAAGTCATTAAAAACATTGTTAATTTGGGCAAGGTTACAGTATCCGGCGCAACCGAGAAGGAGGTCAATGGCTGCTGATTCATTCGACGAAATACCCGACCTTCTGAAGCACTCCTGACCCGAGTCATTGAACCAAACCGCGTGAGGTAGATTAAAATCACCATACAGACATAAGGTATCTTCACTGAACTTATGGTATAGCTCTATGACTGAGTCGACATGGCTTGCATAAAGTGACGTCTGGGCCGCGGGCGGAATGTAAACTGCGCCCAGAAGCAGATATTTATTCATGTGAAGGTGGACTCTAACAAACAGCTGTTCGACATCGGAACAGTTGACTGTTACGATGCGGGATGACAACGAATTCTTGACGGCGATGAGAACCCCACCTCCTCTAGTGAAACAGCTGGTCCGAGTTGATCTGTCACACCTATACACGGTATAATCGCGTAGCCCTAATTCATTAGAAGATATCGCCGGAGTGAGCCAGGTCTCGACAAAAATAATTATATCATACGATACAGCGGACATGAGAACAGAGTTGACTAGGGTATTCAACTTGGTACGCAGACCACGGACATTTTGTAAATAGACTAAAGGGTTCAATTTGCGTTTTTTTGAGCCGAGTCCTTAGGTGGTCTACCCTTCACTATCTTCGGGACTCCGCGAATGTAACGGATGGTCATCTGAGTGTCCCCTTGTTCGTGAAGATCGCGTAGCCTATCCCTCAGCTGCGCGAGGGTCCCACGCTAATGTTTGGTCTTATCATCTGAAATCTTGTAGGGGCCCTTGTAACGATGTTTGTTTTGGAGTATCCTCCTCGCTTCCGCTGCAGAGTTGAGGCGTACACAAAGAGGCCTACACGGTGTCCTACCCTGCTTGCCGAGGCGATGGGCGGCAAGATCCTGGCTTATAAGGTGACCAATCTCGGATAAGATACCACGAGCCGCGTTCAAGTCAGCAGACCTTGTCAGTTCAGGAGATCCCTCACGAGGCTCAGGCATACCAAAAATAATAATATTTTTGGATCTCATCTCCCTATCATTCAGCTCTTCAATTAGATCGTCAGCCGTAGAAGAAAAATCGGTTTCAGATTATGTCATTGCCCATAAATTTGAAACGTCCAGCTACCGCTACGATCACCGCTGCTGCGACAGTTATCCATTCACCCAGTCCGAAAGTGTATGTGGCGTGTCGAAATGTTGCTGTTCAAACCGAAGAAATTCGATGCGCAGAACTTTATGAGGCGGAAGCTAATCAGGATGGTGACATTTATTTAAAAGTATTTCGCAACCTAACGAATGGCAATGCGTATGAGTACCTCGATGATGAGCAATATTGGTTGCGCCGATATGCAGACCAAATGTTTTTAGACTGCGATGATGTACATAGGAATATATCTCTGCGGAATCGTGTGTATGCTCCAAAGAGTATGGTTTGGCGAAACGTGGAAACAGAGATTGATTATGATAACGTTTTCGCGAATAAAATATCGGGGCTTTGGGCTAACGTTGTTGCAGTCCAAACTGACCCTGCGCAAGTTCCTGTGGATTTATCATTAAATAAGCTATTTGCTGATGATGTTATCGAGTGGGATAATTAAGCCAAATAAATCTTAATTATATTTTTCATATTCTATTTTTATATAATATTTCTTAAACGTATATTATTTCTCAATTTTATTTACCCGTCTTCCTCCTCGCCACCTAATTTTAAGATTCGGCGTTCTTCGCGCTGCCAAATGATATCATCCCGCGCGGCTGCTCCAGAGAAGTCAAAGTACACACGATCGCGCGAGACGCTGGGACGCAAAGTATTGCTCTCTCTTTCCCTCCACGAATTTAGCTTTTAATGTAATGCTCTCTCTTTCCCTCCTCCGAATACGTGGTTTGTAAAATGCCGATCTGTCCCGACATTGTCCGAAACATCATCCGCTAAAGAATAAATTATTATTTCTCTGCGTTGGGGGAAAATTCGATCACATATTGGTTTGGAAAAAAAATTCGGTGGTGGGCCAAGGTCATTTCCTCACTCGGCTAGGTATAAAAAATTTTCGGGGGGGGTGGGCCACGTCTGGAGAGGCCTCCGTGGCTGGCTATCAAAAGAAGAAAGGATATGTAGGTTTTGTAAGAAAGAGGAAGAAACATTGAAACACGTGATTGAAGCATGTGAAGTAAGTGGAGAGAGTGGCAGCAATTGGAAAGAGCTAATTAGATGAGAAATGATAAACTTGGCTATTCTACAGGAGATAATAGGGAGAAGGAAAAGATGGGAGGAACAGGAAAGTGATAAAAGAAGATTATGCAACCTAAAATAGATTAGGACACACTCGTAAAATTGAAAAAGTTGATAAGACACAGCATGATACATTAGAAGGGTAGGACTTACACTGACACAATCACGGGAATGAAATGGAAAGAGTATATGATCGTTAAATTGTAACGCAAAAGTGGGCAATAAATTAAATTATTATTTTTATTATTATTATTATTATATTTTTTCTTTTTATATTGTATTTTTATATTCTATTTGTATGGAGAGAACTCAAAGATGTTGAGAATCGTGCGGTTTATTTAGAGATAAAGAATTGATGCGATACAATAGATACGTAACACTTTCGGCGAATGTTGTTGAGATATTACTGTTCTGTGTAACTGAGCACTGGGGTGGGTCACGAGAGCGTGAGTGTGTATGAATGTAGACGAGGTGTTGTGTGAAAGAGTATGTATGTATGATGTCGCGACAAGTAAATAGGAAGTCCATCAGCTGTTCGAGAATGTTCAAGTTGTCTTGCGATTGATGCGAAGAAGAGAAAAAGGGAAGGAGAAAGAACGAGAGATTGAGAGAGATTGAGAGAAATTAAGAGAGAGAGAGAGAGAGAGAGACGGAGAGAGAGACGGAGAGAGAGACGGAGAGAGAGACGGAGAGAGAGACGGAGAGAGAGACGGAGAGAGAGACGGAGAGAGAGACGGAGAGAGAGACGGAGAGAGAGAGAGAGAGATGGTTCTGCCGATACACTATTTATATTCTATTTTTATATTTCTACTTTTTTAATTAACCTTCCGGTACTCGCGCCTATTTGGATCCCGCGAGCACTCGCGTCGTGCACTGAGTGCACGGTGACGTATTATTAAGAAAAATGATTAGGCTGGGGCAATAATGCTAAAATTGGGTTCCTATATACATTTATCTGTATTTAAAAAACACGTACATCTTATTTTTCGGTCCTCTAAAGCATATCCAAAAACCAGAACAATCGGAAGCGAACACCTGAAAACCTTTGAGGGGTGGTTTCACCCCCTAAACATGCAAACAGGGCAAAATAATAAAACGCGTACATCTTATTTTTCGGTCCTCTAAAGCATATCCAAAAACCAGAACAATCGGAAGCGAACACCTGAAAACCTTTGAGGGGTGGTTTCACCCCCTAAACATGCAAACAGGGCAAAATAAAAAAACGCGTATATCTTATTTTTCGGTCCTCTAAAGCATATCCAAAAACCAGAACAATCGGAGGCGAACACCTGAAAACCTTTGAGGGGTGGTTCACCCCCTAAACATGCAAACAGGGCAAAATAAAAAAACGCGTATATCTTATTTTTCGGTCCTCTAAAGCATATCCAAAAAACAGAACAATCGGAGACGAACACCTGAAAACCTTTGGGGGATGGTTTCACCCCCTAAACATACAAACAGGGCAAAATAAAAAAACACCTATATCTTATTTTGCGTTGCTCTATAACATATCCAAAAACCAAAGCAATTGGAGGCGTACTTGTGAGTACACGGGCGCGGTCGCCGGCAAGATACGCGGCATATTTTCGTTTTTATTCAATCAGAAACACTTCCAAACTAAATTTTAACCTGACAAGTACATAGTATTATGCAAAAATGTCCGCTGGAAGAATACATAGGTGTGCTGGATAACAATATGTAATCATTTTACAAATATTACAATCTATTTGCTTGTCTGTTTCCCTCCTTCACCTGTCACCAATTTCTATCGACTCTGCATAATTCTTTCTATGATTCTCGCCTCCAATTCTAAAGACGATACTACATAATAAGTCGCTGTATTTCAAACCGTATACAGTAACATTTTTATTAAATCTTGAACCATGTATAGACTATGTGTATCCGCGGCTGCATCAAACTGCAGAAGATGTGAGAGTAAAATTTAAAACTTTTGTTAACGTGCTACAACAGAGCGATGTTGCCTGCGAAACATTAGATGCGCGTCGTGCTGCTAAAATCATATGTGATAGCGAACATTACTGTGAGGATTATCATGTAGATTGTGAACTGGTAGCATGCACCATCAATGATATTCTAGCTGATGCTCGTAGGAAAAAATGTTAAAGTATATTCTTTTAATTTTAAATAAAATTTCTTAAACGTATATTTTTTTCTCCATTTTATTTATCCATCATCCTCCTTCTGTCCTCGCCACCTAATTCTAAGATTCGGCGTTTATTTCGTTCGAGCGTTCTTCACGCCGTGAAAATGACATCATCGCATGCAGGTGTCTCAGAGGAGTCAAATTACGCGTAATCGCGCGATACGCCGCGACGTTAAATCGGAACGCTTTAGAATACTGTTAGCTTTAGAATGCTTGCTACATAATGGTTCGGAAAAATATGTCTGTTTGCTACATAACAGTTCGCTATATCGGTGATTAAAAAATTATTATTATTTCTCTGTGTTGAGGAAAACTTTCCATCACATATTGGTATGGGAAAAAGTTTCTGCTGACGCCGCATAATTCTTTCTATGATTCGCGCTGCCAAATGTCGCCATCCTGCTCCAGGAGATTCAAATTACACACGATCGCGCGAGACGCTGTGATGCTTTAAAAATTGTTATCTATAGAATGCATGCTATTGTACCACCCTGTATTGTTGTCTCTTTCCCTCCTCCGAATTTAGCTTTTAAAGTAATGCTCTCTCTTTCCCACCCTCCGAATACGCGGTGTGAAAACGCTGACCTTTCCCGAGATCGTCCGAAACAATTCCCAATAAAAATAAATTATTATTTCTCTGTGTTTGGGGAAAATTCGATCACATATTGGTTTGGAAAAATATTTGGGGGAAAAAATTTCTGGGAGCGGATCGAGTCTGAAAAAGAGGTTTTTCAGACAGGATCCGCCCCCAGAAATTTTTTTAGAGGGGCATTCTCTCCCTCCGGTTAGGTCTAAAAAGGACAATCTCAAGTCCTAGAGGGGATTACTGACCCAAGAGCGTACATCATATACTTTACACTGTTGGAAAGGTCTCGCCAAGACGAATCGATTGATACCATTTTTATCTTCGAAATCAGATGGGATAACCTCGAAAAATGACCTCCAAGTTCGAGATTTTGCGGTTTTGAACAAAAGAAACCGGTAGTAAAAGCCCATCCGGCCCGAGGGACCTCGGGTAGGCACCTGAGGAAAAACCGAGGGATGCAAGCGATACTCCAGCTAGTTGGGACGGCAAATATGCCCCACGACCTTCATTTCAGTACCGTGTTGGGCCTGCGTTTGCCACATGGGCCCCGTTCCTAATGCTCAGGACGAAATCGCCAACGCATCAGTTGTTTGTGATGAACATAATATGTTCATGATAGACGATTCGCAGATATGAGTTGGGAATGTGGAGGTTAGCATTCAGACTAATGCGTCACTCACAATAGTGAATGGAGTGACATTTTATTGATTGAACGAAACATAATGATGTGAAGATGATTAACGCAAGAAGAATATGTATTTGTTTCATATAATGGCTTTAAGGCTCCCATACACGTGTGAGCCACTTGCCAAGCTGCTCGCGAACTGCAGACTCGGCAAGCATGCTCGCTGGTGTGTGGGATGCGGCATACCTAATTACATATGCATATCGAAAACAGGCTTGAGGATTTTAAGATTAATCATCTTCACATCATTATGTTTCGTTCAATCAATAAAATGTCACTCCATTCACTATTGTAAGTGACGCATTACTCTGAATACTAACCTGCACATTCGCAACTCATACCTACGAATCGTCTATCATGAACATATTAGGTATGTTCATGAAAAACAACTGATCCATTGGCGATTTCGTCCTGAGCATTAGGAACGGGGCCCATGCGGTAAACGCTGGCCCAACACGGCACTGAAATGAAGGTCGTGGGGGCACATTTGCTGTCCCAACCTGCTAGAGTATCGTTTGCATCCCTCGGTTTTTCCTCAGGTGCCTACCCGAGGTCCCTCGGGCCAGATGGGCATTTACTACCGGTTTCTTTTGTTCAAAACCGCAAAATTTCGAACTTTGAGGCCATTTTTCGAGGTTATCCCATCTGATTTCAAAGTTAAAAATGGTATCAATCGATTCGTCTTGGCGAGACCTTTCCAACGGTGTATTGCATATGCTGTACGCTCTTGGGTCAGTAATCCCCTCTAGGACTTAACATTGTCCTTTTCGGCGGTGGGCCAGGTCTCCGCGGCGACTCGGCCTGGACTGATCCCCTCCATCATCGCGGCTTCTCCCACTCCGCGGCTTCTTCCTCTCCCCGCAGGCCCCGCGCCCATGTTTCCCTTCGCCGCGCTCCCCCGCGCGCCCTCACTTCCCCCCCCCCCCGGGCTCCCCTCAGAGGACCTGGGTTAGAACTGGCTTTGCCTTACTACTGAAGGGGTAACTCAGGGGGTGATTTGAAACAACTTTTTCCTTGGCGAAAATATTGTCCGAAGCTTCGTTAAGGAGATGTTAACAAAAAACCCCGACCAATCAGAGCGCGCGCCTTCCGTCCGAGCTCCCGCGGTAGCGTTGGCTACGCGGTAGGTGACTGCGCTTGTACTACGAACGTACGAACAAGCAAGTCGGCATGCATCGAAGGAAACCGCGTTACACATTTTTTTTTTAAAGCAGAATCTTAAATAAGAATTATTTGAAGTGAGAGGATAAGAAGTACGTAAATTTCATTTTTAAATAAAGCATAAACGAAAAGGTAATGTAGCAGAAAATATACGACATGTGATCGTAATTCGTTATTCAGGTAAAAATCCGTAGTTTAATAACGGCCAACACAACTAAATTTAAACAATAATATTAGGTGTATAAATAAATTCTTTCCGACTGGATTTACATAATCAGTACAAAGCTACTGAATTTCTATCGCAGTGGTATTCATAAGCTGCCAGAAAAATGGCAAAAGGTAATGAACAATAATGGAAATTATGTCAATGATTAAGTTGTTTTCATATTTTTTAAATCGAACTGTTATTGTACCCTAAAATCGGAAAGAATTTATTTCTACACCTAATAATCACCAATAAATTAAATAAAACTCACCCATTCGGACATTCCTGTCTTTCCTTTTCGGAAACCTGTGTCACTGGGTCACTGTACCGATCCTGGTCATCGGTGGATGAAAAGATTTATGGTAGGGTAGCGCCCAGTGCTCAGTTGATCGCAGGTATTGGCAGGACACCACCCGAAGGTAAGGGTCGCAACGTCAAGTGCGTCCGAGTTAATGTACCGAATATTCACTTCACTGCACTGATACTAACACTGATCACTTAATTTATTCTTCACGAAACGTGTTGTTCCTACGTTATAAAAATTGGTGGCCTCGAAAGGGGCCAATTACTGTTAATTGAACAGTTGCTCAATGTGGCCACCCTCAGGGTCTATGCACGTCTCCGCACGTACAACCAGATGCCTTTGGACTGCTCGCAATGTTTGTGGCGTAATGTTTGCCACCGCAGCATGAATCCACACGACTGTGTCTTCGAGTGAATTCACTGGCTGACGGTACACCTTATCCTGAAATGATTGTTGTACAACAAATACAAAACGTAAGTAAAAAAAGAATACCTATAAAAAATTAAAAGCACTATTGAATTACCTTCAGGTAGCCCCAGAAGAAAAAATTCAGCGGGGTCATATCAGGTGATCGTGGGGGCCACGCAACAGGTCCGTCGCGGCCGATCCACCTGTCCTGGAAGGTTTCATTAAGGTAGTCGCGGGCAATTGTGGCGTAGTGTAGTCCAGCCCCGTCTTGCTGATAGACCATGTTCTGTCGGACCTCATTTGGAATATGGGCCATAAGACCCGGCAGAACATGCTCTAAGAAGACTTTATAGGCTGGACCGTCCATCCTGTCTGGCAGCATGTACGGCCCAACGATAAATTCGCCACAAATGCCCGCCCATACATTAATTGACCAACGGACTTGTGCTGCGTGTGTCCAAAGCGCTAGCGGATTCTCGTCGCTCCACACATGCCAACTAACCAATCGGACGAGAGAAGGTGGGCCTTGGGGAGGAGATATTGCTGTGAAGAGGGTCTCTTCAGGACAGTGGCCATTTGGGAGGGATGCAGGGCAGAGAGGCCTTCTTCACAGTAATATCTCCTCCCCAAGGCCCACCTTCTCTCGCACTGAATACGTCGACGTTTGCCCATGCGGCAAACGCAGACCCAACGCGGCACTGAAATAAAGGTCGTGGGGCACATTTGTCGTCCCAACCTGCTAGAGTATCGCTTGCACCCCTCGGTTTTCCCTCAGGTGCCTACCTGAGGTCCCTCGGGCCGGATGGGATTTTACTACCAGTTTCTTTTATTCAACACCGCAAAATCTCGAACTTTGAGGGCATTTTTCGAGGTTATCCCATCTGATTTCGAAGTTAAAAATGGCATCACACCTTGGAGACCTTTCCAACGGTGTATAGCATATGCTGTAGGCTCTTGGGTCAGTAATCTCCTCTAGGACTTTACATTGTCCTTTTATTGTCCTACAGTTGTAAAAATAATTTATATGTTGAACAAATGGATGTTGAGACAGCTTTCTTAAACGGCGATGTTAGAACTGAAGTATACATTAATGAACCGAAAGGTTATGAAACTGGAGACAATAAAGTTTGCAAATTGCAAAAAGCACTGTATGGTCTAAAGGAAAGTCCTAGACCTTGGTACGATTGTTTCAACAAGTTTATTGAAAGTTTGAATTTTGTCAAAAGTAACTACGATTGCTGTCTTTATGTGAATAATGAAAGCAACGATCCAATATACATATTAGTGTTTGTTGATGATCTCTTAATTTGTTGCAAAGAGAAAATTAAAATAAACGAAGTAAAAGCTAGTCTAATCGAAAGATATGTAATGAAAGATTTTGGCAAAATTTGTCAGTATATTGGAATTCATATCGAATATAACGATGATAGAAAGAAAATGACCTTAAGTCAAACAAAGTATATTGAATCGTTAGCTGCAAAATATAATCTAGAAAATGCAAAACTGTACGATACCCCAATGGAGTCTAATCTAAAACTAGAACAAGCTAGTGAAACAGATGAGAATATAAAATATAAAAATTTGATTGGCGAATTATTATATATAAGCACAGGCACTAGGCCAGATATAGCGTATAGCGTAAACTATTTAAGTCGATACCAAAGTTGCTATGACCAAACGCATTATAAATATGCCATGACAATTCTAAAGTATTTGTATAAGACTAAAGACTTAAAATTAACATACTGCGGTACTGAAAATAGTGAAATACTAGACTGTATGATAGATTCTGATTATGCACGAGATAGTGTACAGTGGCTCTTAAAAATATTCGGACACCCTTTAAAATCGCATAACTTTTTTAAAATTAATCCAAACGACTTGAGTTTTTTCGAGAAACCAGAGGGATTAGTTTGCTAAATGATATGATTCGTCGTTTCGAAAAAAATGCACTTGGTCGGAGTAGCAAAACAAAAATATTAAAGGGCGTTTTTTAAACTTTTTTTGTGAACCCTTAATGAAAATTCAAAAAACCCATTTGTAGATTTAAGTAAGTTATATACGTGTCTAAAATTTCATCAAAATCGGTTAGCGTTGCTCTGAGCTACACACGTTTCAAGATCGCAGAATAAGGTCGAAAATCGCGAAATTCCCGAAAATCAGCGATTTTCGACCTTATTCTGCGATCTTGAAACTCGTGTAGCTCAGAGCAACGTTAAGGCTGCCGTCTCAAGTTTGTTATGGTCCGAATCGATTGAAGCGTCCCTTGTAAACAGGCGGACACTAATGAACCTACTGCGGTCGATAAAAAGAACTTTTAAAGGGGTGACATCTCCAGGTACTCTATGTAGACGAATTTTTGACGCATAGTTGCCACATTTTCTGTTCTCTCTGCCGCGCTGTTGCCACAACTCTCTATCGAGATGTCTTGAAGGAATACGGCACGAGTGCTGTGTCTAGCGTCAGAGCCTCGCTGAACGTAAAGGAGGATGGCAATAATGAAAGATAGAGAGGTTGGGTAGTGAAGTTAGGAAACATATCAATGAAACAATACTTATTTGCGTATCATTATCTCTTCTACACTTCGCAATTCTTATTATCTTCTCTCATTCTGTGTAATTCCTCTTCTCCATTGACGGTCTTCTTACAATTTTATCAGATCGATCGTAATGAAATCGCTCATTTGCTGTAACAACGACACAACTCAAAATTTGCAGTTTTTGAATTATTAGTATAGAAAAAGTGGTTGTTGTCTAACAAAACTCGTTTCCCCCAAAATCGTGAATTTTGAGTTATATATGTCGTAGTTGCAGCAAATGAGCGAAATGTAACGTATGCAGTGAGGGCAATATTTATATTTTCTTGTGAAAAAATATAATGATATGATTGTACAATGATTGTTTATTTTGTTTGTTTTAATAGAATGTAAAACGTTCACATTTTCTATCGTATCAGCTTGAACGTTTCAGTAACATACTGGTGAGATTTTCCAGACGAAAATGAATTTAAGGGGGGAACCTGGTGTAACTATGTGAAAATCGAGGCATTTTTCCGGAATTTTTTTTAAAGAAAGTATTTAATCGATCTTCCTGAAACTTTCGGGATATTGTATTTGTTACGTATGTGGAATTTTTCCCATACGCCGCTCTCAACCGTTTTTCGAGCTCGCGTCTACGAAGGGAAAACGCCCTAAAATCCTTTTTCTTTATCACATACCACTAATGGGGGTCATGATCACGACCACGGGAACGGGAGTGACACGACGACGACCCCGAAAGATCTCCTTATATGGAAACTTCTAACGAACCCCCACTCATTTTCGGGACTATATAAACCCTTTGGTTTCAACCCTCGTCGGTTCAAAGCTATAGAGTCACGCGTAAAGTCACGTCGTGTCACGCTCGTACAGAGTCGGTTATATCCAGCAAGATCGGGCTAATGTCTCCATCGGAATCATAGTTAACCTCATAGAATCCGCGAGTTCGGTTTATATTCTATTTGGCACTTTGAAATAGCCACTCGTACGCCCCGCATCGCCAGTGCGTCAACACCGTGCAATTAGTGGTAACACACACATATTATTTAATATTTAATCGAGACACTTACATTTGTACAATAACTAATTATTGAATATACGAATGGTGTTCACGTGTAAATCGAGTCGATTACGTTAAACCCATCTCTTACCCAGCGATCCTTATAATATTAGTAGCACTCACCCACTGATACAACTTTACCGCTCGAGTTGTATCAAATATTAATTAAGAGTTACGAAGCATTACTAACATTTCCCGCGACTCCCTGGTTTCGCACCAGGTTCATCTGTGAATAATCCAACCTCCTAACAGCTCCCTGGTTTCGCACCAGGTTCGTTCACGACGTTTCACCCTCCTGCGGCTCCCTGATTTCGCATCAGGTTCGTCCGCGTTTGACTCCATTCCTAGAGGCTCCCTGATTTCGCATCAGGGTCGTCCTCGCCGTCAATAATCCTAGCGGCTCCCTGATTTCGCATCAGGTTCGTCCGCGCACCTAACTAACAAACTCATAAACCGTATTCCTTGGGAAATACCCTTCTCGCCGGCCTCTTGCGTTGCCGCAGCCCCGGCTCGTAACATATTAACAGGTTAAGGTAGGTAAACAAAATTTTTATTAAAAAAGAGCAACAAATAACAAAGTTATAAGGGCTTATGCCCAGTCCGTTGGCGACGCAATTGGTCCACTGCGGGCAACGTAGCGTCTTTTGGTTTCAGATGAAACTAAAAATCGAACAATTTCCATTTAGTTTATGAGTGTACGGATGAATCGTATCAATTTATTTCTTAAAAGATGCAAAATTGAACAAATGGCGGCCACTTGAAAAAAGGGTCCCTCTTTCCAACGAAATTTTAACTTAAATGTGTAAAAAAAAGTTATTTATTTAAACAATATCATTATACCCATAGCTTAGATCTGTAAAGAAAATGTTCACAAATATCCGTGCACAAGGCCAAGTCGATTGGTTGAATATTTTTGGAGTTACATTTCCCGCAAATTGTAAAACTGCCGTTTCAAGAAAAACGCGTTTCAAGTTTTCTGGTAACCTGGCGCTCCGTAGCAAAACCGGCTATATCTGCTTTAATTTTTCGAATTTCGTTTTGCGGCTTTGGGAACGTATTCTCGTCATGTTCAACTATTGATTTATGCAAAAAGCCAAAAATCGATTTCTTTGTCCCGCTACACCAGGTTCCCCCCTTAAACACATTATTTTTAGCATTATTAGATTAGAAATGTTACGCATTTATATTTAATTATCTAGTACAGATACAAATAATTAATTTAATGTTCCTTAAAATTACTTAATATTCCACAACACAATCATACAATACATTCACATAATAAACTCATACAACATACATGGTCCTTAAAATTACTTAATATTACACAACACAATCATACAATACATTCACATAACACACTCATACAACAAAAACAAAGCAGGGGAAGCAGAAGCACGATCCGAATGCCCGTTTACCCGTAAGCACATCGAATGTATCCCAGACCCACTGTCCAGAAACTGAACCATTTCGCAAATATTTAACAAAATTAAAGAAAAGTGTACATAGGGTAAAAATGTGTCAGACAAAAGAGAAATGGTTTGGGGGGGTAAGTATTTCCTATGTGGAAGCGTAGAGGACATATGCAGGTCAATTTTTATATTTTACATGGGAACACATGCTTTTTAACACTATTCCTACCACGAACCGGTCAAAAGACCGTTTTTAAAATATCCATTAGAATTTCGTATATACAACGTAATTGAATCGCCTTTAAACTTCACGATTTTGCCTCAAATATACGTATAATACATTTTTGAATATTCACTTCTTGTTTTATTGTTTATTTTCTGAGAAAAATTTGTAGTCTGTCTTACCTAACGCGACCGGTCAAATGACGTGAAATGTGTCGGTAGGAATAGTGTTAATACATTATTCGTTGCAGCTTGGTATTCTCTATAAAAAAGTATTAAACTATGTATATTGAAAAGCTCTGTACTATACATAGTTTAATACTTTTTTATAGAGAATGCCGAACTGCAACGAATAATGTATTAAAAAGCATATGATTCTATGTAAAATAAGAAAGTTGACCTTCATATCTCCTCTACGCGTCCACACAGGAAATACTTACCCCTCGAAACCATTTCACTTTTGTCTGCCACATTTTTATCCTATGCACACTTTTTTTACCGTTGTTCTTCAAATAGAACATAATTTGTTAGTCTATATGGTTCAGTTTACGGGCAATGTGTGGGGGGCTACATTCGGTGTGCTTGCGGGTAACAGGTATTCGGATGGTGTTTCGTCCATTGCTTCAATTCCCCCTATTTCAAATTGAAATAGCAAATTGTCTATTTTATTTTTTAAATTTGCCGTATCGCGGCTGCTACGTTTGGCACTACGCATTCTCCTTCCGACCACTTCTCCATACGCCGCATTGTCGTCCCTCTCCTTCATCGTCTCCTCCACACTTTTCATAAAAGAATAAGCCTCATCTACTCTGGAATCGGTCCTCTGCCGTTTCCTCGAGACGTTCGAGCCGTTGTTTTGCTCCACATCAGAAATAGTTTCATCCACAACAGCAGCCACTACTGTTGTGGATGATGTTGACGCTCCATCACTACCTGCAGTACTCGGATGCACCTCCGTATCGTCCTGAAATTTGAGATAGATAATGAAATATTTACTATGGATTAACCATTTGCGAAAAACACACCTATATTCACACACATATATACATATGCTCCTGTACATACACGTGTAGATATATTGTATCTTGAATTTTTGCAGATACCAGGATCAGAAGAGGCATGGTTGGAGATAGCGGAAGGCTACAAGAGCAAATGGAATTTCCCCCATTGTATTGGTGCGATCGATGGGAAGCACATACAAATTGAAGCTCCACGAAATAGTGGCAGTATATATTTCAATTACAAGGGGACATTCAGCATTGTGCTTATGGCCATCGTAGATGCAGAATACCGCATTATCTATGCTGATGTGGGATCACAAGGCAGAATTTCCGATGATGGAGTCTTCCATAATACAAAATTTTATGATAAATTAATAAAAGGTGAGCTAAATATTCCACAGCCGAGATCACTGTTAGGAGCAACAATTCGTAGCTCGTTTGTTCTAGTAGCGGACGATGCGTTTCCATTAAGCCACCATTTAATGAAACCATTCCCTGGTTCGCACGAAAGCGGTTCGATTGGAAGAATTTTTAATTATAGATTAAGCAGAGCTAGGCGAGTGGTGGAAAATGTGTTTGATTTGCTAGCTACTGTGTTCAGAGTTTTTCGTAAACCAATACAATTGGAACCCGCGAAAGTTGAGAGTATAGTGCTGGCGTGCGTGCACCTTCACAATTTCTTGAGACGGAATGCAGAATCAAGGCAACTGTACACACCGCCAGGCACATTTGACTCTGAAAACTCAAATAGGGGTGACATTATGCCAGGTAGTTGGCGAGAGGTTACAGAAGGCACAGGCTTTCTGAACCTTCAAAATATAGCCAGGAGACCACCTGGAGGCTGCAAGAAAATTCGAAACGAATTTGCCCGATATTTTATATCACCAGAGGGGAGCGTACCTTGGCAAAATGAAGTTGCCTGAAATTGCTTAAATTTTTAATAAAATTCAAATAGAAAGAAAAGTAATTGCTGTTATGTTACATGGGTCCTTCCGGCTTATCACGTGCTTGCTGTCCTCGCGTCGCTTTACTTCGAATCGGCGATTCAGCGGAGTCGCCCCGCGCGTGTCACTCCGGTCGCCGAACCAGGGAAGTTATCGTTGTAACCACAACGTGACCATTGACAGCCCGGGCTCCTATATTTCCTTAATAAGCAGCGATCGACAGGTGCCAACGAGGCGATTCCCTTATCGATTTCGGGAGCGTGGGTAGCGAGAATCGTGATTTGGAGTTCGATCTAGGGAGTAACGACGAGCAGACGGCCGTTTAGAGCGCGCGACCTCGTCTCCCCATTTATCTCGCGAATCGCGCTCGGCCGATCTGGCTTAGGCGAAGTGTATCTCCATCCGTTAGAACGAGAAACGGCATGCACCGGGAGTGCCCTGACGCGCCGATACGGACCACCGCGACCGCGAAGACGTGCGATATAGCGAGCGAGCGAAACGACAGACATCAGGTTCACCGACTTCTGTGCGCTACCTGAGAACAACGCGAGCGAACACGACATACGATAGGTTCAGCGACCCATTAGCGTCAGCAGAGGCGGAGCGCCGTCTCCAGAGTATGTAATTATTTATTTGCTTTCTATAAGAATATATATCACACTTCATTGTTATTCCTATAATTCCTGCGTACAATCTTATTCAAACCTCTCTTATCTTCCTATTCCCCGGTAAGTATAGTCAAGGTGGGCCTTAGCCCTTTGATAAGAGCAAGAACCCGGTAAATCATTCCAACCGCTTGGGGTGATTTATGGAAACCTCCCTTCAGGACGTAACAGTTATTTACCTTTACTTCCACTTATTTCTTTTCGCGAGAGGGCCGTTTCACACGAACTCAGACACTCTTTGGAGTAACATTTCGGATTTTGTTGGAACTTGGATATGTTGTAGTCTTTGGCGATATATAAACGTGTGTGAAAGGATTTTTCAAAATTTTAAAAAATGTGAATCTTACGGCTCTTTGAACTAAATAGTGTAGACCTTTTTCAGTAAATTAAAAGACACATTTAAAAGACTATGAACACTTTAAAAAAAATTGGCCAAATGAAAATTAATTGTTAAGATTGTATGTTCCTGTAGTAATGTGTGCATGATATTATTTATTGCTGAATGACAATATTTTCTAACGTATAAATCGCAGAAACTATTTATAGAGCAGGTCCAACCAAGTTTTGCTCTTGCCTTCGAAGAGCAACCGCGGGTGGTTGCGAGCGATTGGGGAAAAAGTATAAAGAAATGATGCCCTAGTCTTTAAAAAATGTTTTTGTTTTAGTTTAGCATTTTTTTTTAGTTTCTAGTTCAAAGTGAGTCTCCGACTTATATTTTTATTTTTTGTTAAAAGAGTCATGCTTTCCTTTCAATATTATATACCAAAAAGAAATGGTTTAATAAATATTTGTTGATTTGAAGTGTGTTTCTACCCTATGCAATGCACTGTTTGGACAAACATGTGTGGTATAACTCAACAGAAAGTAACAGTATCAACGAACGAACTTCGTGAACGTAAAGCATAATAGTTATAGTTTATACAAAATAACACCAGATATCTCTTGAATGTTAGTACTAAATTTTACATAGATTTATACGACAAACGGCACTTTTAGCACCACCCTACCCTACTAGCAACGGCTATATCTGCTATTCTCATACAGTATTCTCGCAAATGTTAAGTATTTGTAAAAAAAGGAAAGAGGGAAACTTTTACTGATTTTTATACCCAACATAATACGGTATGTCAATTTTTCGTGTTCACAAGATTTTCCTTGAAACGAGGACGACCTTTAGGTTTTTCATTGGTATGCTATATATTCGATTACTCAATATGAAAGCGACTGTCAAGAGCTGTTAAGATCCACATTTTTTCAAATTTTGAAGAAGCCTTCGACACACGTTTACATATCACTAACGACTAGGTATAAACATATCCAAGTTCCAACAAAATCCGAAATGTTGCTCCAAAGAGTGTCCGAGTTCGCGTGGAATGGCCCGAGAGTGTAACAAAGGAAATTGTATATTTAAAATAGTAATACTTACGTCCATAGTACTGCGACTGCCCACCGACGTATTGTTTTTTCCCAGATATTGCAGTGCCTGGAATGCAAACCACTCCTTCTTTTTGGACGTCCCGGCTCCACTCCTGCTCTGCTCTTTTCTTTCATTCAGGTCCCTCCCGAATTGAGTCCTTATATTTTTAATTTGTTTACCCATGGCATCAGAATCCATCCCAAAATGCGCAGTCATTACTGCCAACGCGTCGTCTTTAATTTTTTTTGTTTTATATTCCGGGCATGAAACATCCCATAATGCAGGCACGCCATGCAGCATCTCCGCCAGTTCTAATGTGTCCTTAGCAGACCACATTTTAACTGTTAACAAGTAATACACTTGAATATATTAATTTAAATAATCACAATTAACATTGTAGTATCGTGTACAAATAAAACAACACCAATTATGATAGTAGTAATATTGTAAACTTACATTTCTGTATGTCGAGCGCCGCACGAATTTGTGTAACCTCTCTGCTGATTTTCTGAATGTACACTGTAGACACCGACTGTTTCCACAAAAATGACATTCCGCTCCACCGACATGGGATATTATATAGGTACTCAGGTATGTATTTTCAAGGAGGAGGGACTTTCCCCCCTTAATTTTGCGTCGGCGGCGGCGCCGAAGAAATGAACACCTTCGTCGATCAAAAAAAATGACGGCGTTGCCAGGGGCCGCGGTTTATGGCACCACTATGTCACGATGTCGGTGGTGGTCAAAAGATACACGATAGTTTGAAGTGGCTAGGTATATGTAGAGCACTAAGGAGGTGAGTATGCGCATCCGCCATTTTGGGTCCTCTCCAGAGAGAAAACAACATGAAGAGTCCGTTAAGACCGGCTAAAACATATTGAAATACGGTAGCTACGATAGATTCGGTAGTAAAATTTGCATGAAAAAGTGTTGAAAGTTTTCTTCTTTGATTTATCAGTTCCGCAAATACTCCAATAGTGTGTCGTGGTATCAATATCAACAACGCATATTCTGTTTATAAAGTAAATTTGACAATATTTGAACAAACAGTGTATTTATTTTCTTTTTTATGTAATAGTAATTGAAACAAATGCTTAAACACTTGTTGAATGCAACATATGATTATGTTTTTTGTAGAACGAAAATTGATGGAGACCATGCCAGAAAAACAGGATTGTAACAGTGTAAAGTCAGTGGGCCTGCGCGATCGGCGCCCTAGGAGACGGACTCAGGCGGCTCTTAGATGCCGTACTGAGATCCGGCAGGTTCCCCCCTGCGTGGAAGGAGGCGAGGCTGGTACTGCTCCGGAAGCCCGGAAAGCCCGCGGAGTCGCCCTCGTCATACCGGCCGATCTGTCTGTTGGACGAGGCGGGCAAGCTCCTGGAAAGGATCATAGCTGCCCGCCTCTGCGGACACCTGGAGACCATTGGTCCGGATCTGAACGACCGCCAATTCGGCTTTCGTCGGCAGCGATCGACCATGGACGCTATCCATCTGGTTCGGTCGCTCTCGCGCCGGGCGGTCGAGGGAGGCGGTGTGAGCGTGGCGGTGTCGTTAGACATCGCCAACGCGTTTAATACCGTCTCCTGGGCGGCGATCGAGCGGGCGCTTTTATATCATAACGTCCCGCTCTATTTGCGCCGCCTGATCCGGGACTACCTCCGTGGAAGGGTGGTCTCCTTCGTCGGCCGGGACGGGTCGGGGTGACCGATGTGCACTGCGGCGTGCCGCAGGGGTCCGTTCTGGGGCCCCTGCTCTGGAACCTAGCGTACGACGCGGTGCTGCGGGTGGAAATGCCATCGTCGCGGGTGTCGTTGGTTTGCTATGCCGACGACACGTTGCTGGTGGCGTCCGGGCAGAAGTGGACGGCAGCGATCATCCTCGCCGAGGTCGCGCTGCAGCGCGTCGTCGCCTCGATCGGGACGCTCGGTCTGCGAGTCGCCTTTCACAAGACGGAGGCGATGTGGCTCGCGGACAGGGTTGGGAGTGGTATCCCCAACAGGGCGTCCCTTAGGATCGGGGATGCCTGCATAAGGGTCGGCCGCTCTATGAAATACCTCGGGCTGACCCTTGACACCTACTGGCGCTTTACGCGCCACTTCCAGACCCTCGGCCCCCGACTAGAGAGGCAAATATTTGCTTTCGGGCGAATAATGCTCAATCTCGGGGGCCCTCACGAGGGAGTTCGGCACTTATATGTGACGGTTGTCCGGTCCATGGCGCTGTATGGCGCGCCTATATGGGCCGGCGACCTGGAGGACTGTCGCGTGGGGCGGGAACTCCTTGCCCGAGTTCACCGCCGCGCGGTCCTCCGAGCTGTGCGAGCATACCGCACGGTGTCACATGCCGAACTGTCCGCGCTCGGTGGATCTCCCCCCTTCCATCTGCTTGCGGAGATGGAGGCGGAAGTTTACTCCGCTTCCCGCGATCTCCGCGAGGCTGGGAATCCAACGGCGGATGGACTCGAGGTGGCGCGTGGCCAGGCCCGGCAGCGGATGACAGCCAAATGGCTGGAATGCCTCGCCCTCCTCGAAAATCGGGAGGGCCGCGTTGTCGGGGCGCTCCTGCCCATCATGAACGAATGGGTAGAGCGTGGGTGTGGCAGGCTGACCTTCCGCCTGACGCAGATGATCACCGGTGTGGGGTGTTTCGGAGATTATCTGTGTCGCATCGGGCGGGAGGAGACGTCGCGCTGCTTCTCGTGCGACAGGGGCGTCCAGGACTCGGCGGACCATACCCTGGCACGGTGCCAGGAATGGTTAGACGACCGCCGGATCCTGGAGGAGCGGATGAGCCCCGATCTCTCGCTGCCGACAGTCTTGCGTCGGATGGCGGGAGACCAGGAGTGTTGGGCCGCGATGTCCCTCTTCGCCGAGGTAGTGATGAGGGAGAAAGAAGAGGCGGAGAGGGACAGGGAGCTGGCGGGGCACCCCTCCCGCATGGCGGCTCCACGCAGACGGGTGCGGCGTAGATGACCCTGAGCCGGGGGAGATCGTGCAGCGACATAATAACATCGCGTCGCTCCGCTCCCCCGTTGGCTCAGGGATTCGCCGCCGGCTCCCATAAGGCGGGAGCGGGAAGGGTGGAGGAGGTGCTCCCCTCAGAGACTGGGAGGGGGGTGGCCTGGGAAGGGGGGCGCGGTGTGCCGTGCAGGCACGAAGTGGCGGTCGTGGCGGCGATGAAGGGGTGGTTCCGGGGGGGCCATGTGTCAAGGGCCCCCCCAGTGAAGCGGCGAAGCCTGCCGCTCCAGGTTGCGCGATCGAGTTCGAGGGCGAATGGGCGGCCGTGTCGGGCCGCTCCAACGGCAATGCCCGCCGCGCGCTCGGGATGTGAATTTCCCCAAGTTCGCGCGGCGGTGGAGCAGCCCTGCGTATACACGGCCGGCTAGAGCCTTCGCCTCCGCCCGGCCGCGACCTAACAACATCTTGGTCGCATCCGGGTAACAACTCGATCGCGGGGTCGTGGAGTGGGGGTGCCGGGGGGCACCACCCACCCTAGCGGCAGCGACCGGAGACGGCGCGGGCGTGTGATCCGTCGCGCGCCGTCGGAGTTTCGGAAACTGGGGGGAGGATTCAACTCCCCCAGGGAAGACCCAGAATCGGGGCTGGCGCGGAGTTATGCATATGCGCAGGAGGGGGGGGGCAAGCGGACGTATCGCTAGTTAGCTCCCGTGCAAGTCCCCCCCTCAGGCGCGCAGCTTCGCGCCTGAGGCAGATCACCTCGGCGGTTTTAGTGGGTTCGAGTCCCACATAACCCCTGACCCTCCCCCGGGGGTCGGGGGTATCCGTGGGGATTTCCACCGAGTTAACAAAAAAAAGTGTAAAGTCAGTTTGTAGAAAAAATGTGAAAGTACGTACATATATATTTATATGCTCATTGTCTCCATATTTTGTTGAATAGTGTAAGTTAAAAAATAATATTAAATTTTATTTTAGGACCATGGAAATGAAGGTGGTGGTGACTCTAACCCTGTTGACGAGGAAATGATTATGTCTCTGCTTGCTGAAAATGAATCTCTGAAGCAGCAGCTAGGGAGAATGCATGCGATTTTACAATCATATTCTTTGTATTCAGAAGCTTCTGAATATTTATCTAAATATAATGTGAAGTGATGCATTATATTAACACTTTACCGACGGTAAAGCTGAAAATCCTATACTTGATGTCATTTTAGAAGGAACTTATACGCGCATGTAGAATGAGCTCATTGGCTCCGAGGGGGCGTTTGTTTGGGGTATAGCCAATAGTAGCTTGTTTCGACACCAATGAGCGCCAATATGCGCAGAACCGGTCTAAACTCGTCGGTCGGCAAGTTCCTTCTAAAATGACTTGGAGTATACACACTTCTCACCGACCAGTTGGCCACAAATACTTCCCTGACACCGGCTCTGTTTCGGCTTAGCCTATTAATATGGTACCGGTTGGTAAAGTGTTAAGTTAAACTTAAGTTGCAAGTACTTGAAAGTGTATATAATATGACATGCATTTTTAGATGAAGTATTAAGAGGGTGCAGTACAGGGTACACACCTTATTATACAAATTTGGTAATTAGTATTTTATGTTATTATCCACTATGTTTTCTAGCTTCACAGAGGCAATTACGACCCAGGCCTTTTTTCGAGTTTAAGATACCGGCTTACCACCATTACATGGCCGATCCATTCAATAGGGCCATGAGTGGGGCAAACCAATATCTCACTGACATTGATGTGTTCTCCGTACATCTCAATACTTTCTGAAATCTATTGCATAGTATGATTGTCACCAGCGTAGTTGCGATTACTGTACAAGTTCTTGAGACTATACTATTTATCTTTTGTCATTTTTCATTTCTCTGTACTCTAAAGCAGACCTTCCCAAGTAGGGGAAATCTGCTTCTGGATCACATGTTTATCTTTTGGAAACCTAAAAAGCCGAACATTCTTTTCTGTTCTCGTGCTACAATTAATAGCACTGCAGCACGGCATTTTAATTCCTTTATACCTTGAAAAATACACCTAAAACACACAAATACATTACTACATTTTATATTGATTAGAATAACAATTAATTAATTAATATTTTTCACGCGGAATTTACTACCGAATCTATCGTAGCTACCCTAAATACCGTATTTCAATAGGTTTTAACGGACTCTTCGTATTTGATTTCCCTCCGCAGAGGACCCAAAATGGCGGATGCGCATACTCACCTCTTTAGTGCTCTAGTATATGTTGTTGCGACTCCCGTCTAGCGCCGTGTAGTATAAGCTTCGGAAGCGCGAAGTTCAGATTGAATCACCTAAATGTAATGGGAAAAGGAGACAAAGTGAAGTTCGCACAAGGCCGAGGTGTTTGAAAATAGTTAGAGATCCTTTAATGAGAGGACTTCAAGATTATAAATTAATCGATATCCCCTTGGAAACGGGTGTTTGAATAAATGAACCACACTTTGATCCTTTCTCCTAGGTGAAATTCCAGGGCTATGTAATTAAACGCTTGATTCTCAAAATGGACCAAGAGGAATTTAGTTTGTTTGGCTTAGTTGTTAAGGACATCTTGTAAAAATAAAAAACGGTTGTAAGAGCGTTCGCTTGGAAAGCGTCACTCGAACCCCGAAAGCACAAGTGAACGGACGTACATATTAATAAAATTTCCAAAAGATTTATTTTGTGATAAAATCGTTGTTTGCATTGATTATTGCTATTAGTTACTGTGTTCAAATTGTTTTATTCAATTAATTAGCATCGTTTTCATTATATTTATCGTACAAAAATCCGCGTCCAAGGAGCAGAACGCCTTAGCGTTCCACGGGCATCGACCGTCGCCAAATTCCCTGCAAGGATCCTGAGAGGAACCAGCCGGCCACGCAACAAATTGGTGATAGCGGTGGGATGCTTCAAATTCGCCGGCTCGTGGACGCAGGATTCGAAGAGCAGCCATCGGCCAACTTGTGCAGTCCCTCTTTCCTGGGTTTTTGGACGGTTTCCCCCGGAACACGGGTGAATGCCAGAGGGAAGTGACTTTGGACGACCGTACCAGTTTTTCCTGAAGCCACACGCACTCGACCAGAGGACCTTCTTTGCTGAGATCAATCAAGACAACGGGGCGACATCAAACACTCGTCTGCAACTGTGTGAGAGATCGTAGTTTAATTAAAATACTCAATTTATAGTCCAATTGTTCAGTTAAAGTTCTACAGTTTGTCGTTGCATTGAGTTTAGTTATTAGTGGATAGGATAGAGTTCCGTATTTACACTATGAAAATGTTGCGTAGAAGTAAGAATTTATCAAAACGTAAGAGACGACAACTACGTTCGGGTTGCTTACGGGGTTTCGAAGTCGAGGATATATCTGCTGAAACTATGCAAGTAAAGCGCCCTATTACTTTCTCACAATCTCGAACATTAAGTATTTTGCCGATACAAATCAGTGATTATTTCGTTGATCCGCTGAGTCAGAGTATCCTTTGCCCTGCCCAGCCACGGTTGTTGCTGATAATTTAGAAATTTCCGGTGACGAGTCACAGTTGCGCGAACTAAACTTTTTCCCGACACGATTGGATCCACCTGTCTTTAATTTGTCCTAATTAAGTAGTAAGTCGTCTTGCTCGAGTGTAGTTCCACGACAAAATCATCGGAATTAGCGAATTCTGTTCCTAAATCTTATCTCTCTATTCTTCTATTCCTAATTCGGGGTAGGATCGACAGACATGCCAATTTAGCGTTGTCAAATCGACGAGAGCCTGAAACTTTAAACAAATTGATTGATCTTCTAAAAATTTTCGCGCAGTCATTTAATGTCCATAGTTTGAATGCCCTACTAATCCCAGTAATAAAATGAAACTGTAGATGTTTTCGGAGAGCGAGTCAATGAAATGCAGAATAGTGGATTAGAGACCGCCAGGGACGCGTATAATACAGAACAAGTAGTTGGTGTTAACGATTTATTAAGGAATACGGCAATAATCAGTTTTATTAAGGGCCTTGGAATTAAACCGCGCGATTCTATTTGAATAGACAGAAAAAGAGCAAAAGAAATTTACCTGATCTTGAAACTGCTATTATCATTGCCAGAAAGATAGAGTCAGAGTCGGAATTAGTTGACTATTCAAGACCTTTTCATCTTCAAAATCTTTTGCCATAGATGTAGAATATTCCGAACAAACTTAAAAACCATAAATCGCACATCTAACTGTACTAAGACGGACTCTACAGACATCTCTCCTTCTAAGCGTCTGCAAAGGGTTGTTGTAGGCGCCAACGATTTGCCACTTGCAAATTCTGAAAAGTAGAGAATACAGACTGTAATAGAATATGGGAAAATAATGGAAAGGTAATAGTTACCATTTTCTTGCCCATGAAGTAAATTTTAACGGTCCACCTGAGGTCTTCGTTGAGATTGAACACTCAGACGTCAGTTCAATTGACAGCGACGCTTACTTTACTGCAGACGAAGAGATGTCACCTTCTCTTATGACCAAAATATCTAAAAGAGGCGGAGTCCCAACTAAAGATGTAGTGGTTGGAGGATCGTTCTTGAGAGGTCGTGTGGATGAGCTTCGACCCGGCTGTCTGTTGGACATCAGAAAGGCTGATTTTAAAGGCACCCCGCCACAGAACCCGCTAGGGGCAGCCCACGTACCTCAGGGTGAACAGGATACGTCTGACCTGGGACATCGGATAGGCTTTAAGCACCCAGCCCAGGTCCACGGCTTGGCACCCACGGCTTGTGTCTGGTTAGGGGCTGAGGAGCCAAATTTCGAGGCTGAAAGATGCCGGCTTTTATTTGAGACCACGTCCGTAGATGATAAGACACGATCCTCCGTTGAAATGACCTCAGGAAGTGGTGACCTAGTTGAACAAAGTAATAGTAGTGTTTTAATGAGAAAGACGACCTCATTAACGCCAATCACCCATCCTTTTTTCTCCCTAATATTATTTATTTCGCGAATTATCTTTATATGTGTAAGGACAACTTTATTCATTTTTTTTATTATAGATTTGTTAAGCTATAATGAATTTTCACTCGAACAGATTAAATGATATAACACCAATGTCATAAGAACAATGGTCTTTCTCAACATAAAATCTCTTACCTTCATCTTTCGTAAAGTCATGTCCAGCAGAATCAGTAAGCCAGAACCATCTTAAATCTTCGGTAATTTCCTTCAAACATCTTATAGATACTTAGGATGTCCAAGTAGTCAGCATCTCTGAATATGATAATAATATCGAGCGTGTTAGTTGGGATTTCATTGAATATCTTCTAGAACAGGAATTAAATAGCTTGAAATATACAATTACGGTTCGTGCCAACGAAGTTGTAGCTCCATTTACATCTAGGCTTCAATTCTTCCATAAAGAATTTTATGAACTTGCAGTAGGAGGTCTTCAGATATTCATAAATTCTTCTACGTGAATCTCTATTTGGTCCAAACGCTATATTTCCCCGGAGTTTTGTTAAACAAATTCCACGAACGTTTGTTGATCATTTGGATGACTTACTTTCTAAGATAAGCACAACCCAGGCTGTAACAGCGGTAAATCTGGAAAGGGCAAAACAGAAATGCAAATTAGATTACGATAGAAGTGGCAATTCTAATCAATTCTCAGTAGATGATGATAGAACCAAAAACATCTAAACTCGATTCTAATTGGTTAGCACTTTGCAAAATTGTTAGAATGTTTGATAATTTGAATGCAGAAATAGGCATAAGAGTTAATAAAATCAAAGTAGTTCATGTGAACAAATTAAAATTAGCCTGTATAAGATTAAACTCCTTACAAATACTTACCTTTATCATAGTACCATTGTTATATTCCTTTATTGTTGGAATTGGCTACATCATCTTGACATAAGTTAAAATCATTTTATTCCATTTGTTTGTGAATTCGATGCCGCGTTAGTTTATAATTAACATTTCATGTATTACCCAGAATCAATCTGGAAACGTCGTGTCTTGGAGACAAAATTGTAACGAATTGTAACACAGTGAACATTCTGTAGCGTCTTCCGAATCGCAATCATCCCGGGAAACCGGGTGGACCGAGTAGCTCGGTTACTGTGGGGAGGCGAGGAGGGGAGGCTCGGGAAAGCTTCACTGTGAGACGTTTATGTATAGATTAAATTAAGAATGTGAGTCGACATTGATAAGCGTATTTTTGGAAAAGCTGTTTCCATTGGAAAACACCTTTTGTATAAGGGGGGAAGTGTTGCGACTCCCGTCTAGCGGCGTGTAGTATAAGCTTCGGAAGCGCGAAGTTCAGATTGAATCACCTGAATGTAATGGGAAAAGGAGACAAAGTGAAGTTCGCACAAGGCCGAGGTGTTTGAAAATAGTTAGAGATCCTTTAATGAGAGGACTTCAAGATTATAAATTAATCGATATCCCCTTGGAAACGGGTGTTTGAATAAATGAACCACACTTTGATCCTTTCTCCTAGGTGAAATTCCAGGGCTATGTAGTTATACGCTTTTTACGACATTTTGTACAAATGAAAAACGGTTGTAAGAGCGTTCGCTTGGAAAGCGTCACTCGAGCCCCGAAAGCACAAGTGAACGGACGTACATATTAATAAAATTTCCAAAAGATTTATTTTGTGATAAAATCGTTGTTTGCATTGATTATTGCTATTAGTTACTGTGTTCAAATTGTTTTATTCAATTAATTAGCATCGTTTTCATTATATTTATCGTACAAAAATCCGCGTCCAAGGAGCAGAACGCCTTAGCGTTCCACGGGCATCGACACTCGCCAAATTCCCTGCAAGGATCCTGAGAGGAACCAGCCGGCCACGCAACAATGTACACTCAGCTCAAACGATTGTGGCCGTTCGAGATTCGATTACAATCGAGCTTACCAAGGTCCGCTTTTTCACATCGGTAATATTCTACAGTATTTCATGAACATGGTGAGGGCACTGCCAAGTCACAGGATCCCGTCTACAACACTTCTAATTCATGATGAAACACCACTGTGGCGGTATCTGCCTATGATTGTCATAATTATATAAATCTGCGCGATCGGCTCTGTTCACGATGCTGTAGCGTAAATGACGCCAAAAATAAATATCTAATGACTTTTATTACAATGAACCTAAAAAAAAAGATAATTTTGAGACTGTAAACGATAAAGGGGATAGCCGGTTAAGATGGTGAAATGTGCCCCTGAACCGAATTCAAATCGCGATGAGTCATTCGAAAGCTTATAAAAAAAAGAATGATTTCTGCCAAGTTGCAACTTTGTATCTCGACCCGGGGGGTAGTAAAGGGTAAAAATAGAAAATATGTTTTTAAAACATTTGTATACATATACAAAATATAAGGGTAATATAAGGGTAAAAATAGAAAATATGTTTTTAAAACATTTGTATACATATACAAATGTTTTAAAAACATATTTTCTATTTTTACCCTTTACTACCCCCCGGGTCGAGATACAAAGTTGAAACTTGGCAGAAATCATTCTTTTTTTATAAGCTTTCGAATGACTCATCGCGATTTGAATTCGGTTCAGGGGCACATTTCACCATCTTAACCGGCTATACCCTTTGTAATGTCTAATGTAAATAAATCAACGGATTTATAATGATAGACACAAAGAAATAGAAAGGGATGGTGGGGTAATAAAGAATAGAATGGAAACGAATGTTATATATTTCGTAGAGATGGCAAGGGTTAGGAAATCAGAATACTGTTGTGAGATATATAAAGTCTTGTGGTATTTTATTCCTAGCAGTCCTCATAGATTAAAATCTAAGACGCTCGTTATTAGTGGAAATGTGTATACTCGAGCTCATTTAAGAAGGAACTTAATTCGCGCATGTAGAATGCGCTCATTGGCTCCGAGGGAGCGTTTGTTTGTGGTATAGCCAATAGTAACTTGTTTCATCGCCAACATGTGCAGAACCGATCTAAACTCGTCGGTCGGCAAGTTCCTTCTTAAATGAGCTCGAGTATAGAGCAAAGAAATACGCATTTATTTCAAAATTGACTATCCGTTATTTTATGTTAACAACGGGAAAATAAACCTAACCGAAGCAATGTAGATTAAATTTGGTGACAGGATTGCGCGAACGTGTCTCATATTAAACATCATCCGTTTACTTCACGCTATATCTGTCACTCTGTCCATGCGAGCGGCGGACGTGGGCTCTTATTGCACAATAACAACAACGGACAAAATTGAAATAAATAAAAAAAGGTAGTAAAGTCACTTTGCCGCAATTGTGAAGTGACATTACAATGAATGGAATAATTAAACAAAAAGAAATAAATTATGGAGTAACATACAAAATAAGTAGGAAAATAAAAATACTGATGGAAGTGTTTCTTCGTCAATTTTAATACCTTGGACATTACAAATTTATCGTTTACAGTCTCAAAATAATTATGATTTTTTTTAGGTTCATTGTAATAAAAGTCATTTGACATTTATTTTTGGCGTCATTTACGCTATAGCATCGTGAACAGAGCCAATCGCGCAGATTTATATAATTATGACAATCATAGACAGATACCGCCACAGTGGTGTTTCATCAGGAATTAGAAGTGTTCTAGACGAGAACCTGTGGCTTGGCAGTGCCCTCACCATGTTCATGAAATACTGTAGAATGTTAGCGATGTGAAAAAGCGGACCCTGGTAAGCTCGAATGTAATCGAATCTCGAACGGCCACAATCGTTTGAGCTGAGTGTACCACCGACAACAAAGCCATAAACAGATTAACGAAGGGCAAGGGTATTGTCCACAGCGGAAAACTGCGACATTATTTTAAACAGGCCCTGCCTGCGTCGACTTCCCTTCGAATTGGAGACGCTCGAATATGAAAAGAAAAGGACGCGCGACATATCGGTTGCAAGCGAAGATGGACCGCAGAAATGTCATTATGGGTGCGTTCCACTTATTACGCCCAAATCGCCCGCAACTCCCGTGATTTCCATCATATTGTTACGATTTTGGTTGGGCATAATATAAATTTACTGAACAGCAATGATAACAGAACATGAACATGGGGGGATAACAAGGAAAGTAGAACTGTAACGAATACAATCAGTAATTAGCGTAATAGGATATCGAGACGTCTGCTGGCAATGGCGGCTGACTATCGAATGACAGCTTGACAGGCGATCGTCCCGATCGCCTTCTTCTCGCTGTCTCTTGTCCCGCTCGCGAGCACCAGTGAGCCTTGGATTCCCATCCAAGGGGTGTTCGCAACACTGCTCCCCCCCCTGGAGAAGCGGTCGTCCCGGCCGCTGCAGTCCCTTCATCTCCTGTAGCCGTACCCTGGTCCGGAAGGGTGGAAAGGACGCCGTGTGGCCCCTTCCGTCCGCTGCCTCGGCATTCGCCTTCCCGCCCAGGGGAAAACCACTCCAAAAACCCTGGACAAGGCGTGGGTACGTGGGTCTTCGCGCCTCCGCCCTCCACTTGCGTCTTCAAACTTGCGTACTTCTTTCTTGCGCGGTCTTCCTCTTCTCCGACGGCGCATCTTCTTCGTGGGCAGAGACGGATGAGGCTTCCTGTTCTTTCGGGGGCCGGGGCTCCTCGTTCCTTTAGCCGTCGGGAGGCACGGCGTGTCTCGTGCGACGACTCGGCAGTCCAGGTTCCCTCGAGGCGGTTCCTCCGGGGCTCCAACGGCGAAATCCCGCGACGCTCCGGATCATCCCTAGGCGGTTCCGCTCCGTCCGTCGCCCCTCAGCGGTCCGGCCGGTCCCACGCTGCATCCCGACTCGCCCTCGACTGCATCCAGATCCGTCCTCGACTGCATCCAGATCTTGCGCGTCCCTTTACTCCTCGAAGTTCCCTTTGCAAAAGGACAGAGAAACATTTTATTTCCTTCCTTTTTGCCGGCATCCGGTGGGGCGGCCGGAACGGGGGACGGAAAGGCGAGGCAAGCACGAAAGCAGGGGGTCACACATATGAGCATTGCTATCGGCCCGCTCCCCGATCAATCCACCCCGATCTGTCCGCCCGTCTTCTCTCTTCTAGCTGCTCCAGTTTTCCAATCCTTGTCTTCTAGATGGCCCCAATCCTCTTCGTGGCATCTGGTGTTGAACCAGGGGGACCGTCCTGTGCGTCCTGCCCGCGCTCCCGTCTTCGCGACATTCCCTCCAGCCGATCCAAGCACCGCTTGTCCGTCTGGTGGTTGGGAATGCCATTTCCCTTCTGCTGTCCACCCATCCTCCTATTCCTTCCTGGGTCCCCCGCGAGAACCTCCATCCCGGCCGTGCCGGGGGCACGTAGGGGAACCTCCAGGGGCTAGCGGGGCGCTTTCACGTATGTCCGCACCCCGCTGCGGACTGCCACGCTATTATGGCACAGTTGGGGAACCCGGGAGCGCGCATCCAGGCTGCGGTGGCGGTCCCCTGACACCTTGTCCCTCGTGGTGGGGTCTCGTGAACCTGAAACAGACTCAAGAGCGGGGGCTGGGCTACGCAGGCAGCCCAGTCCACCAAATTAGCTTAAACTAATCTTCTTCCTTGAGTCCAGTGTAGGTTCCGCGACGTCTTCACTCCTCTCGTAGTTGTCCCTCATACTTCGCAAGGCGGCGCACGTGGACCACCTTACACTTCTTCCTGCGTGAACGCTGAATCCTGTAGACGACGTCGTTGATCCTGTCCGTAATCGTATAAGGGCCTTCCCAATCCGCTTGAAGCTTCGGGCACTTCCCCTTGACTCTTCGTGGCTGGAACAACCACACTTGTTCTCCAGGTTGGAATTCCACGGCGTGAACACGGCTGTCGTACCACGACTTCATCTTTGAACTGTAGACGTCCAGACGGCGTCGAACGAATCCGTGGATCTTCGTCATCTTCCCTCGGATCCATTCGGAGTAACCCTGCTCGACGTCCTCGTCCTCTTCTACTTCGGGGGGCAGCCCTCTCCATAGCTGCAGGGGTAGGCGAAGTTCCTGGCCGTACAGGATCATCGCTGGTGTCAGTTGCGTAGCCTCGTGCCGTGCTGACCTGTAGGCAAGAAGGAACATGGGGATCCACTCGTCCCAGTCCCGCTGGTGCTCTGAAACGAACATCGCGAGGTATTGAAGCAACGTTCTGTTCAGGCGCTCTACCAGCCCGTCTGATTGGGGATGCAGGGGAGTTGTTCGTGTCTTCCTGACTCCAAGCAGCTTCAGCAGTTCCTTGAATACGGAGGATTCGAAGTTCCTTCCTTGGTCGGTGTGTATCTCCAAAGGTACACCATGTCGACACACTACGTTGTGCAGGAGAGCTCTTGCCACTGTGACAGCTCGCTGGTCTGGCATCGCGATTACTTCCGGCCACCGGGTAAAGTAGTCCGCCACGACCAACATAAACCTGTTCCCGGCCTGGGACCTCGGGAGCGGACCGACAACGTCCAGGGCAAGCCTCTCAAACGGAGCTCCCACGTTGTACACCTTCAGGTTCCCTGCTCCCCTCTGACGTGGTCCCTTCTTCGCCGCACAGGTGTCACACCGCCGGCACCACTCTTGAACGTCCTGTCGACACGTTGACCAGAAGAACTGTTGACGAATCTTCGCTAAGGTCTTGTTCACTCCAAAGTGCCCAGCTGCTGGCGAATCGTGAAACTCCCGCAAAACCTCTGCAACCCTTCCGCGCGGTACCACCAAAAGCCACGAGGCCGCTGTACCACTGTGGGACTCCCATTTCCTAAAAAGCAAACCTTCATGAACCTCCAGCGAGTCCCAGATCGACCAGTAAAATTTCAATTGCGGGGAGAAACGAGCAATGTCCTGCCAGCCCGGCTTCTCCCCTTCCCCCTTCTTTTTAAGGATGAAGCCAATCTCTTCGTCCTTCTCCTGGCTTAATTTCCACTCGTTCCTGTTGTCTTCACAAAATATCCTGTGAATCCTCTTCGAGGAAACTTTCACTCCAGCTTCTTTCTTCTCCAGTCGATCGCAGTTTTTACAGTCTTCCTCGATGCACGGTCTTCGTGAAAGTCCATCCGCGTTCCCGTGGGCTCTTCCTGCGCGATGGCGAATCTCGAAGTCATATTCCTGGAGTCGCTCGATCCAGCGGGCGACCTGTCCTTCGGGGCACTTGAAGGTCAGCAGCCAGCGAAGCGCCGCGTGGTCCGTCCTTATCAGGAATCTACGACCATAGAGGTAGTGGTGGAAATGCTCGACCGATTTCACCACTGCCAGCAACTCTCTCCGGGTGACGCAGTAGTTCCTCTCTGCTTTTCCCAAGGTTTTGGAGAAGTAGGCTATGACCTTTTCCTGTCCTTCGTGTTCCTGTGAGAGGACGCCGCCTATGGCAAAATTAGAGGCGTCCGTATCCAGAATGAAGTCCTTGTTTATCACCGGGTAGGCCAGTATCGGCGCCCCGGTGAGCCTCTTCTTTAGCTCCCGGAAAACCTCCTGGCATTCTTCGGTCCATTCGTAGCTCTGTTTGGCCTCGGTGAGGCGATGCAGGGGCTTGGCGATCCTGGAGAAATCCTTCACAAATTTCCGGTAATAAGTGCACAATCCTAGGAAGCTTCTTAATTCCGTGGCGTTCTTCGGCTGCGGTCATTCCGAGATGGCTTTGATCTTCTCCGGATCCGTCTTGACCCCTCTCTCCGTTACGATATGGCCCAGATACTTAACTTCCCGGCAGAAGAAAGAGCACTTCTTGGGGCTCATCAATAGTCCAGCCTGACGCAAACGTGAAAACACCGTCCGTAGGCGCTCGAGCTCCTGCTCAAAGTCGTTCCCGTAGATGATGATGTCGTCCAAGTAGACCAAGCAGATCTTCCAGGTCAGGTCTTGAAGCACGTCTTCCATCAGCCGCTCGAAAGTCGCAGGGGCGTTGCAAAGTCCGAAGGGCATCACCTTGAAGTGCCAGAGTCCCGTTCCTACTGAAAACGCAGTTTTCTCTCGGTCCTTCTCGTCCATAGAGATCTGCCAGTAACCACTCTGCAAGTCCACGGTAGAAAACCAAGAAGATCCAGCGAGAGCGTCCAGTGTATCCTCAATACGGGGCAGAGGATACGAGTCCTTTTTCGTAATCTCGTTCAGGCGTCGGTAATCCACGCAGAACCTTAAGGTTCCATCCTTCTTCGTAACAAGGACGATCGGAGAAGACCACGGGCTTCGCGATTCCTCGATCACGCCCTGTGTCAACATCTTCCCGAGTAATTCCTCTACTTCCGCTCGTCGGTGTAGAGGCAACCTCCGCGGTGCCTGCTTGATGGGGTGATTATCCCCGGTGTCGACACAGTGTTTCACCCGGTCGCAGTTCCCGATCTGAGTCGAATGCGTGGCGAAAACATCCTGAAATTCACAAAGAAGCTCAGCGAATAGCTTTGTCTGTCCTTCGGACAAACCTGACGAGCAGCGTGTATACAGCTCTTTCAAATGCTGGGGGACGACCGTTTCGCTTCCTTTTTCCAGTTTCTCCTTTTCGACGGCCGGCTCTCCGAAGCGTATCTCCGGTTTTCCAGGGAGGCACAGCACATTCCGGGATAAGTCGATGCTGCAGTGGTGCCTCCTCAAGAACGCCGCTCCCAGGATGCACTTTTCGACCATGTCGACGACGTGGAAGTCTTCTACACTCAAGTGTCCTCCAACGCCGACTTCCAGGCTCACCTTGCCGAACACTTTCATTTTCTCCCCAGAAGTGGAGCGAATGTCTAGTCCTGTTCGGACGATGTCCTTCGAGGGACAAAACTCCTTGTCCAGAAGGTTAATAGGCGAACCTGTATCAAGAACTATTTTACAAGGTTTCCCACAGATTTTTCCACATACGAAAATCTCCTCCTCCGGATTCGTCTGTCGCCCAGTCGCCTCCCGCATCGCCACACTCTTGACGACCGGGGGACTGCTCTTCTCGGACCGACGTCTCCCCCTTACGCCGTCCTCTTCTCGTTTCCCACAAAGGGTTTCCTGGAGACGTTTCCAGTCCTTGCCTGGCCGTTTTTGGCCTTGAAACAGTCCTTCTGTAAGTGGCCCGACTTGCCACAGAGCCAACATTTCGGTTCCCTCGGAGAGTCCTCTGTCCGCCCCACGGGCTTTTCGAACCTCCGCTGCTTCGCCGGAAACCTTTCAAAATTTTTGGAGGGTTTAGCCTTCCGTTTTTCCGAGTCCCGTTCTCGCGATTCCGACGCAGGGCAGCGAGACATCGCCTCCACGGCCTCAATCTCTAGCGCCCTGGTCACTGCGGCTCTTAGGGTTGTGAACCCGCCGAGACGCAGTTCCCGCTGCATAACAGAGCTCGACAACACTGTTATGAACTGGGACGCGGCGAGTTTGTCGCGGATCTCTACCGGACAATCGGCAAACGCGGACTGCGCTAAACGCTCAATTTTGGTGGCGAGCGAAGAGATGCTTTCATCCCTCCGCTGCCGATGGCTCTGGAAGAGTACGTAGTTCAGATTTGAAAGATTCCTCGCCCCGTAGCGGAATTCGAGCGCGGAAACCAACTCTGCGAAACTTTCGCATTGGGCCGCGGAGAGCGTCGTAAGGACGCTCCTCGCTGCACCTCCCAGGGAAGCGATCAAGGCTGTCGCCTTTTTCTGATCGTCCCACCCATTTGCGCGCGCGATCGTCTCAAATTGTACTTTGTACTCTTCCCACGAATTTTTCCCGTCAAATATCGTCGGCTTCACGGCGTACCCTAAGCTAAGGACGCTCGATCCCGACGAAGGGGCAGCGGCCGGCGCACTAGCGGGCGTGGGAACATGCGCTGGGGGTACACTATTAGCAACTCTATTCTCACTGATTTCACTTGGCACAACCTCCCCACCCCGAGGGCCCGCGCTGCTACCACCTGAGCCCTGGCTATTCTGTAATGAAGCGGTTACGACCTGAACCCGCTCCTCCAACTCCGCCATCCGCGCCTCAAAAGCTGCCTGCGCCTGGCGGTCGGCAGCCTCCCTGCGTTGATCTTCCCTCAGCCGGCGGGCCGCATCATCCCTCCGCTGCTCCTGCAACTGCCCGGTGATGCTGAGCTGAAGGGTGGTGAAGAGCTCCCGCAGGGACGGGTCGCCCGATGCTCCGGAAGAGGGAACCGCAGGGGCCGCGGACACCGCGGAGGCCGCGGAAGCGCGAGTGGGCATGCCGCTCCGGGCGGGCATCCCACTTCTGACACCAATGTTACGATTTTGGTTGGGCATAATATAAATTTACTGAACAGCAATGATAACAGAACATGAACATGGGGGGATAACAAGGAAAGTAGAACGGTAACGAATACAATCAGTAATTAGCGTAATAGGATATCGAGACGTCTGCTGGCAATGGCGGCTGACTATCGAATGACAGCTTGACAGGCGATCGGCCCGATCGCCTTCTTCTCGCTGTCTCTTGTCCCGCTCGCGAGCACCAGTGAGCCTTGGATTCCCATCCAAGGGGTGTTCGCAACAATATATTGCAACCGTGCGGGAGCTTTGGATGTAAGTGGAACGCACCCTATTCCAGAACCATTCGGACCTGCATTCCTTTCAGACGCGAGGTTTCCACCTCTTTATAGTGATATCTGCTCCGCGAGGTCAATCTTGTCTTACACCCAATACGTCGCGCATCCTACTATTTTGATATTCGAGTGCGTGTTTATATTCGAGCGATAAGGGATCTATCTCCAATTCGAAGGGACGCCGACGCACGCGGGGGCCACGCGCAGTCAGAGGATTACGGAATTGCCCACCAATAAACGATAAATGAGTTTTCGCATCGCTGTCAACTGTTACCTCCCCGAGCCCGCTTCGTTTGGAATAATTAAAGGCCCAACATAAAGGCAAAATACAGAACACAATATAAAGGCCCAAAATATAATAAAATTTGAAAATAGAATATAAAGCGGCCTTTTTGTTAATCCGTTTATTGCTGTGTCGGCGGATGGTGAGTAGGTATAGATGGTGACTTCGCACCCGTACGCACCGTTGTACAAAGTCACCATCTATACCTACTCACCATACGCCGACATAGCAATAAACGGATTAACAAAAACGCCGCTTTATATTCTATTTTCAAATTTTATTATATTTTGGGCCTTTATATTGTGTTCTATATTTTGCCTTTATGGGTCCTTAATTATCCCAAACGAAGCGGGCTCGGGGAGGTAACAGTTGAGAGCGAAGCGAAAACTCATTTATCGTTTATTGGTGGGCAATTCCGTATTTCCCAAGACAGCTTCGACAACATCTGGTTGCCAGATTTTCGAAAGGCAATCAAGAACGTACCTTCGCAGTCTTTAAGAATTTATAGATTAATTATTCGCTGTGAACAAAAATTCGACTTTTCATTAATACGCAGGTATCCACGGGAACAGTAAACAGCTGGATGGTTCCCAACGTATTGGAAATAAAAAAAATTGTTTATATTCAATTGCATGCTTCGGGGGGTGTAAAATTATTAGCGCATACGATATTTTTCTTCGATTATTATTTTAAGAGATACCGTGGTCAAGTTCGGGTTTTTAACTGGAACTATTTTCTTTTTAGAGATCACTTGATAGTGAGTTTCCAGACAAATTCAATAACCTATAATGTATACACCTTATTTGAACTGATTTTCGAGATATTACGCTTGCAAATTTACTGATTTCCACTGGAAGAAAACTGCTGCAATAGAAAGCACCGGGCGTGGTATTGTTTGCGCCACGGGTGGCTCGCAGTAGCCACTGCCTCTTGAAACAGATACCTACCAATGGTCTACGCCAGCAGTTGCAGCCTCAAAGGCTGCACAATTATTACCGTCACAAATGCTGCGTACATCAGCGGCATCGAGAAGCGTACCGTTAATGTTTCAAAACGTCATGAAATTTACTTAGAGTTTATACGCAAGGAGAAGTACGAAAAGATGAGTCAATTTTTACTTCTAAATAGTATTTTATTTCGCATTCCCTTCTACGCTCGGATGGGCAGTTCGCTCGGGAGGGATGCAAGTCCGAGTGATTAGGTTACGAGGTGTGAAAGTTGCCAAACCAAATGTCAACCATGGGGAGCATATTTTATTAGGACTAATCTAAATATCTCCTCTCCGAGGACCACCATCTTTCGCACGGAATAGGTCAACGCGTGCTTCTGTTTTGGAATTGAAGCGCGAGTTTTTACTCGACAGATAAGGGATCCGTCTCGAATGTGCAGGGAAGACGGCGCAGGCGGGACCACGCGCAGTCAGCGGGCTACCATTTTTTCTTCTTGTGTCTCTCTCTCTCTCTCCGCAAGGAGTATTGATGTTGGATAATACTTTTTAACTACTATACCTGGCACATTTAGATAAAAACTGAGGGGGCTGAGTTGTATACCACATCTGGTTCTCAAAAATTAATCAAGCTGGTGGTTGATCATGTCGTGATTTTTCTCGACTTTGGGAAAAAATTACTCAATTGATCCTCCTTGCCTATGGTCAATAGAATGTTTGATATTGTAGCAAAAATAATATGGAAAGAACAATTCAGAATCAAATCTATTTATTATCATTACTATAACAGTATTTTATTTAAATGTCCCAGTGTTCCCTTTGTAGGCGTAGTAAAAGTAATAGTTTGTTGAATCGTTTACCGTCCAATCCATTTCTTTGCTGGAGGTTAAACGATTGAGCAAACTATTACTTTTACTATGCCTACAGTAGGAACCCTGGGACATTTAAATAAAATACTGTAATTGTAATGATAATAAATGGGTATGATTCTAAATTGTTCTTTTCGGTTTTTTATTTTATTTCACTAGTTATGGCATGTTAATTAATTCGAAACGCAGAAGTATTCGATGTTAATGAAAACATCGATGCGTAGTTGCGATGCATTACATCGAGAAAAAAGTTAGTGAGATTGTACAGATTAAGAACAATACAGGGCGTGTTGAAGAATAAAAAGAAGAAATTGATAATTAACTGTAAAGTATTAAAGTACATCCTATAGTAAATTTTTAACGTATACATCTACTATATGATGTATATACACACACACACATGCATATTTATATATATTTAAATATATATATATAAATATTTATTTTTAACATATATACATGTATGTATACAGGGTGTCCCAAAAATGCTGCGGGTCCTTAAAGGGGGTGATTCGGGGGATGATTGCAAACAACTTTTTCCTTTGCGAAAAAGCTCTCCGAGGTTTGGTTAACGAGATATTAACAAAAAGCACCGACCAATCAGAGCGCGAGTCTGACGGCCGAGTTCCCGCGCTAGCGTGGCTACGAGTCGCGCTGCGACTTGTGAACAAGCAACTCGGCATGCAACGAAGAAAATTGCGTAGAATGGCAAATGAAAAAGACGTAACAAATAAAATCGAACACGTTGTCATGGTTTGTTTGTTATTTGAAGTGAATAATGAATAAAGGATAAATGGATGAAAATCACGTGTAACGTAAAAAGACGAATACACAATTTTTTTAGAAGATTCGAAAATAATAATTATTTGAAGTGGGAGGATAAGGAATACGTAAAATTCCTTGTGTTAATAACGTATCCACGAAAAGGTAATGTAACGGGAAATTAACGAAAAGTGATAAAAATCCGTAACTCAATAACGGCCAGCACTGTTGCTGATAACGAATAAGTCTGTTTAAAAAGCCCGAATAAATATTTTCGTACGAGATTTTTGAGAATTGTCGCCGGAAATAAGCCATAGCTTGCGTTAAATTTAAAAATGAATGATCACCATTAAAGTAACTAAAACTCACCCTTGACGAAAATTCACCTGCAACTTGAAAACTTGTGTCACTGGGTCACTGAACCGATCCTGGTCATCGATGGACGAGCCCAATGTACAGCTGATCCCAGGTATACGACATTACCCAAAGTTAAGGGTCGCAATGTCAGGTGCGTCCAGGTCAACGTACCGAATATTCACTTCACTGCACGGCTACTAACACTGATGACTTTGTTTACTTTTTATGGAACGTGTTGTTCCTACGTTTCAAAAATTGGTGGCCCCGAAAGGGGCCGATTGTTATCAGTTAAAGAACTGCTCCACATGGCGACCGTCATTGTCCACGCAGGATTGAGCGCGGAGAAGTATTTGTCGTTGGACGCCCTGTAATGTCTGCGGCGTTATGTTCTCCACCGCTGCGTGGATAAGCGCTACTGCTTCCTCAGGTGTGTCCACCGGCTGACGATACACCTCATTCTGAAATGATTGTTGTACAACAAATACAAAACGTAAGTAAAAAAAAAATTATCTTCAACAGGAATAAGTAAAGAGTAACAGCAATAATCAAATTACTTTCAGGTAGCCTCAGAAGAAAAAATCCAGCGGATTCATATCCGGTGACCGTGGGGGCCACGCAACGTGGGCCTCTCGCCCGCCGCGGCCGATCCACCTGTCCTGAAAGGTTTCACCTAAATAGGCGCGGACAATATCGGCATAATGAGGCCCAGCTCCGTCATGCTGGTAGTACATGTTCTGTCGGATCTCATATGGAATATGGTCCATAAGATCCGGCAGAACATGTTCTAAAAAATATTTATACGCTGGGCCGTCCAGCCTGTCTGGCAGAATGTACGGCCCAACGATAAATTCGCCACAAATGCCGGCCCATAGGTTGATCGACCAACGGACTTGTGCGGCACGTGGACGAAGCGCTAGGGGATTTTCGTCGCTCCACACATGCATATTGTGGGAATTGAAGCAACCTTCCCTGTTGAAAATTGCTTCATCCGTCCACAATATGTATGTGGTGAACGACGGATTCCTTAGCACTTCTCCCAACAGCCACCTGGAATATTGAACCCGCTGGATGTAATCTCGGGCGTGCAAATGTTGCACCCGTACATATTTGTACGGATGCAACCTTCGATCCCTGAGGATGCGGTGTACCGTCGTCTTGCTGACACTAGAACAAAATGCAAAAACATCCACTATTAGATAACATTTTTTTCTTAATTAATAATTGTTGCAGTTATCTTGAACTGTGACTTACTTTAGTCGACGACTCAAAATGCGCACACTAATCGTTGGGTCGGCTTCAACGGCGTCGAGGATTCTCTCTATGGTGCCCGGATTTCGCGCTGCAGCGGGTCTGCCCACCTCGCTGCCTCGCGGCATCATGGACCCCGTCGAGAAAAGCCGCGACGCTAACCGACGAAACGTATCTTCGCTTGGTGTTTCGATATCCGGATATTCTAGCGCAAATGCTCGCGCAGCAGCCCTCACGTTCCCGTCGTTCCGGGTGTACACCCAGAACATACGATAGTACACTTGGGCTGAGAACATTTCTGCAACGCGATTTCTAGCTGACTGACAGGATTTTTTCCAAGCAACTTCCGCTACCCCCAAGTAGCTTCTCTGGTTCCATTATGAGTTAACTCCCACCAAGCCAAGAGGCTTTAGGTAAAAAGAAGCCAGCACATTTTCGGAACACACGTGTTTTGCAGAAGTGCAACGAAAACTTTCACAAAAGCCCGCGCTCCGTCCTTCTACTGCCAATGTACCCATTGCTTCGAGATAGAAAACAGACACCACGTGTATCGGTTGGAAAGGGTCCGAAGGGAAGAGACGCAGAAAGTCTTCGAGTTGCTATAAAGAAGAAAATGCATACCATTCCTGTCTCCCCTTTCTGACACCCTGAGTTCACGTCTGCTACGAGGCGGAACCAATTAAGTCATAAATTATCCGTAACTGTAGGAAACCGTTCTCTACCGCCGACTTGCAGGACAATTCGGTCATAAACCGCGACCCTGGCGAAATGCTCTGGCTGATGAGCCTGATTAATTTTGGAGAACTAGAAATTACAGAGTATTATCCAGCATCAATACGTCTCGCGGAGAGACACAGGAAAAGAATGGTAGTCCGCTGACTGCGCGTAGTCCCGCCTGCTTCGTCCTACCCTCAAATTAAAGACGGATCCCTTATCTCTCGAGTATAAACACGCGCTCAAATTTCAAAACACAAGCACGCGTCGACGTATTCGGTGCGAGAGATGGTGGGCTTGATGTACTACCAGCATGACGGAGCTGGGCCTCATTATGCCGATATTGTCCGCGCCAATTTAGGTGAAACCTTTCAGGACAGGTGGATCGGCCGCGGCGGGCGAGAGGCCCACGTTGCGTGGCCCCCACGATCACCGGATATGAATCCGCTGGATTTTTTCTTCTGAGGCTACCTGAAGGTAATTTGATTATTGCTGGTACTCTTTACTTATTCCTGTTGAAGATAATTTTTTTTTACTTACGTTTTGTATTTGTTGTACAACAATCATTTCAGAATGAGGTGTATCGTCAGCCGGTGGACACACCTGAGGAAGCAGTAGCGCTTATCCACGCAGCGGTGGAGAACATAACGCCGCAGACATTACAGGGCGTCCAACGACAAATACTTCTCCGCGCTCAAACCTGCGTGGACAATGACGGTCGCCATGTGGAGCAGTTCTTTAACTGATAACAATCGGCCCCTTTCGGGGCCACCAATTTTTGAAACGTAGGAACAACACGTTCCATAAAAAGTAAACAAAGTCATCAGTGTTAGTAGCCGTGCAGTGAAGTGAATATTCGGTACGTTGACCTGGACGCACCTGACATTGCGACCCTTAACTTTGGGTAATGTCGTATACCTGGGATCAGCTGTACACTGGGCTCGTCCATCGATGATCAGGATCGGTTCAGTGACCCAGTGACACAAGTTTTCAAGTTGCAGGTGAATTTTCGTCAAGGGTGAGTTTTAGTTACTTTAATGGTGATCATTCATTTTTAAATTTAACGCAAGCTATGGCTTATTTCCGGCGACAATTCTCAAAAGTCTCGTACGAAAATATTTATTCGGGCTTTTTAAACAGACTTATTCGTTATCAGCAACAGTGCTGGCCGTTATTGAGTTACGGATTTTTATCACTTTTCGTTAATTTCCCGTTACATTACCTTTTCGTGGATACGTTATTAACACAAGGAATTTTACGTATTCCTTATCCTCCCACTTCAAATAATTATTATTTTCGAATCTTCTAAAAAAATTGTGTATTCGTCTTTTTACGTTACACGTGATTTTCATCCATTTATCCTTTATTCATTATTCACTTCAAATAACAAACAAACCATGACAACGTGTTCGATTTTATTTGTTACGTCTTTTTCATTTGCCATTCTACGCAATTTTCTTCGTTGCATGCCGAGTTGCTTGTTCACAAGTCGCAGCGCGACTCGTAGCCACGCTAGCGCGGGAACTCGGCCGTCAGACTCGCGCTCTGATTGGTCGGTGCTTTTTGTTAATATCTCGTTAACCAAACCTCGGAGAGCTTTTTCGCACACGAAAAAGTTGTTTGCAATCATCCCCCGAATAACCCCCTTTAAGGACCCGCAGCATTTTTGGGACACCCTGTATATGTATATACATAATATAGTAGATGTATTCGTTAAAAATTAGCATATAAAATAAACATATACATATATATGTGTGGTGTGTTGCCACAGAGTCGGCGATGTTTCCCCACTAGACACTCGGGCGCTGTTGCTCACCGACCTCTTGAATACAGTTTTTCGGGAACATGTGGCCAACAGTCATTTCTAGAAGGCCGTTTGAGGCAAGGGTCGAGTTGCTGTATCCCACAGCGATTGTTGCAAGACGCCGGCAACTTGTATCCGGCGACTTTCCCAGGTATATTCGAATCTCTTTAACCTTTAAAGGACGAGTCGCCAGACATAAGTTGCCGGACACAAGTCGCCGGATAAAAGTCGCCGGAGACAAGTCGCTGGAGACATGTCGGTTATCACACCGACTCGCCAGCAACTCCGGGGACAAAGTTGCCGGCGATTATCGCCCAGACGAGCCACTCTAATGGCTTTCGCGGATGTCATCTTTCTGAACGACACGCCACTATACCAGCTCACTGCATCGTTTACACGTAATTCGCGTTGAACTCTGCCGTACAGAGAAGCAGCCCCGCGTAAAACTCAGCCGTGCCTAAGAGGTTAATGTGGAAAATCTCAGCAGTAAGTATGTTACTGAATACTGAAAACGTCACGTTTTACATTTTATCAACACTGTATGCCTCTCTAACCGAGATTATAAGCCGCCGCCGAACAGCCCAAGTCCTCGCTGGTCGGGACCGGCGTTGAGCCCGTATCGTAAACAAAGTCCTAATTCCGAGTGTTCGTTTCTCGCTTCTTTCTGGCAGAAGGGGGGGGGCGAGGTGGAACGCTTTGTCTGCGCGACGTGCGCCAACGCAAAGGACAGAGTGTCAGGCGTCCGAAAGACGGAGAGAGACAAAACATAATCCCGTCGTCTGTCTCGTACCGCTCTCGCTCGCTTTCAGTGCCTCTCGCTCGCTCTCGTTCCATCTCGTTCTCGCCTTTGCCGGACAAGAGTGAGACAGAAGTGGTGGGGATAGCGAAAAGTCCACATCGTGTACACCAAACCGAGCCCGTAATGAGACAATACTGTAGCATCTTTTATTTGAGTTTATCCAGATATTATCTTTGCCGGTCTTTGTTCTCCAGCCGCTTCGCCGTGATTCATTCAAGCCTCCGTGACGACAAAATAGTAATAGGGAAATGCGGCAACAGCGCGATTCGACTCTCGATACGTCTCGGCAACTACGGCTTTCCTACATTTATCGTCCAGCTTGGACTTCCACCCATTCTAATGGTACATGGCGCGAATAAACCATCAACGCCGGTGGCGGAGAATCCTTGAAGCATAATTATGTCATTTCTCGAGACTGTCTCAGTACACGAGTTATAAATTCATTATTATTTCAACGTACGGTGCTTATTAGCGTTCAAACGCACCAGACCCGTCTGCACAGATGTCTACTGGACACAACTATACCCGCAAAAGCTTCCTTCTTGCCGATTCCACGACGTAAGTTGGTTGAAACGGATTATTTACTACATCGCGTATACGTACACGCTTTTCCGAGCTTGTGTGAGTGTACGCACACATTCAACGCCCGGTGAGACGGCAGCCTTAACCGATTTTGATGAAATTTTAGACACGTATATAACTTAATTAAATCTACAAACGGGTTTTTTGAATTTTCATTAAGGGTTCACAAAAAAAGTTTAAAAAACGCCCTTTACTATTTTTTTTGCTACTCCGACCAAGTGCATTTTTTTCAAAACGACGAATCATATCATTTAGCAAACTAATCCCTCTAGCTTCTCAAAAAAACTCAAGTCGTTTGGATTAATTTTAGAAAAGTTATGCGATTTTAAATGATGTCCGAATATTTTTAAGAGTCACTGTAGATAGAAAATCTACAACAGGCTTTCTAATAAGTCTCTATGGTAATTTAATTTTTTGGAAAACACGCAAACAAAGTACAGTAACTAAATGTTCAACCTGGCAGAATATACCGCCATGTCAGAAGCAGTGACAGAAATATTGTTTATTAAAAATTTATTATGCGAATCTTTTGATGTAAATTTCGAAAAGGCGATAAAAATGTATGAAGATAATTCAGGTGCGATTGCGATTGCGAAATATGGTAACTTTATTATAAACTCAAGGCACATCGAAGTGCAATATCATTTTATAAATGAAAATTATGAAAATGGAATAATTGATATTATAAAAATTGATTCTAATTTAAATTTAGCAGATATGTTAACTAAAAGTCTAGATAAGACTAAATTTCTGGAAAACAGAAAAGCATTAAGACTGATTTAAAAAATAATGTAAGAAACTTATTGTCTGCTAAGTAAAGTCAATTTATTAACAATACTATTAATGTAAAGATTTTAAACTTAAGGAGGGGTGTTGTAATATAGTAAGTAATTATAATCTTGATACTTGTCGCTTCATCTATTGGTCGACAGCGAATTTTGTACAGGGACCTGAATTTAGTTGAGAGCGTCTATGGGCGGTATTCACAGTCGCGTCTTGAGATCAAGACCATCTCAAGCATTTGCTTAAGATGCCGCCTAGATTCATAGTTGCGTCTTGAGGTCGTGTCTTGAGCATTTGCTTGAGGAAAATCTTGTTCAAATAAGTAAATCCTTGAATGACGTCTTATGTTCTCAAGACCATCTCAAGCATTTGCTCAAGATGCTGCCTAGATTCATAGTTGCGTCTTGAGGTCGTGACTTGAGCATTTGCTTGAGGAAAATCTTTTTCAAATAAGTAAATCCTTGTATGACATCACATGTGTCAAAATAGACGGTAAAGCGAGGTTATAATTTCAAGACGACGTTTTACATGTCTTGAGACCGTCTTGAGATTCCACCAGAAGAATGTCCGGAGTAGAGGGGGAACATCTACGGCAGTGACCGTATGTGTGCGTGATGATTTCATCACCCATGTACCGTCACGTGATAGTCCCCCTCCACTCCAGAGATTCTATTCCCCGGCAACGCGTTGAAAGTTTAAACTATCAAATACTTCCGCCATTACCTGCATAAAGGACGCGAAAAATGGATTTTGAAGAAAATCAAAATCACGCATGTAACAGGGTGAGCCTGAAGCAACTGGACTTTTGAGAAAAAATTGCAATATTTCAAAATTGATCTTTGTTAAGTTTATACTAAAAATGGGAATATTTTTCAATTTCGGTTTTAAATTTTTAAGTAAATTGGTACTACAAAACGTTAAAAAGCGAGAATGGTATATATTTTTCTTTATTCATGGATACTATTCACGCATTTAAACAAACTTTTCTCGATCAGTCTCTGTGATAAACAATTTCGATATTCAATGCATGAATACCTGCATATGACTTGCTAATATGGAACCGTATAAAAACAAACACAATTATTTATGAAATTACAAGATTTATATTATTATGGTTTTACCAGATTTAGAACACTTTTCCAGATATTATAACATTTGAAACTCATTAAACAGTATTTGAAGGCAACGCAAAGCCTATTTAAATATCTTTTAGGCATCTTTTTTTAATAAATTCATTATTCAATATTTCTAAAAGAGAGTTTGAGATATGAAAGTAATATAATTTTCTGAGGTTTAGTGAAGATGGAGAAGTAAGAGTTCGTAGCTATTGCAGGAACTCTTACGATAAATAAACATCGCTTGGCGTCTCTCCCTAACGCGCGATACAATCAGAGAAAAAATAAATATCTTGAAATGCTCTGGTATCCTATGCATCGTTTAAGTCAGAACTCAGTTTTGTCTCCAAAATCATTCGAGTCAGTCGTGCTAAGCAGTTCAGAAAGTCTTTCTTTGCATCGACTAAAACGTATGTTGCGACAAATTGTGAATTACAGTGTACCTACTTGGATACTTTTTTTGACTGTGTGTGTATATATTGTTAGGCCTGTGGTGTGTTAGTGTAAGGTGTGTATATATACATTGTATAGTATTTTGTGTGGTGTAGTATAATGTCGCGAAAATGTCAAAATCATCCAGATTCATTTTGCTATATTTGCGGGGAACTAGTTTTAAAGTCTAAGCATCGAAATATAACGCCTACAATAAAGTTCGCATATGAACAGTATTTTGGATGCAAACTCGGCGATCAGGACAAATGTTGGGCTCCTCATATTTCTTGTCAACGATGTGCCAAAGTTCTTCTAGCTTGGATACAGGGAGTTCGAAAGCAAATGCCATTCGCAATTCCAATGATATGGACAGAACCGACCAACCACGCTACAGACTGCTATTTTTGCTTAAGCAAAATCTGCGGGTTCAATATGAAAGGGAAAAACAGTCTCAAATACCCAAACGTCTCATCTGCAATCCGCCCTGTAGCACATTCTAAAGAATTACCCGTACCAAAACCACCGCCAAAGATACCCGATAGATATGAGGATGATACCGAAAAAGCCGAAGAAATCATAGATGTTTATGAAGAACCTTCCTCATCATTACCCAAGCCACATTTAATTACTCAATCGGACCTCAACGATCTCGTACGAGACTTGCAACTGTCAAAAGACCACGCTGAACTATTAGGATCCCGACTACAAGGCTGGAATTTACTTAATAAGCAAATTAATATTACATATTTTAGAAAACGCGACAATGCATTGAGGGAATATTTTTATACTGATGAAGAACTTTGCGTTTGCACAAATATCAATGGATTAATGGAAACCTTGGGAATGAATCATGGGCCAAAAGAATGGCGTCTATTCATAGACGCATCAAAAAGCAGTTTAAAAACTGTATTGCTGCACATCGGAAATGTGCATCCTTCCATCCCGACTTTAATGAATTTCCAAAGAAATTAAATCTTTTGGAAAGAAAAGTATGGTGCTGTTTCATAAAAACTACAGAAAATTTCCTCGGTAAACAGAAATTAAAAAACTATGTTTCCATTGTAAACCAACTTTTAAAATCGTGTAAAAATCTGGGCTGTAATATGTCCTTAAAAATGCACTTTTTACACTCCCATCTGAAATTTTTTCCGTCAAATCTTGGTGATATGAGTGACGAACAAGGAGAACGTTTCCATCAAGATGTTTCCAAAATGGAAAAGCGTTACCAGGGCAAGGATATGGTTGCAATGCTTTCGGACTATTGTTGGACGCTTATGAACGACAACAAGGACCCGATGTACAAACGTAAAGCAGCACGTAAACATTTTTAAATTTGTTTGCGTGAGCGATGCTACAGGTAATTTTTTATTTTATATATTTCATTTTTTCTGCAGTTTAACAAAATTTAAAAAATGTTTTGAACTGTGCGACCGTCAGAATTTTCAACAATTGAAATTGAATAGAATGTTCTATACAATTCTGTGAATAGTATCCATGAATACACGAAAAAAATATGGCTGATACATATAGATAGTCGGTGCCCACTGTACGGTACCATCGGCGCGTCGATTACGCGTAGCAACGGCCCTGACGAGTCGCGTCAGGCGAGCAATGGCCGCCAGGCGGCAAAACATCGTGAACGCGTTGCCGATAGATATTTTCTCGACTAGTTCGAGTTAAAAACCGTTGCGACAATTTTCCTGCATGGTTTCCTCTTCAGAAATGTCTACAGATTCCGATGCTGGGTTGCGTTTTCGGGCTAGGTAAACAATTTTTCGTAAAAATGCAAAAATATTGAGTGGAAACCATGCACATCGACACTTTTTCAAACTTTGATGGCCATTTACAACAATTCCAAACATTCAAATTTAACAAACATGTACACTGATATATTCGGTACACTCTCCTCTATCTTTTGAGACTAGGCTGAACTTTCTAGCGTTTTTAGTTTTCACGTAATACCTCACTTTTGCCCAAAATCGTGTGTTTTTACAAAAACTCGTGTTTTTCAAAAACTGAGGGTGATAGAGCAATTTTACTTACAGATTCGTGTTCAGGGCGAAAAACTCTACAAGAATCACCCAATGGATATTGTGGAACAGAAAAAAAGTTTCATTTTGTTGGACTGTGTAATTGATGTTTTGTCTGATATAAAATTAGCCACCAGTTAAGGTTTAGGCATACATATCAATTCCCTGACGACACAGTGCCGGATGTGCCAGAGGTAAAAAGAAGAGATCCTCTACGCTTCTCTTCCTCTTACCACTAGCCCGCCGGCACTGTGTTGTTACGGAACTGATAAGTGTGTTTAGATGCTTAAGCGCTAAACGAGCCAAATATTGCGTGCCTGCATACTGTATTCACGTTAAAATACCAATTATTCTAATTAAAATACTCGAAAAGTAGAATTACTGATATATTATATGCGATAATTGATGTTTTGTTTGATATAAAATTATAACGATATATATGAGTAATTTTTTAAAGGGTGCATTTCCAGTTTTGGCCCTGAAGCAAATTTTGGTGGCATCGCCTTAAGGGGTTATACTATACTGTGACGGTACGAAAAAGTAGGTAATCTTCTAATGCAAATTGTAGGTAAACTAATCATTCGATTCGGCAAGAGAGAGGAAAGGGTATGCATGGAAAGGGTTTGGTTGGAAGAATGGGAAGAGGAAAGGGGCCGGGAGGGGTACGAGAAGAAAACTGGAGAAGGAAGACTGTAGGAAACAGGTAGAAGAGAGACGAGGGAAAATAGGAGAACGTATCATAACCCTATCCTTATTTTCTATTCTTATCCTATTTTCCGCTCTCGCTATCTCTCTCTCGGCTTTCTCGCCCCGACCGTTTTCTTTTTTCTCAGCCTACTCTTATTCTGCACTTATCTTACGCTTTCACCTCTTACTGTAGGGGGAGTCCGGGATTGTTGAACCACCTTTTACTTGAAGATCCATGAAATGTAGAGTATGAGATGAATCGATTTTATATTTATGTCACAGTAAAGCCTTGTTATCAGACTATAATTTGAGGGTTATATCATTTCAATAAGTTAATAAATGTAAGCACTAAATTAAATTTGATAAAAAATGAGATTTGGCTCATCTCTCCCCGAGCGCTGGGAGATATGATCCACCATGTGGGGAGATTTGACCATACCTTAGTAACTCGGGAACAAATGGAAAAAACAACAATTTGCTTTAGTTTATAATAAGTAGCCACAAACTTTAGACATTACAATAATTATCTTACATACTTTAATTGAGCTTTTCATACAAAATTAACAAAAATTAAAATCTTCCGTTTCATTATCAATTGCCCGAAGAATTTTTCTCTTAACCATTTCCTTCTTCGACTTGTTTGCCTGTTTTTTGTTTAGTTTCTGTGCTCCCGTTTTTTTTCTTTGGCTCCTCTTATGGTTCGAGGTTTTGATTATCTTTCTTTTCTGGTGTTTTTGTTAATATAGTAGTCTTTCCAGGCTGACCACCTCGTCGCGTCGTTTTCCTCGGCGCAGCTTTAGGGTATGGTTTAATCATTTCCGGCGTGACGATTGCAATTACCTCTTGCTCATTTGCTGTAGAAGTGGATAGAGTTGGTGGAGTAGCAGATACACTCCTGTTTACCTCGACAGTTTTTGATGTCCCTAGAGATTGAGTGGTTGGTGCAGTAGACAAATTTTCGTGTGTGTTATCCGTTTCTAATATACATGACAAAGATGACGAGGGAACGAGTGACTCTTGAACAGCAGGCATTTCTCTGTCCGTGACTGCAGAGCACAAAAAATCTTCCTCACTGAATATTTCGGGATTGAATGGGTGTATTCTCGACTTTCTAAACTCACTCATGATATTAGCGTGACTGAAAGCTTGTGACATTACTTCCTTCACAAAATCAGGGATGTTGTATATTGTGACTGTTTTTCCGGGGTTGGACAACATCCAGTTACTCATGCCAGTATTGTATCTTGTCTTAAAAGATGAGTAGACAGCAATATCTAGTGATTGGAGCTTGTTGCTGCAGTGAGGTGGAAGAGTCAATAATGTTATTCCATTTTCCTTTGCAAAATTAATCCCTTCAACGCTCACATGACTTTCGTGATTGTCCATAATCAAGAGCGTCGGATTTTCTTTAGAGGCACGAGAATGCTTTGCAAAATATTTCATGAATTTGAGGAAACTCTTAACAGTGATCCAACCACTAGGATAGGCATCGCCGTCTGATCCTTCTGGACCTCCCGATATAAAAGCTTCATTATATTTTACCCGAGGGAATATAAAAAATGGTGGCATAGTATTACCAATCGCATTAACAGCAAAACAAACGGTTACAAGGGTACCTCTATCGGCCGAAGTCACTTGTCCAACCTGGCGAGACTGTTTGCTAGCTAGCACCTTGGGACAATTTTGTACTGTAGTACACCCAGTCTCGTCACAGTTGTAAATGTTTTGTGGTTCAAACTGAAACTGGTCTCTAACATGTCTCAAATTTTCAAAAAAATCACCTACATTTTTCTTATTGAAGCTGGTAACTCTAGACAGACTTGTTGCCTCTGGAGTCCTCAAACTTATCTCAGGATTCTTTTTTAGAAATCCACGAAACCAGACTTTCCCAGCAGAGTTGTTTGTCAACCAGCTTTCTGGTATCTTCTTTGAATTAGCCTGTGCAAACTCGCATGCGAAATTCATAGCAGCCCTTTTAGTCAAACCGTAATTCATTTTACTGCAAGTCAATAAGTAATTAACTAGTCATTTTTCTTCAGGGAGCGTAAAAATCTGTGAGCTTCTATACTGGCTCCCTTGATCTTCTATTTTTTTTAGTTTTTAGCTGTCCATGTTATACCTGCGTAGTGTAGTTCTGTCTATATCATATTTAATTAATAATATAACATACATAAACATACTTTGACTGCCTCAAACTACGATAATATGTGGTGCAATTAATATAGAATGTTTATACAAACCTTGACATATAAAAGAATGACGATGAAATAATTAAAAACTTTGTATTTCACTGGGAACGTGAAGAAACACGTTTTCCTGACTCACAGCTAAAGCGGACAACCGAACGTCATTTTGTTACCTGACATGGTAACGGTAAAGAATTCGCACGCTATGGCTTGACAACCGCCCGCCTACCGCGAAATTTAAAACAGATATTTGAAGCGGTTAAACTCTCCTATATATGGTCAAGTCTCCCGGACTCCCCCTACTCTTTTCCGCTTCCCACTGAATGCCTATTCCCGCCACCTTCTACTTTTATTTCCTATCTTTCACTCCATTCCTTTCACTCGTTTATCCCTCCCGCTCCCTCCTCTTTCCCTCCAACCTCGTCATCCATTCCTCTCCTTTACCTCCTTCATCCAATATTTCCTGTACCTCTTCCCTCACACACCTCTCCAACATCTGCTACCGCGTCTATACTTCCCCTCCACATATCCTGCATCTCCTCTCCTCCTCCTTCTCCCAATACCTCCTCCTTTCGTACCTCCTCCCTTCGCTCCATCCTGCTATCATTTCATACCTCGATTCTTCTATTTTCCCCCTTCTCTCTTCGTCCTGTTTCCTGCAGTCTGCCTTCTCCATTTCTTCGTACCCCTCCCGTCACCCTACCCCTTCCCCTTCTTACCGCCATCCCCTTTCCATCCTATACTCTTTCCTGTCTTTTCTCCAATCTAATGATTAGTTTCTCTACAATTTGCATCAGAAGATTATACCTACTTTTTCGAGCCGTCATAGTAGTCTAATCTCTTAAGGTGATGCCATCAAAATTTGTTTCAAGGCCAAAAATGGAAATATGCTCTTTGAAAAATCACTCGTATGAATAATATACAGTGGCGGACGAAATAAAGTTTACAACTTTTAAAATCGCATAACTTTTATAAAATTAATCCAAACGAGTTGAGTTTTTCCGAAAAGCAACAAGGATTAGTTTGCTAAGTGACGTGTTTCGCCGTTTTGAAAAAAATGCACTTGGTCGGAATAGCAAACAAAAATAATAAAGGTCATTTTTTAAACTTTTTTTTGTGAGCCTGTACTGAAAATTCAAAAAACCCGTTTATAGATTGAAGTAAGTTGTATACATACCTAAAATGTTATCAAAATCGGTTAATGCTGCTCTGAGCTATAAAAGCTTAAAGATCGCAGAATAAGGTCGAAAATCGCGAAATTCACGGAAATCAGCGATTTTCGACCTTATTCTGCGATTTTTAAGCATTTATAGCTCAGAACAGGGTTAACCGATTTTTATGAAATTTTAGGCATGTATACAACTTACTTCAATCTACAAACGGGTTTTTTGAATTTTCAATATAGGCTCGCAAAAAAAAGTTTAAAAAATGACCTTTACTACTTTTGTTTGCTATTCCGACCGAGTGCATTTTTTTTCAAAACGTCTAAACACGTCAATTAGCAAACTAATCCTTGTAGCTTTTCAAAAAAACTCAACTCGTTTGGATTAATTTTATAAAAGTTATGCGATTTTAAAAGTTGTAAACTTTCTTTCGTCCGCCACTGTATATAAAATATTTATGATTGTTTAACTTTAAACTACCCAACTAACTTTATGAGAGTCCACGCACTCTGAAGATGTTACCTTACTCGCTATTCGACTAATATTATGTGTAAATATACAGTATTGTCTCCGTATATGCTCGGTTTGGTGCACCCGATACGGGCTCGTCGCTATCCCCATCACTTCTGTCTCACTCTTGTCCGGCGAAGGCGAGAGCGAGATGGAATGAGAGCGAGCGGAGAACCATTAAAAGCGAGCGAGGACGGTACGAGATAGACGACGCGCGGATGTTTTGTCTCACTCCGTCTTTCGAGCGCCATGACACTCCGTTCTTTGCGTGCGCGATGGTTGCAAGCACTTACGGAAGCACGGGAACCGCTTCGCAAAATCTTAGCGCAGGCCCGGCTCATGTATTTTTTGCGCCCTAGGCGAACTTGTCAAATTGCGCCCTTTATTATAATACATTTATTTAAGATTATTTATGACTTTACTCTGCAAAATTAGGCAACTGCTAGGGCGTAAGGTTGACAAGAAGGGCCAAAATGGTATTTTCATTGTAGACATTGTTGAAAATAAATTTTTAAATATTACAAATTGTACTACAACGGTTTTAAACTACGATTAAAAATTAAGAGTAAGGATATGAAGAAGCTCAGTTAATTGTATTATAATAAATGGCGGAATTTGGCAATTTCGCCTAGGGCGCAAAAAAGACTTGTGCCGTGCCTGGCTATCTGACCGTCGCGCGCATGCGTCGAGCAGTCACGATTCTATCTGAGCGCTGGCGCCGTCGCGCATACCCACCGCGCATGCAAAGCGTTCCATCTCACTCCCCCCTTCGGCCAAAACGAAGCGAGAAACGAACACTCGAAATTAGGGCTCATGTACCCAATACGGGCTCATCGCCGATCCCGACCAGCGAGCATATACGGAGATAATACTGTACATGCTCCAATACATTATTATAAATAACACAATAAAGTTGCATTAATAGTTCTCCAAATTCGTCTCAATTTATTTCTAAATTGGCCTATGTGACCTACGTGGGGACTTGTAATGGAGGTTCGTGACAGACCACGGTAACTGTTTTGTATATACATGATTTATATGTAACCCCTATATATGGAAAATTGGCAACAAATATGCTAGCATGTATGAGCCATATGGTTAAAAAACGCGTATATGGGTTATATACAGTTGATATATGGATTATACAGAGAATGCTTTAAAATATGTCCGCACTTTCTTCAGGCTATATTCTTGTCTCTAAACCAAGACGATTTTAGCAAAATGGCTTCGAAAAACTGATAAATACCATCTGAATTTGGGCCTGCAGTTCCAGTTATGAACTGATATAAATTTGAGGCTACTCGATACGAAAATACGTGCTATTTCAGGTTCATTAACGTCGTGAAAACCCGGGTAACTACTGGTAGCAACATGACTTGGAAATACTGATAAATTCAATGGAAATTTGTATCTGCACTGCCAGATCGAACCTGATAAAGTTTCGAACAAAATAACTGTTAAACTACGTGTCATGAAAGAATCGCAAATTCCCCGCAATTACAGATAAAACCAGGTAGCAAAATGGCCTGGAAAAACTGATAAATAACATCCGAATTTGGCCCTCCATTTCCAATTATGAACTGATATCAATTTGAGCTTACTCGATACAAAAATACGTGCTATTTCAGGTTCATTAATGTCATGTAAACCCGTGTAAGTACTGGTAATAAAATAACTTGAAAAGACCTACAGATTCCATATTGGTTTGGATCTGGATTTCCAGATAGAATTAGCTTGAAAAATGAATGAAGTTACTAGTTTCTTCATGTAAATCCGAGTAAAACCCATGCCAAATTGGGCTAAGAAATACAGAAATATACCATCAAGATTTTTACATGTATATCCGGTTTGCAACTGATAGAAAATATTTCATCTGGTTCAATACGCAATTTACGGGAAGAAAACCGCATCAATTCGGATTTAAAAATTTTTAATCCGGTTCTAACTGGCAGTTCCAGCAGGGTTCTTCTTCCAAAACTTTTTTAATTACTTTATAATTAGACAATATAGCTTTGCAGTTTTTATAACGACAGCTCCATCTTGTACTACTCAAGCTTCCCATTTCACAGCCAGATTTGATATCAAGAGCATCATGAATTTTCTTAAGATAGACATGATTACCGGGGTGCGAGAAATGGATATATAAAGCTTCAAGCGTATTGAAAAAGGCCATTGCTGATAAAACATTTCCACATGAATCGACAACAACTAAGTTGAGCCTATACACTAAACAGTGGATATAAATTGCTTGTGGATGCGTTTCTTTTATTATCGCTTGAAGACCTTGATGTTTCCCTGACATTACACTGGCTCCATCGTAGGATTATGCGATTATAGAAATATCTGTCAAAGTGTGCTTTCCTAAAAAGTTTAAAATCAGTTTTCCCAATCCCGCAGCATCTCTCGAGGTGGAGCAATTTATAAAACCAATGAATCGTTGTTCAACATTGAGGTCCTTGACATACCTAATAGTGACCGACAATTGCTCTTCTTTATAACACCTGCCATTAACGAAAAAAATCTACAAGCTCTCACCTCTTTTACTATTTCCTGTAGAGTGAGCTGTGCTAGGATATCAATAATTTCATTTTGAATTTGAGGGCTGCAATAGGTCGTATGTTGATTTAAATGATTTGAAAAATGTTCATCATATTTGGCAAAGAGCTCACTAATTTCCAAAAAATTCCCCCTGTTTTTAGAAGTCGGGCCTTCGCGATGTACCCTCAAAGGTAAGCCCTGACGTACCAAACACAACATAATGTCTATAAGTTTAATTAAATAGTCTCTATTTTGGACTACTTCCTCTGTATGCTGCATTAGAAGTTTTTCATGTACACTTCCACATACAACAGATTGTTTGTAAGATACAAACATTTGAGTACATTGTATATGAAGTGATGATTGTTCGTGTTTTTATAGCCCCTTTTTCATTTTTTTCCAATTGTTAAATCCTTGGTGAATAAACTTTTCACTTTGTTCGCGTATAATTCCTTTGGAAAATTGTCTGCACACGAAGCAATAACTTTTATCTTCTATTACACTATATTCAAGTCAGCTGTATGTGACGTAGTAGTTTGCTGAAAACGACCGCTGTCTATCTCCGAATTTACTTCTTGGAAAATGTATCCGCGGTTGTAATGGACCAGTCTCGAGAGTGCCTAGATTTAAATTTGCTTTTCTCTCAGTAACTGTGATCCCAACTTCTTCACCTGTGACAACCGCGCCAGCTACTGCCATTGTTGGTGACGAATAGGGTTTGTTAGTGAGAACTAAGTCTTGTCTCTTAGTAAAATTGGTCCCAATTTCTTCACCTGAGCAAATTACGTCTGCTGATGACGTTGTTGGCGATGCATCGGGTTGTATTGTGATATTCGTTTTCTTCCTATTGATTGTCTCAACATCGTCAGTTATCTCTTCAAGACGACTAATCTTATTTTTAAAGAAGGATCATATGTTCTTGAATTGCTTCATCTTTCAATTTGAGGTGCTTGAATGCAAATAATTAAATTTGCTCACTAAACAACGCTAACAATCTACCGACAACAATAACAACTAACAATAACAGATAACAATAACGTGAAAGAAAAACGTAGAGAATAAAATGTCCGGAATATTGCGGAAAACGCCGTATCGCACGAGTGTGTCGGAAATACTGTGTTGTAGACTTGCACGCAACCCTAGGAAAAAGATGTACATACATTGTATAAGGATGGACTGGGAGTAATCACAAATGATCGAAAAAGAGAAAACTGAAGAATGTGCGTTTGGTAGGACGTGGTGGCAGGCAGGCTGACACAAATCTAGACAGTTAAAACATAGTTGTAGATATTTTCATGAGAAATAAATAGAACGCTGTGCGTGCGCGGCGGGCGTTTGCGTTCCCGTGCTCACCGTAAGCGCTTACAACCATCGCGCATGCCCGTCGCGCACGCAAAGGACGGAGTGTCACGACGTCCGAAAGACGGAGCGAGACAAAACATCAACGCGTCGTCTGTCTCCTACCGCCCTCGCTCGCTTTCAGTGTCTCTTGCTCGCTCTCGTTCCATCTCGCTCTCGCCTTCGCCGGACAAGAGTGAGAAAGAAGTGGCGGGGATAGCAAAAAACCCACATCATGTACACCAAACCGAGCCCATAAGGAGACAATACTGTAGTTGCACTGTATATAGCATTTCAGTTTAACTATTTGTTTCTTATAAGATAGGATTTTACGAATAGGCGAATGTTTTTTTTATTTATTTCGATATTTCCTAAGGGGGGGGGCATTTCGCGTTTGGGGGGGGGGCCAATCCACATTTTGGGGGGCCAGGCCCACCCGGCCCCCTAACTAGTTACGCCAATGGATAAAATATGCAAACTTTTTTTTATTATCTTCAAGGATGTCCAAATACAGGATAAAAAATGTTTTAACTCTATGACGTTTACTTCTTTTTTAAAATAAAATCCTATAAATGACGTATTGACCTTAATGAGATAAGTAGTATGTCTAGGAGAGTTCTAACGCAGGTCCTCTGAGGGGAGCGCGGGGGCGGGGGAAGTGAGGGCGCGCACGGGAGTGCGGTGGTGGGAACTTTGGCGCTGGGGGAGCGGGGAGTGGGAGATTGGTTGCGCGCGCACGAGCCGCGGAGTGGGGGAAGCCGTAATCGTGGAGGGGGTCAGTCCAGGCCGAGCCGCCGCGGACACCTCCCCAGACTGGACCCACCGTCGGAAATTTCCAAAGAGCGAGAGGCCCACCCCGAAAATTTTTTTAGACCTGAACGAGGGAGGGGACGACACCCAAATATTTTTTCCAATGCAATATGCAGCAGAAATTTACCCCCATCGCATAATGATTAATTTTTATCAGAAACTGTATCTGATGATGTCGGGAAAGATCGACGTTTTACAAACCACATATTCGGGGAATGGGAAAGAGAGAGCATTATTGTAAAGCTATAATTCGGAGACGGGAAAGTGACAGCATTACGTAGTGGTGGCACAATCACAGTTATTTTAATGATAAATTCGGGAGAGGGAATGAGACGCCACTACATAGTTGTACAATCGCATTTATTCTAAAGCCGACAGTATTTCAAACATCGCAGCGAATCGCGCGATGACGCGTGTAATTTGAGTCCTCTGGAGCAGCCGTCATTTGGCGGCATGAAGACGACGCGAATCATAGAAACAATTATGTGGCGCCAGCAGGAATTTTTTTTCCATACCAACAGACATTTTTTTCCCCAACGCCGAGAAATAATAATTTTAATCTCCTCCCACACCGATCTGCCGTACCAATATGTAGCAAGCAGATACTCTAAAGCTAAACATTTTTGAAAATGTTTTTCAATCTTAACATCGCAATGTTCACGATCGAATGAGAAAGGGATAGACTGTATAGAGCAGTTTAATAAAATATACCTCTTAGCACCAAAAGTTTGTCTTTAATTTATAAACTATGTTATTACCCACGATCCACACAAACAGACACAAACAACAAAACTATATTTAATGGAATATTTAAGGAAAATGAATTTTCGAACAGAATATGTTTGGCGATTATAACGGATCGTTATAAATGGCGCGCGATCGCGATAACGTCTCGATGGAGAAGAAGGAAGATTCTTCCCGGAATTTAGACGTGAATTCCGGGAAGTCACGTGATTACATAATTGGTGATTCACACGCCACCAGGTGATTTATCTAATAGTTACAATTACGCATTGTGGCCCAGAGATGGCCTAATTAGTGTGGATCGGTGAGGACTCGAGTCGGCTGCCGCGCGTAGCAGACGACACAGCTAGTGATGCGTTTGACGTCGACGGTACACTCGTCCAATCTCCAACATTCCCGCCCGCCTCGTCAATGTAGATGACGAAACAGGTCAAATACGTATGGCGTATTGGCGATGTATCAATGAAGTGGCCTTGGAAGATGAAGGAGTGCACCGTCGATGTCGTTTCAGACGGCAGTGCAATACGGTAGATAATCGCGTATCTGCAACAAAGGGATACAGTGAGTGGACGAACAAGTTTAAAAACATATATTACGCAGTGATCACAAGTGCGTCGAGTGAAGTGATCGCATCATGCACACACACAATGCAAACAGCGCAGTGAATATGACGAGGTGGGTACACGTTTTCATGCTTCGAGATTTGAGGTTATGTTCTCTCAGTGGAGGAACTACCAGCATCTCGTACACCTTCCTCGGTTTTTGGCAATGGAATTAATTTGTTGATTGGACGCACGAACTTCGCATTGGCCGTTCGGACAGTGACAACTCGAATGAGTCCATCTGCAGCAGCATGCACCTCAGTCACACGTGCCAACGGCCAGCGCGTCGGTGGCAAGAGTTCCTGTTTGAGCAGGCACAGCATCCCCGGTTGAATATTCGGCTGCATTCTGCACCATTTCGCTCGTGTTTGCAACGTTTTGGGGTATTCTCTTGACCACCGCCGCCAAAAATGCTGTGGCATTTGCTGCATTAATTGCCATCGAGAGAGTCTGGATGCTGGTAGTTCCTCCAGGCTCGGCTCTGGAATAGCAATAAGCGGACCGCCGATTAAAAAGTGACCGGGAGTTAGTGCTTGAAGGTCCTCGGGGTCGTCTGATAGTGGTTCAAGAGGTCTGGAATTTAAACAAGCCTCGATTCCGGCCAAGAGCGTGGACAACTCTTCGAACGAGAGTCGCTGCTCTCCTATTTGCCTCCGGAGGTGGTGCTTGACTGATTTTACAGCCGCCTCCCACAGCCCACCGAAATGGGGAGCTGCAGGTGGGTTAAATTTCCATTCGATCCCTTCAGCGGTGATCGCCGTGAGGAGGTCGCGATTCTCGAGATTCGTGGCTTGCAAGAGGGCTCGTAACTCGCGATTCGCCCCCACGAAATTTGTCCCGCAGTCGCTGTAAACCTCCCTGCAAAGTCCCCTGCGTGCCACGAATCTCTTCAGTGCGGCCAGAAATGTTTCCGAACTCCCGTCGGACACCACCTCCAAGTGCACTGCCTTTGTGGCTAGACAAATGAACAAGGCAATGTAACCTTTCACATTTCGCTGTCCACGTCCTCGGCCGGATCGGACGAGAATAGGCCCTGCATAATCAATGCCCACTTTCAGGAATGGCCTACATGGAACAACTCGAGCCCGGGGAAGATTACCCATGAGTTGAACGGGAGTCTGTTGCCTCCACCTAAAACAATTGAAACATGTGCGTAAGCACGCTTTCACCAAAGGACCCCGTAGGACCCAACACTCCTGTCGCAACGTCGCCAACGTAAGCTGCACGCCTCCATGCAGACAGCGGAGATGGGCTGCCTTGACCCACAAGGACGCCAATGATGACTCGTCCGGAATAATCAACGGGTGGATTCTGTCATAGGGCAATGCAGCGCCTTGCAGTCGTCCTCCGACTCGCAGCAGTCCTTCGTCCAGAAATGGACTCAGCTTCAGCAGTCGACTCTTGGTTGATGTTGGCTTGTTTTCCTTTAGGTTGCTGACCTCCTTCTTTAATGCGTGCCCTTGCACTCCCCGGACCAATCTCGATCTGGCAGCATGGATGTCCGTCGATGTTAAGGGTGCTCCTCTGGTGCCTCTCACCGCGGGCAGCCACCGACAGCACAGGGCAGCGACCCTGAAGAGTCGTCGAAGATTAGAGAAGCGAGAGATGTAGCGACTCACCTCATCCTCCACAGGGAGCTGTGAATGGAGGCTCCGTATTCGCTGGTCTACGGTAGGCTCCTTGATCGGTATCTCTGTGACGGGCCAGAGATTTGGGGAGTTGAGCCAGCTTGGCCCGCTCCATCATAAAGCAAAGTTGGGAAGATCCCCAGGTGCCAATCCTCGGGAGGCACAGTCTGCAGGATTGTCCTTGCCTTGGACATGGTGCCACATAGCAAGTGGCAGTGCCTGTTGAATTGCAGAAACCCGATTGACCACGTAAGTAACCCAGCGGGTGGGGTGGCCTCGTATCCATCCCAGAGTTACCAACGAATCGCTCCATAGGTGTACGTTCACCTTCTCCAGTTCTAGGATGGTGAGTGCATGTGAAGTCAGCCGAGTCAGTAACCATGCGGCGCAGAGCTCCAATCGAGGGATGGACACCTACTTCAGTGGTGCGACCTTAGTTTTGGCGGTCACCAGTGTGGAGGATGACTCTTCCGATGCGTTGACGACCCTGATGTACAGCACCGCTGCATAGGCACGTTCTGAAGCATCGGCAAATCCGTGTAACTCCACCAGTCGACTTGAGGGCAGCCAGCCCAGCCAACGAGGAATTTCGATGCCGTTGAGTTTTGGAAGCTCCAGCACAAATTGTGACCATTGTTGCTCCTCTCGAGGGGGCAGCGGAGTGTCCCAATCGACCTTGAGCCACCAGAGAGTCTGGATCAGAATCTTGGCGACAATCGTTACTGGTGAGAGCCATCCCAGCGGGTCGAAAAGTTGGGCCGTCTTGCTCAGCACGGCCCTCTTGTTGGCCCTTGACGAGGATGAACCATCTGACACAGTCACCTTAAAACAATCAAGAAACGGCAACCAATCGATCCCCAGCATAGAGTGCTGAGAGGAAGAACTCCAACTCCGGGCCTCGCCTGGGTGGTCCGATGTGATGCCACTCAGCAGCTCCTTGGAATTGGATGCCCACTTCCTAAGAGGAATGCCGCCCGCCATGAGGAGGTCGTAAAGCTCCCGTTGGACGGTGCGAGCTTCGTCCAACGTCGAGGCTCCAGAGAGAACGTCGTCCACGTAGACGTCTCGGCGAAGGATCTTTGCCGCAACAGGGAATCTTGCGGCCTCGTCGACAGCAAGTTGATGGATGCAGCGGATTGCCAAGTACGGAGCACACGCGAGGCCATAAGTGACTGTGCACAGCTGTGCACAGTTTTTCCATAATGTTTTTCAATCTTAACGATGCAGCGCATCGCATGATCGCATGTAATTTGAACCTGCCCCCAACGATAAAAGTCTCGACACGTGTTGAATGTAATATAATACCTGTGGAAGCGTCGAATCTTAGAATTAGGTGGTGAGAGAGGGAGGACGAAGACGAGTAAATAAATGGAGAAATAATATACGTTTAAGAAATTTATTTTAAAATTAAGGAAATATAAAATACAAGAATATAAATAGAATACAAATAGAATGTAAAAAAAATGAAAAATATAAAAGAAAAAATACAATAAAATGTATAAAATACAATAGAAAAAATAGAAAAATAGAAAAAGAATAGAAAAATACAATATAAATATAAAATAAAAATATAAAAGAAAAAATATATAAAAGTAAAGAAAAACTAATAAATAGAAAAAAAGAAATTATTAGAGCTGTGATGATGGCGAGGGGAAAGGTGGCGAGGGGGGTGATGGTGGCGATGCGGGCCGCGGCACCCAATATGGGGCCCACCTCGACACAACAGGCTGCGGTGGTATTTGTACCATCGGCCGCCGCAGCCGCACCCGCGCAGCCATGACAGGGCCGATCACCAGCCCTGACCGCCGCATCTGCACCACTCGGGGTGCAACCTGGGGCGCACGGACCTTCAGGCCCGCCAGCCAGACCCTCAAATCAGGTAGTGGTAGGTACTAGAACATAGACACAAACGTCGATATAATTTTGACACATCAAGCATAATAAATATCAAACGCACAAAACAATGTAATGTATTACATACCTGCGGAGGTGGTGGCGGCGGCGACTACGGCGGCGGCGATGGTGTGGGAGGTGGCGAGCCCCCCCCCCCCCATTCAGATGACCAGGAGGGTGACGGTGGTGGTGAGTCCTAGAACACAACAATCAGCGCTATAATATTGTCATTTTAACCCTTGGAAAACGAATGGTGGATATGATCGCGTGAGACGAATGCAGGACCAGTTTGACCCATAACAACATTTTTATAGTAAACGGGTATCACGAAAAAAAACCTTAATAAAATGAATTAATCCCCCATAAATAGGTAGTTAAAAAAAATACATAAAAGAAAATTATGTACATTTGTCACATAAATATAACATAGCGTTCGACTTTGTTAGAGTTGAATTAAAATGACCCTGCATTCGTCGTATGGAGGTTAAACGTAATAAATGTCAAAACATACCTCTGGAGTCCCTCGACATTGTGCGGGGTCGCACTCCGGAGCAATTCTGGATACACCCATATTTTTCACTTTTTTAGACAGCAGTCGAACTCGTATAGCTCGTCTTCCACGTTTGAAAGACGACTGGTCTCGCTGCATCTCCAAGCTCGCGCATGTAAACTCGTATCTTGAAACCGAGAAGTGCGTAGCTTTGCAAAGTAAGATGTCTTCACCATCATTTTCGCTGACCGTCCTCTGCTTATTCACACGCATCTTCACCTACATTTTCACTGACGATCCTCTGCTTATTCACACGCATTTTCTTTCCCTTCTTCTTCAGACACATCAAGCGACTAGACCAAATCACTTTGATCGTGTATCAAACGGCTTTGATCGGGTATTGAACGGCTTTGATTGTGTATCGAACGGGTATTAAACAGCTTTGATCATGTATCGCATGTGTATTGAACGGCTTTGATAATGTATCGAACGGCTTTGATCGGGTGTCGAACGGGTATTGGACGGCTTTGATCGTGTATCGAACGGGTATTGAACGGCTTTAATCGCGTATCGAACGTGTATCGTACCACTTCTACATAATAATCATAACAATCGTCTTAATCTAGCATACATCACATGCAGGAGGTGGGTTGGGGGTGAAGAAAAACATTTTTATATACATTTAAAAATAGATTACATTTATTTACGCATTTCTCTCTGGCGTTTAGACCACCAGTTGAATATTTTAAATACATTTTGCATGGCACAGTGCATTGCGTGTCTGCCACATCGCAGAGTATTAACTACATTTAGCTTATTTAGAGATTTGATATCCTCGTAGTCAATGTCCAGTGTCTCGATGATCACGTCCGCTCTCGTATTTTCTTCGAGGAACTCCGCAAGCCAGTCGCGTTTCTGCAGCCCTTCAACGTATACGATATTGGTTGCGTCATCTTCTTCATCGATCGCATCAGCAACAGCTTTCGTAATTAGCTGTTTAGCCATAATGTATGGAACGTCTCCATCTTCCCACCGTAGTCCATGATGTTTTGCCACCAACCACCAGATACGTGATTTGTTAGATTTCGTAAGAAGATATCGCGGCATCGAACTCCCAAAAATATAGTGCGAGAGAATTGTTCTGAATGTTGTTGACAAATAGTAGGTTAAGATCGAGTTCATTTTTATTAGTCCTTAAGGAACTGTACATTTTATCTCGCGCTAATCGGCGGCAGTCTGCGCGGGCTGTGGCGATCATAGCAAATATTTGAGTGGGATGCAAAAATTGAAATGATTTTTCAATATTGATCCACCGCGTCGTTTCAAGCCCCATCCGGCATTCTCCATACTTTTGTCTTCGTCAGATGTCAGCGATACATAGTTTTTAAGCGTGCTAGTTATTCCCACGTTTCTGTTACGATCAATCTCCACGCCATTCAGCTCAAATCGAATCTCATCAAATAAGAAAGCCATGCAATTATTTCCGAACATCACCGTTAATGCATCGTTTGGCTTATTTATCTTCAATTTCCCCTCCACGTAGAGGAAACTTTCACACGGTAATGTGTATAAATCCTGCTGTTGTATGAGTATTCTTATCTCATCGCTGTATCCAAACGTCGTGTTGACGTATGGGTTGTATGTGTGAGTCTCGAGCTTGACGCTGCTATCATCAAACGTCGGCTCCCCTCCAATACTTAGAATGTCAGCCATATTTTTCAACTTAAATGCGCACAATGAATCCCAATGATTTCAAAAATGCAATGTTCGCAACAGTGAGCCTCTTCTTTTTGGCGTAATCGGAGCTGTTGCAGTTGTTGTTGTGGTTGTTGTTGTTGTTATTGCAAACAATTTCACTTGGAAGAAATGTGTTTCTGGAATCGTTCAACACAAGCATTTCTTTCGTTCGCACCACACGTATTATCGTCGTCGCCGTCGTACATGCAATCTGATGGTAATCTCTTCACCTCGAAAATCGAGCAACCGTCCGTCTTGAGCCACAACGCGTATTGTAAGATCCGTAACGACCTGTGCAGTGATTGGAAGGTAAATAATCTGTGCGGGCGTTTCCGATATCTTATATCCTGGTGGGACTCCCGGAGAAAATTCATGTATCGTATGTACACGCCTCCCATTGTTGTACGCACCAGCGGTCACGCTACATTTTACGCGAATAATGTTCACGTTCATGATATTAATTGGATCGTCCGATTCGTGCCATTGTCCCAGTTTTAATACCCGATTCGTCGAGAATCCCAGTAGCGATCCAATGTTATTAGGCTTCGTAAAATCTACAGCGAACGAGCAGTACAGCTCGCTTTTCATGGTGTTGTTGTTGGGGTGCAACACTATTGGATACACGTCGTTGTCACCGTCATCATTAGCATCGACACCGCTGAGATTTCAAGGATACCGTTCGAGTAATCGCTGCCTCAAATACTTGGCAATGGCGTCTAGTTCGTAGGAGCCGTGGGAAATCGTAATGTATTCGTGAGTGATCGAGACGCTGTTGTTATTGGTGTTATAATTTGTGGTGAAATAGAATTTATCGTTGCTGGAGTCAATGTTCGGTATTGTATGATAAGTTTCAAAGGTTGTTCGACCAAGCTCGTAATCATCGTCGGTCAAATCTATGGGTGGAAAGTAAGTGTTTGGGATTGGCCGCGGCCGCTCTCGTTTCGCCGTACTCCTCCGGCTGGTAGTGCATTGCGCATAAAAACACCTCTAAAAAGTGGAATACGCATACGTTTTGCCAGCTCCACCAATTGCGCATCGGTAATTATGCCCACAGGCATTTTTATTTTCTATTCGGTGTTTTCTTTTTCGTTTCGATATTCCCTGCCCGCGCTTGTATGACGTGAGATAAAGTCCACAACCTTCCAGGGAGCGATTATGACGTTGCATTTCCCGCAGCTGATGTTGTGCCGCCTTATTATCGTTCACCGCCTTGGCGATTCCCGCCGCTCCACAGTGGTCGAAAATCGAGAAAACCTGGCCGAAACCCTAATTTATAATGTCACTAGTTATGGTTTTAGACCCCACCACCGTTTTCATCACCTATCCGGCTACTAATTACCAAAAGTTAGAGGAAAGTAAGTTTGTCATTACTCGCTACAGCTCATTCCAAAGTTGAGTATTGTCAGAGTGTTACTCTCTCAGTGAAATTGTTGGTGCACTTTGTGACTCATAAAAGTGGACTTGAAGCTAGTAGAATAATTATGGTTCAGTAGGTAGTAATAAGTACAAACCTATACTATATTTTGGTACCGATTTGAGGCCCGTAGCAATGAAGGGATGAAATTATATTTAGCTAGAGAAAAAGTTTACTTCGGGGCGCTACCGAGCAAAGTTTTTTCTTCTGTCATTAAGAACAATACTTCAGCTGCTATGGCCTACACAAAACTTTTGCTCATATTTGCCCCTTTTTAAGAAAATCCATTTTATGTTGTACGGTGCAGTGGTCCTAAATCCCCAAAACGTGACCAAAAGATACAAATGACCGTTGATTTGTACAAAAATGAGTACGTTAAGGTTTTCGAAGTCGTTGATTACGAATCTGAGGTCAAAATTGCAAAAGAACAAAATGGCGGACCCAAAATGGCGGAAGCGCATATAAAAAACATTAGATTTGGTTTAAACTCAGTATCCTGGAGTTTTCGAGGATGCTGATTATGAATGTTAAGTCAAAGTTGCAAAAAACAAAATGGCGGACCCAATATGGCGGAGGCGCACATCAGAAAAACATCAGATTTGGTCTAAACTTGGTATCCCGGAATTTTCGACGTCGCTGATTACGAATCTGAGGTCAAAATTGCAAAAAAACAAACTGGCGGAGCCAATATGGGAGAGAGACGCATATCAGCAAAACATGAGATTTGGTCTCAATTTGGTATCCAATCAATTTTTGTTCTGTTTCTCAGCAAGTCTCTCCTTCACATGTTTAAGGGGGAAGCCACTGTGACAATTTATTTTTTCCCATTGTATTTTTTTTGCATTTTCTTAAGGTGAGAGCCTGGTGTAACTAGCTGGAAATCGAGGTATTTTTCGGGAATTTTTTTAAAGAATGTATTTAATCGATCTTTGTGAAACTTTCAGGATATTGTACTAACAGGTTAAGGTAGATAAAAAAATTGTTATTAAAAAAGAGCGGCAAATAACAAAGTTGGCGACACAATTGTTGCACTGCGGGCAACGTAGCGTCTTTTGGTTTCATCTGAAACTAAAAATCGAACAATTTTCGTTTAGTTTATGAGTGTACGCATAGATCGAACAAATTTTTAATTTAAAAGTTGCAAAATTGAACAAATGGCGGCTTCTTGAATAAAAAGTTCACTTTTTCCAATGAAATTTTGCCTTAAATGTGTAAAAAAAAGTTATTTATTTAAACAATATCATTATACTAATATCTTCATGCTATGAAGAAACTGTTCACAAATATCCGTGCACAAGGCCAAGTTGATTGGTTGAATATTTTTTGCGTTACATTGCCCGCAAAGTGTAAAACTGTCGTTTCGAGAAAAACGTATTTAAAGTTTTGTGGTAACCTGCCGCTCCGTAGCAAAACCGGCTATATCGGCTTTAATTTTTCGAATTTCATTTTACGGCTTTGGGAACATATTGTCGTGATGTTCAACAATTGATTTATGCAAACAAAATCGATTTCTTCGACCCGCTACACCAGGCTCCCCCCTTAATGCTTGGGATCTCAAGATTATTTTGGAGTATCTCGAAACGGCATTTTTCAAAACGGGGGCATTAATAACTCAGTCAATTTTTATTGGATTCACTTGAAATTTTCAGAAAATATTCCTAATACAATTATCTTCAGTTAAGCTGTGGCCATACTACCGAAAATATTTTCAATCTGGGAGCCTAAACTATTAGTTAAATATATGTATTTTCAGTTGGTAATAAAGATTTTTCGTAGAAAGTTATATTTGTGGATTCACATCCAAATTTTTCAATAATGTAGAGCAGGGTTGACTAACTGGCGACTCACGAGTTGCCGGGAGCTCCTCCGCCTTGCGGCCACGCTGACGATCGCAGTCGAATTCGTCCGTCCCTACACAGACATAAATATATTTGATTGCTACGGCCGGCCACGGCCATACGTTTACATATAATTATAATTAATACGATAATACGAACTGATATATACTTACTTTTACTCGCCTCTGTGAGTGTGAACGTGCCATTGAGGCCGCATCATATTATTGACAAGGGTTGGTATATTCACATCAATTTTTGTTATGGCTTTCCTTAACAGCGAAGATAATGAATAGTCCGCTAATCTTGACCGATATTTACTTTTTATATTTTTCATAACGGAAAACGCACTTTCGCATCTGTATGTAGAACCAAACATTGATAAACGAACGGATCTGCTTGCAAATTACTTGGTCATTTCTTGGTCTCGCTGTTAAGGATATATCAGTTCGTATTGTCGTATTAATTATAATTATATGTAAACGTATGGTCGTGGCCGGCCGTAGCAATCGTATGTATTTATGTCTGTGTAGGGACGGACGAATTCGACTGCGATCGTCAGCGTGGCCGCAAGGCAGACGAGCCCCCGGCAACTCGTGAGTCGCCAGTTAGTCAACCCTGATGTAGACGGTTGCTTAAAACGAAAAGTTGATTCAACAAAATTTGAATTCTATTTGTTCACTTTACACGCGTGGCTACGTTCCTTCGAGTGCTTATTGCACGTGGCCTACAAGATACCTATCCGTAGTTAACAAGCTCGAAGAGAAGCACAAAAAGAAATAGTCGCAGAGACAAAAAAGGATTCAAACTGATTTTAAATCCAAAATGGGCCTCCTTGTTGATCGACCTAAGCCTGAAGAATGATGGGAATACGGCACGTAGATTTTTTCAAAATCCGCAAATGTCTGCTGAAATTACTGGCATCGACATAGAAGTAATTACACGATTCAAGATTATTCTGCAAGCCTTATCCAGTGGTTATGACGTAAATGTTGCTAAATTAAACACCATAACAACAGCAAGACTATTTGTTAGCAAGTATCCGTGGTTTTACATGCCACCAACCGTTCATAAAATTCTTATCCATGGTCCTGCCGTAATAGCGTCCGCGATTCTTCCTATTGGACAATTATCGGAGGAATCCCAAGAAGCAATGAATAAATTGATTAAAAAGTATCGTGAGCAGTTCGCCCGAAAATGTTCGCGTGAAAAAACATTACAGTATTTAACAGACTTCTGCTATCTTCTGCCCCGCATATTTCAACTCTGCGGAACCTTCCGAAGCGCAATTCACAATCCCTGAGTCCGGAAGTTATAAACTTATTATTACCACCAGAAGTGAATACAGTAAACTCAGATGATTTTGAAAGCGACAACAGTAGTGTTGATGAATGCGATTCCAGCGAAGATTCGGAATAAAGGTAATGCAATCGGTTTTCAAATAACTTGCACAATTATTTTCCATTAATAGGTATATACAGGGTCATCGTTTAATCCTGCAACCCGCGCGCGCGCGAACTTGTAAAATGGCAACACCGCCTCACGGACGCATTCCACAACAACCATGTACCGCCACCGCGTTCGAAGAGCTGCTAGCGACCGCTGGACAGCAGTGATGCTCGAGCTTCGAGAAATTTTGGCTGGTCCTTGTCAAATTAACGTTGCAAAGAACTATTCAGAATTTCCCGGCCCCGGTTGAAAATTTTGGGGTCTTTTTCGTATAACTTTTGAACTGTAAGACATATCGGAATGCAATTTGCGCCAAAAAAATGAGGAAAAATTAATCCCTCTTAATGATGGATAATTTAACATATTTTACGTTTACTTAATTTTTCTTTTATCAATTTTTTAACCATAATTGTTTAAAAAGCTGTTGGAAACTGTTTATTTGATAATGTATTAAACGCTGTTTTTAAAATTCGTGGTGTTGATAAACAATAGGCTAGTTGATTCTGTATCATTACATTTATAAATTGAGAAATTAAATTTTTATTCAATTATGTGTTAGTTCTACAGACCTCAGAATCTATTGTTCTGGTTTTCTTTTTTATGATTTTATCCTTAATGCGGTGCATACCTAGATCAGACGTAAGGGGTAACTAATGCGACGTGTCTTTGATTGTAGCGGTGTTTGAATTTTTTTTCTAGAATTTTTGTGTTAGAATGTTTTAGCTACTCAACGCCACGCCTATACCGGCTTCCGTTAATGTCATTTTTTGGAACGATGTGCCGTTACTGTGGTTTTTACAAGCAGGTGGCGAAAAATCTCTCCGTACAAGGAACCGTCAACCCTGTCGTGGCTAAAATTTTTGAAATTGAGACGGGTACGAGATCTGTTGACATTATTTTCAAACCTCATTACAGTGATCTGGGGTGCGAGTGGTAGACTGATCATAAAAGCGGAGCGCGCGGCTCGATTACCTGGGTCGGGAAATTCCCAATACCTAGCTCTTTGCGACGCTAAAATTTTCGAAGCTCGGGCATCACTCTTGTCCAAGGGTCGCAGGCAGCTCTGCGCTGGGCCGGTGCATGGTTGTAGTGGAATGCGTCCGTGAGGCGGTGTTGCCATTTTCGTCTGTTCGCGCGCGCGCGGGTTGCAGGATTAAACGATGACTCTGTATATATATATATATATGTAGATATATATATATAGTACATGGGTATGTATATTAAGAAGCACATGCAATATATATATATATATTATTACTACTTCATTTCATATAAATTTGTTACATTCTAGCGACAAACGATTAATCCCAAACCGCATTGTATAGCATAAAATGGATTTTCTTAGAAAGGGGCAAATATCAGCAAAACATGTGATGACAAACATGTGGAGTTTAAAAAACAATAAATGTTGAAATAAAAATATTTTAACATTAAAATAGTTTTTTCTTCGAAGATTACAAATATTTTTTGCAATTTTGACTTAACATTCGTAATCAGCGACCTCGAAAACTCCGGGATACCAAGTTTAGACCAAATCTGATGATTTTCTGATGTGCGCGCCCGCCATATTGAGTCCGCCATTTTGTTTTTTGCAATTTTGATCTCAGATTCGTAATCAGCGACCTCGAAAACTCCGGGATACCAAGTTTAGATCAAATCTGATGTGCGCGTCCGCCATATTGGGTCCGCCATTTTGTTTTTTGCAATTCTGACCTCAAATTCGAAATCAGCGACCTCGAAAACCTTAGTACACTCATTTTTTTACGAATCAAAGGTCACCTTCATGTTTTGGCCAGGTTTTCTCGATTTTCGACCACTGTGCGCTCCACTGGCTAATGATCCGAGAACACCTAGCAGCGGGAGAAGTGATAATATACCACCACGTTTTCGCTTTTTCGATGCTTTCTTTGTAGTCCTATTCCGAGTTTTTGTTTTCATCCCCATTTCGATTTTTGTCTTGACCTTCATAGTCGCCCAAACAGTTGTAGCAACACGTCTTTCACCCAGAGTCGAGTCTCGCGCAACGATGCGTTTTCGCGCTTTGTCAGCGAGTACATTATCTGCCGCGTGCGTTGCGTCGAGATCGTTACTACGCGAATACGCAATATCGTGTTCGCGACACGCTGCGTCCAACGGATTGATGCTTTGATCCGTTCTAGCCAATCGGTTTCCCAGATAAGTTCCTGGGCCACCAAACTGGTATCCCGGGATATGTAATTCGATAGGTAGCGCGTTTATCGCCCCATATCGGACTTCTTTCGCTCGCGCTTAATTGGTTTCGTTCCTACCTAACGGATCGCAGTCAGCAAGTCGTCGTCGTCAATGCATGTGGCTCTCAGTACTCTTCCTCGCGCTGCATTCTGCGTGGTGTTCCACAGGGATCTGTTTTTGGTCCCCTCCTGTTCTTGATCTATGTTGCCGACCTTCTCTACGTTCCTGAGTCCTTGGTCGCGCACATGTATGCGAACGATTTGCAGCTTATTACTCCTGTTAGCGCTGCTCATATGGACACAACTATCGATGAACTCGAACAGGAATTAGAGGATATACTGACCTGGACCAAATCGCACGGGCTTTCCCTTAACCCATCTAAGACATCCTTGATTATAGTTGGTTCCCCTACTCTGCTAGCCAAGCTTCCGCCTTTCTCACTCTCCCTCGATTCAGCTATCATCTCCCCAAGCAGCTCCCTTAAAAGTCTTGGGCTCCGCTTGGATCCTCTTTTAAACTATGAAAACCATATTTCTGATCTTTGTCGTGCTGCGTATACTCGTCTCCGTATCCTTTACCCTTCGCGATATCTCCTTACTACCCGACAGAAGCTTCTCCTCTCACAATCGCTTATCATCTCTCTCTCTCTCTCTCTTCGACTACTGTGATATTGTGTATGGTCCTCGTCTATCTGCCAGTCTTGTCTCCCGTGTTCAACTCGTTCAGAACTCCTGCCTCCGCTTCTCGTTTTGTGCTCGTAAATTTGACCACATCTCGCCACTCCTGCAAAAATCCAGCTGGCTGCCAATGAGACAGAGATGGATTCTCCATCTCGGTTGCATCATTTACAAGATCTTACGTGACCGCTCACCGCCTTACCTGTTTAACCTTCTCCCTACCAATGCTTCCTTTCATACAGCTCAATCTACTCGTTCCCAAGACATGCTTTCCATCCCTAGTCATCGTACTAACAACCTTCGCACTTCCTTCTCCTACGTCGCCCCCCATTATTTTAATTCACTCCCTCCTGAAATCCGCGCACTTCCGACTCTCTCCTGTTTCAGATGTGCCTGTAAATCTTTTCTGGTACTTCACCCGTTATAATGTTATATGTTTTATGGCCCACTTTACGTTCTGTTTAGTATGTTCTGTATTCTTTTCTTTCTTTTCTTTTATTTATTTTTTCTGTATTATTTTAAGCCTAGGGTAAGTTATCGTCTTAGGTAAAGTTGAAAAACAGTCCCCAACTGAACTTTGCCTTTGCTTTTGTCGTTGTTGACTTTCTCTTCGTTTTTTTCTGCTTGTTTTTTGTGCAATAAAGACGTGTAATAATAATAATAATAATAATTTAACAAACCACAACCTTTCTTTACTCTCGTCGGCGACATTCGTCACAGTTTTTAATCAATGGTGCTGGACCGTCGATATGCGTTCGCTGCCAAGGGCAATTATAATGTTCCAGACACCGACGATACTGCTGAACCTCAGAATCGGCTTTTATATGCTCGGGGAGCCTGTTCCACAACTGATCAATGTGTCTTCCAAACTCTCGAAGTAGAATAATCTTTGGTATATCTTTCAACTGCTCAGAGGTTAGGTCTCGAATAACGCAATTATCCGACAGGTACAGAAGCATTTTGAATACTGAGCCGTTTTTCTTCGGCGTCGACCTATAAATAGAGCGCATCACCATTTCGACGTATCAAAATCATTTTTCACAGTTTGTGGAGAGGATGCGATTCGTGCGACAACCGATAACGATACGTGTGACAAATTTTGACGATAAATGGCAAATGCTGTCTTCGAAAACAAGAGGCAGACATGGTAGCATGCTACCAAACACTATACGCTGCGTCATTTGCAGCCCATCAAATTGTGGAAAGACCAACGTGCTGGTGAGCTTGTTGGAAAGTCCTCACGGCGTCCGCTTCGAGAACGTGTACGTGTATTCCAAGTCGTTGCAACAGCCGAAATATTATTATTTGGAGAATTTATTGACTCCGATAGATGAAATTGGCTACTATACTTTCGAATAACAATGATGTCAATTCCATTTTTATCTTTGATGACGTGGCATGCGACAAGGAAGATAGGATAAGGGATAACTTTGCAATGGGGCGTCACTCGAACGTTGACTGCTTCTATCTCAGTCAGACATATGCAAAAATTCCCAAACATCTTATACGCGACAACACGAATCTGCTGATTCTGTTTAAGCAGGATGGTACCAACTTGAAACATGTGTACAACGATCACATAAACACTGATATGTCTTACGAGGATTTCTGCGCGTTGTGTCGTAATTGCTGGCAACGAGAGTATGGTTTCGCAGTAATAGACAAGGATAGCGCGATGTCTAATGGACGTTATAGAAAGGGATTTAACGAGTTTGCCATACCGTGAGATGGTCAATCATTGTCAACACGTCGGTGAGAAAGCAACGTCTGCGACCCAATGATGGTGGATATCGATAGTCTTGAGAATAAGGGTCCCGAGAGAATAGTGATGAAAATTGCAAAAACCAGCGAAGCCATTCGCAAGAAACATCAGGCTTTGAAGACTGGCAAGATGGAGGAAGATATCGCGTTGGAGAGATACTTTAAACCTATCATAGAACCCTTAAAACATATTGTGGGAAATACTGCAGCGGTAGAAGCTGACGCATCACCGCTGATCAGCACGGACGTTGAAGGGAATGAAACATTAAGGTCTAAAACAAAAATCCGACCGAAATGGGACACATCGCGCAAGACAAAAATGAAGTCACACATGTCATCGGAATATTCGCTCGTAACCTCCACACCAGTTCAGTCGAAGCGGAAACGGCATAATGTAGCATCAAACGAGTCTCCGGTTCCTCCCACACCAATAAATACATTTCGCAGTGTACAATTGGTTACAACCAATGATGATGAGGATGACGTTTTCGAAACTACTCCCAATGAGTCGTTTGTAACATCTATTAGACAACAACTTCAAACATCCGAGGGGCAAGAAACGTTTCGCAACAATTTCGGTCCGCTGGGGCAAGAATACATGAGCGCAATCCTAAGTAGGGATAAGGATATGGCCATACACCATGTGTATGGTATATACTTTGACAATAATAGAATGATGCTTTGGGATAAGGCTTTCGATATGGACAAGGATGATAATATGAACTGATTTTCAAGAGAATTCCCGACGATGCTGTATACACCGATGCTGATAAACAAAAATATAAAAGTATACTGTTGGCAACGAACACCCACAGACGCGATCATGGCGCTAAAAATCCCATATTGAGCAACAAGGGGTACAAGTACAAATATGTAATTGCACCGCTATTCCCTCGTGCGTCAACGAATAGGGCAGGGAAAGGTCTAACGGTGCCGCGAGCCATGGTTGTAAACGATAACAAGATCGATTACGTGCACTGGGACGATCATAACGAGCTGGTGGATTGATTCCGTTTCCTGGAAGCGTCGCGTCAGGCGGGTAACAACTCACACGACCCCCAAATTCTATAGATTATCGAGGAACTCCGCGAGGTAGGCATCATTATAAATTAAACCGCGCGCCGATGATGTGCATTGTATGCATCGAGATGCCGATCAACAAATTTGAGGTATCGCTCGAAAAGAGTGGAGCAACTAGAATGGACTATTACAAATGGAGCGGCTTGCTTCGAAATTATATGCGTGATAACGCTCTTTGCATTTTGATGCAAAATCACGCAAGATACGATGCGTAGCTCAGCCGGAGGCTGACACCGATGCCGTCAATAAAGTATACATGGAAAAGAGCATTAAACCTTTGAGAGAGCAGCAGGAAGAATTAGAGAGGAAGCTGGCCGTGTTTCAGAGAGATATGCTGACGTTGCAAAACAGAGTTCAAAAGATATGGCAGGCGTCGGAGAATCCTTCTGCGAAGGAGAATAATGGGAGACGGTTGAACTTGCCCAGAATTTCCTCGGGCCAATGGGGAGTACATAAAGCATGTACACGATAATTATCGTATCATTCCTAGCAAAGACACCTCTGCGATCAAACACGCAGCCATTATCCAAATCCAAGAGTAAAGAAAACCATGGCCACAAGAAGCGACAACTCGTCGAGGAATTGCATGCTCCAGCGCGACAGACATTTCCCGGGGAGGCGCGTCATAGTGCATGGATACGACGATCTGTGGCAAGCTGACGTTGTAGAAATGCGACCATACTCGCGATTCAACCAGGGTCACCACTACATACTCACCGTTATTGATGTGTTGAGTAATCCCATACAGCACACTTCGTTGCGATGTTGCATGGTTGCAGCGCAATGTCGATGTATGGTTGCTGCGACGTAGCCGTGCAACATTGCACGGGGCGGACATAGAATTGTTTCTGCATAGTTGCTGCATAGTTGCGTTGCAATAATGCACTACAACTTTGCCGCAACTATGCCGCAACTTTGCCGCAACTACGCCGCAACTTTGCCGCAACTATGCCGCAAGTATGCAGCAACTTTGCCGCAATTATGCCGCAACTATGCAGCAACTTTGCCGCAGCTTTGCCGCAACTTTGTCGCAACTTTGCCACAACTTTGCGGCGTTAGCAAATTTTAAAACATAATATCTCCAAAACCGGCTGAAATAAAGTGTATACATTATACTTTATTGAATTCGTCTTGAAACGCATTATCAAGTGATCTGTTAAAAAAAAGAGTTCCGTAGTAAATTTGCCTCCTCCATCCATGCAATTTCATGTAAACAATTTCTTTTATATCTCCAATACGTTAGGAAATATCCAGGTGTTTACTGTTCCCGCAGACATCCAGTATAATCAACTAAAATATAAAATATATGTCGGAGAAGGCAACCATTTAATCAGTTCCAAGCATAAGTCAGAATCTACTTTACTGGTGGCACGTGCCAAGCTGATGTTTCCGTGAAGGCGAGCACGGCGCACAGTGCTTTTGGAACGACAATATATGGGGGTCGTAGTACTCATGTAGTATAAAAGTTTTTAACGTACGGAGTAATCACTATACAGGGTGTCCCACGGTAGACTGGACAGCGCCGTAGCTCCTAAAGTATTGGAGATAAAAATGTTTAAAAAATAGGGAATTGCATGGTTCGAGGGGGCTAATCAATTAGACCGGACGATTTTTTGTTCGATTATTATTTTAAAAATTACGATGGTAAAGTTCGGTTTTTCAAATGGAACTATTTTTTTGAAGTCCTGAGTTGATAGTGCGTTCCAAGACAAATTCAATAAGCTGCGATGTATACACTTGATTTCCAATGGTTTTTGAGCTATTGCGCTTGCAAATTTACTGATTTTCACTGGAAGAAACTCCTCTGGAATAGCAAGGACCGGGGACGGTCTTACTGGCGCCACAGGTGGCACTGCCTGTTGAAATAGATACATACCTGCGAAAGGTCTACGCCAGGCCCAAAGGCTGGACAATTCTTTTCCGCCAGAAATGCTACTTAGGTAGGTACATCTGCGTTATCGAGAAGCGCATCGTTACTTTTATTTTGCACTTGCTTCTACGCTCGGATGGCCGGTTCTTCTGGGAGGGATGCAAGTTGGATTGGTTAGGTTCGGAGGAGTGAAAGTTGCTAGACCAAATTTCAACCATAGGGAGCAGATTGTATCAGAACCAATCGGCTCACAAACGGCTGCACTCTTGAAGAGGCCCTCTTCACAGCAATACCTCCTCCCCAATGCCCACCTTCTCTCGCACGGAATACGTCAAGGCATGGTTTTGTTTTGATATCGAAGCTCATGTTTATACTCGAGAGGACCACGCGCCGACAGCGGGCTACCCCTTTTCTTACTGTGTCTCTCCACGAGGAGTATTGCCGGTGGATTGTAGAAGCACAGATGTCTGGATGCCACTTGTTGAATTCAGGAGACGATAGAAACACTTTATTACAAAACACACATGTACTATAATTAAAGTAAATCGTATTCCTCTCGGGCAGGAGTCGCCCGACGTTCGTCAAGGAGATGCGGCCTGGTACCCCGTGGCGAGGGCTGCCCTTCGCAGTGCCTCACCCGATTTTTATAGCTTTTACCGGAAAAAGGTACGAATCCTGGGCCGAACGTAATGAATTGGGGTCGAGCCCCTGCAGTCGATCACGTTCAGAGTGGTACGATTCACGTTCAGAGTGGTACGATTCACGTTCGATTCACGTTCGATACCCGTTCGATATATGATCAAAGTGATTTGGTCTAGTCGCTTGGTGTGTCCAAAGAAGAAGGGAAAGAAGATGCGTGTGAAGAAGGAGAGGATGGTCAGCGAAAATGAATGTGGAGAACAACAGCATCTTACTTTTGCAAAGCTACGCACTTCTCGATTTCATGATAAGATTTTAAATGCAAGAGCCTGGAGATGCAGCGAGACCAGTTGTCTTCAAATCTTTGACGGCAACAGTCTCTTTAAAGGCAATAGTTCCAACCAAAACTAATGGGAATATTCAGGATTGCGCCCGACGAGGACCAGGAGATGTGGGGGAATAATCATGAGGTATGTACATAACAATGTTTTGTACGTTTCTTTTTACGTTTAACACGTGAATATTATATCAAGGTTTCTATGTTCTAGGATTTGCAGGGAGCAGTCGGTGGTGGTGGTGGTGGCGAGGACAGCATCGAGGACTCCTCATCCTCCGACACCGATGACAATGATGACAGCGATGACAGCGACAACATCGCTGCAGCCATTGATGGCTTGCTGGTAAGTGATATTGTGATAGGATATTGTGCGGAATGTATTAATATTATATTTGCGTTTACATGTTTTAGAACCTGCCACCGCTGCCACCACCGCCCCAGATAGAGCGTTTGCGGGACATGCTCCCGGATCTTGCTCGCGCCACCGCCAACGCAGCGTGGAGAGATTAATTTATATAGATTTTAATTTGTTTAGTTAATTTCACTTGTATATATTTTTTCTATTTTTTCTATTTTTCTATTTTTTCTATTTTTTCTATTTTATATTATTATTATTATTCATACTTTTATTCATATTCTATTTCATATTCTTATATTATATCCTTTTTTTTATTATATTTCTATTTAGTTGTATATTTATATTTTTTTCTATAACAATATATATTTCTTAAACTTATATTATTTCTACATTTTATTTACCCGTCTTCCTTCTCCTTTCGCCACATAATTCTAACATTTGCAGACACTGCATAATTCTATTTCGTTCGAGCCTTCTTCGCGCCGTTGAATGACATCATCGCACGCGGCTGCTCCAGAGGAGTCAAATTACACACGATCGCGCGAGACGCTGCGACGCTAAGTATTGCTCTCTCTTTCCCTCCACGAATTTAGATTTTAATGTAATGCTCTCTCTTTCCCTCCGCCGAATACGTGGTTTGTAAAATGCCGATCTTTCCCGACATTGTCCGAAACATCATCCGATAAAAATAAATTATTATTTCTCTGTGTTGGGGGGAAAATTCGATCACATATTGGTTTGGAAAAAATTTTCGGGGTTGGGCCAAGGTCATTTCCACACTCGGCTAGGTATAAAAAATTTTCGGGCGTGGGCCAGGTCTGGAGAGGTCTCCGCGGCGTCATTCCCTTCCTCGGTTAGGTATAAAAAAATTTTCGGGGATGGGCCTGGCCTGGAGAGGTCTCCGTGGCTGGCTATCGAAAGAAGAAAGAAGAAAGGATATGTATGGTTTGTAAGAAAGAGGAAGAAACAGTGAAACACGTGATTGAAGCATGTGAAGTAAGTGGAGAGAGTGACAGCAATTGGAAAGAGGTAATTAGAGGAGAAGGGACAAACTTGGTTATTCTATAGGAGATAATAGGGAGAAGGAAAAGATGGGAAGAACAGGAAAGTGATAAAAGAAGATTATGCAACATAAAATAGATTAGGAAACACTTGTAAAATAAAAAAATTGGTTAAGACACAGCAGGATACATTAGAAGGGTAGGACTTACAATGACACAATCACGGGAATGAAATGGAAAGAGTATATGATCGTTAAATTGTAACGCGAATGTGGACAATAAATTAAATTATTCTTATTATTATTATATTTTTTTTTATAATGCACTTTTATATTGAATTTTTATGTTTTTTATTTTTTTATTTCTTATTATTTATATTCTATTTTTATATTTTTTCTTTTTTATATTATATTTAATATTTAATTGTATTTTCTTTTTTTTATTATTTTATTTTCTTTTATTATATTTTTTTTATATTGTATTTTTATATTGAATTGAGTTTTTATATTTTTATTTTTTTATTTCTTATTTTTATATTCTATTTATATTCTATTTTTATATTTTTTCTTTTTTATATTATATTTGATATTTAATTGTATTTTCTTTTTTTATTTTATTTTCTTTTATTATATTATTATATTCTTTTTATTATATTTCTTCTTTAATTGTATTTACTTTTTTTTATTATTATATTCTTTTTTATTATATTTCTTATTTAATTGTATTTTCTTTAATATTTATATTGTGTTGTATTTAGGAATTGGAAAGAGGTAATTAGAGGAGAAGGGAAAAACTTGGCTATTCTATGGGAGATAATAGGGAGAAGGAAAACATGGGAAGAACAGGGAAGCGATAAAAGAATATTATACAACATAGAATAGATTAGGAAACACTTGTAAAATAGAAAAAATTGTTAAGACACAGCAGGATACATTAGAAGGGTGGGACTTACACTGACACAATCATGGGAATGAAATGGAAAGATTATTTCATTGTTAAATTGTAACGCAAAAGTGGGCAATAAATTAAATTATTATTTTTATTATTATTATTATATTTTTGTCTTTTTTATATTGTATTTTTATATTCTATTTGTATGGAGAGAACTCAAAGATGTTGAGAATCGTGCGGTTTATTTAGAGATAAAGAATTGAGGCGATACAATAGATACGTAACACTTTCGGCGAATGTTGTTGAGATATTACTGTTCTGTGTAACTGAGCACTCGGGTCGGTCACGAGAGCGTGAGTGCGTATGAATGTAGACGAGGTGTTGTGTGGAAGAGTATGTATGTATGATGTCGCGAAAAGTAAATAGGAAGTCCATCAGCTGTTCGAGAATGTTCATGTTGTCTTGCGATTGATGTGAAGAAGAGAAAAAGAGAAGGAGAAATAACGAGAGATTGAGAGAGAGAGAGAGAGAGGGAGAGAGAGAGAGAGAGAGAGAGAGAGAGATGGTTCTGCCGATACACTATTTATATTCTATTTTTATATTTCTATTGTTTAATTAATTGAACAATATGTAATCATTTTACAAACATTGTAATCTATTTGCTTGTCTGTCTCCCTCCTTCACTTGTCATCAATTTCTATCGACTCTGCATAATTCTTTCTATGATTCTCGCCTCCAATTCTAAAGACGATACTACGTAATAAGTAGCTGTATTTCAAACTGCATACAGTATCATTTTTATTTAATCTTAAGTCATGTGTAAGCTATGTGTATCCGCGGCTGTATCAAACTGCAGAAGATGTGAGGACAAACTTTGAAACTTTTGTTACTGTGTTGTAACAGAGTGACGTTGCCTGCGAAACATTATATACGCGTCGTGCTGCTAAAATAATATGTGATAGCGAATACTACGACGAGGATTATCTTGTAGATTGCGAACTGGTAGCATCTGTCATCAATGATATTTTAGCGGATGCTCGTAGGAAAAAAATGTCAAATTATATTCCATTTCTGTTTATATTTTTATATTCTTTTAATTGTAATTAAATTTCTTAAACATATTATTTCTCTATTTACTTATCCGTCTTCGTCCTTCTCACCTCACCAATTTCTGCTGACACCACATAATTCTTTTTATGATTCGTGCGTTCGTTACGCCATCAAATGATGTAATCTTGCACGGTGGTCCCATCACGGGGGATTCAAATTACACGTGATCGCGCGATACGCTGCGATGTTAAGATTGAAAACATTTTTTTAAAATTGTTAGCTTTAGAGTGTGTGTGCTACATATTGGTTCGATAGATCGGTGAGGGAGGGGATTAAAATTATTATTTCTCTGCGTTGGGAAAAAAATGTCTGTTGATATGGAAAAGATTTTTTCTGCTGATGCCGCATAATTTTAAGATTCGACGTTTCTACATGTATTGTATTTTGTTCTTCACGCTGCCAAATGACGTCATCTAGCGCGGCTGCTCCAGAAGAGTCAGATTTCGCGAAATCTCGCGATACGCCGCGACGTTAAATCGGAACGCTTTGAAATACTGTTCGCTTTAAAATCTTTAGAATGCTTGCTACATATCTGTTTGAAATAATATTTCTACATAATGGTTCGGTGGATCGTTGATTAAAAAATTATTATTTCTCTGCGCTGGGGTAAAAAATTTCTGTTGCATATTGGTTTGCTAGATCGGTGCGGGGGTGGGTCAAGTTTGTCCCCTCCCTCGGAAAAAATTTCCGGTGGTGGATCGGGGTCTGAAAAAGTTTTCGGGGGTTTCGCCACCTAATTCTAAGATTCGGTGTTTATTTCGTTCGAGCGTTCTTCGCGCCGTGAAAATGACATCATCGCATGCAGGTGTCTCAGAGGATTCAAATTACTCGTAATCGCGCGATACGCCGCGACGTTAAATCGGAACGCTTCGAAATACTGTTAGCTTTAGAATGCTTGCTACATAATGGTTCGGAAAAATATGTCTGTTTGCTACATAACAGTTTGCTATATCGGTGATTAAAAAATTATTATTATTTCTCTCTGTTGGGGAAAACTTTCCATCACATATTGGTATGGAAAAAAGTTTCTGCTGACGCCGCATAATTCTTTCTATGATTCGCGCTGCCAAATGTCGCCATCCTACACGACTGCTCCAGGAGATTCAAATTACACACGATATGCCGCGACGTTAAATCGGAACGCTTTGAAATACGGTTAGCTTTAGAATAAAATGTGTTTGTATCACTATGTAGCGCTGTCTCTTTCCCTCTCCCAGATTTTAGCTTTAAAGTAATGTTCTATCTCTTTCCCACCCTCCGAAGACGCGGTGTGTAAAAAAAACGCCGATCTTTCCCGAGATCGTCCGAAATAATTCCCAGTAAAAATAAATTATTAAAACAATTTCAGCTACATAATGGTTTGGAAAAATATTTGGGGGTGGGTCAAGGTTGTCCCTTCCTTCGGAAAAAATTTCCGGTGGTGGATCGGGGTTTGAAAAAGTTTTTCGGGGGTCATTCACTCCCTCCGGTTAGGTCTAAAAAGTTTTCGGCGGTGGGTCCGGTCTCCGCGGCGGCTCGGCCTGGAGTGATCCCCTCCATCATCGCAGCTTCCCCCACTCCGCGGCTCGTGCGCGCGCAACCGGTTTTCCTCTCCCCGCAGGCCCCGCGCCCATGTTTCCCTCCGCCGCGCTCCCCCGCGCGCCCTCACTTCTCCCCGCCCCCGCGCTCCCCTCAAAGGACCTGGGTTGGAAACGGCCTTACTATACTACTCATACCAAATATCATGCAAATCGGACTACTTTGACACAAGCTATTTGTATTCCTTATGTAAAAGTAGTCCGATTTACACGACATTTGTAATGATTTTCATCAGAAAACCGTAAGGAATCCATCGGCGACACTTCCATATCCATACGATAAAGAATAAAGAATTATTTTATTTCCAAAACAAATACAGGGTAATTCTGGAGGTACGCCCGTCGCCTCGCGGCGAGGACAAAACCCCGCAGTGCCCATCGAATTTTATGGCTTTCGACCCTCGAAGGGTTTGGAATATCATTAAGAAGTGAGAAATGTTTAGGATTTCAAATGTTTGCTTCTTTTCTTCGTCGTATTGAAGTGGAAAGTGATGCCAATGGATTCCTGCCGTTCCGTCGATTAAAATCATACCAAATTTCATATAAATCGGACTATTTGTAACCAAATCAAGTCAGCTTGAAATGATATAAATCGATTTTCCATGGAATTTCCTTCATTATGTTCCGAATTACGTCGTTCTTGGTGTCATTTTCATCGGCGAAACATAAGGAATCGATGGTTGTCGTTTTTGCAAAAATCTGATGAGAAATGCACGAGTCGAAGATTTCTCACTTCATAATAGGCACTCGAACCCCTTCGAGGGTCGAAAGCCACAAAAATCGGGTGAGGCACTGCGAAGGGCAGCCCTCGCCACGGGGTACCAGGCCGCATCTCCTTGACGAACATCGGGCGATTCCTACCCGAGAGGAATACGATTTACTTTAATTATAGTACATGTGTGTTTTGTAATAAAGTGTTTCTATCGTCTCCTGAATTCAACAAGTGGCATCCAGACATCTGTGCTTCTACAATCCACCGGCAATACTCCTCGTGGAGAGACACAGTAAGAAAAGGGGTAGCCCGCTGTCGACGCGTGGTCCTCTCGAGTATAAACATGAGCTTCGATATCAAAACAAAACCATGCCTTGACGTATTCCGTGCGAGAGAAGGTGGGCATTGGGGAGGAGGTATTGCTGTGAAGAGGGCCTCTTCAAGAGTGCAGCCGTTTGTGAGCCGATTGGTTCTGATACAATCTGCTCCCTATGGTTGAAATTTGGTCTAGCAACTTTCACTCCTCCGAACCTAACCAATCCAACTTGCATCCCTCCCAGAAGAACCGGCCATCCGAGCGTAGAAGCAAGTGCAAAATAAAAGTAACGATGCGCTTCTCGATAACGCAGATGTACCTACCTAAGTAGCATTTCTGGCGGAAAAGAATTGTCCAGCCTTTGGGCCTGGCGTAGACCTTTCGCAGGTATGTATCTATTTCAACAGGCAGTGCCACCCGTGGCGCAGGTAAGACCGTCCCCGGTCCTTGCTATTCCAGAGGAGTTTCTTGCAGTGAAAATCTGTAAATTTGCAAGCGCAATAGCTCAAAAACCAGTGGAAATCAAGTGTATACATCGAAGCTTATTGAATTTGTCTTGGAACGCACTATCAACTCAGGACTTCAAAAAAAATAGTTCCATTTGAAAAACCGAACTTGACCATCGTAATTTTTAAAATAATAATCGAACAAAAAAATCGTCCGGGCTAATTGATTAGCCCCCTCGAACCATGCAATTCCCTATTTTTTAAAAAATTTTATCTCCAATACTTTAGGGGCTACGGCGCTGTCCATTCTACCGTGGGACACCCTGTATATACCATCTACAGTACTCTAAATCCAAGAAGGTTCCGTGGCCACAACGGTAGCGCGTCAAATTGTCATGCGGGCGGTCCGGAGTTCAAATCTGTCGTAACCGATAACTTTTTTCATTTTTTTTTAACAGTTTTTCGTTGCCTCAAAGTTGCCGTGCAAAGTTGCCTCAAAGTTGCTGTGCAACTTTGCAGCAGGCGGACATAGAATTATTGCTGCATAGTTGCGACAACGTTGCGGGAATCGTTGCAATCTTGCACCGCAACTTTACTGCAACTATGATGCAACCAGAGTGTGCTGTATGGGATTATGCATGGGCGTTGCCGCTCAAGACTAAGGGCGGTATTCACAGTCGCGTCTTGAGCAAATGCTTGAGATCATCTTCTACAAGACGATCTTGTTTGCCTGAAGACATCAGGTATTCATAGTCGTTGCTCAAGATGATCTTAAGCATTTGCTTGGAATAAGCGATTGCTTATATGACGTATCCATTTACTTTATAAAGCATTTACTCAAGCATTTGCTTATTCACGTTCGGAAACTTTCGGAATAGTTCTGTTAGAACAACCAATGATGAAGGATATTCCGTTCGTTCCTTGGTGGACGGCGGAGTAGGATACTCGAACGTGAGTGAGTGATGCGTATGACCGTCGAGGTTATATTATAGCGATGCCGGGGGACAGTTTATCGGAGAGTCTCCGGAATGGCAAGGATACCCCCCGTTGTGCCTCACGATGACTTCCAGGACTTCGATACGATAGAATAAAGAATGTTTGTTTTTATGCAACAGGTATCAAGGGGGGCAATTTTGGGATGGTGGTAAAGAAAAATATATACCCTTCTCGCTTTTTAACGTTTTGTAGTACCAATTTAATTAAAAATTTAAAACCGAAATTGAAAAATATTCCCATTTTTAGTATAAACTTAACAAAGATCAATTTTGAAATATCGCAATTTTTTCTCAAAAGTCCAGTTGCTCCAGGATCGCCCTGTTGCATGCGTGACGGCCCGTATACCATGCGTAAGCATACAAGTAGTTGCAATTGCGGGGCAATCGGCAGGCCACAATTATTTATTTTCGCCAGCCCTTCAATAATTCTCGGTAAAATACCATGTAATACAGAGTCCTTATTAAATCGAAATCGCCTTTTAAATTCATCTTCATCGTAATATTCAAATGGATTTTGCACGTCCCGAATATACCTTCTAACGACTCTATTGTCCGCTATATAATCATCTTCGTCAATATCGCTAATACTAATATTAATGTCGATATCGTCTTCAAAATCCATTTTTCGCGTCCTTTATGCAGGTAATGACGGAAGTATTTGATAGTTTCAACTTTCAACGTTGCCGGGGAATAGAATCTCTGGAGTGGAGGGGGACTATCACGTGACGGTACATGGGTGATGGAATCATCACGCACACATACGGTCACTGCCGTAGATGTTCTCCCTCTATTCCGGACATTCTTCTGGTGGAATCTCAAGACGGCCTCAAGACATGTAAAACGTCGTCTTGAATTGATAGACGGTAAAGCGAGGTTATATTTAACCTCGCTTTACCGTCTATTTTGACACATGTGACGTCATACAAGGATTTACTTATTTGAAAAAGATTTTCCTCAAGCAAATGCTGAAGTCATGACCTCAAGACGCAACTATGAATCTAGGCGGCATCTTGAGCAAATGCTTGAGATGGTCTTGAGAACATGTGACGTCATACAAGGATTTACTTATTTGAACAAGATTTTCCTCAAGCAAATGCTCAAGACACGACATCAAGACGCAACTATGAATCTAGGCGTCATCTTAAGCAAATGCTTGAGATGGTCTTGATCTCAAGACGCGACTGTGAATACCGCCCTAAAAGTGGTGCTGAGGTGACTAAAGTGTTTACAAAGATGTTTAGAGATCGATATCCGAAAAATTTGCAAACTGATCAAGGAAAAGAATTTTACAACGCCGATGTGCAGAAACTCTTGACAAAGCATGACATTAATCATTTTTCGACGTATTCGGTGATGAAGGCGTCCGTCGTAGAACGTTTCAATCGAACTTTGAAGAACAATATGTGGAAACTGTTTACGCTCAATGGAACCTATAGATGGACCGATGCGCTACCAAGTCTACTTGCAGAGTATAACGCACGAAAACATAGAACCATCAGAATGCGTCCTTGCGATGTTACCCCTGCGATCGCCGATAAGTTGCTAGCCACCGTATACAGCAACATAAAGATCGCTGCTCCAGCGAGATTTAAGTTGGGCGAGTTTGTGCGCGTGAGCAAATTTAAAACCATATTCGATAAAGGCTATACACCGAATTGGACGACGGAGGTGTTCAAGATACAGGGTGATTGGCTCAAAACGCCTGATCCGCCTGGCAACCGTGGCGAGGTCAACCCAACCCCCCGTGGTGTCTCTCCGAAGGCTTTCGACCCTTGGACGGGTTGGAGTACCTATTAGGAAGTGAGAAATCTTCGATTTCCTCATTTCTCATCAGATCTGTGCGAAAGTGACGCCAATGAATTCCTGGCGTTCCGTCGATTAAAATCATACCAAATACCATGTTGGTTTTCTCCTGGCTTAAAGTCCCTGATCCGTCAGAAGAAAAGGGCCCATAGAATCTTTAAGCGTTCTGGTGATTTCTGTGATTACATTGTTTTTTCTAATATCCGTTCAAATTGTAAGAGCTCCCTGGCGCGCGAGCATCGTATTTATATTGACGGCGTCGAGAAAGCGGTGTGCGGCAATGTATCTAGCTTCTGAAAATTTGTAAACACTAAGCGTGTTGGGCATGGAATTCCTAGCACGGTGCATCTCGACCATGCTTCTGCCTCGTCGCATGTAACAGCTGCTAATCTTTTTGCTAAGTTCTTTGGTTCTGTTTATAGTCCTCGGGCTGGAGTGGTGCCTGCCTTGTTTCCCGGTCTATCCTCTAACAGTGATGTAAATATACATTCGATTTACATCTTTATTAGCCAAATCTATTCCAAGCTCGAGTCACTCGATACGTCAAAGGGCCCTGGATACGATGGGATCCCGCCTTTGTTTTTAAAGGAGTGTAGTTTTATTCTGGCAAGGCCCCTCTGGCATATTTTTAACTGCTCACTGACGATGGGGACTTTCCCGGCGGCGTGGAAGTCTACTTTAGTTACCCCGGTATTCTAGGCAGGTGACCGCTCCGATGTCAGAATTTATCGTCCTATATGCAAATTATCTGTCATTCCAAAGATCTTCGAGGAACTAATTACGAAGCATTTAACGCCTTGTCTTACTAATGTCATATGCGATGAGCAGCATGGATTCGTCCCGGGTCGATCGACGTCTACTAATCTTGCGGTCTACCACTGCTTCACCTCTGCTGCACTTGATGAGGGTCTTCAAGTTGGTACTGTGTATACTGACGTCCGGAAAGCCTTTGATTCGGTGGATCATTGTATCCTGCATCAAAAATTGGCTTCAATCGGGATTAGTGGTTCGCTCCTGGCTTGGATCGTTAGTTACCTTGAAGGACGTGTTCAGGTTATCAGGGTGCAGGATCGGTTATCTGATCCGGTCAACGTGACATCTGGTGTCCCTCAGGGATCGCACCTTGGTCCTCTCCTGTTCCTCCTCTTTATAAACGATCTAAGCGAGGTTTTTCGGAATAGTAGATTCCTTATGTATGCGGATGACTTGAAAATTTTTCGCACTATTAGATGTGATTCCGAAGTGAGTCTATTACAGGATGATCTCACGAGGTTCGAGCGATGGTGTACTGTCAATAGAATGCGGCTAAACACAGGGAAATGTGTGTTACTAAGAACACATAGGGCTGTCATTGGTATTCCCTCAAATTATACTTTATGTGATTCTACATTGTCTGAGGTTGCGGAAGTCATACACCTTGGGGTTACGTTTACCACAGGTCTTGATTTTCACAACCATTATCGCAAGATCACGTGTAAGGCGATGAAAACTCTTGGGTTCATCGCCCGTTTTGGCAAACACTTTAAGCAGATCAGTACACTTAAGTTGCTTTATGTCGCATTGGTAAGGCCACTGGTCGAATATGCGTCAGTGATCTGGAACCCTAGGCACAAGCAATATACCTGCTTAATTGAATCGGTCCAGCATAAGTTTCTCAGACTAGCTCTAAGGGCTTCAGGTAGCCCTATGAGGTTCAATGACCATGATTATGGACCTGCCCTACTAAGATTGAGGCTATCTACTCTTAGCGACCGTCGTGTTATTTCGGACTTATTATTGCTTTACAAAGTTTTCCATGGTCAGTTTAACTGCCAGGAGCTAGTAGCACTGATTAGTTTTCACGCTCCGCAACGGTCTCTGCGTCGAAGACCCCTTTTTGTAGAATGTGTCCCGGAATATCATTACTACTCCAATGATCCCATTAATCATGCTATGGGTGCGTTTAATCAATGCCCAGCGGACATCGATTTATTCTCAGCCTCCCTTTCTGCGTTTAAAAATCAGCTTCTTAGGATACTGCCACCTCCTTAATTTCATACCTTTGTACTTTGTTGTTGTTTGATTGTTGACTGTTATGTTTTTCTTTCTTTTCTTTTTTTATCTTTTGTTATTTTTTTTATATTATTTCCTTTTTGTTTATTTTAGTTTTAAGTCGTTACAACTGTTTTTCTTTCTTGTATTCAATTGTTACAAATCTATGTACTCTAAAGGGTTCTCCCGCAGAATAATAATAATAATAATAATAATCATGCAAATCGGACTACTTTGACACAAGCTATTTGTATTCCTTATGTGAAAGTAGTCCGATTTTCATGACATTTGGTATGATTTTCATCGGGAGAACGCCCGGAATCCATTGGCGTCACTTCCCTTTCGATACGACGAAATAATTTCTTAATACGCTGTAATGGATATGTCACCCCTTGACTGCGAGGCGGCGACCTCAATTCGCTACGTTCGACCCAAGATTCATACCTTTTTCCGAGAAAACCATAAAATTCAATGGGCACTGCGGGGTGTTGTCCCTGCCCACGGGGTGACGTGGGCAAATTACCCTGTTTCTGTTTCAGAAATAAAATAATTCTTTATTCTTTATCGTATGGATATGGAAGTGTCGCCGATGGATTCCTTGTGGTTTTCCGATGAAAATCATGCCAAATGTAGTGTAAATCGGACTACTTTTACATAAGGAATACAAATAGCTTGTGTCAAAGTAGTCCGATTTGCATGATATTTGGTATGATTTTAATCGACGGAACGCCAGGAATTCATTGGCGTCACTTTCGCACAGAACTGATGAGAAATGAGGAATTCGAAGATTTCTCACTTCCTAATAGGTACTCCAACCCGTCCGAGGGTCGAAAGCCTTAGGAGAGACACCACGGGGGGTTGGGTTGACCTCGTCACGGTTGCCAGGCGGATCAGGCGTTTCGAGCCAATCACCCTGTAGACAAAGTACACGCAACTAATCCCGCAACGTATCTGCTCGTCGATTCCTGTGGAAAACCTGTTGCCGGAGGATTCTATGAACACGAGTTGCAACGACGTCACCGATCCTGATGTATATCTAGTGGAAAAAGTAGAAAGGGGGATAAGGTATACGCCACGAGGCTGGGGTTTGATAAATCACACAATTCTTGGATAAATAAAAATAATGTATTGTAAAATAATAATACATGGTTCAATAAAATACAATGATACATATACATGTGTGAACAATTTTATTTGACATAATTCTGTTATTAATAATTTCTATACATGCGCGAACAATTTTATATTATACAATAATTCCGCCATTTATAATAATCGAGTTACTAAATACAATTTCTATTTTACAAGGGTATATTATACAGGGTGTTTGGCTCGGGGCGCTTGATCCGCCTGGCAACCGTGACGAGGTCAAGTTATGGCTTTCGACCCTCGATGGGGTTGGAGGACCTATTAAGAAGTGCGAAATGTCCCATTTCAGCATTTCTCATTAGATCTCTACGAAAACGGTGCCTATCGAGTCCTTATGTTTCGCCGATGAAACTTACACCAAGAACGACGCAATTCGGAGCACAATGAAGAAAATTTGATGAAAAATTAATTTATATAATTTCTCGCTAGTTTCGTTAAAAATAGTCCGAGTTACATGAAATTTAGTATAATTTTCATGGGGAGAACGCCAGGAATCCATTAGTGTGACTTTCATATCGATACGATGAAGAATAAAGAATTCCTTAATACGCTGTAATGGATATTTCACCCTCGACTGCGTGGTGCCGACCTCAATTCGCTACGGTCGACCGAGGATTCATACCTGTTTCAGAAAAACTGAATTGTTTATTGTTTACCATATCGATATGGAAGTGAAACCGATGGATGCCTTACGTTTTGCCGATGAAAATTATACTAAATTTCATGTAAATCGGACTATTTTTAATGAAGCTAGCGAGAAATTATATAAATTAATTTTTCATCAAATTTCCTTCATTATGCTCCGAATTGCGTCGTTCTTGGTGTTAGTTTCATCGGCGAAACATAAAGAATCGATTGGCACCGTTTTCGCAGACATCTGATGAGAAATGCGGAAACGGGACATTTCGCACAGCTTAATAGGTACTCCTACCCCTTCGAGGGTCGAAATCCATAAATTCGAAGAGACCACGGGAGGTTGACCCCGTCACGGTTGCCAGGCGGATCAGGCGCACCGAGCCAATCACTGTAATGTCCCCAGGGCAGAGTGTCGACCGAATCGGGTATGATATACCGCTTGTCGTCGTATGGACTTAGAGCGATTTTGGATTCCGAAATGGTGTACACTTTGTGCAATTTAGACCGTATGCAAGATTGTCTGCGAACCATTTCGATCTCCTTTTGCAAACACTCCGCGTAGTCGTCGAAAGTTATCGTTCGGGCTATGACGTTGGTCTTGACGCCTTTCGCCTTTTTCGTATCTTTTTTACCGTCTGCGCGGAGTGCATACATTTTCGCTCTAAGACCTATGAATTCGGTCATTATAGCACTGTTATTTTCGGCCTTCATCAGCCCCGGAACCTTCTTATTTAAGCATGGCATAGTATATGGATTGTCGATTGGATAATCGCTCGTGTCGAATCTATCGATGTTGCGTTTCATGGTCTCGTAGATATCGTCGCATTTAATGTGATAAATGAGACTGTCAGTGTCAGTATATAGAATTTTACAATTTTGTCCGTGCAGGGGAGACATGTACTCGTGATGAAATTCGTACAAACAAATTTTTGATATGTCCAGAATGCACATACCCACATTTATGGGTTTGTTGAATTTCACCTCGAGCTTTCGCAATTCAACAGCTATTAAATTTTCCGAAAAAACACTTCTGCTGTGGAAATTCGGTTTCGCGATCATTGCCTGTCCATCCCAATGTGTTATCAGTTTTAGATCCACGTGATTTCGTACATTTTCCATAGTTTTACCGAATACCACGTTGTTCATCAATTTGTACAAATTCTTTTCAAAGTCGTTTGTCGCGCTTGTTCTGAACCGTGTATTGAGTTCGATGTAATCGCGGAACCAGAGGGATTGAACGAAGTGAAGGACGCGGTGTATCTTTGTAATACGAAGACCGTTACTGTTCCGCACGCACTGTTGCGGGTTGCGATAGTGAATAACGTAACGCTGCTTATCGTATACCGTCGCGAGTAATTTGTCCTGTCTGCTGCCAGGCGGTTTGGCACGCGTCGGGCAGAACGGTAGATCGGTATGAGCATCGTGCAGACGCTGCGGATATTCCAGATCTACATCGAGAATGTATCCCGTGGGCGAATCGACACCGATTGACGACACATCAAAATTTGCGACATCTTCGACCCATCGAAATTTGGCGTATGGCAGGGGTTGACATATTGCCCACATGTTCACATCAAAGTACATCAAGTACGATGATTGTTCCGATGCGTCGTAAGATGACATGTACTTGTTATTGGCATGTGCGTATCTTCCGGAACATTTGCTTAAACCACCGCGTATACCGCGTTCGATAAACAAGACCATATCGACGTCTGTGAGCAATTCGAATGTAATTTTGGTGTGTTTTAGCATGACATCCGACGTGAAACCAAGTAAAGTATAATAATGTGCTGAATCAAATCCATAACTCTTGATACAACTTTCGCGAAAATTTTCAAAAATATCTGCCAATAACAAGACATCAGTTTTCAAATACAATTCGCTGTATTCGCCCAAGGTTCTAATCCCGAAACGCTGCCCGACAGTCTCGGCGTGCGCGTAATCGCTCTCCGAGACTGTCTCACCCGTTACCGAACTGTAGAATGTGTAACCGTCGGACGCGGGGCGTACCGGTGGGACGGTGGAGGTACCGTATTGCCAGCTCAGGACGGTGGTCCAGGGCTGCCGATCGAATGATTGAACGCAGAGGTAGAGTGAAATATGACAGTTTATTCGGTCTTAATTCTATATACAATGTATCCCGGCCAGGTCTATGCGGGCACACAGTGTGAGTACGGCTTAAACTACCGCGGGTCCCGGTGTGTATCGCGGCGAATATCGCGGCGCGTATCGGAATCGATGACGAGGCGGTGAAGTGTGAGGGGACAGTTTGACCGTTCGGTGTCTTGGCGGGCCAACCCTGCCGTTAGACCCTGGTCGGAGAGTCTTTAGTCCAGTCACCCAGTGGGCACAACCCGCGGGTGAATCGGAGACTATAAGGACGCTCTCGAGAACGGAGATGAATCCGTTCGGGAGATCGATAAAGGGTAACGGCCTGCGTCCAGAGGATGGCTCACGATGTCCTTCTGGGAACCGTGGAGGGGCCGTATTCAAAAAGACGGAGTGACACAGTCTGTCGACGCACGAGGACTGGTGCTTACACGGGCGCTTGTCTTTCGCAAGAACGTGTGTCGGCACGAGAACGTGGAATCGCACAGTAGGTCGTTGGGAGAGGCGTACTGTTCGTACTAACGCTCTAGGCGGTCTCTCCCAAATAGGGATCCCATTGTTCTCGGATCGCACGCTAATCGTTGCTTTCTTCAATAATAAAACCCGTGGCAACTTAATGTGACATCCCGCGCGCAGCGGATTGTACTTGTTGAAATTGACTGTCAAATTGAGGATTCTCGTCAATGACCACCCGCTGTCGCGTTCCTGGAACTCTTCCAGCGATGCCAGGGTGGGTTCGATGACGCATCGCTGGTACCACTCTTGCAAGATCGGATGTGTAGAAGAGTTCACAGTTTCGGGTGTTTATGCTTTTGCAAGCATGCTTGTCACCGGCCACAAATTCGCCATTAAACACCGTGTTCACTTTGAGGTTCCGATGTTTCCTCAAAGCGCCCCGCACATGCTCCAACATAATGGTCGCTGCATCCTGGAGGAAGTTGCGCGACTCGATGTAGTTAGAATTTAGCACGGCACCAGTTAATACGCGGGTATCGAACGCGGTGTCTATTTCGCGCCACAAAAGTCCTGTGCTCGAATGTCCGGCACCTTCACGCACGAAACCCCCGCGCAACGAAGATTTCAGATTCGAGCAACCAACGATTGCCGAACACCGATCGATAATCGAGAACGTTTCACTCGGCTGTGTTCTTCCAACGATTCGATACATTCGTTGCACCGTTCTTCCCACGCGAGGTATTCTTCGCGTGAAATCAATCGTTTGGATTGATCCAGCAATTGGCGTTCTACTTGCGCGAATTCTTCCATGATCGTAAATGGAAAGTAAATGTAATATCTTTTTTTCAGTTAACACGTTGCAACAATTTGAGGCCGTGTGCAGTTTGCAGTCCGCTTTTATACACGCACCGCGATTTGCTATTTCTGTCAAACTCTTTTGACGTACCCTCTCCCCCCGATACAGCTTCTGCTGACGCCGCATAATTCTTTCTATGACTCCCGCGTATGACCAATTAGCGCGCAAAATAATCCGATGCAATTTCTGCTGACGCCGCATAATTCTAAGATTCGACGTTCCCAAAAGTATTATATTACATTCAACACGTGTCGAGACTTTTATCCTTGAGGGCAGGTTCAAATTACATGCGATCATACGATGCGCTGCATCGTTAAGATTGAAAAACATTATGGAAAAACTGTTAACTTTAGAATGCATGCTATTGTACCACCAAGTAGCGCTGTCTCTTTCCCTCTCCCAGATTTTAGCTTTAGAATAATGATCTCTCTTTCCCGTCCCCGAAGACGTGGTTTTGTAAAAGCCGATCTTTTCCCACATTGCCCGACATGGTCCGATGAAAATAAAGTATTATGCGTTGACGTTTTGCTGTGTGCGCGCGCGCATGTGATGCTCGGTGTATGTACCATTCGGGAAAGACTAATGTCTGAGAGCTGGAGTTGGGGGAGTTGGTTAGGCGGCTGACTCGTACCGCGGAGGTCTTGGGTTTGAGCCCCGTCGCCTGGATTCCGTTTTTTCAATTAAATTATTATCTTAAAATTGATATTTCCTTCCTTACCGACAATAATCGGTAACACGTCCGAGAGAGTAGCACTTCGGTATCGGTTCGATATCTGCTCTCGCGCTATACCCCTCACCACTTCGCCATCTCAATGACGTAATCCGTGCAGCCCGCCTGCGCGCCCGCCGCCCGCCCGCGCGCCGTAAAAACAAATTTCGAAAATTTCAAAATCAAATTTGGATTTCAAGGTCGGGGGAAATTTTTATCATGACCTTGAAACTCAAATTAGGGTTAGAACTCTCCTAGCTGTACTACTCCATTGGCTCATTCTATGTCCGCCTCTACATAGAATTATTGTATATATGTATATTCGTTATTTATAATTTTTTTTGGCCCTACAGCCCGAATCGTTGCAAGAGGCGGACATAGAATTATTGCTTGCACCCTTGCGACAACGCTGCGTGGAAACATTGCAATCTCGCACTGCAACCATCCTGCAACTTTGCTGCGACGAGAGTGTGCTGTATGGGATATAATGAAATAAATCTTTTTGGTATTTATTAAGCTACTCTTATATTAATATGAGAAAAATTAAAAAGAATAAGTAGGTATACTAAGCGGATTTTGGATCAACGCGTGGCGAGGGGGTGAAGCGGGGCGAGGGGAACCGCAGCGGCGGCGAGGGGGAAGCGGGTGGGGGGACCGCGACTCGTGGAGGTGGGGACCGCGACCCTGGATCAGTGGAGGGGGAATGGGCCTTGAAAGCAGGTGGAGGGGATACCTCGGTGACACGTCACGCGTCGTATGAAGCGATCCGCAACCCTCTTATCGCCTCAAAGCCATATCGCACCCCTTGAATCGGGTGTATGAGAGAGAGAGGTACGATATTTTCGTATATCCCTCTCTCTATTCCTCTCTAGGACCATAGTCAAAACAAACGATGGTACGACGACGCGTAGAAGATGATGCAAGTCGAAACCTGCATTTTCGTATCGCGTAATCCGATAATAATGCGCGGAGAGGTACGATATTTTGTACGTCTACCTCTCGCTCTCTAGGACCATAGTCAAAAACATACAGATAGCGAAGGTCACTTTCCGAGTATAATGCGCAGCAGCATCGGTGCGCGCAATCTCGGGACCGCGAAAATTCAAATGACCATAGTCAAAACAAACGGTGGTACGACGACGCGTAGAAGATGATGCAAGTCGAAGCCTGCATTTTCGTATCGCGTAATCCGAGACTAATGCGCGGAGAGGTACGATAATTTGTACGTCTGTCTCTCTCGCTCTCTAGGACCATAGTCAAAAACATACGGATAGCGAAGGTCACTTTCCGAGAATAATGCGCAGCAGCATCGGCGCGCGCAATCTCGAGACCGCGAAATACAAAGCGGACAGCGGCAAAGTTTGAACACGGAGCGTGATAGAGATACGATATTTTGAACATCTCTCTCTCTCTCGTTGTCGAAGGTCGGAAAAAACATACGGTGGTACGACGACGCGTAGAAGATGTAAGGTTAAGCTTATAGTTTGTATCGCGCGAACACCGTACCAAAAACATATAGCTGTAACGATGAAAGGTCTGCATCCGAGGATAATGCGCAGCAGCGATGCGCCCGCTATCTCCGAACCGCGAAATGCAAAGCGGACCGGCGCGCTTCTAATTATCGTCTCCCGAAGGCTAGATCGCACCCGCGATTGTGGCGGTGTTCGAAAAGAATATGATGAGTAAAAGCGCGATACGACTTAAGGTACGATTCTAGCTACCCCCTGTATGTAAATGTAAGGGGGTGGGGAGATTTAAGGTAGGGATGTTCGTATATTTAAGGCAGCTCGCATCTTCGACAGGACAAAGTCGCGAATGAAAGAGTCTTGTATTTCAAGTGAGTGCATACGCGTAAATAAGAAGAAGAAGAAGAAGAACATGGATACGGTCAAGAACGCGTTTTTGACGCTGTCTCGGATGTCCGAACATTTAAAAACCACCGCGGAATTTCGCGATTGGATGAACAGTTGCGACCAGACGATACGTTACATGGTCGCGTATCAATGAGGCGAACGCATGCCGGTGTGGGAGAAACAGCGGATGGTGTCGTTGCTCGCGCGAACCCAAACATTGCGCGCGATAGTGCGAGGACGTTTATCGCGTGTAGGGCGTGGACACGCCGCACGAGTGACGTCGACACCTAAGGTCGTGTGGGAGGAACTTGAAACCGCGTTCGAGAAGCGTTTGTTGACCGGGGCGGTGATAAACGTGGAGGCCATCGGTCCACGCAAATTCTTTCAGAATGCCCGCCGAACGGTGATTTCGCGCGTTACGAACGCTATCACTAAGCACCGCAGCGTATCGGTGAACACTGTGCTAAACGCGGAATTCATGTTGCGGGACGAGACGAACGTAAAGAGTTTCGCGACGCGTAATCACGTACTGTTTATGACGTCGAATGTTCGCGAGTAGTACGCGAAACAAGTGGTAGCTCCGACGTTGGTCGCGATGGAGGAGTTTCAGGAGCGCGAGAGTAGCTGGACATTACGGGCGGTTCAGAATCTCCTGATAAACGTAAACCAGCATAATCCATTGCGTGCCGGTTGTGACGTGCCGCTTCCGCGAGTGGTCGCAACGAAAAAAGCGGTGGTGAACGTTCGGTGCAATCGACAACGCGTTGTTTTTTGTGGTCCATCGTCGCCAGTCTGTTTCCTGCTGATACGAACGGGAATAGGATTGCGTCGTATCTACATTATTCGACGGTACTCCGTACGGAAGGAGTGCAACTCCCCATGTCCATGGATCAGGTACAGAAGTTCGAGGTGGCGAACGACATATCCGTGAACATTTACCTGTGGTCCAACGAGGATGGCTGCGTACCTCTACGCGTGTTCATCAACAGGCGGGAAGGGAGACACGCGCACGTGCTGCTGGTACAGGATCGCAGCGGTATCATTTCGCGTGCATCCGCAGTCTCTCCCGTTTGATTTCCAAACAACTCAGCAAACACAAAGGTCAAGTGTTCATTTGCGATAGGTAAGCAAATACGAATAATAAAAAAAAACAAATTGTAAGCTATACGTGACACACGAAGGAGAAGAAGCGTGTACATTGTTGTCTTTCTCGTATACGTTTCAGGTGCATCAACGGTTTCTCCTCGGCTGAGCGATTGCAGCGGCACACCGAGGATTGCCGGCGATTAAACGAGTGAGGAGAAAATTTTGCGGTTCCAACATCACAAACGCAAGGAACGCGTGCCGTTCGTCATCTACGCCGACTTTGAGTGTTTGCTGGAGGAAGTGGAGCAGCCATCGATGGAGCATCGTCGTCGTCGCACGTACGAGTACCAACGGCGCAGAGCCCATAGCGTAGGATACTACTCGTACATTGTTCCGACGACCAGACTCTGTGCGGATATCGTGCGTATCGCAGCGACACCGACTGTGTACAGTGATTTGTGCGGGAATTGCGGGAATTCGCGCACGTCGCGTACGCGTGGTTGTGCGTCAAGAAACCGATGATACCGTTAACGCAACAACAGAAGCGGAGTATTGACGCGTCTACCGCGTGTCACGTGTGCGGAGGACCCTTCGACCGAGGCGAGGACGATAGAAAAGTGCGCGATCATTGTCATTCGACGGGCGAGTACAGGGGTGCCGCGCATAGATCATGCAACTTGCGCTATCAACGTTCGTGCACGATACCTGTGGTGTTTCACAACCTTTCCGGCTACGACGCGCACTTCGTTCTCAAGGAGCTGGCAGACGCGTTCAATGGGAAGATCAGCCTCCTACCGATAACGAAAGAACGATACATTTCGTTTACAAAGACCGTGGAGGACCTCAGGGGCGTTGGTAAGGACTGGCGAAAAACGTTGAAGTTTCGATTCGTCGATTCGTTCAAGTTCATGGCTACGAGTCTGCAGAAAATCGCGTCGGATCTCGGCAAAGACAGACTAACGATTCTCAGACGCGAGTTCCAACATCTCCCGGACGAACAATTCGATCTTCTCACCAGAAAGGGGGTCTTCCGGTAAGATTACGTGTCGTCGTACGACAAATTGAACGACACGCGACTACCGCCTCGTGACGCGTTCTACAATCGCTTGAACGATAGCGAAGTGTCGGAGTGTGATTACGCGCACGCTACGTACGTGTGGACGTGTTTTGGTATACAGACGTTAGGCAAGTACAGTGATCTGTACCTGAAGACAGACGTGCTGTTACTCGCCGACGTGTTCGAAAACTTTCGCAGTGCATCTATCGTGAGCTACGAACTGGATCCCGCGCATTACTGTACCTTACCGGCGTTCACGTGGGACGCGATGCTGAAGTACACGCGCGTCGAATTGGAGCTGCTCACCGACGTGGACATGCTGTTGTTCGTGGAGCGTGGTATACGCGGCGGCCTGAGTCAGTGCTCGCACAGGTACGCTCGCGCCAACAACAAGTACCTGCCGACGTCGATGTACGACGCATCGCAAGCATCAACGTACTTGATGTACTTCGACGTGAACAACCTGTACGGATGGGCGATGTCGCAGGCGATGCCGTACGGTGGTTTCCGATGGCTAGACGAGGCGGCAGTGGTCGAGTTGGGCAAGGCGATGACCGCTTTGGACGCGAACTCCGTGCCGAAGGACGATGGACCGGAGGGGTACCTGCTGGAAGTGGATCTGGAGTATCCGCCGGACATTCACGATGACCACGCAGACCTTCCGTTCTGTCCTGTGCGCGAGCAAGCGCCCATCGGTAAGGAGAGCAAGCTGATCGCCACGCTCTGCGACAAAGAACGATACGTGATCCACTATCTCTACCTGAAGCAGTGCATTCGACACGGACTTCGAGTATCGCGAATTCATCGCGTTCTACGTTTCGATCAGAAACCGTGGTTACGCGACTACATCCAACTGAACACGGACTTGAGAACGCGAGCCACAAGCGATTTCCAGAAAACACTGTACAAATTAATGAACAACGCGGTGTACGGGAAAACGATGGAGAACGTTCAAAAGCGAGTGGACGTGCGCCTAGTGACGCGGTGGGACGGACGTTACGGCGCCGAGTCGTTGATCGCGAAACCGAATTTCCACAGTCGCGCGATATTTTCCGAGCACTTAGTCGCTATCGAACTGCGTAAATTGAGAGTGAAATTCGATAAACCCGTGTACGTAGGCTTGAGCGTGTTGGACGTGTCCAAGGTATGCCTGTACGAATTTCACTACGACTATATGCGTACAAAGTTCGGCGATAGGTGCAAAGTGTTGTACACGGACACCGATAGTTTAATGTATCTGCTGCGGTGCGAGGACGCTTACGAGCAGCTGAAAAGTGACGTCAGTGCGCGCTTCGACACGAGCGATTACGCGGTGGACAACCCGTACGGTATGCCGCGCGTAAACAAGAAGGTGCCGGGCTTGATGAAAGACGAGAACAACGGTGCCTTGATGACAGAGTTCGTGGGACTGCGGTCTAAGATGTACGCGACTCGAGTGTGCGACGCGTCGGGAACATCCGAGACGAAAAAAGTGAAGGGTGTGAAGAGGAATGTGGTCGCGAACGCGATACGCTTCGAGGACTACGTGCGGTGTCTTCGCGAACACGCGGAAACGACGATTCGACAGAACCATATTCGCGCGCGATTACACGACGTCTATTCCGTGAACGAACTGAAGACCGCTCAGATCGCGCTCAGTCCGTACGACGATAAGCGATACGTACTTCCCGACCAGGTCAACACCCTTCCGTGTGGACACTGTAGGATTCCCAAGTGCGACGAGAGTGATAGTGATACGTATATGGTTAAGTAGATACAGTAGTTATATGTATTGTTACAAAGCTTTAAAGATAATTGCAAGGAACTGCAAAGGAATCACTTAAACACGACGAGGAGTTCTAATCTATTTTAAATATAAGGACATTACAGAAACGTTCACGATTACACTTATATTTAACTATGTACAATGCCAGAAATAAACTATACACTATTTACAATAACGAGCACAATGATTTTGATGAGCGGTTTAACGCAAGCAGGCGCGTAAAGCCAGAATCGCTGAAGTTTGTTACAAGCAAGGAGTAACGTGGCGAAGCGGTAAGTGCAAGAGAGCAAAGCGTTGAGTGTATAAGCGTGCGTACTGTAGCAAGGCTGCGAACAGAATGTCGGATCCAGGAAATCGCGCTCGATTTCCTGGAAGGAAGAAGAGTCCCCCTTCCATCGATCGCAAGTTGATGGAAGGGGCAGTAATCGACGCTCCACATGAGTCAGCTGGGCCGTTGCCATTGCCTAATTATCCATGGGCCTGAGAGATGGCGCAAGAATGCAGAATTTCTTGAACATTTACTCCCCGGCATTCATCGCCCGATGAATAATGAGAAGTTTGCTGACAATCGATGCGTTGATCAATAGGGTGTGGTCCGAACACGTAGCAGTGGCGCCGCTGACTGATGTGGAGTCATCGGACAACGCCAGTGGAAGCGGCGAGTGCGATCTAGTGCGCAGTGAACTTTGGATGTGGTGCGTGATCCTATACCTGTGCGCCAGGTAAGAAAACTAGTTTAGTAATTGGTCGTACAAACTCGGACAGTGCAGTTTTAACGGTCACAACGCGCGTTAACCCATCGGACCCGGCATGCAAACGAATAACCCTGGCCAATGGCCACTGTCCAGGCGACGTCAACTCAGATTTAATTAGGCACAGATCGCCGATCTGGGGCTGCGGGTGACGTTGTGCCCACTTATTGCGAGCCTGTAGCGCCTGCAGGTATTCCGCTGCCCATCGCCTCCAGAACTGCAACCGCATTTGTTGTAGGAGATGCCAGCGGGAAAGTCGCGACGGTGGAACGCCATCCGTTTGTGGGTCCGGCAAGCTGAGGAGTGGTTCGCCGATAAGAAAATGCCCTGGTGTCAAGGCGTTCAGGTCCCCAGGATCGTCGCTGATCGCTTGCAGAGGCCGTGAGTTCAAACAGGCCTCTATTTGGGAAAGCAGCGTTGTCATCTCCTCAAATGTCAGGTGCTGGTCGCCCAGCACTCGACGCAGGTGATGTTTGGTTGATTTCACTGCAGCTTCCCAAAGTCCGCCGAAGTGTGGAGCAGCAGGAGGATTGAAGCGCCACTCGATGCCGTCCTTCAATAGCGTAGTTCGGATGGTTTTATGACCGTCGTTGAGGTGAGCCAGCATCTCCCGTAGCTCCCGGGCAGCTCCCATGAAATTGGTTCCCTGGTCGCTCTGGATTACAGCGCAGAGTCCTCGTCGGGAAGTGAAGCGCCGTAGAGCTGCGAGGAAGGCATCAGCGCTGCAATCTGAAACCAACTCTAAGTGAACCGCCCGAGTGCACAAGCATATGAAGAGCGCCACGTATCCTTTGTGCGTGCGGTGTCCTCTTCCCCGTATGGCTAGAAGCGTGAGGGGGCCGGCATAATCAACTCCCACGTGCAAGAAAGGGCGAGCTGGAGAAACCCGGGACTCAGGTAAGTCTCCCATGAGTTGTCGTCCTGTGGTTGCTCGCCATCGTGTACAGGTGACGCAGCGGTGAATCAGGGCCTTGACTCGTTGTCTGCCCTGCAGAATCCAATACTTCTGTCTCAAGGTGGACAGCGTTAACTGTGTCCCTCCGTGTAGCGTGCGTCGGTGGGCTTCATCAACCACTAGTTCCGTCAGCCGATGGTCATTTGGGAGAATGACTTGATGCTGGGCATCCAGAGGTAGTGCTGAGTGGCGCAGACGACCCCCAACTCGCAATAGGCCCTGGTCGTCCAAATACGGCTGTAGTTTCAGCAGCTTACTGCGGCTAGGTAGTGGACGCTCCTGTTTCAGCTGCTGGATGTCAGCTGCGAACGTCTGATGCTGGATGAGACGAAGCCATCGGGTTCGGGCTGCCTCTACCTCAGCAGGTGTCAAATAGTCTCCTCTCGTAGCTGCGGTACGTTGTGGAAGCCACCGCAAGCACCAGGCGGTGACTCTAAGACAGGCATGGAACTAAAGTGAACGCAGCGGCCGATTTTCAGAGGCAACGCCTCCTTTCTCCCGCCGCACGTCTTGGCCCCCGCGGCGGCCATGGAGCTTGGAGCGCCTCAGGCCCGTACCATGTGAACCGCGCGTGGCGCGTTGACAAAAAAAAACGCATCGACAATCGTGCTCTCTGGGACGATGTTGAAACCTATTGATACAATGTCACCCTAATACGCCACGCGCGGTTCATATGGTACGGGTCTGAGGCGCTCGAAGCTCCTAGGCCAGCCGCGGGGGCCAAGACGCGCGGCGGGAGAAAGGAGGCGTTGCCTCCGAAAAACGGCCGCTGTGTTCACTTTAGTTCCATGCCTGCTCTAAGAAGAGAAGATAGGCTTGAGTGCTTGATTAAGATTTCCTCACCAGTTGCAGGATCACCCGGAGACAACACGACGGCAATGGTTCTACTCTCGAGGCCAGTTGGTGGTACGGCGAGCTGCTCCCCATCGTCCCATCCTATTGATGAACTCAACCAGGAGGGTCCAGTCCACCAGAGATTGAAGTCTGGTAGCTGGTTGGGAGTCAGTCCTCTCGAAGCACAATCGGCTGGATTGTCCTGACTGCAGACATGGTGCCAGTGTGCATTAGGCAGTTCGAGCTGGATTTCTGACACGCGATTGGCCACGTATGTCTTCCATCGTGCAGGGTGGCCTTGAATCCATGAGAGAGTGATAGTAGAATCACTCCACAAATGAACAGCAGTGTTTTCCAATTCCAGGCTCTTGGATGTGAGTGCCGCTAGGCGGGTCAACAGGGCAGCAGCACAGAGTTCGAGCCGTGGCAGCGAGATTTTCTTTAACGGAGCCACCTTGGTCTTAGCAGTGACCAGCTGGGTCCGGATGGCGCCATCGCAGTCCACCACTCGGAGATATATCACCGCTGCATAGGCTCGCTCCGAAGCGTCGGCGAAGCCATGAAGTTGGAGGTGTTGAGATGCCCGGTGTAGGCCGAGCCAGCGGGGAACGGTGATGCGGTTTAGCTCTGGTAGTTCGCCAAGGAAGTGACGCCAATAGTCGGTCTCAGTCGACGGGAGAGGGGTGTCCCAATCTAAATTAATAAGCCACAGTGATTGCATAAATATTTTGGCGTTGACCGTTACTGGGGATACCAGGCCTAATGGATCAAATATCTTCGCTATTTTAGATAGGACCGTGCGCCGCGTCACTTCGGAGGCTTGTTGGGTTGGCTGCACTCGGACCCTGAAGCTGTCATCTGCTGGGCTCCAGTGGACGCCTAGGGATTGGTGGATCTCACCAGCCTGCCACTTGCATTCCGGGATAGCGTCGCCGGTGGGGACCTGCTCCATTAGTGCTGGTTGGTTGGACGCCCATTTCCGTAAGTTGAAGCCGCCCGCTGTGCAGAGTTGACGCAACTCGGCTTGCAGTTCGAGTGCCTCCTGCACGGAGTCGGCACCGGTCACGACGTCATCCACGTACACGTCACGTTCTAGGATGGCTGCCGCTCTAGGATGTCGAGCTCGTTCATCGTCGGCCAATTGCTCCAGCGTCCGAATAGCAAGGTGTGGCGCACAAGCTAGTCCGTACGTCACCGTGTTGAGGGTGTAAGTGGCAATGTCCGTGTCTTCCCGATCTCTCCATAGCACCAGTTGAAATTGGCGGTCGTTCGGATGGAGGAGTATCTGCCTATACATTTTCTCGATGTCTGCGGTGAGGCAGACACGATGTATACGCCACCGCAGCACGAGTTGGTGCAGACTGGGGAGAAGATTAGGTCCTGTCATCAATCGTTCGTTCAGGGAATGACCCGACGAGGTGACGTACGAGCCGTTGAATACCACCCGTAGTCTAGTGGTTGTACTGCTCTCCTTTAGCACTCCGTGATGTGGTAGATAGAAGGCTGGCCCTGAAATGTCCCCACGAACTTTGGTCATATGCGTAAGTTCCTTGTACTCACGCATAAATTCTCCGTAGGCCTGAGCGAAGACGGGATCTCTGCGGAACTTGGCCTCCATCCGTAGCAGCATGCGTTGGGCTCCATGATGGGACTCGCCGAGCTCTCGATCGATGTGGAATGGGAGTCGGACCATGTAGCGACCGGATGATAGCCGTTGGTGAGTGGTCCGATAATGGTCCTCGCAGCTCTGTTCTTCAGCCGTGTAGGCTGGTGTCACCACGACTTCCTCCTGTTCCCAAAATCGACGTACTAGAGGCAAGAGCTCCTCCGTTGCCGTGCATTGGAGTGTCGCGAGAGCATGGCTGTCGGCGTCATCGCCGCTCACTCCCTTCGTGGCTGGCCCTGACACGATCCAACCCAACGTCGTGTTCTGGGCCATGGGTTCACCGATGCCACCTTTAATGAGACCGTCTCGTAGTATAAGGGCATAGGCGTCGGCTCCCAGTAGCAGATCAATAGATCCGTCTCCGTCGTAGTTGGGATCCGCTAGTGGAAGTCCCTGGAGGTGAGTCCATGTCGAAACTTGATTACCGAGGCGTGGCTGGTATGCCGTAATTCGTGGCAGCACCAAAGCTTCTATTATATGCCTCTCCGTAGCGTTAGTGTGTGCGGTGAATTTCAGCTGTACCTTTCCTCGGACCCGCTCGGGGAGCTGTTTCCCGACACCGATGAGGCGTATGTTGGCTGATTTCCGCGGTAGGCGCAACTGCTGAGCCAATGCTGTGGTGATCAGGGACACCTCGCTACCTTGGTCAACGAGGGCTCGCACAATTCTGGAATCACCATCGGGTTGCAACACTTTTACACGTGCAGTGGCCAGGAGCACAGCAGGTAGAGCGCTCGATGTGCAGCTAGAGGTGTTAGCAGTAGCCTCTTCACTAGTATTAACGTTCGCGCTGTCCTCATGGATGGTGGTGTGGTGCTTCCCGTTACAGAGTTGACATCGTTTGTCCGAACCGCACTCCCTCACTTGATGGCGTCCGAGGCAATTATAACACAGGTTAGCTGTCGTTAGTGCTTCACGACGCTCATGCACGCTTTTAGCCCTGTAGATGTCACAGAAGAGCACGAAATGGTTAGCTCCACACAACCCGCACGGTGCCTGAAATACTTTAGCTGACTTCTGGCTCCAGGCAGCTTTAGAAGCGCCTTGACATTTAGTTTTGCCACCTTCGAGTGCCCCGATGGTGGTAATACGGCCCTTTATGAATGCCTTTAGTTCGTCGAAAGTTGGCGGGGTGGTCCTGCCGCCGAGCTGAGTTTCCCACTCTCTTCGTGACTGCTGGTCCAGCTTTTCGACCAACCAGTGCACAAGCCAGTCTCCTGAGGCATCAAACGGGCGATCCAGGGTAGCAAGGGCCTTGACGCAATCGCAAAAAGTGAAGTAGAATGTCTTGAGCTCCGTGGCTGACTCACGTGTGAGCGTCGGTAATCCGAATATTGTCTCCATTTGCGCTTGTACCAGTAGTCTTTCATTTTCGTAATGATCCTGTAACAGATCCCAAGCGCAGGCGAAGGTCGCAGCTCTCACAGGGAGATTTCTGAGGGCCAGGAGAGCGTCGCCCTTGACGCAGCCCCGAAGATAATGTAGACGTTCTACGTCCGACAGACTCCCGTCGCGGATAACGAGGGATCGGAAGAGATCCCGAAATCCTGGCCAAGATTCGTAACTCCCGTCAAACTCTGGCAGAGGTAGTCGAGGTAAGGAGGCTCTGGAATGTACGGCCGTTGACGGTTCACTGCTAGACATTCCCGACTCGTTAAGCTCAGCGGAGAGTGTCTTTTGCTTGTCGATGAACAGTGCTTCCTGGACAAGAAACAGCTCCTCAGTCACATCCTAGCGGGCTTCTCGAAAGTAAGGTGCTTCTCTCTTCTCTGATGCCGACAGGGTGAGTAGCTGATCATGCTGGTGGTCGAATTTCTCCCAGTTTCTCCGTAGCATCGCCAACCGCGTTTCGACGGTTCCAGGAGTGATTTTAGCAGCGCCTAGCTTCTTTAAGTTTTCATAAGCGCGCGCAATTTTGCCAGTAAGCTCGTTCTGACTCTCGAGTATTTGTTCCATTGTTCTTAAGATTTAAACGTTGGCGAGAATCGGCCGTTAAAGTCACGCTGACTCTTTGTTTTGCAGATTGGAGGTCACGCGCGACGGTTAAAACGACACTAACGAACGTTCGCGAACTGTTTGCAAGTGGAGGTCACGCGCGACGGTTACACGGCACTAGTTAACGGTCGCGAACTGTTTTCATAGATCCGGCTCGAAGGACCAAAATGTTACAAAGCTTTAAAGATAATTGCAAGGAACTGCAAAGGAATCACTTAAACACGACGAGGAGTTCTAATCTATTTTAAATATAAGGACTTTACAGAAACGTTCACGATTACACTTATATTTAACTATGTACAATGCCAGAAATAAACTATACACTATTTACAATAACGAGCACAATGATTTTGATGAGCGGTTTAACGCAAGCAGGCGCGTAAAGTCAGAATCGCTGAAGTTTGTTACAAGCAAGGAGTAACGTGGCGAAGCGGTAAGTGCAAGAGAGCAAAGCGTTGAGTGTATAAGCGTGCGTACTGTAGCAAGGCTGCGAACAGAATGTCGGATCCAGGAAATCGCGCTCGATTTCCTGGAAGGAAGAAGAGTCCCCCTTCCATCGATCGCAAGTTGATGGAAGGGGCAGTGATCGACGCTCCACATGAGTCAGCTGGGCCGTTGCCATTGCCTAATTATCCATGGGCCTGAGAGATGGCGCAAGAATGCAGAATTTCTTGAACATGTATATATGTATATATGTAAAAAATGTCGCGTACGATATATATGTTGCCATGTATACGAGTGTGATGCACTGTACGAACGTAGAGGGGGTTTTTAGTGGGTATGCCAGAAATGGAGAGTCCCACATAACCCCGACGTAACCGGTATCGGGGTATGCGTAATGCATTTTCCCCCTCTTTAAAAAAAAAAAGTATGCGATGGATGGATGGATGGATGTAAAATGTTTATTAAAATACTTATATATATATATATATATATATATTACTACACGTTCACGTAAATTGTTGCTTTATTGTTTTTTACAATACAAATAATGAAATAAACGATATAAATGTATATAAATGTATAGTTTATAATGTATTTCCTGCATTGTGATTATTTAAACTTTGTGCATTTACGGTCTCAGTGCAAATCTCTTTGGAACTCTGACTATAATAGTTATATTGCAAAGGTTGAAAACTCATTAATGAGCGATGTTAAATGTTTTTGGAATTTTGTTAACAACAAGCGGGGTCACTCCGGCCTTCCAAAATCTATGCGACTTGAGGGAACTGAGGAGTCAACAGACGCTGGCCTTGCAAATCTTTTCTCAGCTTATTTTGGGTCGGTTTATTCGACCCCGTCTGTTGTTACCCCGGCTGCGAATACTGTGCGCGAGTTTGACTATAACTTTAGCATGTGCTCGATCTCGATCTCGTTGGAAGAGGTTTTTGAAAAACTCAATAAGCTTGACTTAAGGAAAGGGCCGGGATTTGACGATATTCCTCCGATTTTTCTTCGTAATTGTATCTATGCCTTAGCTAGGCCCCTATGGCTTATTTTTAATGCCTCACTTGAACGAGGGGAGTTTCCTGCTCGCTGGAAAACAAGTCTGGTCTCGCTGGTTTTCAAGTCGGGTGACAGGGCTGATATCGGTTGTTATCGACCAATATCTAAGATCTCCATTCTGCCTAAGGTCTTTGAGGAAATTGTTGTGGATAAACTTACTCCGATAGTTACAAGTATTTTATGTGAGCAACAACATGGCTTTGTGCCAAAGAGATCGACGGTAACTAAGCTTGGAGTCTACCACTGCTTTGTATCGGAGGCACTAGAGGAGAGACTGCAGGTTGATACGATTTATACTGATTTCAGTAAAGCATTCGATAGGGTTGATCACGGTATTCTCGTTTCAAAATTGTCCTCCTGGGGTTTCGGTAAGCCATTACTGGCATGGTTAACTAGTTATCTTTCTTGTAGGAGGCAAATAGTCAAGGTTGCGAATAGCCTTTCTGAGCCAATAAGTATCTCCTCTGGTGTTCCTCAGGGTTCGCATCTTGGCCCCCTTTTGTTCAATCTGTTCATCAATGATCTTGTATATGTATTTCAAAACTCTAATTTCTTATTATATGCTGATGACCTTAAGATTTTTAGAACAATACATGATGTGCAGGATGCGTCTGATTTGCAGGATGACTTAATAAGATTTGAGCGATGGTGTGTGGATAATAGTATGATACTTAATAGGAAAAAATGCTTTTGCATAAGATCATCGCGTGCAAATAACTTGATCGATTTTGAGTATAAGTTGGATAATGAGGTCATTTCAGAGGTGGGGGAGACTGCTGACCTTGGTGTCACCTTTTCTAATTGCCTTAATTTTAGCAAGCACTATGAAAATGTAACGGGAAAGGCGTTGACGACCCTTGGTTTTGTATTTAGATTCGCTAAGCATTTTAAGAATAGGGACTCATTAAAGCTTCTCTACACTTCTCTGGTACGGCCTCATCTAGAGTATGCGTCGGTGATCTGGAATCCTAAGCACAAGATTTATATTAACCTTTTTGAGAGAGTTTGTAACCGTGTTTAGTTGCGGAACGATTACCGGTGGGACGGAGAAGGGATTTCTTGCCGTTTCAGTCGGTATGGCCGGGTTTGGCGAATGAGTGGAGACGTATTTTCAACAATAACAGTGTTTATTAAGCTGTGGGATTTTGTTTTACAATTGTTTCCGAGCGCGACGGAAGAGTTACGGAGCTGTCGGCGTTTCGGCGCGTCGTTTCGCGGCGGCGGCGACTTTTCGGCGAGCAGTAGGAGATAGGATGCGGTTTTGTGTAACGTTCTGCTCGGAATGGCCTTAGGAGGCGCGTTCGGTCGAGAGTCGTATAACAGAGTTTCAGAGTGCAGTAGGGTTCCGGCCTAAGGGGCGCAGAGACACCTTTTTGACGTAGGCAGGGCGCGAGATAAATCTTGGCCTATTTCGGACAGAGGCTGGTAATGGTACAGTAGTGGCGATGGCCGACACTGACACACCTCGGGTTTTCTAAAAGTGAGCGTCTTGGTATATTGCGTGAAGCGGTATAGCGACATGCACCCGAGCTCCCGATTCCGCTCGCCGCGGCTGTTATATTGACAGGCCGTACATTTTCGCTTGCGAGAACCGACTCGGGGCCGCAGCCGCCTAGCGGTCGTGGCGCGAACTAAGCCCCTTTGTCTCGGTTCTGGGCGTTCGCACTGCTCGTGACGTGACTTCGTCACAAGTTCAGCATAAATTCTTGAGGTCGGCTGCCTGGGTTTTGGGGAATCCTATGGCATTCTCTGACCATGAATATGGTCCGATTCTCCGTGATCTCAATCTTAGGCCGCTTTCTCAGAGAAGGCTTATATCTGATATGCTGTTTTTGTACAAGGTACTCCATAACCGAATAGATTGTGCTGACTTGCTAAGTAGATTAAACTTTTATGCCCCGTGCAGATATCTCCGCTCTAGACCTGTGTTTGATTTCAGATTGCCATCATATGCTCATCATACGGCTGATCCCATTAATCGGGCCATGTGTGAATTCAATGAACACTTCCTGAACATTGATTTGTTCTCATGTACAATTAGTAACTTTCATGTGTTGCTGCAAAGGGCTGTGTTGGATGTATGCGTAGGTGTGACTGTGTGATAGACTGATTTTGTTTTTGTTATGTTTACTGTTGTAATTGAAAAGGGTTTGTCCCGTTTACTACTATAATAATAATAATAATAATAGTTCTTTAATTAATAGTAATAAAGAGTCGCTGTTGCGTCACAAAACATCCTTCTTCCGTATCCACGAGTTCTTGGACGAGTCGAATCCCAACCATTTCACGTACACCTGGTTTCCCTTGCGACGAATAATCTTCTCGGTCACGTCGCGCCCGCTTTTCGTTTTCACGGGCACGGCCCAAGCGTACTTGCTGAACGTATCGATGATCGTGAGTATGTAGTTGTAGCCGCGATTGTGGGTCGCGTACGCGCGCATTTCCACCAAATCCGCCTGCCACAGATCGTCGTAGCCTCGAGTAACTACGCGTCTTCGCGGGAAATTTCGTCTCGCGGGAGCGTGCAGTTCGTCGACCAATTGTATTCGCTCCTTACTCGTGTCCATAGCGATGGCGATGATGGCTCCGAAGGTAACGTTCCAGCAGCAGCAGCAGCAGATACTGTACCAGGCACTCGAAGCACGTACGGTGTTGACGGAGTTTCTCGTCGTCGTCGTCGTCGTCGTTGCTCATCGTCGTGCTTCCTTGCGCGTCTGCGCCTCCGCGATCGGTATCGCAAGGTCGTCGAGTCTATCCTTCAAGTGATCGAAGTTTCGTTGCAGCGTGGTATTTAAGTCGTTCCTCAGGTCGCGCAAACGTTTTTCCATCGCGGTATTTATCGCGGTAGTCGAAGCGTCCAGTCGTTTCGTCGTCAATTCGTACATGTCTTCCTCCATAGTGTCGAGAACACGTCCGACGGTACGTTCCATGTCGTCCACGTATCGTTTCGTCGCAGCGTCGGTATCCTCCTCCGGATGTGCCACCCGGCGTATCTTGCGAAGGTATCGCTGGACTGGTGTTCTCGACCAAGTGTTTCAGCGGTTCGACGATCGGACGTGCGCTCTCCTCCGCGGCAGCTTTCGTCGCCATTTTACCGAGTTTCAGGCTCATGTACTTCCGTCGTATAGCGTCGCTGATTTTAGCGATTTTCTTCTTCGTCTCGCCGTCTCCCCGCTGTTGTCTACGACGCCGTTTTTGTTTCCTTTCTTGTGGTTGTTGTTGTTGTTGTTGCGTGCTCTCCATGTTGACGCCGCTAGTCGCTGCTCCGTTAGACATCCTCGTGTTGCTCGACGAAGGACTCGCGATCTACTGAGGTTCGCGAGCTACCACGAACTTGTTAAATCCTTGTCGATACCGACCATCGTACATGACGCGGTCCTTATCGATGACCACGAAATCGTAGCGTCATCTCCAACATCTCGCGCACAAGTCGTTGAACGCCTCGAACGTCGTGTCCGTGTTCACGTGATCGTTGTACACGCGTCGCAAGTTCGTCCCGTCCTGTTTGATCAGCACGAGAAAATTCACGTTGTCTCTGATCAAGTGTTTCGGTATTCGCGCGTACGATTGGCACAGGTAGAAGCAGTCCACGTTCGCGTGCCTGCCCATGGAGAAGTATTCGCGGATCGCGTTCTGTTCTTCGCACGCCACGTCGTCGAACACGAAGATCGAATCGGGCAGAGCGTCTCTCGACGGAACGATCTCGGCGGTGTCCGAGTAGGGAAAGTACCCGAGTCCTCCGACGCGCGACAACACTCGCTCCAGATACCGATACTTTGGCTGTCGCAACGATTTCGAGTACACGTACAAGTACTCGAAACGCAATCCGTTCGGACTCTCCAACAGGCTGAGAAGCACGTTCGTTTTTCCGCATCCGGACGGACCGCAGATCACGGCTCGCACGCTGTTCGGCAACAACGAACCGTGCCTGCACGAACGACTCTCGTCCCACGTCGAATCCTCCAACGTCCTGTTCGCGGTCACGCGAATAGCGTTCGGTTGTTTCGCGAATTGCATGCTCTCTCTCTCTCTCTCACTCACGCACCGAAACCGTACCGTCACCGCTATTTATACCCGCGACACCTGTCGAGCGAATCAGAATCGTAGCGTTCCTCGACTCGATCGCTATCGAAGAACCGTCGATTTACGACTGTCCTTGCATCCCCGTGTATCCGCATTTTCACGTGTATGGTTGCGTCGGCAACGCGTAGACCAACGATAACGAAAACAGGATCGGGACTCGTGAACAAGATCATAAACCGTTTACCGATAGAGCTACACATTCCGGGATATCAGTTCTGCGGACCGGGGACGCGTTTGTCGAAGCGATTGGCTCGCGGCGACGAAGTTATAAATCCGCTGGACGCCGCTTGTCGGGAGCACAATATCACGTACTCTCGTCGAAAGGATTTGGAGGGACGACATGAGGCGGATCGAACGCTAGCCGAACGAGCGCGAGAACGAGTGTTCGCGAACGACGCGAGTTTCGGTGAAAAAGCAGCGGCGACCGGAGTGTGGGCCGCGATGAAAGCTAAGACCAAACTCGGTATGGGTATGAGAAGAGGAAGAAGCAGACGAACCACAAGGCGGAAACGCGAGTCCAGAGGACAACAACGCCGTATCCTACCGGTAGCGAAACGCGGAGGCTTTCTCCCGCTTCTTCTGCCCGCTCTGTCGGCTATCGGGGCATTAGCCGGTGGAGCGGCGGGTATCGCCAAAGCGGTCAACGACGTGAAGGCAGCGCGAAAACAGCTGGAAGAAACGGTACGTCATAATCGGGATATTGAAGGGAAAGGACTGTATCTGGCACCGTACAAGCGCGGCGCCGGCATGAACCTGAGACGACGACGACGACGACGGTCGAGGAAAAAAAAACTCCGCTCGGCCAGGCTCGCGGCGATAACCCGACAGCAGCTACGACAACCACCTATGACTAACCTGCAATTAGAGCGCGAGTGCATCGACGTACCGTTCTTTCGGGGGGTGTTTATGTGCGACACGCTCCCCACGCGCGTACGACCGAACGAATGCGGTATCGCGAATCTGGACGAGAATCGCGGCGAAGGCACGCACTAGGTGGCGTACGCGAAACGAGGATCGCGCGTGCAGTATTTCGACAGTTTTGGAAATTTGCGACCACCCGCTGAACTGATCGATTATTTCGGACGGGGTTCGACAACCACGATCACGATCAAATACAATCACGATCGCTCTTAACGGTTCGATCAGACCAATTGCGGCCACTTGTGCGTACAATTTCTGCGACAAAAAGCTCTGGAATTTTGGCCTCGACGCTACCCTAAATAAATTCGCGCGCAACCGTACGTTCGAGTCATTTTCTCTCTCTCAGTCTCGCTAGCGTAACCTACCGCGGTACGATGTAGCTCACGCTCACGTTAACGGGTCGGAGCAGCGTGCTGACGGTCAATTATTTTCCACCGATAGATTTGAGCGACGGACAGTACGAACTAGGACTCGCCGACTTGGAGACGTTTCACACGATACCGAACATCGACGCGAGCAACGATAAATTCTACTTCGTCCCGAACACGAACTTAAGGTTAGGTATAATAACAGCTCATTGGCTGCACCTCGCCATTTACCGTAGTAATAAAGACGATTAATAATAATAATAATAACACCGCGCTACCCAGCGTCGATGTCGCTCGCGAATACGTTACGATCCCCCACGGTTCCTACGAATTAGACGCTATCGCCAAGTACCTGAAGCAACGATTACTCGAGCGATATCCTCGAAGACGCGGTGACAACGAGAACGACTCCGGCGACTCCGACGACTCCGACGAGTGCCGCTACGACACCGACCACGGATTATGAAAAGCTGATTTCCGAAAGCGAATATTTCGAACTGCATTCTTTGTTAGATTGTGAACTATTAGCGTTATGCTTGGATTCGATGATACGCGATGCTCGCAACGTATCGTACTAATGTATACATGTCTACATACTTTACCAATAAATACATTACTTCTTCATACGAAAACCTGTATTGTCTGATAGCTTACACGATCCTTTCCTGCCCGCGCAGAATATCACTTATTCCAAAAACTATGTAACGTTCTTTCGATATTCATTTCTTACACTAGGTATGCCAGGATCTCGAAACATCTATACCTCTTATTACGCATTTCGAATAACATACACTCTATTGTTTAGTCTCCTGCACTGTTACTATACTCGCGTGACCATGAATCACTCATATTCTGATGCTACGTGATCGCTTTTAGGCATATGCGTATTATTCTTAACAGTTTACCTTCGATCATTATCGCAAACAGAAGCTCGCCGCTGCCCGCTTTGAATTTCGTGGTCTCGAGATAGCGCACACACCGCTGCTGCGCATTATTCTAGGAAGTGCACCTGCCACCGTTACGGTTCTATGTTTTCGTTGTGTTTTTGAGAACATGCAGGTTTCGACTTGCATCATCTTCTACGCGTCGTCGTATCACCGTATGTTTTTTCTGACCTTCGACAACGAGAGAAAGAGAGAGAGAGAGAGATGTTCAAAATATCGTACCTCTCTCACGCTCCTTGATCAAACGTCGCCGCTGTCCGCTTTGAATTTCGCGGTCTCGAGATAGCGCACACACCGCTGCTGCGCATTATTCTCGGAAAGTGACCTTCGGTATCCGTATGTTTTTGACTATGGTCCTAGTGAGCGAGAGAGACAGACGTACACAATATCGTACCTCTCCGCGCATTATTATCTGATTACGCGATACGAAAATGCCGGTTTCGACTTGTATCATCTTCTACGCGGCGTCGTACCACCGTATGTGTTGACTATGGTCCTTTGAATTTTCGCGGTCCCGAGATTGCGCGCACCGATGCTGCGGCGCATTATTCTCAGAAAGTGACCTTCGCTATCCGTATGTATTTGACTATGGTCCTAGAGAGCAAGAGAGACAGACCTACAAAATATCGTACCTCTCCGCGCATTATTATCGGATTAGGCGATACGAAAATGCGGGTTTCGACTTGCATCTTCTACGCGTCTTCGTACCACCGTTTGTTTTGACTATGGTCCTAGAGAGGAATAGAGAGAGGGATATACGAAAATATCGTACTTCTCTCCCTCATACACCCGATTCAAGGGGTGCGATATGGCTCTGAGGCGATACGAGGGTTGCGGATCGCTTCATACGACGCGTCACCGAAGTATCCCCTCCACCTGCTTTCAAGGCCCATTCCCCCTTCACTCATCCAGGGTCGCGGTCCCCACCTCCACGAGTCGCGGTCCCCCCACCCGCTTCCGCCTCGCCACCGCTGCGGTTCCCCTCGCCCCGCTTCACCCCCTCGCCACGCGTTGATCCAAAATCCGCTTAGTATACCTACTAGAATATTTTTAATTTGTTTTATTTGCTTTTTCACAGCGTCAGTATGGCACCTAAACTAAAACAGTATGTTCGTGGTGCAGGTGATTCCCCGGCTTAGGTTTATTTGAAATAAAAAATCCGAAAAGATTCTTAATCTGTATGAGTGTCGCTATCGTCCGCAGCTCAATTAACAATTTTTGTTGAGAAATAACAAAATGGCGCCGGTTTGAAAGAAAAAGTTCTCCAAAATGGTGTTTTCTCGAATGTTCTCTGAGAAAAATCTGGGTTATTTTTCGACAAAAATTGTTAATTTAGCTACGGGCGATAGCGACACTCATACAGATTAAGAATCTTTTCGAATTTTTTGTTTTAGATAAGCCTAAGCCGGGAAATCACCTGCACCACGACGTCACGTCCCGGGTGGAGGTCTTTAGGACGATGACTATGTGGGGGTAAAAGTCAGGCGAGAATCTGTAATTCAGCACACTGAGGATTGGTGGAAGTTAGGCGAGAATGCGAAATTCAGCATACTGAGGGTTGGTGGAAGACAGGCGAGAATCTTAAATTCAACACACTAATCGACCAGGGAAGGTTTAAAAGGCGAATACGCACCAGGGGGACACCCGTTAGAGCACATTCTGTTTGTTTTGGCTTGGTAATTGGATTTACCGTTGCATTAATATAAAAAGCCACACGTAATATTTACGCGAAATCCGTCTAGCCATATGGCTGTACACGACCTATGCGAAAATACGTTTGTAAACACTTGTAAGAACTCTCTCGTTCGCGAACCGAAATCAGCTGTTGCGGTAGCCTGTTTGGCTTGGAACCTTCGTAACCAAAGGATAGACTCAATAATTCGGAGCGTGGTTTAAATTAAAATTGTTTATGCAATTCGAAATACGAAAATGTGCCATGCACCGGTTAATGTGATGGCTGTTTGGTTTTATAATAATGCGTTAGACTTTAAGCATGAGCTAAATGTTCTTCAATTGCGAAGAATTGATCACGCTCGATTAAATTTGTAGAGACGGGATACTCGAATCGAGTTCGACACGTTTTGATCGAAAATATATATTTCACTCCGATTCGCGGGATCGGGAAAACCACCGAAAACGAAGTTCGTCTCGGCGAAACACAAATTGCACTTATAATTTGGACGTAGTCGTACAAAGAACGCGTACAAAAGGAAGAAATCGGCTCGAAGCCAGAGGCCGAAATTTTTACTCGCGCAGAAATCAACACAGCGTGTTTACACTTGAGTCGCGCGAACAAGAAGAAGGACTAAATCCGACACCGCTGATCAGTGGAACGGATCGGCACCCCCCGTCTCGCCGCGCCCACGGCCCAAGCTACTCGGTCCACCCAAACCGCGGGAAAGACGAGTCCGGCCGGGACGATCCTCGATTGGTTGCACTAGCGCGCTTAATACAAAATCTTATATATACACTATATACACCTTATAGACTAACATGCAATAGAAAATATGTACAAGAAAAATGGAACAATTAAAGAAACTATGCAATAAAAACAGGGAGTATCAAAACAGTTTGTATAAAATAAGCGACTATAATTAGAACGTGTTGATAATAGAATAAGACTTCCGGGGTTTTTACTTGGGCTTGTACGAGAAGGGAATACTCAAGCAGTTGGATTGATTTTAGATGGTTTGATTGGAAAAGGATGAGAGTGGTTTTGACTTCTTTGGTCATAGAGAGGGGGTGAGACGTGGTCTCGAGGTAAGGATTTTTTGGATGAGGGACTTGTTTAAATTTAAATATGAGGGAGTAGATCATGCCTCATAGGGCGAAGAGGGAAAGGGGATTTAGTGGTTGATCGTCTTGAGATGGGGACCGCTAAGGTATATCGCCAAGGTGATCAGTGATTGGGAAAAAGGGTAAGAATTGAGGTTTGGGGAATTTCAGTGGAGTTGTGGAGTGATTTATGAGGGAGACTTGAAATGATACCGTGCGAAAAATACTGGGACATCACAACGAACATACCATTTTTGCTTAGGTGCTATATTGCCGCTGTAAAAAAAACAAGTAACACAAATTAAAAATATTCTGTTTCATTTTTTTGGAATAATATAAGAGTAGTTTAATAAATACCTGATCAGTATCGAAACGTCGGAGCTCCAACGCTCGAGAGTTTATTTAAGTTTAGCTTTAAATTAGATTATAAGCTAGTCTTTAAGTAAAGATGGTCGTTAAGAATAGTCGTTAAGTTACACGTAAGGTCACGGTCACTTTGTATTTACAGGACGGTTGTACAATATATTACACTTAAGTCTAAGCCACAAAGAACACTGAACTTAGTTAACAATAACGCGAAAGCACGCGAACAGTTAGATCTGCAATCAAGTAGCCCGTAGTGGAGATCTGGTACGTTCCAGAAAAGGCGCAAGCACGTAAGCGAAGACTGTTACTTATCGAGAGGACGATTCGTAGAAGAGAGATCGCGGTGATGGATCGGGCCGTTTCGCCGAATTCTGTGACGTCAGCACCCCACCCAACAGTCGCTCGTCCTGAGCAGGACGAGGACCGCATCGGCGAACAAAGCCGTTCGCACGATGAACTGAGACAGCTGTCTAATTAGGTGAGGTGCGCGTCAACAGATGGCCCGACCGATCGCATCACCGCGATCATTCCGCGATCAGGTCGCGTTTAGTGCGTTTAAAATGCGCGTGGCTTCGGTAGCGAATCTGCGCCGGCTTGGCCCGTGGCTGTTTGGGCCAATCCCAAACAATACCAAAAAGATTTATTTCATTATATGTTGTATTTACTGAGAAATAAATCTTTAAAAATACCTTCATTTTTCGACCGTTCACAATGGAGTACCCTCTTAAGTCTGTTCGACTTTTAATATCTAAAAGTCGAACCATCTAAATATCTCAAAGTTATGTAAGCATGATTTGAGTTCAGATTCACGTAAGCCCGATCGGTTTCTATCTATTTTTATCTAATCAATTTTTATATGAAAGGACTTAAATTATAAATTATTTGTTGCTATATTCAATAAAAAATTAGAATTTTATATTTATTACGAATAGGTGTTTATTCTGTGAAAATTGTTGATTAGACTTCAAATTGTAATTATTCAATGTTTGGAACGATTGGATTAATTTCACAGTCAGTTTCTTATGAAGTATGTTTATTTTTAACAATATTTTTTGTAATTTTATTAATGGAAAGCTATTCAATATTGGATTTATATAAAATTTCAATATTAAATTTCGGTATTATTAAAACTTGTGGACGGAATTTTCAAATTTTGTCACGGTGCTATAACAGAGCGATGTTGCCTGCGAAACATTGGATACGTATCGTGCTGCTAAAATCATACGTTATAGTAAATATTTCGACGACGAATCTCTTGTATATAGAATGTGAACTATTAGCATGCGCCTGGAACGATATTGTGGATGATGCTCGTAGTAAAAAATGTTAAATTATATTTGTATTCTATTTTTATATTCTTTTAATTTTAAACTAAATTTTTTAAAAACATATTAGTTCTCTATTTATTTGTCCATCTTCCTCCTTGTCTCCTCACCACCTAATTCTAAGATTCGACGTTTCCAAAAGTATTAAATTTCATTCACGCGTTCTTCGCGCCGCTAAATGATGCCATCTTGCACGGCGGTCCCATCACGGGGTATTCAAATTACACGTGATCGCGCGATACACTGCGATGTTAAGATTGTAAAACATTTTGAAAAATTTTTAGCTTTAGAGTGTCTGCTTGCTACATATTGGTACGGCAGATTGGTGTGGGAGGGGATTAAAATTATTATTTCTTGGCGTTGGGGAAAAAATGTCTGTTAGTATGGAATAAAAAAAATTTCTGCTGGCGCCACATAATTGTTTCTATGATTCGCGCCTTCTTCGCGCTGCCAAATGACGTCATTCCACACGACTGCTTCAGAGGATTTAAATTACTCACGATCGCGCGATACGCTGCGACGCTTTAAAATTGTTAGCTTTAGAATGTATGTTTGCTACATATTGGTTCGCTAGATCGTTGATTCAAAAAATTATTATTTCCCTGCTTTGGAAATAAATGTCTGTATGCTGCATATTGGTACGGAAAAAATTTTCTGCTGACAGTGTGTAATTCTATGATTCGCGCCGTCTTCATGCCGCCAAATGACGGCTGCTCCAGAGGACTCAAATTACACATGTAATCGCGCGAAACGCTGCGATGTTTGAAATATTGTCGGCTTTAGAATAAATGCGATGGTAGCACTATGTAGTGGCATCTTTTTCCCTCTCCCGAATTTAGCATTAAAATAACTGTGATTGTGCCACCGCTAAGTAATGCTGTCACTTTCCCGTCTCCGAATTATAGCTTTACATTAATGCTCTCTCTTTCCCATTCCCCGAATATGTGGTTTGTAAATCGTCGATCTTTCCCGACATCATCAGATTCAAATTCTGATAAAAATTAATCATTATGCGATGGGGTAAATTTCTGCTGCATATTGGTTTGGAAAAAATATTTGGGGGTCGTCCCTTCCCTCGGTCAGGTCCAAAAAAAATTTAGGGGTGGGCCTCTCCCTCTTTGCAAATTTCCGACGGTGGGTCCGGTTTGGAGACGTCTCCGCGGCGGCTCGGCCTGGACTGATCCCCTCCAGGATTACGGCTTCCCCCACGCCGTGGCTCGTGCGCGTGCAACCAATCTCCCACTTCCCGATCCCCCAACGCCCAAAGTTCCCACTACCGCACTCTCGTGCGCGCCCTCACTCCCCCCCCCCGCCTCCGCGCTCCCCTCAGAGGACCGGCGTTAGAAGTCTCCTAGACATAACAAGAGTTCTTTAGGTCTGTGAAGATAGCACCTCCAAATTCGATTTATTAAAAAAGCTCAACGGCATTCGTTTGCCCATCGTTTGCCCACGTTTGCCCAGCAAAAATTTGTATTTACCCTTCAAAAAAAGTTATGGTCAAAAAAAATTTTCACCAGCACCCCCATGAAAAAAATTTAATAACTGGAGAGTGGCAAATGATTGTCCATCGTATGCCCATGTTTGCCCACACAAAAGTTTCGTTTGCCCAACTGTTAAAAAAAAGTTATGAACAAATTAAAAATTTCGTCATCAGCACCCTCCATGAGCACTCTGGAATTTTTAAAAGTAGGAAACGATTGCCCACGAACTGACCACGTTTGCCCAGCCAATAATTTCGTATGGCCCGTCTCCAGAATCGAATTATTTATCAAAATCGCGAAAAAGAAAGGGGTAATTATTTAGAAGTTTTCCATCCTCACCGATTTCAATGATTTTTGGATATGTTATCGGGGACACGATTCTGAACAACTTTTTCCTATACATGTTACCGTCGCTCGACCTTTGTTTCCGAGATATTCGCGAAAAACTGCTGCTACTACACAATGTATTCTGCCGTATCTAGAGACGCGGTAGCGTCTCGACGCCAAGTACATGAAAGAAAAGACACCTTGTATATGCCTGTCGCTGCCGTGTATCTTTACTCGACGCACAGCTATTCCAACCTAACCTGAAAATTATTTCATTAATATCTCATCACGCCTGCAATATTTTCTAAATTTAAAGGCATTTTTCTTATGTAAACCGCATATAAGCTTTCGAATAAGACCAATTTCAATAAAATCGGTCCACGCATGACAGAGATATCGTAATATCGTCTCATGAATCTGTCGAAAATGGTAAGATTCTTCTTCTGATTCTCCAAGGAATTTTTCGTCAACCATAGTACATATATATATTTTCGTCGTCAAACAGAATATACGTATATACGCGTTACACACACACACCTTCAGCCAACACATGTTTCGTTCTTCGTTCGTCGACTCTCGGGATTATTCGGCGGGGATCGTCGTCCGTCATTGTACATACATATATATATACTATTTTGAATTTTATAACCTACCAAGTGCTAAGTGTCAAATAAAGTAAGTTGTCCGAATTTGGAATGTCACGAGTTTTTACACTACATAGGAGACTGAATTATTGTCTCAATTAATAAGGTAAGTCGCCAAAATTTTTTTAATAGATTTCTTATGTAGAGTCGCAGACTTGGAAGTTGTTCGGAGATGGTTCGACTGCGAAGCATCTCCTTTCACACAAGTTTCTGGAAATTTGTATCATGCATGTACAAAATAATATATTGTAGTAAAAAATTACATTGCATTTAAATTGCCAGATACTTGTTTTTGTATATACAGTATTGTCTCCGTATGTACCCGCTGATCGGGACCGGCGTTGGGCACTCAGAGAGGACAGATCCCTAATTCCGATTGTTCGTTTCTCACTTGTTTCTGGCCGAAGGGAGAGCGAGATGGAACGCTTTGCATGCGCGGCGGACGTACGCGAACGTGTCTCGTTCGCTTTCGTTCCATCTCCCTCTCGCCTTCGCCGGACAAGAGTGAGACAGAAGTGGTGGGGATAGCGACAAGTTCACAACGCGTACACCAAATCGGGCACATAGGGAGACAATACTGTACCAGCAATTTAGAGTTTTTATGTAAAGCTTATTATATATTATAGAAATGAAGGGGACGCACAGGACTTGGATAAAAATGAAGGGGACGCACAGGCTTGGATAGTAGAATTGAAGGGGACGCACAGGCTTGGATGGATAGAAATGAAGAGAATGCACAGGCTTGGAGGTTGTCCGGAGAAGATTAAATAGATATATAGATAGACAGAGCATCTTGTTTCGCACAAGTTTCTGGGAATTTGTCAAATAAGGTAAATTGGCAAAATTTGTCAATCAAAAGACATAGCATTAAGAATTATTAAGAAAATAGATTATGGTGTACTGCTTGCAATGTAGAGCAAGTCACATTAGTTAAGAAAGTACCCTGAAAACACATCTCCCTTGATGCTTTTCAATCTTTTGTGAAAGACATTCGTAATACTTTAATAAAATCCACAGTAGTTGTCACGCTATTCATTAATTTTTTAGATTCCCATTATTTCAATTCACCAATAAACATATTAAATTATTATTAGTTTTATTCCAACACCAATAAATTGTGCGTTAAAAATATTGGATCTCCTCATTCATTTTCGCTGAATTATTACCATTAGCATTTAAATTTCCTGCAACAAGAGTTTCTGCCTAGGGATTGCAATACCGGTAAACCGGTTTACCGGTAAATCGCGGAAAATTTCCTGAAATATTTACCGGTAATTCGACACTTTTTTACCGGTAATTCGGTAAATTACATATATGTACCAATATAGCGCGTATATGCGTTTTATACTTGTGCCGCGCAAGTAAAAGATGCAAGTTACGGTTGCTCAGCAACCGGCGAGTGGTGGGAGAACGAAACAGTTGACAGTGACAAGCTGGGCTGTCCACGACCAAACCATTGATACATTTTATACAAACTAAAGTCTTCAACTCATAGTGAGTGGGGTAGTCGATTGCTCAGTTTGTGATATAAAGTGAATAAAACAAAAAATCAAAGGTAAGTAATGGGCAGAGATGACCCAAATTTTTATTTAAACAAATTTCGAATAACGAATAAAAGTTAAAAACATTATTCGTCGTGTGTCAAACAAAGTTGACTGGGGTTGACTTTATTCGATGAATAAAGCCAACCTGTTCACTCGTCGAACGCTTCAACTTTACCGCTCAATAGATCCCTCAACTTTAACTTTAACTTTAAGCTTAAAATTCGACGTCGAATAATCCTCCGGCGCACATTCGAGCTAGCGAGTATGTACCGGCGATTGTGGCCTGGCGCGCGCGTTACAATGTACCCAGTATCGCCCAATTGGGGCCTTTACACGGACGTTCTTTTTGGACACTTTTGCGCGCCACGCGCCAGTTGGGCACGCATTTGGCGTGGCGTGCCGGAACGTCGGAAGGAGCGCGCAGGCCAGAAGATCGTACCCGTCACTACTTAGAGACAGCGAGTTCGGGCTCCCATTTCTACGTCGATTCTACATGCTTTTCCCAGGAACCAGCGCAGTCTTGTATTGTGTATTACCTGTTCCATGTATATTATCGATCTGCGAAACAATCGGGAAGACACGATCGCGATATACGTAGGTTCGCGAAAAGTATATGAATTCCTCGATATACCTGGCTTATAGAGGATATCATAAATGCTTTTACTGTAGGGCACACTGAAACATCTGTTTTTACGAAGCTACATTTGGTTTACCTGAAGGTGCTATAAATTATGGAAATGGTTTATTACTCGGTTATAACGACTGTATTGCGATCTGCATTCTTCTTGCAGACGAAAAGTTTCCACCTCATCGGAAGGTCTTGCTAGCATCTTGTGCGCGGTTAGAAGCGTGGCGCGCCGGAATTGCACGTTCTTGCGTGCGAGTAGAACCGTTGTCAGGCGTGGCGCGTCCAAAAAGAGTGTGGCGCGCTTGAATTTTCGTCGCACGCAACCCTCGACTCAAGAGGCAACCCTACCGATAAGCCGTGCCTCGATGGGTTTCAAGGACTTCGACCCTCGAGCCCAGGGGGGCCGTACAATTGATGCCCCCTAAGAAGTGACGAAACAAAAATTCTACATTTTTCATCGGATCTTGACGAAAGTGGTGTGAATCGTTTCCTTATGTTTTCCTGATGAAAATGGTCTAAAAACGACACAAATCGGATCGTAATTAAGGAATCTTCATAATAAATTGATTTCCAAAATTTCGTTAAATATAGTTCGATTTACATGAAATTTGGTATAATTTTCATTTGAAAAACATAAGAAATGCATCGGTATCACTTCCATATCGATACGATAAAGAATAAAGAATACAGCTTTTCTGTAACAGGTATGAATCCTCGGCCAACCGCAGCGAATCGAGGTCGGCGACCCACAGTCGAGGGTGAAATATTCATTACAGCGTGTTAAGAGATTCATTATTCGTCATCGTATCGATCTGAAAATAACACTAATGGATTCGTGGCGTTCTCCCAATTAAAATTATAACAAATGTCATGCAAATCGGACTACTTTTACACAAGCAATACAAATTATAAAAGGGGTAGGGATTTCTTAAACGCACTCTCTTATCGTATCGATTCCTGGCTCATCGCGGAGTCCGACGAGAGTGCATCTTATCCGAAAGCATGATTAGATCGATGTAGACTCTGTGATCCGTAGGGTGATCGAAGTAATTGTGAAAATTTTGTTTTATGAGGGCTGCTCGGATTTGGTGGTCCGAACGCCGATCAGAATGAGCAAAGAACATTGCTGATTAGCCAAATTTTCCTTGGTGAGGAGGGACCATCCTCCCCCTCTCGATAACGTAGAGGTGTAAAAGTAGACATCTGCTTACCAAAACTAGCCAGATTGATCGGTCAGAGTCTCGCCCAGGGTCGCGGTTTATAACCGTATTGTCCCGCGGGTCTGCTGGGGGAACCCGCCGAAGGAGCAATATACGGATTTACTCAGGAAGCAATTCGAAATCGCTGAAAAACGGCACGATGTCCATTTCCCCTTTTCGACATCTGGCAGACAAATGTTTGCCGACGAAACCTTAGAAAACAAGCAATTAACTACTTAGGTAGTTGTAAACCAGGGTTGGCTAACTGGTGGCTCGCGAGTCACCGGGGGTCCCTCCGCCTTGCTGCCACGGCCCCCTCCATACCGACCAGGCCCTGACGATCGCAATCGAAAAGAGAAGAAAGGAAGCAGGAATCGACTGCGATTGACAGGGTCTGGTAGGGTTGCCATCCGTACTTTAAAATAAAGTATCTTACATTATTATAGGTAAATGTACTCTATACTTTTGAATGACAATAAAGTACGCGAAAATACTTTATTTCACAATTAATGATATTACGTGAAACGTAATGGAATATTATTATCTTGTATCTCTTCCTTCCACTTCAGCATTTACTGAGAAAGTTTTCTCTGTCATGAATGTGAAGTGGCGGGATGAAAGAAACAAAGCCTCTCTCAATCTAATAAGAAACGAATTATTTATATATTTCAATATGAACATTGACTGCAATGATGCCATGGTGAACGCGTGTAATTTGAAAAGAGGATGGCGCAGGCGAGACCACGCGCAAACTACCCCTTCTGGCCCCGAGTGCCCCCGCAATGTGTTTTGACGCTGATCGCGAGTAATCGCGTGTGATTTTTTAGTACAACAACGCGTGGGTGGAGCTGTATATGTAGATCAATTTTTTATAAAAATATATCAGCAGTAGATTGCTGATAAGCGCGGCGGATTGATTGCAAGGTGTGCAATAACAACGCGTATTTCTACATACTTATAATGAAACTCAATTTAGTTTATCAATGGCTGAAAGAAAAATTATATGTACCCTGCTCCCAGGACTATATACATATTTCTCTCCTTTAACCATGACTGTTGAGACTTGGGATATTTAAGTTTATTCCCTGCGCCTGGCGAACCCCTTGGGCGGCAATTCCAATTGCCATAATCCTGGGACTCTCCGCGATGCCTCCACTGGTGGGCGTTTTAATTTTTATTACTGGCCTACACCTTACGAACCCCTGGAGAATGGTCACCAGTACCTTCTGTCACACCTTGACCAATTATATTTTGGCATAACCACCTCCACCCCGAATTTCAGCTATGGAGGGAGGAACCAATGTTTACATTTTAAGGGAAAACACGGAGCCGAGGCAGAATCAAACGAAAAGTCAAAGTGTTCGGACATTAGACAGTGAGTTGCGAGTGTACCGTGCTGTTTTAACACATAAGAAAATGGCAGACTCCTGGAGTAAAAAATTGACAGGCGATCTTATTGATATGTACAGGCAAATGCCTTGCCTGTGGAAAATAAAAAAAAAAAATGTATATTTCAATAGGAATTTAAAAACGGAATCCTACAATAGGCTCATCAACTTAGTGAAGCCACACTTTCCGGAAGCGGATAGAGACTTCATTCGGAAAAGATTACAAAGTCTCCGTGGAACTTTCCGGAAGGAAATGAATAAAGTGACGCAGTCCAAACGTTCCGGCAAGGGGGCGGACGAGGTATACGTACCAACCTTATGGTACTACGAGAAAATGTTGTTCACGTTGGATCAGGAGACCCCAAGCGCAAGTACGTCGAATATTGACACTGATGCAGGACCATCTTTCCTGGAGGAATCTTCTGAGGTGGACGGAAACCTCACATCAACGAATAATTTAGACGATGCAGCGGCATCAACAAATAATTTAGAAGATGCAGAGGCATTAATAATTGAAAACGACCCTGCTGAAAGTGAAACCCAGCCTGATCGAGTAAGTTTATTTGTTTATTTTATTATTATTACTAATACGGGCCAAAAGTACCAAATATGTAGTAAAATCATTGAATGTAGGGCTGAAAGTAAAGAAGAAACAGAATTTCTAATGAATAATATTTTATTGACAATTTTGCAATGGACACAATTGATTACAATTGATTACTCCATACATAAATTTCATCATATTGAACAGTAATATTAACGCATGCGCAGGTTGACTTAATGTGCAAGGTGTTAAAAAAGTAATATTCACTGGTTTGGTGGGTGAATGTACACCTGTGCACCGGTAGAGATTTGTAAACAAATTTTGCTATGAAATTATTTATTACATTGGAAGCTAATGTTTCAACGATTCGATTGTGTACAGTTTCACGTAGAGGCATGGGTCTACCACTATGCCGCATTGATAGTTTCTATACGAATGGTGGGGTCTGGCACAGTGGCCTAGTGGGCCTAACAAGGTCAATGCCCTTTGCACTATCTTCTGTCCCTTTAAACGTCGCATTGTGTTTCTTTACGTTTGGAAGTACGTACTGTACTCTACGTTCAACTCTACCTTGTAATAGACAATTTCGTAGCAAAATTTGTTTACAAATCTCTACCGGTCCACAGGTGTACATTCACACACCAAACCAGTGCATATTACTTGTTTAACATTCTGTACAGTGTACACAAATGATTATTATTATCTATATAATAGTATTAATATATATATAATATTATTTAATACATTTAATTCGCTTGTACAAGAATTGAGAGAAAGGTACATAAAAGAAAAGGAGGCGTACAACTTAGAAACATCTCCTTCTTAGACACACGCTACACATAATATCCTGTTATGGCCCAGTCTATTAACCCTCGGTTGTCACACTGCGTCAAATTAACCCTGCGTTTTTTTAAGCAAAAAACCTTTTTGTCGAAACTCTTATTGCTTCAAACTTTTTTTTATGCATGTTGATACTTTAAATGTCAATTTTCAACGATGGGCATATATTCTATAATGTTCAAACATTATCTCAGAATTTTTTAGACTTAATTTAACAAATAGTTTTTAAATAACAACTGATTGAAAATTGACAGGGTCAAATTGACCCAGTGTGACAACGACGTTCGAAAAAGTATGTGTGACAACCGAGGGTTAAGGAAGGAGTCGTGGCCACCTGTGACGTCTGAAAACACAAGTATTTTGGGTTTTTTTGCAAAGACTGGAAAACTTTTTTATTTATATAACCGGCTGCGTATTCGAAAGTATATATTTTAAAGCTCTTGTATTTTTATTTGCAATGCTATATATAAATAAATAAATAAAGGATTTATAGGCGATCTCCCGACAAGGTTTTTTTATTTAAGCACTTAGGGTTCGCACAAATTTAGTTAGTATATTAAATTATCTAGTGCTTAAACCTTCATTATCCCGAAAAATTACTATGCTACAAATTCGCGGCTGCTTCATAGTAAAAGTATCGACTTTCGCCACAGAATCGCTCAATTTTATTAAAGTTATTAGAGTTCCTAAATTTATGTAGTTTATTGATTTTCTTTCCATCTGTAAAATAAAAACTACTTAACGAAATTTAAAAAGCCACGATTGAGCACTAGATAATTTAATATGCTGACTAAATTTGGTCAAATTTTTTATTTCTGATGAACCAGATCAAACCTACAGACACGATCACCCTAAAGTGCTTAAATAAAAAAAGCTGTCGGGAGATCGCCGATAATTCCTTTATTTATATATATAAACATATGTATATTGCAGTGCAAATAATAATACAAGAACTCTAAAATATATATTTCCGAATATACAACCATTTATTTAAAAAAGTCTTCAAGTCTTTGCAAAAAAATTCTTGTGTTTTCAGACATGATAGATAGGCGTCACCCCTTAAGGGTACCTTCCGTTCTAAAAGTTGATTTTTTAAATTTAATTTTTCAAATGTTAATGTTAAATGTCTTAAATCCTGAATAGGGTAAAGGCACCAGTAGTCGACCATGTATCAGTAATCGACCACTTTCAGAAAAACATGAGAAATAAGATGTTTAGCAGTGACGATCTTTTGAATAAAGTGCAGTTCTCTAACTGCATTCTGTTCAAAAGATCGTCACTTCTAAAAACCTTATTTCTCATGTTTTTCTGAAAGTGGTCGACTACTGATACATGGTCGACTACTGGTGCCTTTACCCTACAATGCAAATAGTCCCATTAAATTATATATAGTAGTTTTCCTTCAATTAATTCCTAAAGATCTCCTTCTTTTTGGGCTCCAGACCGGAAGGTTCCCATAATACAACAAAGATTTACGCTCTACCTGCATTCAACATATCTTCCTGCCACGGAATACTTCCTTCTCCTACAAAATATTCTTTGTACCGGTCCCTATTTTGTTTGGCAGAGTTGTTGATATTCCTGGGAATGGCGAGTTGCAAATTATCCAACTGCACTGCATTGATTTGACAATCTCCCTCCATCTGCATACTACTGTTGTTCGCAATGAACGTTTTACTTCGCCTTCGCAAAAAATTATGCAGAACGCATGTAGCCAACACCACATTGCATATATTTTCAACTTTCATATTTATGGGTGTATGCAGCACTCGAAATCGCGAAGACAATATGCCAAATGCATTCTCAACGACATTCCTTGCTCGCGACAATCTGTAGTTAAAGATTCGTTTGTCGTGGTCTAGTTCTCTTTGAGAATAAGGTTTTAAAAAATTATTCGTTAACGCAAACGCTTCATCGCCTAAAAAGGCAAAGTTTAGGTTATTCACGGTTTCGTGATTTTCTGGTAAATTCAATTGACCGTTCTTTAATCGTCGCAAAAATTCTGTGTGTTCAATGACACCCCCATCCGATATTCTACCATTTTTTCCAACGTCGACAAAAATAAATTCATAATTAGAATCCACTAACGCCATTAATACAATACTGTAGTAATTCTTATAATTATAATAAAACGCTCCAGATTCTGGTGGTGGAACAATGCGAATGTGCTTTCCATCCACAGCACCTCCGCAGTTTACGAAATCCCATCTGTTTTTAAAACCTTCCGCTACTTTTTTCCACTCGTCCTTGGTATTCGGGAACTATGACAAAAAAATACAATACAAAAATAAAAAAATTAAATAGGTAACGCGCACAGATATGATTTGACAGGGAAACGTTTGTGGTGTGACCTGCGCACCGCACAAGTTTCATGAACAACAGACAGGCATACAGACAGATACGAACTTATTGTTATTGAATTTCTTTGCTATTTCTTATTTTATTATTTTTTTTTTGTTTGAAGGAAGAAGAAATGCCCGTCAGAAACAATGCCCCAAATACGGCCACTAGAAAAAATGGGAAGAAAAGAAAGCCGGAACAAGACGCGAGCGAATTTTTTCGGACATGCACCGAAGCGTTGAAGGCGCCATCAACCAGCAAAGTGGATGTCACTGAATTTGAGGCCATTGGCATAAAAGTAGCAAAACAATTGCAGAGAATGGATATGGATCAGGCCATTTATGCGGAGTCCATAATAACCGCCGTCTTAAGACGGGGTCTATTTAAAACTCTGCACCCACGCACAGATTTGTGCGACAACAATTGCACTGTGATTGCCATGGCCAACTGCAGTGGAAGCACCGCAGGATCCAATTCATCCCATACAGAAGGAAGCTAGGGGATCTAGTTTCATTAATATTAACTTTAGCGTTTAAACTTTAAGGACTTTTAAAATGTTGAAAATAAGTAAAATTTAATTATTTACATATATGATACGGAATAATAAGGTGACGAGGAACTACTTTTTGCTCTATATACGTTGGCGGACGAACGAAAGTTTACAACGTTTAAAATCGCATAACTTTTTTAGAATTGGTCCAAACGACATGAGTTTTTTTTTAGAATCTAGAAGGATTAGTTTGCTAAGTGGCGTGTTTCGTCGTTTTGAAGAAAAATGCAATTGGTCAGAATAGCAAATAAATAGTAAAGGGTTTATTTTTAAACCCGTTTGTAGATTGAAGTAAGTTGTATTCATACAGAAAATTTCATTAAAATCGGTTAGCGTTGCTCTGAGCTATAAACGCTTAAAGATCGCAGAATAAGGTCGAGAATCGCTAATTTCGACAATTCCCGCTAATTTCGACAATTCCCGCGATTCTCGACCTTATTCTGCGATCTTTAAGCGTTTATAGCTCAGAGCAACGCTAACCGATTTTAATGAAATTTTCTGTATGTATACAACTTACTTCCATCTACAAACGGGTTTAAAAATAAACCCTTTACTATTTATTTGCTATTCTGACCAATTGCATTTTTCTTCAAAACGACGAAACACGCCACTTAGCAAACTAATCCTTCTAGATTCTAAAAAAAACTCATGTCGTTTGGACCAATTCTAAAAAAGTTATGCGATTTTAAACGTTGTAAACTATCGTTCGTCCGCCAATGTATATGGTGTCTATCACTTTGTAACATATATATTTTACTTATTCTTTTTCTTATGTACATAGTTTATTCTAAGTTAAATTGGTGGTGGGTTATTACATTATAATAAACAAACCTTTTGTAATATAAATAGAACAGACGCTATGGTGCACGCCGCACAGAAACTTTTCCAACGGAGCGCCTCTAGTAAACCATTATTGTTATTCCATATATATGTATTAATAATTTGTAACCCTTACCTTTAAGAACTCAGTCCGTAGGACCTGATACAGTGCTTTGCAAGTCTCGGGAATTATCTTGGATAATGAAGGAGCTGATATCCCCGTACTAAATTTTAAATCTTCGTAAGAACGTCCAGTTGCCAAAAATCGCAAAGTGGCGATGAGACGTTGCTCTGCAGTGATGCTCTGTCTCATGACTGTATCCTGTTTCGTGATTCTGTTTCGAACTAATTTCAATAGTTCATCAAACGCTTGAGAATCCATCCTCAAATAATTTCTGTAATCATCTGGGTGATCGTCTCTCAGTTCTCGAACAAGGGCTAGATCGTTCGAATTTGCGCGGTATTGCTTTACCCATAAGCGCTTCCTTCTTCTGTCTCTTCTCCGCTCTGCTTCTGCTAAATATACAGCAGCAGCAGCAGCAGCAGCAATAGCCAAGTTCCGACGACGGTTATCGTTTATCGCCAACATCACACAGTTTTTGGAACCACTGTCTCACACAGACTTGGCTGTCAACACGCACGTCACTGATACTTCAGGTGGTTCGGTGTAACGAACACACGTAACCCCACCCAACAATTAACAATTAAAAGCAACAATTAAAAGTAACAATTAACAAGTACAATTAACAAGAACAATTAACAGTACCAATTAACGGTAACAATTAACAGTAGAAATTAATAGTAACAAGTAATAGTAACAATTAATAGTAACAAATAACAGTAAAAATGAAATAATGCGTGCGCGATACGTGAAGTCTGAAAGCCGGTTCGAGAACAAGTGACCGCTCCGTAAATTTTCGCCGGTTAAAAAGGGACGACTAGACAGAGTTAGAGATAGCGAACAAGAAAGATAGTGAGCCAGAAACGGGGATGAAAGGGGAAAAACCGAGAAAAACATAGAGAGAGTAAAAAAGAGAAAGCGTGGGACAAGGAAAGTGTTCTTCGCTTCGTAAACGCCTGGCCGCCAAATGTTTCTGACGATGACCAGGCCTGTGCGAACCCTTGAAACCAGGTATGTATGTAGATGGAAGAAGAAACGGCAGAAAGTAATAAAGAGGTACAGACAGGGTGTCCGCGGGAACAGTCTACAGTTGGATATTTCCTAACATATTCCAGATAGAAAAACAATGTTTATATGGGATTGCATGGTTCAATGGGGCAAATTCATTAGGCCAGACGATTTTTTTCTTACATTATTATTTTAAAAGATACGATGGTCAAGTTCTGTCTTTTAAATCTGCGGATATTAACCACCCGCATAGTTGTCAGTCAAATCAGTTTTGACCCTTTCTTAAATCGCGTTCACTTCTTAGAACGTGTATTGAAATTCACGGATCGTAGTAAATTATGTCTGTACCTACCTATCACATATTCTTTGCGTAAAATCTAAACATTCGGATAGTTAGTTAAAAAATTAAATATGCATATCTTAATACACGTGAAACCGTATATTTCGATACACGTGAATTTCAGTACACGGGTACACGTGTATCGAAATATACGGTTTCACGTATATTAAGATATTCATATTTAATTTTTTAACTAACTATCCGAATGTTTAGATTTTACGCAAATAATTTGCGATAGATAGGTACAGACATAACTTACTAGCAGATGAAAATAAATAACATCATGATTTTGGTTAATAAGGTTTAATCTATTAATCGTATATTAATCTATTTGAGACAAACAACAACGACTGATTTTATGCTAACGGTGCGCATATGAGTTTTGTATGGCGCTCTATTTGAAGCACTATAACTCTGGATATAACCACTATTTTTGCATACAATTTTTTTTCATATTCCCTAAAGATTGACAAATGAAGCCACAAAGCTGAAAGTAAATATATTTAATTTTTTGGTTTGAAAAAATTCTCATTCACTTTCTACCGCTTGTAGCGGCTCGCAGAGTCTTGGCTGCCAGGCGCGCCGCGCGCCTCAGAATTTTCCGCAATTTACTCCTGGCGCGGTATTGGAAAAATTAGCAGCGCGGTCGCAGTAGAAATGGTCGTTCGGTTCAGCGGAATAAAACTCCGCCCTATCGAGGGACCACGTGTAAATCTTTCTCGTTCGGTTTGAAAGCGACAAGCTGGGCTACGGTGCCTGTTAAGACTTCATGATCTATCGTTGTCGAAGTGTAAATAATGTCTCGGAATAAATCAGCAAGTTTCATGTAATACGTAACAACAGAGTAGGTAGGCAGCCTCATTTTTCACAGGTAGTGCATGCGCCGCAGAAAAGGTTAGATAAGAGACAGAAAAGGTAGTTGAAACCAAGAGTGTGGCGTGGCGCGTGGAATATCCAACATGTTGGATATTCCACGCGCCACGCCACACTCTTGGTTTCAAGTGCCGCTTTCCTTTTCTAACTACCTTTTCTGTCTCTTATCTAACCTTTTCTGAAGTAGAGGTTTGCGCGCCACACTCTTTTTGGACGCGCCACGCCTGACAACGGTTCTACTCGCACGCAAGAACGTGCAATTCCGGCGCGCCACGCTTCTAACCGCGCACAAGATGCTAGCAAGACCTTCCGATGAGGTGGAAACTTTTCGTCTGCAAGAAGAATGCAGATCGCAATACAGTCGTTATAACCGAGTAATAAACCATTTCCATAATTTATAGCACCTTCAGGTAAACCAAATGTAGCTTCGTAAAAACAGATGTTTCAGTGTGCCCTACAGTAAAAGCATTTATGATATCCTCTATAAGCCAGGTATATCGAGGAATTCATATACTTTTCGCGAACCTACGTATATCGCGATCGTGTCTTCCCGATTGTTTCGCAGATCGATAATATACATGGAACAGGTAATACACAATACAAGACTGCGCTGGTTCCTGGGAAAAGCATGTAGAATCGACGTAGAAATGGGAGCCCGAACTCGCTGTCTCTAAGTAGTGACGGGTACGATCTTCTGGCCTGCGCGCTCCTTCCGACGTTCCGGCACGCCACGCCAAATGCGTGCCCAACTGGCGCGTGGCGCGCAAAAGTGTCCAAAAAGAACGTCCGTGTAAAGGCCCTAATTGACGATCCTAGGCGGTTCGAACGTGCGCCAGAAAACCATTCGACGTCAAACAAAGTTTATTTCTTTATTAAGAAATTAAGTTTTTCTTTCATTGATATTGTAGATGTCGAAGGCATTATATTTACAGAATTTTCGGAATCAGAATCACTAATTATTTCTGATAATTCTGTTGATGTTTCATTTTTATTATAAATACGTTCAATTAATTACCCGATTATCTTCCTAATTGTAGATTTACTGGTTTTATTAAAAATTCCGTAATCACATTCAACAATCGACGAATAAAAAACTCAACTTTATTCATCGAATAAAAAAAATTATTTAAATAATGAATCAAAAGTTACATTAACTTTAGATTATTTGACGAACAATGTAACTTTTATTTGATACATTGTTTAAATAACTTTTTATTTAGTCCATGCCCAACTCTAGTAATGGGTTTGTAAACTTTTATTTTTATTTTGAATATTATTATTTTTTTGTAGCAATGGATACAAATTCACCGTGGCATTATTTTAATCGTACAGCAGCAAGAGATGTAGCTGTTTGTAAACAGTGCACAAAAAAAATAAAAGCCGTAGGTGGAAGTACCAGCGGTTTACATAGCCACCTCAAGAGCCAACACAACATTAATTTATTAAAACGAAGAAAAGAAGAAATTGATGATACATCTACTTCGATTCAAACTGTTGATGTGGATTCTCGATCAAAAATTACTTCATATTTGAAGAAAACAAGTGATGAATCTTTTCCTGCCGTAGTAGCGCGAATGACAGCGCGGGATGGAATACCGTTTATTAAATTTTGTACCTCTCAAGATTTACGAATGTTATTAATTGCAAAAGGCTACGGAGACATTCCTAAATCTCCAAATACTATTAAAAATATTGTATTGCAATATGCAGATAAAATTAAGCAAGAAGTAGTCCACGAAATATCACAACTTAAACTTAGTAATGAAGCATTTAGCCTAACATTAGACGAGTGGACATCTAATAAAAACCGCCGATATATGAACATTAATGTCCATAGAAGTAACAACAAATTTTGGAACCTTGGATTATGTCGTATTCGTGGATCTATGTCTGCTGAAAGATGTGTAATTGTTATTAAAAGTAAACTAAAAGAATTTGGTATTTCTCTAGCAAATATTGTGTCAGTGACTACAGATGGAGCTTCAGTAATGAAAAAAACAATAAAATTGATTGATGCAAATCATCAATTATGTCTTGTACATGGAATTCAGTTGGCCGTAATCAAAGTTCTTTATAATAAAAATAATATTGACGCAATTGTGGACGAAGATCAGGAACATGTTGAATTACCTGATACAAATGATTATGACAACTCTGACGATGACAACGACGAAGATATTGAAAATAATGGTGAAGGTTTAGAAGTGGTACAAAACATGATTATTGATTCTCACCTAAATCCTTTACAAAACGTACAACTGAATTCTCTAATAACAAAGATACGGAAAGTAGTTAAAATATTCCGCAAATCCCCAACAAAAAACGATGATATACTTCAAAAACATGTAAAAGAACAGTTCGGTAAAGAATTCTCGTTGATACTAGACTCTAAAACTCGCTGGAATAGTTTGCTGGCTATGTTGGAGCGTTTCTCAATGCTTAAAAGTTGTATTAGAAAGAGTCTCATAGATTTAAAATCAGAAATCAATTTTACGGACAGTGAACTTACATTGTTGTCCGATACAATATTAGCGTTACAACCGATAAAACTTGCTGTTGAAACACTTTGTTCTGAAAATGTTAATTTATATATTGCTGATGTTACACTGAAATTCATGCTTGACGAATTAATGAATCAACACACGCTTTTAAGTAACGAACTTAAGAATGCTTTGATACAGCGAATAAAGGAAAGACGAACTTCTTATTCTGATGTTCTGCAATATCTTTCTCATTATAATGTCAAAAAGTCGAATGAGGAAGATTACGGAATTTTTAATAAAACCAATAAGTCTACAATTAGGAAGATAATCGGGGAGTTAATTGAACGAGTTTACAATAAAAATGAAACGTCAACAGAATTATCAGAAATAAGTAGTGATTCTGATTCTGAAAATTCTGTAAATGTAATGCCCTCGACATCTACGAGATCACTGAAAGAAAAACTTCATTTTTTAATAAAGGCAAAAACCGTAGTACCCACGCAACCAACTGTGATCAACAAAAAAAATAAAAGCATGAGTCAAGTTATAAAAAAGGAATTAACATATTTTCACGAAGAAAATGTAAAAGGAAAATATATCCAATTAGCATATGATTTCCTCATGACTACGCGACCAACAAGTGTGGAATCGGAGAGGGCGTTTTCCGCGGCAGGTTTGTTTTGTACGAGGATTAGGTCACAATTAAGCGATGAAAGTTTAAATATGTTATGTTTTTTGCGTGCATATTTATTAAAAAGCGTTGATAAATGAAAAATATTATAAATAAAGAATAGTTTTATTTGCATTTATTTTTTATAATGATTGATTAGACTTTTTTGTAATATATTTTCTTCTATTTTCAATACCTTAAAAAATACCGGTAAATTACCGGTAAACCGGTTTTGATTGAAAATTCTACCGAATTACCGGTAATTGAAAAAGTCGGTAAATTTGCAATCCCTATTTCTGCCATATGCTCTCACCTGCTTTGGATACATTATGTAGTCTCTACACTCACTATAGCAAAAGGCCACTCTATTTCTATAAATAATTAATAAGTTCTACGTTAAGTTGTATATAATTATTAAAATGAGGCTTTATATATATATATAATTTACAGATAATCATCAAAGCAGAAGATGATGCAGTGTGATCTACGTTGGACTATGTACGCACAAATTTTCACGTAGGGTTTTGCATACGCAATTATTCATTCAATGTGAGCACGTGTGATAATATATTATATATTTACAGATAATCATCAAAGCAGAAGATGATGCAGTGTGATCTATGTTGGACTATGTACGCACAAATTTTCACGTAGGGTTTTGCATACGCAATTATTCATTCAATGTGAGCACGTGTGATAATTTATATAAATAATTAGTAAATTTGTCCTATTTTTCAGTTAACGATGCAGATGAAGAGAATTATTTTAACAGCTGAAAGAGAAAGTAACTCTGCTGCATGAGCAAATGAAATAACCACATTTTTATGTATGAAAATAACGAATTTATTTTTTTATATGTTATTGGCCGCCGCCACGTCCACGGCCCCGCCCCCATCCACGACCCCGGCTCTGGCCACGTCCCCGGCCCCGGCCACGGCCGCAAGCTGCTTCGCGCACTATGTACTGCACACAAAGTACTATACATTCATATAATACATATAGATCGGCAATGCAGTGCACATGTTTTTTGGGGGAAGGTGTTAAACTTACGTAGAATTTATCCTTAATCAAAAAATAATAAAAGTACACTCGCTGAACTGCTTTGCGCTATTCCGAGTATTCCGAGTAAGCTTTACTGGCTACAAACTAGCTTTATCTTCTAACATCACTCGATAGGCTGCAGTGCGCCGTAAACGCGTGGACGTGTAACGAAGATAGATCAGAATTTATAATTTATTGGGATTTCCTTACTTTATCCTTACTTTTAGTACCCGTGACAGGGAAAAATTTTTAAAAAAGAAGAAGCTGAAATTCTGAATCCCAAAAAAAAACTTCAAAAAAGTAAAAAATATGACGCCAAGAACATGAATTATCTTTGTAAAAAGAAGTGAGATCCCCATAAAAAACTTTAAAAAAGTAAAAAAATTACGTCAAGTACATGAATTAGCTTTGTAAAAAGAAGTGAGATCCCCAAAAAAAACTTTAAAAAAGTAAAAAAATTACGCCAAGTACATGAATTAGCTTTGTAAAAAGAAGTGAGATCCCCCAAAAAAAACTTTAAAAAAGTAAAAAATACGCCAAGTACATGAAAATGTCGAGGACAAAAAAAGTATTATCAAAAATCACAAAAAAAAGAAAATAGTATACATGAAAAAGTCGAGGAAAAAAAAGAGTATTATCAACAAATAAATATAAAAAAAAGACAAAGAAACATGAAAAAGTCAAGGACGAATAAACTATAATTAACAAAAAAATATAATCACATAAATAAAAAATAAAAAATATGATTACAATATAAAAAAAGATGTGAAATCAAAATGAGCTGCAAGTACATCACAAAAAAAAGAAAATAATATAATCACACAAAAACAAAAAATAATATATTCACATAAAAAAGAAAATAATATATTCACATAAAAAAGAAAATAATATAATTACAATATAAAAAAGGATGTGAAATCAAAATGAGCTGCAAGTACATCACAAAAAAAAGAAAATAATATAATCACACAAAAACAGAAAATAATATAATCACACAAAAAAAGAAAATAATCTAATTACAATATAAAAAAAGATGTGAAATCAAAATGAGCTGCAAGTACATAAAGGTACTTTCCAACTGCGCTTAAGATGACACAACTACATATACACAGCTAAAATGCTGTGTTATTCCATTACTCATATCGCGGACATTTTAATTAACCCATCAAAAAGAATCCCATTTAAAAACATTGTCGTAAATTATTATTAGCTTTACAAAATTAATGATATACAAAAATTGCGCCAATTATCACAATGGCTATTTATACAAAGAAAAAATCACAATGGTACAATGAAAAAATGTATTAAATAATATTAAGCAGATATATTTTTATACAAATAAATATTTTAATACGAATAAATATTTTATTCAAAATACTTGGCGCTGCGATCTAAAATACATCATACGTAGCATATGCACATACACACATCCACGAACGCATGCACAGGAAAGAAAGAAAAAGATTATTGCAATTTATACATATTTATTCAGTTTAGCAACACCAATTCGGAGAGCAGCGCCAAGTATTTTGAATGAAATATTTATTCGTATTAAAATATTTATTTGTATAAAAATATATCTGCTTAATATTATTTAATACATTTTTTCATTGTACCATTGTGATTTTTTCTTTGTATAAATAGCCATTGTGATAATTGGCGCAATTTTTGTATATCATTAATTTTGTAAAGCTAATAATAATTTACGACAATGTTTTTAAATGGGATTCTTTTTGATGGGTTAATTAAAATGTCCGCGATATGAGTAATGGAATAACACAGCATTTTAGCTGTGTATATGTAGTTGTGTCATCTTAAGCGCAGTTGGAAAGTACCTTTATGTACTTGCAGCTCATTTTGATTTCACATCTTTTTTTATATTGTAATTAGATTATTTTCTTTTTTTGTGTGATTATATTATTTTCTGTTTTTGTGTGATTATATTATTTTCTTTTTTTTGTGATGTACTTGCAGCTCATTTTGATTTCACATCCTTTTTTATATTGTAATTATATTATTTTCTTTTTTATGTGAATATATTATTTTCTTTTTTATGTGAATATATTATTTTTTGTTTTTGTGTGATTATATTATTTTCTTTTTTTTGTGATGTATATCTACCTACAGTACGCATCCGTGGCAGCGTCTGCGCCAGCATGGGACATAACAAATAACGAAGCTGACCTTTGTTTCCGAGATATTTGCGAAAAACTTTGGTAAACTTGTCGATTAGCATGACCATCACCGATTTCGATGACCTTGAAATATGTTGTAGGGGGCATGATTCTGAGCATCTTTTTCGTATACATGTAACCTTCGGTCGGCCTTACTTTTTAAGATATGCGCAAAAAAACCTTGGTAAACTTTTCCTCATGGATTTGAAGGAAAATTATTTTAATCACCTCACCACGATCGCCTCACTGTACAGTATTTCTGTTAACTTATTCCGACACAACGCATTCCATTTTCCAATTTGACCCGGGTATTAGTATTGGTTTGGCTAGATCAGTGCGGGGGGCGCACGCCCGCTGGCGGGCGCGTAAAGCATGGCAACGAACCGATTTGAGTTTAACTAAAACATAATTTTTTCGCTAGAAAGAGAGTGCTTTCAAGAACACTTGTTGGACATCCCGACTATGTTCGGCGGCGCCGGCACATCGGTTCGGTACCATGCTTTACGCGCCCCCGCGCTGATCTAGCCAAACCAATACTAATACCCGGGTCAAGTTGGAAAGTGGAAGGCGTTGCGTCGGAATAAATCAACAGAAGTTTTTCGCAAATATCTCAGAAACGAGGGTCAGCTTCATCATTTGTTTTGTCCCATGCTGACGCATACGCTCTCACGAACGTGTACTGTAGGTAGGTTTACAGCAGAATACATTGTAGTAGTAGCAGCAGTTTTTCGCGAATATCTCGGAAACGAAGGTCGAGCGACGGTAACATGTATAGGAAAAAGTTGTTCAGAATCGTGTCCCCGATAACATATCCAAAAATCATTGAAATTGGTGAGGATGGAAAACTTCTAAATAATTACCGAATTATCAAATGATAAAATTAACAAATATGTTGGTTCTTATTTGCTGTTAATTTATGGACTACACTATTTGTTTATGATGAGTTAACGATCAACATGCGTCAGCAAGGGGATGATTCTTATCGACAGTTGCTGTCAAGAATTCGTATTGGTGTTGTGACAAAACCTGATTGCGAGATTCTTGAGAATAGAAAAATATCTTTTACTGGGGATTCGTTTGAACTCAGATTAAACGATTTATGCCAGTTGATTAATGATTTTCCGTTGGACATCGTTTGTTTATTGCCTACTCGTAATATGTGTGACGTTCTTAATGCTGCAATGTTAAATCGCATTACAGCAAAAGAGATATTATTAATTGCCGAAGACACGATTGACTGTATTCCGTATGTGAGAAAGAAAGTATCAAAAGTATTGTCCAATACTGATGACGATGATTCTAAAACTGCTGGACTTTCAAAGGAAATTGTAATTAAAATTGGAGCAAATGTTATGATAAGGCGTAACATTGATGCTACTTTGGGTCTTGTGAATGGTACCATAGCTAGGGTCATTTCAGTTGTACAAGATATGTCTACCGATTATGTAGAGAAAGTTAAACTCCTTCTACCATCAGGATTAGAGTATTTCATTGAAAGAGTAAGCGTTAAATTTGAAGTAGTGGATAGAGCATTTGTTATTAGAAAACAATTTCCACTGTGTCTGAGTTATGGAATCACAATTCATAAAAGTCAAGGATTAAGTTTACAAAGTGCTATTATGGACATAGGCAACTCTATATTTAATTGTGGCCAAGCTTATGTTGCATTATCACGAGTAACGTCTTCAGATTGGTTGCATTTGATTAATTTTGATCCTTCGTCATTAACAGCTGACGAAAAAGCTATTAGGGAATATAATCGGCTAACAAGGGGAGTCCACAGTGAGGTAGTCATCGATTTTGATGAGCCTTGGCACGATGAATCTATATCGAAAATAAGTAAATACGTGTCCGTGCGTTTCTGCCATTGGGCCTTAATAACAGAGATAATTGCATGTAAATTAACAAAACATTCCGTAGCGCCAATGAAAGCATAATAAGTCATAACCTCAGTTTAAGAATATGCCGTGGAGCGTTTGGTAAGACGTCGGTGTAGTGTTGGTGCGGTCGTGAGTTCGATTCCGCCTGTGTCTGTATATTTTTTCATACTTTATTTTTTCACACTTTATTTTTTCCACACTGTATGAATAGTGAGAAAAAAGGTAATGGTAGTAATGTTCATTAATTCTTTTAAATGTATAAATACAATTATTTTTTTTTTAACGTGGGGAAATCTTCAAAAGACACCCCAACACCTCCAGAGGGGAATCCCCCGAGGACGCCAGGGTAGTGTGGGATTTTTACCCATTAAAACCCCACGGCCACCATCTCACTATTCATACAGTGTGGAAAAAATAAAGTGTGAAAAAAATAAAGTATGAAAAAAATATACAGACACAGGCGGAATCGAACTCACGACCGCAACAACACCACGCCGACGTCTTACCGAACGCTCCACGGCATATTCTTAAACTCAGATTATGGCTTTTATGTTTTCCATCGGCGCTATGGAATGTTTAATAATTTACATGCAATTATCTTTGTTATTAAGGCCCAATGGCAGAAACGCTCGGACACGTATTTACTTATTTTCGATATTGATTCATCGTGCCAAGGCTCATCAAAATCGATGACTACCTCACTGTGCACTCCCCTTGTAAGATCCAAGTACAAACCAGACGCAGACATAATTATTGTTTCAAAAAAACGCTATTCGAAAGTGAAAGATGTTCCATGGATATTGTCAAAAGTAATTGATTCTGTCCGAGAAAATTGCCAAACTCAAAAATTATTAAAAAAAAAATGTTTCTTGGGTTTTACATGGATTTCAAAACACAGATAATGCTTCATGTTATGCAAATGCAGTATTACAATGTTTAATGCATTTAAGTGCCATTAGAAAGCAATTGTTTATTTGTAATGAATCATCAAATGTTTTGAAGATATTAATGTATCGATATGAAAATGGAATGCGCAATTTAAATACATATACAATACGGCAAACTTTAGGAGAACATTTTTCAGTGAACGTAAAACGAGATGTATTCGAATTTCTTATAACCCTGTGCACAGAATATGATTGTATAAGACAGTTGGTAGAGCATCAAGTAACTTCTACTACTCGATGTAAATCTTGTGATTATACAAAAAGAATTACTTCTGATAATTTAGTTGTTTCAATCCCTATTAACAAATTGAAAAAAAGAAGCTATAATCTTAACGATTTATTAAACGTTAGATTTTTACATTGGTATGAATCAGATAACGGATCATGTGAACAGTGTGCAGGAAATGATATTATGTTCAAGAATGAATTAATATTGACGAAAGATATAGTTATTATTCGTTTACTATTATTTTCATTACAAGATGATAAAATAGTCAAAGCAATACGTAAATTTAATATATGTACTATTCCCACAACCAAAGTATTAATAGCTGGACAATCATATAAAGTTATGAATGCTATATTTCATAGTGGTTCATGTATTGAGGATGGCCATTACACCAGTATATGTAAAGAAGAAGGAATGACTAGTAGTTGGATTGAAGCTGATGACGTGCATATTAAAAAAAGGCAATGGCCCAAAGGGGCTAAAGATCTTTATATTTTGTTCTTACAAAAAATTGATAATAAATAAATAAGCCAACAAAAATTACCACGCTATGGAATAGCTGAAAGATGAATGTTGCCATTTGGGCTCCATATCAATCATCAATCAATCAAAACTACACAGTACGATATTGTCGTAAATTAATATCAGTAAACACTATAAAATGTGTGAAATCCCCACAAAATTACCTTTTCACAAAAAGGTACAAAAAGAGCGCCAAGTATATAATCCTATCCTATAAAAAAGATTCCCATTTTAAAACATTTTCGTAAATATCCCATCAAAACGATTCCCATTTAAAAACATTGTCGTAAATTAATACCCCATAAAAAAATATACAATTCTTAATGTGCTATATTTAACTTTACGAAAGTAATGATATACAACAATTGCCCCAATTATCATAATGGCTATTTATACAAAGAAAAAATTTATTAAATAATATTAAGCAGATATGTTTTTATACAAATAAATATTTTAATACGAATAAATATTTAATTCATATTTCTTGGCGCTGCGCAACCGAAAAAATGTTAATTGGCTAAGTAAATTATTAATAATTTACAATAACTCCCTTACAATCTAAAATACATAAACATATACATACACATATTAGAAACGCAGTCAGATTTATTCTACATATATTTAATTCTAATATAATACGTAGCATATGCACACGCACACATACACACAGTCATGAACGCACGCACAAGAAAAAAAAATATTGATGCAATTTATACATGTTTATTCAGTTTAGCAACACCAATTCGGGGCGCAGCGCCAAGAAATATGAATAAAATATTAATTCGTATTAAAATATTTATTTGTATAAAAACATATCTGCTTAATATTATTTAATAAATTTTTTCTTTGTATAAATAGCCATTATGATAATATGTACATAACTGAAAAATTATATACACAAGGATACACAGAACAATACACGCAGACTTTGTGAAACGTACTAGGTGGGGTACATACAATTATAAAAAATGATTGTCGCGTTTTGTTGCCGGTAGCCGTTTTTGTTGCACCACATATTCTATGTTCGGTTGTATTGTTCGGTTTGGGCTCAAGAGCAACGAACATTTTAAATTATTATTCGTCATAAGTGTCCGGAACGGCGACTTCGCTTTCTTCATAGCGAAAAATAACTGCTCGCACACGTATGTGGAACCAAATATTGATAATATTCTTGCGACGTATTTGTGCAAATACGGATATTCAATTTTGGATACATTAACAATACAATCCGTCTCCTGAATTTTTTTTTCATTTCCACGTCACCTCTTAAATTTCTTAAGTCTGTTTGTAATTGCGGTGACACTGTATCTATATTTACAGTTAGTGTACTGGAAACTATGATCAATTCATTTTCAAGTGCATACAATTCCTGATACCGGTATTCAAATTGATCACCCAACTTCTGTAATATACTTTCATAATGATCACAATTAGTATGTTGTGTCATAACTAACCTTAATTTTGGGAAATTGCACAAATTTTTTGTCTGTAACTCTGCGTTCCATACTTGAATTTTTTTTTAAAATCGCAAATTAAGTTAAAAAATTGAAATATGGTCTTATCTTTTCCTTGCAGCTGTGTATTTAAAATATTTAAATGGTCTGCCACATCCGAAGTAAATCCTAAATCACAGACCCAATCTGTATTTTCCAACTCGGGAGCAGGGTTCCCTGACATTTCCAAAAAAATAGAAATATCGCTATGAAGGTGGAAGAATCGATCTAAGGTTCTTCCACGGCTAAGCCACCGTATTTCCGTATATAGGGGTATTTCCCTGAAATCTGCGTCTATATCTTTTAAAAAATTTTGAACTGCCGGCGTTTTAAAGTATTCATTCTAATATAATTAATTATTCGGGTCACAACGGACATAACGTGTTCCATCTCTATACTTTTTGCACACAAATTCTGCTGATGTATCGCACAGTGCATTGCGCTAATTTCCTGAGGAACTGCTAGATTTTTTAATTTGCTTCGGAGGCGGCCAACGAAACCAAGATGTTTCCCAATCATCGCTGGAGCACCATCAGTAGTGACGGACACTAATTTGGTCCAGTCTAATTTATGATTATCAACCGCCTGCTCCACGCAAGACAGTATATCCTGTCCTGTCGTGGTTTCTTCTAACGAAGAAAAATCTAGCAGTTCCTCAGTCGCAAAAATATTATCAATATTTGGTTCCACATAGAGACACTGTAATAAGAGTCTGGACACGAGTGACAGTCCGCCATGTTTGATCGAAATCCCACGAGAGAGAAAGAGATATTCACCATTTCACTCTTGACCACTCTTAATAACTCTTACGTTTATGACGGCAAATCTATGGCAATGCATTGCGCATTTAAATAAGTATAATAAAAAAAACATATATCAAATAGAACACAAGATTTGGTTTTTTACTTTATATCTTCATTATCTTGGTATAATTGACAGATTTAAAAATCAGCAGGAATAGATGAAAAATGGCGGGCCAATCAAAAACCCAAATGCACATTTTCAGATTAATAGATAGTAAAATATCGCCATAAACGTAAGACTTGTTAAGAGTGGTTAAGAGTGAAATGGCGAATATCTCTTTCTCTCACGTGGGATTTCGATCAAATATGGCGGACCAATCAAAAAGTGGCCTCCTCGTGTCCAGACTCTTATTACAGTGTCTCTAGTTCCACATACGTGTGCGAGCAGGTATTTTTCACTATAAAGAAAGCGAAGTCGCCGTTCCGGACACTTATGACGGATAATAATTTAAAATGTTCGTTGCTCTTGAGCCCAAACCGAACAATACAACCGACCATAGAATATCTGGTGCAACAAAAACGGCTACCGGCAACAAAACGCGACAATCATTTTTTATAATTGCATGTACTCCACCTAAGATCGGTATCAAATATATTGGCCGGTGAATTCGGTTTTACGAGCAGCGATCGAGGAGAAATCAACCACCACCATCTGACGATCGCGGATTTGTCAGTTGGAGTTGCGTGGTCCTCGCAGGGTATGGTGGGGTAACGGGAGCGCTGCTCGGCTCCGCCTGAACCTAGCCGTTTGGCTGTTATATATCCTTATCGTTACAGTTGTGTGCGTTACGAAGCTATGCGTAGACCAATACGAGATGAAGCTATCGAGAAAGAATCAATCTTCTAACCAATAAAGCTCCTGAATTTTTTCGTTGCTAACGCACACCTATTCTGATGTGCGAATTTCTACGCTGACAGCTCGGTTGGCCTACACCCCAGAAGCTTGGCCGTATCCCCACCATTTCTCGCTCACTCTTGTTCTGTGAAGGCGAAAGCGAGATGGAACGAGAGCGAGTCAGAAAACGTTGAGAAAAAGAGCACCGAGGCAAACAAACGGTGTGGTGGGAGAATACCCCTCACGAAACTCACCGGCCAATATATTTGATACCGACCTTAGTACCTTTCACAAAGTCTGCGTGTATTGTTCTGTGTATCCTTGTGTATATAATTTTTCAGTTATGTACATATTATGTATATATTATTATTGTTACATTTTCGTTAACTCCCCGTATATTGTTACGTGTATATATTTATTAGTTCTCTAATTTTGTGCACAATATTGTCCCACATATTTATAAACACCCTGTCACGTCCCGCGACGTGGAGTCAACTATTATTTAACCCTTTAAATCATTCAACCTTACTATTTCGTACTTTGGTATATTATAACCACCTTAAATAAGTTATCAATACAATATATAGCCGAAAAGGCATTATAATCAAAACTCGCGATAAGAAAACCAAGTGAAGAATCATCGAACGGCAACCGTGAACAGGAGAACCAGCACGAAGGAGGTAGCCACACACCAACTAGCTGCACACCAGCTAGCCAACCGCGCACACCAAGGGGGCCAGTAGACACCAGCTGATGGGTCAGAGGCCCCTTCCGCCAGCGGAGTCGACACCTTCACGAAGCTGCGCTCCTGATCATCGCCACAAATTTGCCCTCCCTTTATATCCAGTAAATCGAGCTCCAATACGGAACCGATGTACATTAACTTCAATCCCTAGTATGTGGGCTGTACGAAACCAATCGTACAGAGCACATCGAAAACCCAATGGCGTAAACATCTAAAAAATGAATTAAACTAAGAATTTAACTATCGACGCTGCTGAGAGTTTCGTATAACGGCAGAAATACGTCTTAAGTAAGTCAGAAGACACCGAAATAGGCGCGCAATAGCTCAAATTCTGTAGTAAACAAAACTCTCGGATAGCCCTCTGAAAAAAATTCTTCAGGTGGATCCCACGGCAGATGATTGGATGATTTTATCTCCCACCGTCAAAATTGTCATGTGACAACCTGGAGAAGGAGTGACCGACTGCCCTATAAAAAGGGATCGGACCACCCGCAGACAATTATTATTGTATTATTATTGTAATATTTAGTGAGTAATAATTAGAACAATCAATCCTTGAAATAATAAAAGTGTTAGTGAAAGAACAAACAAGTGAGTTCAGTTTTACCTTCGTTTTCCTATTCCTTGTCTAGGCATCGACACCCTTTTTTTTATAATCAATTTTATAAATCGTGAAAATATGAACAAGTAAGTCGTGATTTGCGCCCGTCGAAGATGACACTTATAAGCAGGACAGCCGCCCACGGTGTCATCGGGTGTTGAGTGCAAAATGCGATTTCCGCAAACTCCACCGTAAAATCTTTCTTAACTGTTCGCAATTTACTTCCACTAACGGTGATACTTATAAGCAGGATAGCCGTCCACGGTGTCGTCAAACAGTGGTTGTAAAAAGCGATTCGCGTGTTTAATTAATCCCAAAAATGGTTTACGAGTGATCATGTTTTGCGCCAGTCGAAAGTGACTCCAATAAGCCGGACAGCCGCGGTGTCACTGGAATTTAGACGTGAACCATGATCCTGGGAAAGAATGAAACTAAATAAAACGAATTCCCAATTAAAAGGTAGCGATGCCCAGAGGTCACAGAGCGGGTAGAAAATATCAATTACGAAAATTGGCGTTCGCCTTTAGAAACGCACCGGCAGAAAATTTAAACTTATTGGGGGTCTCACCAAAACCGGGGGTGTTATTCGGGAGCACGGTTGAAGCAGAACCCTGGGTAGAGCCCCAATTAAGGACAGCTCCAGAAATAGACGGGGTTTCAGAGACCCATCCCCTGGAGACTTGCTACTATTGACACATAAAAGGTAAGCAGTGTAAAAATCCCGAATTAATACCTTTTAAATCACGCACTCAACTATCCCAGAGCGTAAAGTCCCTGGACTAGCTCAAAAGCGGATCCAAAATATAAACTCCCTAAAATCGCGCCCCCAGAATAAGAATTAGGGACGTAACACCCTGTATATGTATCTTTGTGTATATAATTTTTCAGTTATGTACATATTATGTATATATTATTATTGTTACATTTTCGTTAACTCCGCGTATATTGTTAAATGTATATATTTATTAGTTATGTAATTTTTTGTGCTTGTAAATAACGCTAAGTGCAATGGTGGGCACCACATGTATAACTTTTTAACATTTATAAATAATCGTTATCGTTAATTAAAATTTTGTTTTCTTTGTGTCCGAGTTATTTATTTGTATAGTATTAACTTCCTAAATATTTTATACGTCCGTGAAAAGATAAGTAGTATTAGCAATAAATGTTTTATTATCAGTAAAGTCGAACCGTCAGGTCATACCAAATTCCGGCAGTGGTAAATGTTTTGGAAATTTCATGACCCCCTGAATTTTATTACGCGACCTGTACTGCACTGAGGCCCCACAAGGAACCAAACCATATATACTTACGCTACGAGCCTACGAGCACGCACGTACACTATTGCAGTTCTCCTCACCAATTCTAACCTTAGCAACGGGACAAACGGGTTGCTCGCAGCTAGGCGCTAAAACAGCTCCCTTGTGCATCCCTGCAGTAACAGATACTTTTATATCTTTGCCAACAGAAAACCAAACAGTTTTTTAAAATCAGCCCAATAAGATTTGGCATTTTGATCGGAACAAATGGCATGTTGAATTTTTCCTCCATTTCTTGAGGTTGAGGGCCACTGTGCATCGTGACAAAAACGGGCTCAGAGGCGAAGCGAAAATTCTAAGGACAATCAAGAACGTTGTACGGTCTTTAAGAATTTTAGTCTTTCATCGTCCTGAGCTAATCGGTATATTGCTCTATCGATCTGCCGACTCGTGGGGCAATACGGTCATAAACCGCAACCCTGGCGACATACTACTCTGACCGATCAGCCTGATTAATTTTTGGGGACTAGGGATGGGACCCCAGTCAGCCCCCTCAGTTTCTACTTGAATATGCCAGATGTATAGAAGGTGCCATTAATGTAGGAATTATAAAGTATCACCCAACATTAATACACCTCGCGGTTCAGCAACTTCTAACAATTACTCGAGCTAATTTGTAAATAAATTCCGTATATGCAAGAATCATGAATAATATCCAGAATATGCAAAATTACTGTGATATCCCACTATTTTTCGCGCGGTACTATTCTAAATACTTTCCCATATATCTCAAAATCACTCCACCAAAGTCCCTCAAACTCAACTATAACCCCTTTCCTATTTAAACAAAATCCATTCGACGGGTTGAGTAGCTCCTTTTACCGTTCATAAAACCCCAAAAGTCTAATTACAACGAATATTTGGCGTACGTGACATAAATATGTCTAATAATAGACGTACCGTTTGTAAAAACCCCGGAAGTCCTATTGCGACTTATTTCTTAAATATGTCAAGGTTCCTACCGCGCGTACCCCCGCAACATTCCTGTAAGGATACATAAATATGAGGTCCCGAGAGGCCGGAGATTCATTATTATTCGAAAGTTTATTAAACATTCATTATCATTCAATTTTTGTGTTATTAAACATATTATTATTCAAAGATTCGTCTTGTTCAGTGATACTAAACATTCATTCTTATTCATTATCTTTCAAAGATTCGTGTTACTCAATATTATAAATTCAGTGACCAACAATCACCGTTCATCAAACATTGTAAGATATTACAATTACCATTTTAATATTGTATATCACCACCATCATTTATATTTTGTATTACCGTTTTTATTGCTTTCTATATTATTGTGTCTTATTAACGCTTATTGCGATCATTTACTTTGCTTTCCATATTAACGCTTATTGCGAACATTTATTTTGCTTTCTATATCAACGCTTATTGCGATCATTTATTGTTTGTATAACTATTCATATTATTACTTTCTATATCAACGTTTATTGCTTATGTCAAAATACTTAATCATCACATATTATGTTTCATGTTCATATTCATATATTGTGCTTAATTACCATTAAACAGTAATAACGTACTCGTGTTTAAAGTAAATAAACGTCTTTATTTTTAAATCACGCTTCGAATTATTGTGTGCATCCTTTGGTTACAAAGATTCCAAACCAAGACAGGCTGCCGCATCAGCTGATTTCTGTTGTGAACGCGAGAACGCTTACACTGTTTACAAACATGCTTTTGCATGAGCCGTGCAATTCACGAAATATTACGTGTGTTTTTCTTTACATAAATGCAACGGTAAATCCTCCTACCAAAATCAAAACAAACATAAGGTGCTCTAACGGGTGTTCCCCGGGTGTGTATTCACTATTTAAACCTTCCCTGGTCGATTAGAGTGTTGGATTTGAGATTCGCGCCTGATCTCCCTTTAGCTTCAGCGTGCTGGATGCAAGATTCGCGCCTGGGTTCCCTTTCAATATCCTCAGCGTGCTGGATGTAAGATTCGCGCCTAACTTTCCTTCAAAATCCTCAGCGTGCTGGATGCAAGATTCGCGCCTGATCTCCTTTAAAATCCTCAGCGTGCTGGATGCAAGATTCGCGCCTGAACTCCTTTAAAATCCTCAGCGTGCTGGATGTAAGATTCGCGCCTGAACTCCTTTAAAATCCTCAGTGTGCTGGATGTAAGATTCGCGCCTGAACTCCTTTAAAATCCTCAGCGTGCTGTATGCAAGATTCGCGCCTGATCTCCTTTAAAATCCTCAGCGTGCTGGATGTAAGATTCGCGCCTGATCTCCTTTAAAATCCTCAGCGTGGTGGATGCAAGATTCGCGCCTGAACTCCTTTAAAATCCTCAGCGTGCTGGATGTAAGATTCGCGCCTAACTTTCCTTCCCCCCAATAGTCATCGTTCCAAATACCTCACCCGGGACGTGACATTACAAATATATTTATTAAATCCTCTTAAAGTCCCACTTGTTTAATCCATTACTACAAAAACATGCATTTGCATAAAATTCCGCAATCCATATTATATCTATTTTTTATTTATTCATTTATACTTATTTAACCATTAACGGGCAACACCCGTGATTAAGAGGTTACGCTACCCTGAGACGCTCGAATCAGCAACAAACTAGACGATTTTTTTTTACAGATACTGTGAGGTTGAAAATTATTTCTTTACTTCTTATGTGTACAGCATGTATTAAGGCACATATCGCATAAATATTGTACAAAAATATTAAAGAATAGCCGAATTATTTCTTGTCCTGTGAAGATCCTCCGCTGTTACGCGTGTGAATGATGTATCCAATTATGACACTCATGTTTATCTAACATGAGAAAGATTATGATTCTAGTATTCATTAATAAAATATCTACAATGCAGCATATGGATTTGAGAAGAAAAAAATTTATTGTAATTGTTGCGTGGCCGGCTGGTTCCTCTGGATCCTTCGTAGGGAATTCGGCGCAGGACGATGCCCGTGGAACGCTAAGGCGTTCTGCTCCTTGGACGCGGATTTTTGTATAATAAATATAATGAAAACGATAATAATAATTGAATAAAACGATTTGAACACAATAACGTATAACTATAATCAATTCAAGAAACGATTTTAACACAAAATAAATCTTTGAGAAATTTTATTAATATGTACGTCCGTTCACTTTTGCTTTCGGGGCTCGAGTGACGCTTTCCAAGCGAACGCTCTTACAACTGTTTTTTATTTTTACAAGATGTCCTCAACAACTAAGCCAAACAAACTAAATTCCTCTTGGTCGATTTTGAGAATCAAGCGTTTAATTACATAGCTCTGGAATGTCACCTAGGAGAAAGGATCAAAGTGCGGTTCATTTATTCAAACACCCGTTTCCAAGGGATATCGATTAATTTATAATCTTGAAGTCCTCTCATTAAAGGATCTCTAACTATTCTCAAACACCTCGGCCTTGTGCGAACTTCACTTTGTCTCCTTTTCCCATTATATTCAGGTAATTCAATCTGAACTTCGCGCTTCCGAAGCTTACACTACACGCCGCCAGACGGGAGTCGCAACACTTCCCTCCTTATACAAAAGGTGTTTTCCAATGGAAACAGCTTTTCCAAAAATACGCTTATCAATGTCGACTCACATTCTTAATTTAATCTATACATAAACGTCTCACAGTGAAGCTTTCCTGAGCCTCCCCTCCTCGCCTCCCCACAGTAGCCGAGCTACTCGGTCCACCCGGTTTCCCGCGAAGATTGCGATTCGATAGACGCTACAGAGTGTTCACTGTGTTACAATTTGTTACAATTTTGTCTCCAAGACACGACGCCTCCAGATTGATTCGAGTAATACATGAAATGTTAATTATAAACTAACGTGGCATCGAATTCATAAACAAATGGAATAAAATGATTTTAACTTATGCCAAGGTGATGTAGCCAATTCCAACAATAAAGGAATACAACAATGGTACTATGATAAAGGTAAGTATTTATATGAAGTTTAATCTTGTGCAGGCTAATTTTTAATTTGTTCACATGAACTACTTTGATTTTATTAACTCTGATGCTTATTTCTGCATTCAAATTATCAAACATTCTGTTTCGTTGCTGACGGTAAGGTAATGAGTCCTTTCCATGCTTTAAACGATAATTACTTTTATTAACTGAGGATGGGCACCCACAAGGCCCACACTGCGTGGGCTATCGTTGCGCTTCGAGGTACGACTGATTAGCGAGACGCGCACGTCTCGATCACCGCGCTAGGTGTACACACACTCATGCTCATGACCCACACAGGTGTTAATCACGCATATAATACAGAGGGGCCATACGGCGTCTTAACACTGCCCGCCTTGCACTTAAGTGCAACAAAAAGGAAAATTTAACGTTTCATTACTAGTCGAATAACGGGGTAGATAAATAAACAATTAAATCTGTTGCGAGGAGAACAAAAGGAACAAATAAAACGGAATTTTGTACTTAATTTAACTTATGTTGTACCCCGGTTTATTTGGAAAGTTCGATTATGAAAATGCCAAGCCTTTGGTACATTTTGGTAAATCCTATAGTCTCCACCTACGAGTCACCCAACCACTGAACTCTTGTAAGACAGGTAAACCTGACGAGCCTGCTCACTGACGGGTAAATAAATCAACTTGTGAACGGGACGTACAAACGTTGAGGTTTCAGTTAGCACGGTTGCAACCCTTACCAAACCCGACCGGTCGGCTTCAACGGATATTACTCTGCCTAAGGGCCAGTATGCGGCAGGGGTTGTTTCCTCCTTCAATATTACGACATCCCCCACCTGCAGATTACGTTTAGGAAAATACCACTTATTGTATTGCCGAAGTTGATGTAAAACCTCCTTCTTCCAGGTTTTCCAAAAACTATTTCTCATCGCCAGCAAAAAGGTGTACCTACTTGAGTAGGTCTTGGATGTGTCGCACACATCCGAGCAGGGTGGTAAGGTTCGCAATGGGCGACCTATTAAAAAATGTCCGGGGGTGAGTGGGATTTGATCTCGGCTGTCGGCGCTGATGGTGCAGATGGGTCGAGAATTTAAGCAGCCTTCGATTTGAGCAGCTAAAGTGGAGTGCTCTTCGAAGGTGAGCGGTGTTTCACCTAAAACTCTCTTGTAGTGATATTTAAAAGATTTAACTGCTATTTTTTGGGACCCTGGAAAATTAGGCTGAGACTTAAATGGTAACCGCACACCAAAACGACCGTTGACCTGGTAAACTGTCTCCGTAAAATGCTTTTCACAAGCCACCTCCTCGGGGGTTAAAAACGTTTTAATGGGAATCTTATCCATCTCCCACGATTTCATGAGCGCCTCTGAAATGCGCGTATCCTGCTGACTAAAAAAGGAATTAATGCAGACGCCCACATTTGCTTCCAGGCAGTCGTGATCTGTCGGGCATGTTAGACCCATCAAAATCCAACCTAACCTCGTATTTTGTGCCATAGGGGCATCTGACGGTCCAGTTTTGATTCCGTTGAGTATTATATGGGCGTATATATCTGCTCCTAAAATGCAGTCGATGCGTTTTGGCTTCATGTACTCTGGATCGGCCAGTTTCAATTTTTCCAGGTGTGGCCAATTGAACACTCTAATTTCCTTTGGTGGGAGCTGTGAAGTCAATTGACCCAAAATCAAGGCGGAGAAGTCGAAATTAAAATTACCATCGACGTGTGAGGACAGAGTCAGATGACAAAAGCCTTTCGTAATAGCAGCCGACGTATCTCCTATTCCTTTTATGCCGATATCCACTGGTGTAGTTTTTAAGTTGAGTGCAGCTACAACTCTGCTCGACACGAACGACCTCATAGAACCCTGGTCTATCAGAGCATTTACACCAACTTTGTCCCCTTTTTTATTCTTCAGAAAAATCCTAGCCGTAGCCAGCAGTACGGGTTGAGCGGTAAATGCACAGTTGGTTGACTGTGGAGAGTCTGGACCTGAAGCATCGAGCTCGGGCACCATATTATGAGATCGAGACGAACGAGCATCCTTGTGCAGCAAAGTGTTGTGTTTTCCTCGGCACCCATCCACGCTACAGCCAAAGGGTTTCGGGCAGTTGGGGGTCGTGTGTTTTGTTGAAACACAAGATTCGCATATATTTTTGGACTTAATGAAATTTGCTCTATCGTCAGCACTTAAGTCTAGAAACTGGCGACATTTATATATTGAATGGGATTCGCCACACTTAGGACACTTAAATTGCCATTTACTCTTACCCCTATCTTTCGGTTTTGTAGAGTTATCTTGTGCAACGTACGAGTTTGTTTGCTTGTTCGAGTTCTTTGCACTGTTCTTATTATCCTTATTACCTGTATTACTCTTTTTCGGATTGGGGTCGCTATTTGGATGAGTTGGCCAATTTTGAGGTGTTTTCAAACTAGTTATTCTGCCCTCCAGAAACTTTAAGAGATTAGCATAGGTTGAAAATGTACTAACATCTTCCTCGTGAATTGCCCAACTCAGCCTTGTGTCTGGGTCCAGCTTCCTTTCAATCATGTGGACAAACCAAATATCATAATGATCAGTGGGACATTTCAACTCTTTTAACCCTTTTACGATCTCTTCCGCTCTATCTATGAGAAAGCTCAACTCTGCCCCGGAAGCTTGCGTAACGGTGGGTAAATTAACGCAACTCTCTAAGTAGTTGAACAGCTTATGTTTGGTTATGTCATACCGACGAAGCAATTTGTCCCAGGCAACCTTAAAGTCCGAAGAAGAAACAGAAACCCCCTTTAACGCCGTTTTGGCTGGACCATGAACGCAATTCAGCAAGTGCTGCAACTTTATTGCATTAGGTATCCTACCATCATTAATGACTACCGCAGTGAACAACTCCTTCCACGTATCCCAGTCGTCCTGGGTACCATCGAATTGTGGTATCTCAAGTTTCGGAGTTGAGTGACTCGCGGGCGGAAGTACATTAGATGTGTTAGTAGGACTCTGCCCAGATTGTGGTGATCGCGTCCCTGCATTTATCTCTAACATTCTACCGATCTCCTCCTGAATCGCCGTTTTAGCAGCTACAAACGCATTTTCACCGACGAGATACAGCTCTTGCACAAAGTACTCGTGACCTTTTGTGGTAGCCTCATACTCGTATTTAAGAAGCTTGGTATCATTATTGAAAAAGGCCGACCAATAATCTTGTAACAAGGTTTGACGATTTTCGAAATGTGTCAAAGTGCGTTTGTCTGCGCTAACTTTGTCGACCGAATTTTTTACAAAATTTTTGATGTAGTCTAAAAGTTTTAATTGCGTGTTAAATTCTAATTCTGCTTGCGAAGGAGGCATGTTGGTAGTTGTACAGTAAGAGTGAATGCAACCACTCTGTCACGTGTTACCACAGCTTATTACTTTAGGTGCAAAAGTATGTGTATGCTTTTTAACCGATATTCAACGGCGTAGGGACTCTACTCCACAAAACCAACTCTGGCAATTATTCCCTGAGGTATATTATCTGCGCAACATATATCCGCTGATTGTAACCGTACGGTTTTGTACAATACTTAAAAATCACGCGTACAACTAAGAAGGCGACGCTTCCTTGCTTGAAAACACAAGGGCCGCTACCGTAGCTATGTACCGCGCAATTGTTCTCGTTATGTTTTAGTTGCGCTTTATGTGCACTGCATGTGTACATATGATATAAAATAATTAACGATACGTTCAGTGATCGGTGCCCCGAAGACGTCGTCCGCTCCACGTCGAACCGACGCTGTACTTTCGAAGATGATGAGCTCCTTCCTCTTCGTGTAAACAAACGGGGACGTCCAGGTTCCAACATCAGACGAATTCTGTATCGTTCCAAGCTGCTACACACACATGCGCGCCATACGCCTTCATGCGGTGTTTATTTTCTGTTCCACACACACACGAGCTAAACGCCGTTGTGTATGTGCCAACCAGGGAGACACAATGGCTGATTACACACACGCGCCACACGCCTTTGTGTGCCAAAATGTGATCCGGGCTGGTTTTCTTGATAATGGCTGAAGAAGCATCCTCCTCCAAGTATGCCACGTGAATTCGACTGCCCTGTCGACATTCGCTGCTGCCAAGCGACGCAAATTTTAATGTTGCGCCGCGAAGCCAACCAACCCGCCTTTTGTAAAGGCCCCAATTGCACGGAACACTCAAATTATTTACGAAGCGTATAATATGTGGCGTATACACCTTGTTTGATGACCACGTGCGAGCCACCTGTCCATAAAGAGTCGCAACAATGCGAAACTCTATTTAGTGCGCGATACACAAAATTGTCTACGAGGTACACACTAAATAGGCGTATATACCTCTACACTGTATAATCGCGCACGAGACCGGCCAGCCACTTATCCTTCTCGCGTGTACAAACGCCACGAGGTAGCCATATTTGACTACTCGTTAGTAGAAGAACCGGGAGTCGCACCGAAGACGCGAACGAATACCTGAGCACACACGCACTGTAGAGTACTGTTTTACGCTCTGCTACCATGTTTCGTTGCTGACGGTAAGGTAATGAGTCCTTTCCATGCTTTAAACGATAATTACTTTTATTAACTGAGGATGGGCACCCACGAGGCCCACACTGCGTGGGCTATCGTTGCGCTTCGAGGTACGACTGATTAGCGAGACGCGCACGTCTCGATCACCGCGCTAGGTGTACACACACTCATGCTCATGACCCACACAGGTGTTAATCACGCATATAATACAGAGGGGCCATACGGCGTCTTAACACATTCTAACAATTTTGCAAAATGCTAACCAATTAGAACTGAGTTTAGATGTTTTTGGTTCTATCATCATCTACTGAGAATTTATAAGAATTGCCACTTTTATCATAATCTAATTTGCATTTCTGTTTTCCCCTTTCCAGATTTGCCGCTGCTACAGCCTGGTTGTGCTTATCTTAGAAAATAAGTCATCCAAATGATCAACAAACGTTCGTGGAATTTGTTTAACAAAACTCCGAGGAAATATAGCGTTTGGGCCAAATACAGATTCACGTAGAAGAATTTATGAATATCTGAAGATCTCCCACTGCAAGTTCATAAAATTCTTTATGCAAGAATTGAAGCCTAGATGTAAATGGAGCTACAACTTCATTGGCGCGAACCGTAATTGTATATTTCAAGCTATTTAACTCCTGTTCTAGAAGATAATCAATGAAATCCCAACTAACACGCTCGATATTATTATCATATTCAGAGATGCTGACTACTTGGACATTCTAAGTATCTACAAGATGTTTGAAGGAAATTACCGAAGATTTAAGATGGTTCTGGCCCACTGATTCTGCTGGACATGACTTTACGAAAGATGAAGGTAAGAGATTTTATGTTGAGAAAGACCATTGTTCTTATGACATTGGTGTTATATCATTTAATCCGTTCGAGTGAAAATTCATTATAGCTTAACAAATCTATAATAAAAAAAATGAATAAAGTTATCCTTACATATTGTTTGAGATTCGGTAGTTCCGATCTCCGCCACACCCAACTCATCGCAGCACCTCCTGGACAGCGGATCGACAAGTTCGATCCACAATCGATCGACCAATCAGGTGTCAGCGACAGAACGCTCAGCCAATCGCATTTCCCCACGTCGCTCGATCCTCCAGACTTTGGAGAAGACGACTAACGGAAATCGATTGGCCATATTGCTCTTGCACTTCTTGTTCACGCAGAGTACAAGTTCAGACGCGTCGGTTTCACTGAACGTTTAGCTCATTGTAACTCGTGAATTCTCGCAAAATTGCTCACCTTAGTGCTCAACCTCGTAATTTCTCACCGCTCAATTTAATATCTCGTGCTCAGACTCGTCGTGTATCGATTGTGGATCGTGGTCTGTTACGCGGCCACGTGCGCGTCGTTTTGCGATTCGTCTCAACGAGACAAGAACTGTACATTCTCTGCACAACGTGCATCTGCTCAGGCTCACCCACTCAGCTTTTACGTTGTGACTCACTCCGCGAGTGTGAAATAAACTAATTGTACATTGCTCATTAATACTGTGCGTTCTTTACATAACCTAACCGGCATCTCGCGCTCATCGCGATCTCTTTCGCGAACACATATATAAAGATAATCCTTGAAATAAATAATATTAGGGAGGGAAAATTGGCGTTAATGAGGTCGTGTTTGTCATTAAAACACTACTATTACTTTGTTCAACTAGGTCACCATTTCCTGAGGACACATCAACGGAGGATCGTGTCTCATTAACTGCGCGCTTGGTCACAAATAAAGTCCGGCATATTTCAGCTTCCAAATTTGGCTCGTCAGCCCCTAACCAGACACAAGCCGCGGATGCCAAGCCGTGGACCTGGGCGGGGTGCTTAAAGCCTATCCAATGTCCCAGGTCAGACGTATCCTGTTCACCCTGAGGTACGTGGGCTGCCCCTAGCGGGATCTGTGGTGGGGTGCCTTTAAAATCAGCCTTTCCGATGTCCAACAGACGGCCGGGTCGAAGCTCATCCACACGACCTCTCAAGAAGGATCCTCCAACCACTACATCTTTAGTTGGGACTCCGCCTCTTTTAGATATTTCTGTCATAAGAGAAGGTGACATCTCTTCGTCTGCAGTAAAGTAAGCGTCGCTGTCAATTGAACTGTCGTCTTAGTGTTCAATCTCAATGAAGACCTCAGGTGGACCGTAAAAATTTACTTCATGGGCAAGAAAATGGTAAATATTACCTTTTCATTATTTTCCCATATTCTATTACAGTCTGTATTCTCTACTTTTCAGAATCTGCAAGTGGCAAATCGTTGGCACCTACGACAACCCTTTGCAGACGCTTAGAAGAAGAGATGCCTGTAGAGTCCGTCTTAGTACAGTTAGATGTGCGATTTATGGTTTTTATGTCTGTTCGGAATATTCTATATCTATGGCAAAAGATTTTGAAGATGAAAAGGTCTTGAATAGTCAACTAATTCTGACTCTGGCTCTATCTTTCTGGCAATGATAATAGCAGTTTCGAGATCAGGTAAATTTCTTTTGCTCTCTTTCTGTCTATTCAAATAGAATCGCGCGGTTTAATTCCAAAGACCCTTAAGGGGGGAGACCACTGTCTCGGCCCGAAATGTAAGGGTATTTTCGGGAATTTATTTCAACCAAGCAACGCAAGTAAATCAATTTATTGCTTAGTATAGTCAATAGTGTATATATCGAAGGGTAAGAAAAATTTTTTTTTAATCAAATTCATAAATCCGTTTTCTGTATACACTCCGTCAAAATTTGCGCTCCGGAAAAAACATGCTAGTCGCGTTGACAGTCCCCAGACCATATGGTTCATCGAAATTCAAAAAAACTATAATATTTAGAAACTAGAAGCCTGCCTCTATTACGTGACGATCGCAAAATGTCGAATTTGTAAAAAATAACAAAATGGTGGACCACTGAAAAAAAGTCGTATTTTCGGGGAACAAAATTGGGGAAATGTTGCTAAAAAAAATAGAAGCAGGTCGAAAATTGAAAATGTCTGATCGTCACGTAATAGCGACGGGTTTTCCGTACAATAAATGTCCTTGATCATGCCAATTGGACGTATAGTTTTCTCTGTAGACTGTCAACGCGGTTGAAAAATGTCATTCTGAGGAAATCGCGTTCATTGTTCCGCGTGGCTCAGTCGCGCGTTTGACACCGTTTCACGAAAAACACCATATCCCCGTCAATTTTGCGAATTTCTTCATAAAATTTGGAGAGAACATTCTTGAAACATACGTCTTTCAGAAAATGTAAAAAAATTTCAGATTTGAAACAGTGGTCCCCCCCCCTTAATAAAACTGATTATTCCCGTGTTCCTTAATAAATCTTTAACACCAACTACATTTTCTGTATTATACGCGTCCCTGGCGGTGTCTAATCCACTATTCTGCATTTCATTGACTCGCACTCCGAAAACATCTACAGTTTCATTTTATTCCTGGTATTAGTACGGCATTCAAACTATGAACATTAAATGACTGCGTGAAAATTTTTAGAAGATCAATCAATTCGTTTAAAGTTTCAGGCTCACGTCGATTTGACAACGCTAAATTGGCATGTCTGTCGATCCTACACCCAATTAGGAATAGAAGAATAGAGAGATAAGATTTAGGTACAGAATTCGCTAATTCCGATGATTTTGTTGAGGAACTACACTCGAGCAAGACGACTCACTACTTAATTAAGACAAATTAAAGACAGGTGGATCCAATCGTGTCGGGAAAAAGTTCAGTTCGCGCAGCTGTGACTCGTCACCGGGAATTTCTAAATTAGCAGCAACAACCGTGGCTGGGCAGGGCAAAGGATACACTGACTCAGGCGGATCAATGAAATAATCACTGATTTGTGTCGGTAAAATACTTAATGTTCGAGATTGTGAGAAAGTAATAGGGCGCTTTACTTGCATCGTTTCAGCAGATATATCCTCGACTTCGAAACCCCGTAAGCAACCCGAACGTAGTTGTTGTCTCTTACGTTTTGATAAATTCTTACTTCTACGCAACATTTTCATAGTGTAAATACGGAACTCTATCCTATCCACTAATAACTAAACTCAATGCAACGACAAACTGTAGAACTTTAACTTAACAATTGGACCATAAATTGATTATTTTAATTAAAGTACGATCTCTCACACAGTTGCAGACGAGTGTTTGATGTCGCCCCGTTGTCCTGATTGATCTCAGCGAAGAAGGTCCTCTGGTCGAGTGCGTGTGGCATCAGGAAAAACTGGTACGGTCGTCCGAAGTCACTTCCCTCTGGCATTCACCCCTGTTCCGGGGGAAACCGTCCAAAAACCCAGGAAAGAGGGACTGCACAAGTTGGCCGATGGCTGCTCTTCGAATCCTGCGTCCACGAGCCGGCGAATTTGAAGCATCCCACCGCTGTCACCAATTTGTTGCGTGGCCGGCTGGTTCCTCTGGATCCTTCGTAGGGAATTCGGCACAGGACGATGCCCGTGGAACGCTAAGGCGTTCTGCTCCTTGGACGCGGATTTTTGTATAATAAATATAATGAAAACGATAATAATAATTGAATAAAACGATTTGAACACAATAACTTATAACTATAATCAATTCAAGAAACGATTTTAACACAAAATAAATCTTTGAGAAATTTTATTAATATGTACGTCCGTTCATTTTTGCTTTCGGGGCTCGAGTGACGCTTTCCAAGCGAACGCTCTTACAACCGTTTTTTATTTTTACAAGATGTCCTTAACAACTAACAAGGGGAGTCCACAGTGAGGTGTACATCGATTTTGATGAGCCTTGGCACGATGGATCTATGTCGAAAATAAGTAAATACGTGTCCGAGCGTTTGTGCCATTGGGCCTTAATAACAGAGATAATTACATGTAAATTATTAAACATTTCATAGCGCCGATGGAAACCATAAAAGCCATAACCACAACTTAAGAATATGCCGTGGAGCGTTCGGTAAGACGTCAGCGTGGCGTTGTTGCGGTCGTGAGTTCGATTCCGCCTGTGTCTATATATTTTTTCATACTTTATTTTTTCCACACTTTATTTTTTCCACACTGTATGAATAGTGAGAAAAAAAGGTAACGGTAGTAACGTTCACTAATTCTTTTAAATGTATAAATACAATTATTATTTTTTTTTTTAATATATATCTCATTTTGTTACTGTAAGTTGAATTGTGTACTGATATTAATTTTGGGATGCTAATTTTTCGAGATTACCGCTCGTTATTATATAATAGTTCTTATGTTATAGGTATATTAATTATTCAGGAACAGTACTGCGAAGTCTTATCGAAGTTTCCGGTGGTACCCCATCGCGCGATGGTGGCCGTGGGGTTTTAGTGGGTAAAAATCCCACACTACCCTGGCGCCCTCGGGGGATTCGCCTCTGGAGGTGTCGGGGTGTCTTTTGAAGATTTCCCCACGTTAAAAAAATAATAATTGTATTTATACATTTAAAAGAATTAGTGAACGTTACTACCGTTACCTTTTTTTCTCACTATTCATACAGTGTGGAAAAAATAAAGTGTGGAAAAAATAAAGTATGAAAAAATATATAGACACAGGCGGAATCGAACTCACGACCGCAACAACGCCACGCTGACGTCTTACCGAACGCTCCACGGCATATTCTTAAGTTGTGGTTATGGCTTTTATGGTTTCCATCGGCGCTATGAAATGTTTAATAATTTACATGTAATTATCTCTGTTATTAAGGCCCAATGGCACAAACGCTCGGACACGTATTTACTTATTTTCGACATAGATCCATTGTGCCAAGGCTCATCAAAATCGATGTACACCTCACTGTGGACTCCCCTTGTCAGTCAAGACACAACAGTCACCACACTCGGTCTCCGAAACCTAACAAGACGTTTCCATTTTGGTGACACCATCCGCGCGAAATCGCTGTTCGTGCGACACGTGTTCGCGAATTCCTTTTAAGTGAAAAAGTATGGAAGTGATTTTGTCAAGCATGGAGACCAATGTGGGGTATTCGTGCAACGAAATGTTTAACATGATTATCATGTATGGGGAGGCTAACTGCAGCTCATTACGTGCGAAGCAATTATACGTGGAACGGTATCCTCATCTGCGACAACCATCCCGGCAGTTTATCGTCAATTTGTGTGAAACATTGCACACTACGAGTTCCTTTTTCCCTCGCATCGAAGGAAGAGGGCCAAGAAAGAATATCGACAGGGAAGTTGAAATCCTTAAACATATTCATAATAACTCTGCCCGCAGTACGAGGAGTATTGCTCGAGAAATGGGACTCTCCCATACGTATGTCCATCGCACATTGCGTGATGAAAGTTTATAGGAGTTTAGTTGTATAAGGTGACATTTCTTTATAAATTTACCTATTCTTACTTTAAATTCACATTTCATTGTAGCTGTAAATTCTTCACTAAATGTATCGCCAAATTTTTATTAAGTGCACCACCCGGTGAAAAAATCCTTTTTTTTGCATATTTTCATTCCACAACATCTCAAGAATGATCAGGTAAAATTTTAGAACGAAATTCCTGACGGCAAAGATTTTACATGCAGTTCAGGGGAATTAACAGTGTGACGCCCTTAAAATAGGTGTTTGTTTGTGCGTGTGTGCGTGAGCGGCGTGGGTTGTTTTAAACGAATAAACGCATGGAAAATGGGGCGCTCACTCAATAGGATTCTACTCGTACTTACATTGACTTCCGTGCTACCCTCTATTGCGAATTTTCATACAGTCAATTTTTTTTAAGAAACATTTTTGTGTGAGAAAACCCCATGTTTCGGGGACTCTACCGTTTAACCATTTAGCCATCATCGCCTAGTTGTTTCTTAACACTCCCCGAAGATAACGCGATAACCACACATGTGTAATTAAGGAATATCTTTGGTTTTTTTAATTTGGATGATCCTGTGTAAAGCAGAGTTGAGCATAATCAATTACAAGTGTAATTCCTTTCATTACAATTACAGAGTAATTCCGATTAAAAAGTAATAGCAATTAGATGTAATTGTCCTGCACACTTACAATTACAATTACGATGTAATTGTCCTGCACACTTACAATTACAATTACAATTGTAATTGTGGTCAACTAAATTAACGATTACAGAAAGTAATCTGTAATTGAATTACACAATTACATTTCAATCGTAATTTGTAATTACATTACATTTTGCCCAACTCTGATTTGTAGCAGAATAAAGTGCAAAAAGTTTTAGACTCATACATTGTATACCATTTTCTACAAAATATCATAAAAGTCACCTATGTTTTCGCGCGATTTAACCGGGGGATGCCTTTAATATCTGAATCACTGACGTTATCCTGGCTATCGACTAATGATTAGATACTTATTATTTTATCTTTTGTTTTCGCATATTTCATTAATAACACGAACTCCCACTAATTAAAGAATTATTAATCCAAACTCACACAGGCTTATACCCTTACCACTCACAACGGGTGCAAAATTTATTACCAGAGGATTTTGAGAGACGGCGGACTTTCTGCCGGTGGTTCCTCGATAGAGTGGAAGAGGATGACCATTTTCCGGCGATCGCACTCGCAGCAGATGAGTCAACGTTCACACGTTCTGGAATATTTAATTTCCACAATTCCCACGCGTGGGAACCCATGAATCCCCACAATGTTGTAACGGGGCACTTCCAGCACGAGCTGAGGCTAAACATATGGGCTGGGGTAGTAGGCGATCATCTCCTCAGACCGCATATTTTGCCGGCGCGTCTAGATAGTGCAAAATATGCTAGATTTCTTCGACGGGATTTGCCACTTCTGCTAGAAGATATTTGCCTGGCCACCCGAAGAAATATGTGGTTTCTTCACGACGGCGCCCCAGCCCATATGGGAATAGCTATACCAGCTATAGGACGAATATGGGGGAACCGTGTAATTGCACGGAATGGTGCGGTTGCGTGGCCGCCAAGAAGCCCAGATTTAAATCCAATGGATTTTTACGTATGGAGCCACATGAAATCATTAGTATACGTCGACACCGAATTTGAAACCTTAGAGGAATTGCGAGGTAGAGTATTTCATGCTGGTAACGTTATACGCGAGCAGCCTGGAATATTCGCCCGCGTTCGCGACAATTGGTTGCGTCGGTGTCAGGCGTGTCTGGATGCAAACGGCAACCATTTCGAGCATCTTTTGTAAATAAATGTAGGTAGCAAAATTTGTATTTCTTTACTACACATTCAGGTCAGAGTAGCCACGCATTGACAGTAGCTTGTTGCGTGACAGTTTAGTCACACTAAAAGGAAAGAAACAATTTTATCACTTCCTGAAAAAAACAACACGTTTTGCAGTCACGTCGTCAAAGGAGTTTACTTCCATGTAAATCAATGCATTTTTCGTGAGCATCAAAACTGTCACGCAACAAATTACCACCACTGCGCACCTGGCCTAAGAACACGTGTAGAGTTTTCGTTCACTTGTTTCTTATTTTCTAGCTGACGACCCTAAGTGCCTCCGCTACTCCAAACAGATCCTCAATGACCGCTACTGTAAGGGGCCCGTAGTTACTTGGTTACTGGGTCATCTTGAACAGCTCGCAACGGGCGGTCTTTGTGTTACGGCTCATCTGTGTGCGTGTAGCGACAATCTTTTCCACAAACATCTCCGATGTTTAAACGTTTATAACAGCTAAACTATACGAGATACAACAAAATGTATTCAGACAATTTTACTCTACTGGTGGTCTCCAATGTATGTGCAAAATTATGGAATCCTGCGACTATTAGTTTAGCATATAGACATGTTAACTTTGAGGCATTATTACTGTAAAATGGAGACCGATCGGACATTATGTCATAGGACTTTTATGTTCCATTGGACCTCCCCTACCACCCCCTAAAATATTGCTACGTATACAGTTTACACCCTGTATTTTTTACAGGTTCCTAGCCACTGGAGAATCGTTCAAATCCTTATCGTACGCATTCAGAATATCGGCAAGCTACATAAGCGTCATTGTACGCACAGTATTGCAAGAATTGTGCAATAAATTAGTTGCCATATTTATGCCACAGCCAAGTGTTGCAGATTTTGAAAGAATCAGCAATGACTTCCTCGTCAAATGGAATTTTCCGAACTGTGTTGGAGCTATTGACGGGAAACACATAAGAGTAAAATGTCCACGGAATAGTGGTTCTCTTTATTTTAATTATAAAAACTTTTTCTCAATAGTATTATTAGCATTGGTGGATGCCAATTATAAATTTATTATTGTTGACGTTGGGTCGTACGGGAAAGAGGGAGGCAGTGGAATATTCCAGAAATCCATTATGGGCCAAGCCATAAATACGGAAAAATTAAAATTTCCCATGGATAAACCACTTCCCGGAACGAACGTGATAGCCCCTCACGTAATTGTGGGCGATGAGGCATTCCGATTGACCAAACGTATGTTGAAGCCGTACCCAAAAAACCAGGCGACAGAAGATAAAAAGAAAACAATTTTTAATTATCGGTTGTGCCGAGCCCGTAGGGTGTCTGAGAATGCGTTTGGCATATTGCCCCAAACATTCAGAATTTTCTATGCGCCAATTGCGGTACTCCCGGAAACGACGGATAATATTATTACAGCAACATGTTGCCTCCACAACATGTTGCGTGATGAATTTATGAATAATAATCATGCAAAACAAACAGATTTCGAGGCAAGTATGTGTAGGGGTGAAAATGGAATAGTCTTTATTAAACTTCTTTACAATCGGAATGCCAGAGAGCGACTGACTGTTCGGCCCTCTTCCACGTGAATTCGCCGGCTCACCCCGGAGCCTCCGCGGGGCTCCGGCGGGCCACCAAGAGCACCGCCGCAACGCAGCGCCCGGGCACACCTGCCTTCCAAGGGCACCGCCGCTACGCAGTTCTCTGCCTATAGCCTCGGCCATACTGACAATATAACCGTCTCGGTTATTACAAAAATTAACAACAAAAAAAAAAAAATAAGAGTCTTCAATATAATAGAGATCGCACAACAAACAAAAACAAATTGCTTATCTACTCACAAACACATAAGAAATGAAACATACAACCATGACCAATACAGAAAATAAGCGAAATAACATACCAACATACGATATTACATACATATTTACATTATTTACATTACACCGAATCCCATAACTTCATATGGTCCACACTTATAGTTCCAGTATAGGGAATCTGGGTCAACTGAAATCCATCGATATCCGAGACAATGTATCGATCGAAATCTAACACACGCTTCACAACATAAGGTCCCTTGTATTTAGGAATGAGTTTTTTATTCACTCCCTGCGTCGTGTCATAATTCTTAATCATAACATAGTCTCCTTCTTTATAAACAGTGGAGGGTTTTCGCTTCTTGTTATAGTTTCGTGAATTTTCTTCCTGAATCTCAGAAATGACTGTACACGCGGCATTTCTAATGGAAGGAAGGTCTCGCTCTTCCGTGGACAACGATTGGAGGAGTTCACGCAGTTGATCATTAGGCTTTCTGGATTGCGCCATTCCAAACAACAACTCGCTGGGTGTAGTACCCGTAGCCCGACACAATGTATTGTTCAACGCATATTCGACGCAGATCAATGCGTTACTCCACTTATTTGGTGACTCGACCAATTTTGATAACATTGGTGTAATAGTCCGATTAAACCGTTCGACTTGGCCGTTTGCACGAGGTGTACCCACAGCAACTAATACGTGCTCGATGGCCCATTCCTCAATAAAAGTCGCGAATTTGGCGGAGGTGAAGCACGTTCCGCGATCGCTTATTAGACGCTTTGGCTTACTATATGATCGAAAGTAGTCGTTCAAATGTCCTATCGTCTCGTCGGTGGTGGTGGATTTGCATGGATATAATCGTATAAACTTGGTGAACCCATCAACGATTGATAAAATATGCTTGAATCCACGACCCGATTTTTCTAGCGGTCCATAGTGGTCGACATGAACCGCTTGAAAAGGCATATTCCCTTTCGGCAAACTATGTAAATATCCCTCGCGTTTCCCACTAGTCGGCGAGAATTCAACACACTTCAGACAATTAGCAATATATATCTTCACTTTTTGGCGAAGCTTCGGAAACCAGTACACTCGACTTATATTATCCACAACCTTATCGATCCCCACATGTCCAATATCGTCATGACAAGAGCGGATGACATTATCTTCTAAACATTTCGGTACGTAAAACAATAATTTTCGGTCTTTAGTCTTCCGATAGACCAGTCCGTCGCGTAACTCAAAGTATTTGTCTTCTTCGTTTTCCAGTCGATCTCGAATCTCTGTAATTTCCTCATCCTTGTCCTGTTTTACCGATAAAATTCGTTCAAACTCAGTACTTTCTAATATGAGTACTCCGTGACATCGACTGAGCGCATCGACGTGAGACATCTTCGTCCCCGGTCGGTGTTCAATAACGTAATCATAAGCCTCCAAGAAAAGAGCCCATCTCGAGATACGCGGATTGATATTACTCTTACCCAGTGTTAACCGGAAGCTATCGCAGTCTGTGAGTATTTTGAATTTAATACCGAACAAATAAATATGAAACCTTTGAACAGCGTATACCACAGCCAAACATTCTAATTCAAAACTGTGGTATTTGGACTCTGCTTCGGTAGTCCGTTTGCTAAAATAAAACACCGGTTTAAGTAATCCGTCTGGTTGCTTCTGCATCAAAATAGCTCCGAATCCACTAGAGCTGGCATCGCAATGTAATTCTGTTGCAAGCTTTGGTGAATAAATTGCCAAAATCGGTCGCGATGCTAAACAGGTTTTTAACCTTTCAAACGCGGCTAATTCTTCGCTCCCAAATTGGAATTTTGCGTTCTTCTTGATCAAATCGTACAAGGGTTTTGCGATGCTAGAAAAATTCTTGATAAAGCGCCGAAAATAACTCGCCAGACAAACAAATCTGTGAGCTTCTTTAGAATTTCGGGGCATAGGGTAATTCAAAACTGCTTCCACCGTATCACTACCAGGACGTATTCCGTCCTTGTCAATTAAATATCCAAGATACGTGGTTTCCTCAAACAGAAACGAACATTTGTCCAGCCGAAAGTCTAACCCGTGACGCGCCGCAAGAGTAAATACATCTCGCAATATGCAAAAGTGTTCCTCAACTCCTTCAGTTGCAATAAGGATGTCGTCAACATATATTAAAATTTTGTTTTGCCGTATCAATTCCGAAAATATCGAATTCACAAAGCGTTGAAATACTCTTGGAGCGTTTGTTAAGCCGAATGGCATCCTAAGATATTCAAATTGTCCAAACGGGGTGACAAAAGACGTGAATTTCACAGACGATTCGCTTACGCGTACATGATGAAATCCGTTCTTTAAATCTAAGCAACTAAAATAGCGTTTATCGCGCAATCGGTCTAAATGATCGTCAATAAGCGGCGTTGGAAAATTGTCTCTAATCGTAATTTTATTTATTCCTACGCTATAGTCAACGCATAATCGTACTTCACCGGTTTTTTTTCGAATAAGTACAATCGGGCTCGCGTACGCTGACTCACTCGGCCGAATAATTCCGTCTCGCAACAACTGATCCAAAAGGACTTTTAGCTTCTCTTTGTCTGAGAACGCCAATCTACGTGGTCGGAAACTAATGGGTTGATCATGCTTCAGACTAATTACCATTTCCACATCGCTTTTCGGATCAGGATCTACGCATTTATTATTTACATACTCTTCCGTAAATAAATCCTTAAGTTTTTCGGATACACTATGACTAATTTTCGGGTTAATGTTCAAATTCTGACTGTTAGTCGTTCCGCCAACACTACAATCAATGAGCAAGATATCATTCGGCGCATCGTTCTGCTTATTATCCGACGCGGGGTGACAATCTCTCTTCGAAACCACCACGGTCTCTTTGAACGATATAGAAACATGAGGGGACGACATAAAATCTCTTCCCAATAACGCGGCACAATTCATCGTTCCCTCTGGTACGATATGGAAAAGCAGATTTACCGGAACATCACCCACACTACAATTAGTAGGAAACAACGCTGAAACATTTAACTTCGAACCGTTTATGCCGTAATACGTATTGCCGCTTTCAATAATACGCTTTCGCGCGCAGGGAGGAACGAAATCCTCTTTGATCAGACTGATAGGCGATCCTGAGTCTATCATCGCAACAACATTATAAGTACAAACATTACCAGCTTCATCAGCCACTGCGTATGACAACGAGATCAGATAAGGAGCAGTTTCTGCCGCTGATTCAACAACGTTGGTCGTGCTTTTCAGGGTCGGTGTTTTCTCCGGCTCCTTCGGCTGCTTCGGGTCCTTCGACTGCTTCGGGTCGTTCGAGCAATCTCGGATCTTGTGCTGCATGCTGCCACACCTAAAGCACGCACCTCTTTCCCGCGTTGCTGGTTGTGGACACGCACTGGAACGATGACCCGTCTCTCCACAATTGTAACACCGTGTACCATCACGTCGTGTCGACACCGTCGCTCCTCCTCGGGATGCTTTCGCACCGTCCTTCTTTTCTTCCCGTCGGCAATTGTTCTCCTTCGATTCGGGGTCCAGTGACACATCTTCGAACCCTTCCAGCAAATCCTCCGGCGTTTTGAATCGTTGTAGACGAGCATGCCTGCGTAAGTGGTTATCAGGCACGCCATCAATAGCGTACTGAACCAATTCATCGTCATCAATCGGCACCCTGTTTCCTAACGTCGCTTTTGCGTGGAAGTAATCCGCAAAAGATTCATTCCGTTGCCACTTACGCTTCACAAAATCCTCGCGTAACCTCATTTTGTCTGGTCGCCGGTTGAACATGCGGTCCATTTTTCCAAGTAATTCCGCCATGCCAGATTGTAGGTGCTCTGGTCGTGAGTGAAACCAATCTCGGACCTTTCCCTTTACTCTCTGACTAAGTAACACCTTCGTTGAACGCTCGTCCAGGTCGTAAGTCATGCGAAGAAGCTCGAGTTGCGCTTTCCAACTCTCAAACGTGTCTCTGTCTCCACTGAAATCAGGTAGGAGGTCGGCGATCGAACGTATGCCGATCTTGGATGTCGGATTCACCACATTCGCTGCACTTGCTGCACTCACTGCGGGGGTAGCACTGTCAGTAAGTCTCTGTAACAGTCTCACCTCTCGCTCGAGCACTTCCTTTTCGCGTCTCAACACTTCCATTTCGCGGCGTATCAATTCCGCCGAACCTTCGTGCGTATCACCCATCGCCTCCGGGTTCCGTCCTGTAGCCCCCTCATTACGCAAATCACCAGACTCGCGCCGGGCCAACGATGGCGAAGACACCACCGACTTAGGAACTGTTCCGCTTTTTGGTGACTTGGTTCGCTGATTCATACTCGTCAAAATCGCCTGCCAGGAATCACTGTCCAGGGCAGCAAGTCTCGCGACCAGCTCGGCCTTTGAACCACTTGTTGGAAGGCTTTGCCGCTTCGCGAACTCTTTCAACTGCTGCGTCGTGTACGAATTCAATACTGGTACTCGGTCTGCATCCATCGTGACCAATCGCCAATTCCAATGTTCAGTCACTCAAGTCTCACTTTACTCGAGTCACACGCATCCAATGCAAGTCAATCGTGTCGACACCAGTCCGCACAAAGCTCTCGGAAACGACACAAACGCAACCGTGACTGCTGCAACGACACGAACACTGACGAACGATCACCAAATTACCCGTATCACAATACAAGCACTGGACAGAATGGAATACGAAACGCCAAGACGCGAGGGCACACAATCCCACTTCTGAAGCTGTAGGGGTGAAAATGGAATAGTCTTTATTAAACTTCTTTACAATCGGAATGCCAGAGAGCGACTGACTGTTCGGCCCTCTTCCACGTGAATTCGCCGGCTCACCCCGGAGCCTCCGCGGGGCTCCGGCGGGCCACCAAGAGCACCGCCGCAACGCAGCGCCCGGGCACACCTGCCTTCCAAGGGCACCGCCGCTACGCAGTTCTCTGCCTATATATGGGAAGCAACAATATGATGCCATTCGTTAGAGCAGGAGGATTTGGAAATGCACAGGGGTTCGACGTCCGCAATATGTTTATAACATATTTTAATTCACCGGAGGGGGCCGTGGAATGGCAACAAATCTGTGTGGAAAGAGGCATTAGAACATAAGTAAAACATTAATGCCACATTTTCAACAATTCATCAAGTACGGCGCGCATGACGGATAGGTACATTCAATTTTTAGAATTTGAATTATATATTGTTTGTGTATCAAAAATTGATTAATTTAATTGTTTATACTTTGGATAGTTGGATTAGTTAACATATAATTTGTCCGAAAATCATTTACGTGTCCCATGCAAGATCGATATCAAAGTATCAAATCAGATTGAGTTTGAGAAATAGTTATATTAACGTCACAACCATATTGTATATTGAAAAATGATTTTTGAATTTCCATTCGTAATTATTCAATTGCAAAATTACTATTCGTTTATATTAATTAATTATTGCTTATTTTAAATAATGTTTTAGATTCTGTCCACTATTGTCTTTTGGAGCAATAGCCTTCAGTTTTCGTCTTGGAGAGGCAACTGTAAATAATATCGTCCAACAAATTTGCCACACGATCCGTAATACGCTTATGCCGTCAAAATTTAGTAATGGAAAATGAAAAAAAAAGAAACGAACCGACTATTATCAAAAAGTCAAATATCCTGAAATGTGTTGGCGCAGTGGATGGCAAACATGTGTATATATTTGCTCCCAAAAACTCTGGATCAGCATTTTACAATTATATAAAGGAATATTTTTCATTATTTTGATGGCAGTTGTAAATGCTAGTCACAAGTATATTACAATAAATGGCAGTTCCTATGAAGGGACAAGCTGAGGGAAAAGCTTCGGTTACTGGTGATCCGATCTTGCTCGTGTCACCTACTAAATCTCTCCCATGCACAGACATTTCGATGCCAAATGTTTTAGTAGCAGATGAAGCATTAACGTTGAAAACAAATAAGACAAGACGATATGCAAGACTGAATAAACAATGGACATTCGTAACGCTTTCGCAGACTGGTTCATTTCGCTTGCTGGAGAAGTTCCTTGGCAATATGAAACCATAACAAAATAATATTTTATTTTATTATCTTAAATATATATTTATATTATGTTCTGATGTACGTATAATACTTTCTGATTTTATGTCGCTGCTTATTAATTTCCATGCACTTTCGTGTACATTTCGACTTTTGTAACCGGGCAATTTTTTGTCGTACCTATATAATAGAATGATTTTGAACGGCACAAATCAATTGTTTTTGTAAATCCATCTTATGAATTATATGTACGCGGCAACGTGTCGAAACTGTTTTGCCGTAACGTAACGTATTTTTTGGGAGGAGGTGCATTAGAAACAATGCAAGTTAAATTTTTGCGACAATGCATCGCTGTAATACACTGCTCCGTCATGCGTTTGTTATGAATACCAATATTGATTTAAGATATTATTAAAACTGTATTGAGGTTGTCGTCCCTCAACAGATTCAGGGAAATTCTTCGTACTAATATTCGTATCTAGAGACGCGGCAGCGTCTCGAAGCTAAGTACATTCGGCACCCTATATATATATGTCTACTGTCGCTGCCGTGTATCTTTACTCGCCGCGCGGCTATTCCAACTTAACCTGAAATATATTTCATTAATATTTCATTACGCCTGCAATATTTTCTAAATTTAAAGGAATTTTTCTTATGTAAACCGCATATCAGCTTTCGAATAAGACCAAATTCAATAAAATAAAGACAAAAATGTATTAAATAATATTAATCAGATATATTTTTATACAAATAAATATTTTAATAGGTACGAATAAATATTTTATTCAAAATACTTGGCGCTGCGTCCCGAATTGGCGTTGCTGAATTGAATAAATATGTATAAATTGCATTAATCTTTGGAGGCCTCTGTACTTATATACAGTCAGTGTTAAAAATATTCGTACAGCGACCAATTTACAGTAAAAATTTCTATATCCATGTCAGTACTACATTCTAACAGAAAAAGATGATTAATAAATATTCTTAAATGTTTGTAGAATAGATCTTGTATAAACAAATTTTTATTCCCCTTAACATTTAAAAAAAATATTAATAAAAGCAGATAAACGTACAGAAATAGACGTGCAGTAAGTATTGGTACAGTAAATAATGGAACAATAAACTATGGAAATAAACTACCTAAATATTTAATGTTTTAATAATTTGTGGGATTGCGTTTTGATTTCATAATAGCTTCGAGCCTTCTTGGTGTAGAATTTATTTAGTTGGATGTCATAGCAGGTTGTATTTTACTCTACTACCACATACAGGGCGATTCTCCAGCGGCGTCTGTCCTTTGACACATCTCTTTAGATGCCGCATGGTACCCCGTGACGAGGTCAAACCCTCGCAATGCCTCACCAAATTTTATGAGTTTCGACGCTTGAAAGGGTTCGAATATCATTAAAAAGTCAGAAATGTCCAGGATTTCCGCATTTCCCATCAGATCTTTGCAAAAATGACGTCAATGAATTCCTTATGTTTCGCCGATGAAACTGACACCACGAACGACGTAATTCGGACCATATGAAGGAAATTCCATGAAAGATAAATTTATATCGTTTCAAGTTGTCTTCGTTAATAATAGTCCGATTTACAGGAAATTTCATATGATTTTCATCAGAAAAACATAAGGAATCCATTGGTGTCACTTCCATATCGAAACGATAAAGAATAAAAAATTATTTTACTTCTGAAGCAGGTATAAATCCTCGGCCGTAGCCCCTTTCAAGTGCGCTCGAACCAAAGTGGGACTCTGGACGCTGCGCGGCCGAAGCTTGGCCGCCGCCAAGGGCTACCAGCCGCGGCCGCCGGACGCGGCTAGGAAACTCAACCTTAAAGCCACAAGAATTCCTGGACGGCCGCGCAAAAACCTACTCTGAGTAGTTCAATTTTCTGTCACTAGTTGGCGTATCGAAATTCTTAGTTTCTCAATGCATTTCTCTTTTACTAACCTATCAATATCCATTTTTCGTCAATGTAAGTTAATTTAATTTAACTTTTTTAATCACAATTATAATTATTAATAAATTGGCACTTTTTCATAACCCATACGAAAAATGTTTTATAGTTTAGTTATTTTCATTCTAGATAAACGATATTTATGACACATTTACGACATTTACGACATTTACGACACGTGTGGTGTATAAAATCGAAAATTTGTGTCTTTACCCACCACTGTTGCCGAGTGACGCCTCTTAGTATATCTCCTCTTTGCCCTAGTGAAGACGTCTTTTGCTATCTGGGTACCTAGCTTGATTCACACTAGAGATTCAGATTTCACGTGTACGACTTGTACACGTGTACACGTGTAGTTCGTACATCCGTGTTCTAATCCGTGTACTTCTTAATACACGGATACACGGGTATTGAAATACACGTGTACACGTGTATCGAAATTTACGGATCGTAGTATCCGTGTACCCGTGTACTCGTGTACCGAAATTCACGGATACACGTGTATCGAAATATACGGTTCACGTGTATTAAGATATCCATATTTAACTTTTTAACTAAATATCCGAATGTTTAAATTTTACGCAAATAGTTTGGGATAGGTAGGTACAAACATAATTTACTAGGTTGCAGATGAAAATAAAAAACATCATGATTTTGTTTAATAAAGTTTAATCTATTAATCTTTTGTTTTGGTATAAGAATACTAAAGCGTTAACATTCTCTGGGAGTAAACGGTTTCTTTTTTTTGTTACCATGTTTTCAGCACACGGAAAACATCTTTCCGACATTGCCGAGGTTGCTGGAATGGTTAAATATTTTTTGGCAACATGGGAAATCACCGGGTATTTATTTGCCCTAGCCTTTCACCAGTCAAATGGGTCTAAGTCGAAGCGTAATTGTGGCTCGGCCATATACGTTTCAAATTGAATATTAATATCGTTATTGTCGGTAACTTCATCATATAAAAACTGAAGAGCACTTTTCCCGCGTGACTTTTTTTTGTTAACATTGGGGACAGGTGCCTCTGGAAGTAAACGTTGTACTTCTGTACGAATCAGTTGTCTCACGTGGATTGATTCATGCTCCAGATTTTTATATCGCGGATCAAAGAAGCAGAATACATGACTTTGTGAAAGAGTACCACCTTCGTTCCAGTCGAGTTTAAAACGTTTCGTTATATTCGAAATTAAAGTCTCCTTTAATTGATACAAAACCGTGTCGTCATCACCCCTTAAAATAATATGCTTCTCGATCACTTTTTTTGTTAGTGGTCTCACCATTGAGATAGGAGAATGGCTGTCTCCACAAAACAGTGTTGTTATCAGTTGCAACGGTTTTAAAATATTCAACAGAGATTCTATCGTTCTCCATTGTCTCTCAGTAATTTCTAGTGATTCTGCTACGGTGGCAGAAGTAATGGCTCTGTCTGCGATGACGTTTGATACTGGGAGCCTGTTTTTATGTAGTCTATTCAACATGAAGTACGTTGAGTTCCACCGCGTAGAACAACTTTGTAATAATGTTGTTTTTGGGACAGACAGCTGCTCTTGCATTCGCTTCAGTGCCTGGGTTGCAACACTGGAATGCTTAAAATGTCGAACTACTTTACTACAATAGTGGATAATCTGTTGTACATTTTCTTCTTTTAATGCTTTATTTACAGCTAATTGCAGGGTATGTGCTGCACACCCCATGCTGGAGATATTTGTATGGTCTGATGCTCTTGACAGAAATGAAATAGCATTCAGCATATTTTGGACATTGTCTGTAACAATGGCCATTACTTTCTCACGAATTTCCCACTCTGTGAGAATTTTTTCTAGTTCGTCGGCGAGGTTTTCACCGGTATGACGTTCTTCCATCTCGTATGTGCTTAATACAAAACTATCCGTGGCCCAATTAGAATTAATAATGTGTGCAGTCATTGTAATGTACGATTCTTGCGCTACCGGTAGCTAACAATCACATGTACACTCTACGCTTTCAGCAGCTTTTAACTTCTCTTTTATTTTTTCCACGACCGTACCTTTAAAACCCATTAGCCTTTTCTTCATTGCCTCTTCCTTACATGCTTTGTAATTGGGCTGCACTACGGTCAAGTGGAGGTTTGAAGGTGTAATTTTGTACGACAGTCTTTAATATAATTGGTCACGAAAAAGCTCCTCCCCCACAAATCGTAGGTGGAAAGGTGGGAAAAATATGCATCGAAAAATCCAACGGGACTTCCGGTATTTCCCAGGTGTGAGTCCCCAATCTTACCATCTGCATGTTGCCCTAAACGGCTCGTTAGCGGGCCGCGGTTTATTGCAGGTTTATGACTGCCGACTTTTTCCTACGCGCTATAAAGCAATTGAAAACATCTGGCAAATAACTTGTAGGATTAGAGGAAGGTTTTTCGGCTTAATCTCCATTTGCAGCAAGTTAATTTCTTTATGTTCGGTAGGCAATAAACTGCGCTCCGCTACAATTCAATAGGTTTAAGACTTATGTTAGGTATGAGCTGTTCGAAGCTACTGCGGGACCTTTGATTTGTACGCTTTTCAATTGTCAACATTCTTGCATGCAGGAGAGTGTTTTGTTTTTAAGCATCCTTTAGACGGTCAATGTTTTTGTGCAATATAATGCACAATATTTATGTGCATTAATATTGAATATTGCACAATATATGGACCGTCTAGGGGCCGCTTACGATGAATATCGCACAGTGAGTGGACTACCCCTTTTCTTCCTGTGTCTCTGCACGAGGCGTACATATTGATAATGGATAATACTTTTCAATTACTATATTGGTGGAAAAGGGGTAGTCCGCTCACTGTGTGATATTGACCTCATACATAAGTCTTAAACCTTTTGAAGTGTAGCGGAGCGCAGTTTATTGCCTACCGAACATAAAGAAATTAGCTTGCAGCAATTGGAGATTAAGCCTAAAAACCTTCCTGTAATCCTGCAAGTTATTTGCCAGATGTTTTCAATTACTTTATAGCGCGTAAGACTCAGGCCTGCACAGCGAGCCTTTTTCAGCGCCTAGCGCAGGCCTGCCCCATCGGGTGGCAAATACCTCCTGAATTTCTGGGACCCGGGCAACAGCCGAGCGCGGGACTGGTTCGTTGCGAACCGCAGCATGGGTTGCGGGAGAACTGCATGAGTGTGCGGCCGTCTATGCAGGCTCGTGCCACGACGCACACTCATGCAGTTCGCCGTTTTTCGCAACGGGTAGCAATAGAACAGTGCGGGCTCGTCGAGCACCTACACTACTGCAGTTCGCCTCACCGATTCTACCCTACGGCTGGTGGTTGCTTGCCGCTAGGCGCTGAAAAAGGCTCGCTGTGCAGGTCTGCGGGGTAGGAAAACGTCGAAAGTCATAAACGTGCAATAAACCGGGGCCCGCTAACGATCCGTTTAGGGCAGGCATGCACAGAACCCCCAATTCCGGGCGCGAGCTCAGATCCGAGCTCGAGCTGAGCTCGAGCTCGAGCTCCGAGCTCGTTCAGGTAGGAGCGAGTCCGGTAACGGAGTGGGGAGCGGCTGGAGTAGTGGGAGCGGAACCTTACAGGCTGCCGCAGGGATTTCCAGAGTTTGACGCTTCGAAAAGAAGGCACATTTTGGGGCATTTTTAAAAGAAAAGTATTGAGTATTATAATTCCAATCTCTGTACTTTTATTAATTGAAATTTGAAAATTGAGTTCAAATTTTCGTATGCAATAATAATACTTTGATTCAAATTTATAATTGTAGTAGTAAGAGGGGTTTGAGAAAAAAGTTTGTTGCTGGGCGAGCATGATTTTGACTGTCGTAATCGTCTGAAACAAAAAACCTATAATTTATCTTAATCTGTATGAGTGTGGTTATCGTATGAACTTTAGTTCATGTCGAATGAATAATGTTGAAAAGCACAAAAATGGTTGAATTTCAAATGGAAACATTAATTTCTTGGAAAGGCATTTGTTAGATTTATGTGTTGCAAAATTGGACTTTCGTAAATATTTACTTCATTCTAGTTTACACGATGACCACACTCATATAGATTTAGAAAAATTTTGCGGTTTCAGTTTTCGATGACTACACCACCCAGAATCATATTCGCCAGCCACAAACTTTTTTAAACCCTTCTTACTGCTATCATTATAACTTCGAACAAAATTATTATTATTATTGCATACAAAAATTTAAACATTTTTCAAATCTCAATTAACTCTCCGTATCCAGGTGCTTGAGTCACCCACCCCTTGAGATCGCTAACGCACACAGTGACGGAGCTGTGAATGTCGGTCGCGGCCAAGCGATCATTTAGCTGTCGGGGGTGTCATAAAAGCATAAACTGGGCCTTTTCTGTGATCGTGTTGGGGCAACAATGGGAAGCTCGAGACAATCCCATATTTTCCTTGGAGAAAACAACATGTGCCCAGAGAGAATGGTAATTAGTCCGCTTCGAGAGGATTCTTCTGCTTAGGACTTTTATGGGTAACGACATAATTAGTACCTACTCTATTGTAAAGCACTAAAGCGATCACGGAAAAGGTATACTACTTTCCGTACAGAATGAATACCAGTGTATGGTGGCCTAATGGTACGGTCCCGAATGCCAAAAGATGTTATACAAAACTAAATTTGTGGAACATAAACAAATAGTTTTGGGCAGTTACAATATCTGTGAAAGAAGAGTAGATTATTTCACTACAAATCCACTACTTTTCTGGCCTACGTCAGGCATATTGATTGAAATAAATTGTGATATAAGTTATTCTACTGCTTTTGAATTTGTTTAACAAATACAGGGCTTTCAATTTTTCCATGCTTGCCCATTTTTAAGTAAACGGATTGTACTTATGAATTATTATAAGGGAAACCATTTATACTAATTTATAGGGTAGACCAGAGCGAATCAGATCACAGGGCAAATCGAATTAAAATAAGAATTTAGTCTATATTTCTCACATCGCGATAGAAATGAGCATTCCGATCGTTCGTAGTACCTCGTCTCTCCTCACCCGCAATAGTCCGTCAATTAATTTAAGTCATTGTTTAGAGCTGGCGTACGGTTTCAGTGAGATGGACGCACGCGAACGTTACAATTTTGGTCCAAATATAACCTACGTAACCTGCAACTTCGCATTTAAAATAAATAGTGAGCTTGAAAATTCAAATGTGTTTATTGTTATTAGTTTGCACTGTGTCCAAGTTTAGTATTTGATGTATTTTAGATTATTATATCATAATATATTTATGTAATGTACAACCTTTGAAATACTTATATATGTGGCGAATCTGATCACGTCATTTGGGGCGAATCGGATCACTCTTTTTTTCATTTTAGTATTTTTATGATTATAAATATCATAATTGTTTGTATACAGATGGTTCGTAGGTACATAAAAAAGAGCAATCAGGGATCACGGTGTGCAAAACAAAAATAAAGAAAGCTGTGATAAAAATTAAATCTAAAGAAATGTATGTTCTTTAGTGAGAAATTAATTCGTCCACTTTCCGAAGTGGATTTTGCTGATAGAGGCAGCAGAAAACGGCAATATTCTTCCGATCTGTGTTCTAAATAGTGTCACTTGACTTCACTTTCATTAAATTAGATTTGTTTATGTTGATTCTAAAGATTTTGTTCTGAAAATTTCAGTTTCATCAGAGATTTCTGAGTCTCGGGGCGCATCGGATATTTTTCACTTTCTCGTTTCTTGTTTATAAATGAAAGATTTTTCTGTTTAATTTCAATTTTTATATATTAATGTTCAAGCCAAAGGTGTACTGGTCACGAATATATTATAATAAAAAATTAGATTTTTAATGTTTAACTACTACTTTTTTACCATCAAACACAAAGTGATTCGATTCGCCCTCGTCTAGCCTACTAATAGTATTGAATTTTTTCCCTATAATTGAGAAAGATCGCCGTATTTAATTATATTTGGTACCAAAGAAAAGAAGCTGTTGTGGCAGTGAAATATTTTAGCTAAATGTTGTAAGTTTAAAAATCCAGGAGAAGGTTACCGTATTTTTCTATGTTCTTCCTAGAAAATACATTTCTCTGAATGATAGTAATTTTAATAGAAATATGTGACTGAACCCGAAGAGAGGACGCTTATGGCATGTATATCGGACTATTTTTAACGAAGTTAATTTGAAATTATGTAAATCAATTGTTCATGTAATTCCCTTCATTATGGTCATAAGGAATCGATTGGCGTCGTAATCGGCAAAAATCAAGGATCTTTTGGGAAGGTCTTTTTAAAACCTTCAGGCCATATTATTATGTATTTCGAGAAGGGAATAAACATTTTTTTATATAAAAACGCAGCAATTGCGAATGGCGCAAGGGTTTCGGAGCGGCAAAGTTGTTCAGCTGCGCGCAGTTTAGGGTCCGTTGTAGTAGCCTGATACCAAAAAAAAATAGTTTTGTGTTTTTAATAAAATTAAGCTATGGATGTAACTCAATCCGCATTCCAAAATGAAAATTACGAGAATGGTGTGTGTACTTGTCGAGTATACTTCGCTGCGTTCCAATTTCTTTTATTTGACCTGCTAAATGAGCTTGCAGGGATCCAGGGCTAGGGATTTTCCCACTCTACCCCCACGCAGCGGAAAAATTAGCAGGTCAACAGTTTCGAGGTGAAACAATTTGAGCAGGCTCGTCAGTTCGTATTCATTAGTGACGCGAGTAACATCACTTCGAATATTAATCATGGCCGGAAGTTCCAACGCGAAGAAAAGTGCGGGGTGTAGCGCCAGCTTCAACCCATTGTGGGAAGAAGCCTTTTTTTTCGTGGAACATAAAGGTGCCGCAGTGTGTTTAGTGTGTCACAAAGAAATGAAACAATTGAAAAAATATAATATCCAGCGGCACTATACGGGGTCTCATTCCAAGGACTACGTTCATCTGTCACCGGAGGAGAGAATTGAGGAAATTGAAACGCTGAAGGCAGCATTAATAATAGCAGACGAAGAATCACAGGACGAAGTAAGTTATTTTTCTAAAAATACTGTATGATTGTCAGTTTTTGAAGAACTTGAAGTGGCATGCTAAACCATTGTTTAATTTGTTCTTAGGAAGAGGGACCCATCAACGATGCAGCTTTACGTTCCAGTTATATCGTCGCATTGGAGCTCGCGAAGGCATGTCAACCATTTACATCAGGCCTGTTTTTCAAGGAACTGCTACTGAAGGTGGTGCACGAGGTAAACCCAACACAGGTAAATAAATATAAATCTATTAATCTTTCACGTACGACAATACTGCGCCGGACAGAAGAAATGGCAAATTATGTGGCGGACCAATTAAGAAACGTCACAAGTAATTTTGTTTCGTATTCTTTAGCTTTGGATGAGAGCACGGACATCTCTGGTACGCCACAACTTGCCATTTTTATCCGCGGGGTAGATGAAAATTTAGTAGTTTCGGAAGAATTGCTAGATTTCCTTCCATTGAAAGAAAGTACGACAGGCGAAGATATTTTCTCATACGTAGAAGAGGTCTTAGAACGCGGTAATTTGCAGTGGGATAAGCTTGTGTCAGTAACAACTGACGGAGCCCCCGCTATGGCTGGTAGATTCACCGGATTAGTAGGTCGCATTCAATCGAAGGTAAAAAATTTAGTAATTCCTCGGGAAATAATTGCTATACATTGCTTAATTCACCAGGAGCATTTATGTGCTAAAAACGTCGAATTAAGCGATGTAATGACAGTTGTTGTCCAAACCACTAATTTTATTAGACATAATGGAAATAAACGTAGACAATTCAAAACATTTTTGGAGGAACTGGACGCTGAGTATGGCGAACTGCCGTATCATACAGAAGTTCGTTGGCTCAGCCGCGGAAAAGTTTTGGATAGATTTTTTCACCTTCGTGAGGAAATTGGTATATTTATGAATTGGGCGGAACGTCCAGTTCCTCAACTTGTGGACAATGCCTGGATAAGGGACCTTGCTTTCTTATCCGACATTGTCGATCACTTGAGTAAACTCAATGTATCGTTACAAGGTAGAGACAGAACAATTATAGAGCTTTTTGATAGCATTCAATTATTTAAAGCACAATTGCATTTATTCATGGGCCACCTACGGACCCAAGTCACATTTCATTTTCCAAAATTAGAATCAGTCTCCGTAGGAAATAATTTAAATTTCAATAGGTACGCCGATATATTACAAACTCTGCATGACGAATTTTCTTCGCGTTTTAAAGATGTCATGAAAATAGATAAAGAATTAAGTATCGTAGTAGCTCCATTTCAATGTGACGCGCAGTCGGCTCCAGTGCATTTACAATTAGAAATATTAGATTTGCAAAATAATAGATTACTCAAGTTGAAATTTGAACAGTACGAAAATGTTTTAGAATTCTACAAACATCTACCACGGACGAGATTTCCTAAACTCCACCAGCTTGCCGCGACAGTAAAATCCATTTTTGCCTCGACGTATGTGTGTGAGCAGCTCTTTTCTGCTATGAAAAGAGTGAAGTCAGCTCACAGAAGTAGATTAACCGATTCAAATTTGAAAAATTGCCTCGTTTTATCCACTTGTCAGAACATAGTTCCTGACATTCCTGCATTAGTACAAACCAAAAAGCGGCGGATATTGAAAGAAACCTCAACCGTAGTATCGATTGACGAGACAACTGAATAGTAATAGTATTAAGTACCATTACTATTTTGTTGTCATATTTTGTATTAGCTATACTAGAAATACTACAAGTACTATTATAACAATAATAGTAGTTGTAGTAGTGGTGGTAATGCTGGTGGTGGTGTAAGTAGCAGTAGTACTGTACATATTAATAATAATAATAATAATAAGAGAGAGAGAGAGAGAGAGAGAGAGAGAGAGAGAGAATGGTGTGTGAAACCAATCAGTTCTTTTCAGAACTACCAAATCTTTTTAACGAGGAACGATAATCATGTTCAAAAATCAGTTCTATTCAGAACTAACAACTCTTGTCAACGAGGGATAACAACAATGTTCACATCAGAAATCAGTTCTTTTCAGAACTAACAACTCTTGTCAACGAGGGATAACAACAATGTTCACATCAGAAATCAGTTCTTTTCAGAACTAACAACTCTTGTCAACGAGGGATAACAACAATGTTCACATCAGAAATCAGTTCTTTTCAGAACTACCTTTTTAACGAGGAACAATAATCATGTTCATAAATCAGTTCTTTTCAGAACTACCAACTCTTGTCAACGATAGATAACAAAAACGCTCAAAAATCAGTTATTTTCAGAAATTCCTCATTCATGACGGAATACTCAAGGTTTCAAATTGAAGAAAAATGAATCCACGATTAATAAATATTAACAAATTATACCTACATAGAAATATATGTATATTCACGTATGGATCTAATATTGGACCAATTTTAGAAAAGTTATTCTGTTTTAAAGGGTATCCGAATACTTTTGTGGCCCACTGTATACGTATATATGTTATTAAATGTCTTCAAATGAAAGTACTCAAATTTACGTATGCGAATTTGTTAAAAATAACTTTCTGAATATAATATAAAATATCTTGTATATCTATCGCCAGTATGCTTGTAGTTGTAACGGGCATACGGCCTTTGCAGTCATAGAGTTCCCCACCACGAAACCTTATACCGAGGAGTGGGGAGTGAGCATACCACGGTCGAGCTCGAGGGCGCACCGACTGCCCTAGGGCAAACTTAGTGTGCACCCCTGGTTTAGGGCATCATGCAGATGGTTAAATTGGAGACTCATGCCTGGGAAATACCGGAAGTCCCGTTGGATTTTTCGATGCATATTTTTCCCACCTTTCCGCCTACGATTTGTGAGGGAGGAGCTTTTTCATGACCAATTATATTAAAGACAGTCGCACGAAACTCCATCTTCAAACAGATACGCCCTCCAGGAAACTAATATATAAGGACCGCGTTTTGTAGCCGCGAGTTAGAGAGTCCTTGAACCACCTAGTGTTACACCAGTATTGTAGTGGTATATAATACGATTCGTGGATTCTGGGAATAATATTATAAGTTATTCGTTCAATTCCGATACATATTCCTATTTATAATTAACTGGACTATCTATAATTAATTTTTCGATCATTTTAAATACGCTTTTGAAATGTCGAAACGCAAAAGTTTGGTATGGAGATTTGCAAGCCGTGATGGCGATAAAGCCACCTGTAATCTGTGCGACGAAGAAGACAACAATGAATTTTTGTGTGCGGGTGGAACAACTGGTTCCATTGGTAGGTATTTGACGTCCATTCACGATTTGAAGCCTACCAGCAATAATATTGAAGCAGAAAGTACCTCATCGAATGTCAACGGTAAGTATCAACATTTACCATCATAGTGCAGTATGTCCGGTTTGTTTGTATACACTAGGGTGGACCTTCTTTTTCGACTATCCAATTTTGTTCCATTTGATAAAAAAATAATTTGTGCAAAATTTGCAATATGCACTGCGACATCCAAGTAGAGATTTTCGTCCCAAACATGAATCCGTAAACAGAATTTCTCTATTGTCCTCAGTTTTGGAAAAACATGAGTTTTTGTAAAATGCGCACGATTTTTTCTTCATACAAAATTTCACATTTATTGCAACTTTAACGCGAATGAGGCGCGTCTTTCTCTTATTCGATCACCCTAATTTTTTACGGCAGCGGTGACCAGCAGTGGGGCCCCTCACGCGCCTGCTTCCCCTTCCAATCTTTCTCTCGCACAGCGTGCCTTCCGTTGTCAAAGAAACCGCGCGACGCTACGAAGGCTGCCACGACGAGCTAGCCGGGCAAGCGTCTTCGCGGTTAGCGTCGCGCGGTATCCCTGACAACGCGGACGAGAGTGGGAGAACCCCGAGCTTACGCGTAAGCGACATTGAACAGCGCTGTTTTACGGGAATTATTTTCTTACCCAATGGAACAATTTTAAGGGGCGGCGTGAAAAAAAAATTGCAATATAATTTTCACCAAGGGTAGCTAAGATCCACCCTAGTATTCACGCTATTATTTTAATTTTCATACTATTTTCGTACAATCATATTTTCTACTAATTTTGCCCCTAATAAAAATTGGCCGCAGATAAAAAGGTTCGCCTCCCCTGGCATAAGGGACTTAAGGGGGAGACCGTCCGGTCTAAAAATCGATTTTTTTATTTCATTTTTCGAATGCTCAACCTTTTAAGAATACGTGTTTAAAAGGATTTTTTGAAATTCGTAAAATTCGCGAAGTTATAGGCATTTTAGCATTATATACCTCCAGCGCGAAGAGTCGTCAGAGTTCAAGTGACAAGCGTAGAGAAGAGTTCAATTGTTTTGAGTTGTGGCGCGTTTAGTTTAGTCGCATATAACTATAAAATAGACATGAATATACGAGCAAAACTTTAAACGCGATTATCTCGAATCATGATGTTTCCGAACGGTGGACAGCATAACAAAAGAAATTATTAACCGATTCCAAAAAACTTGGTGGCATTTTCTTTGTCATTGAATTCACTATCGCATCAGCCTTTGACCATCAATTTTAGAGGTCATAGTTGTTCGTTGTTAACATTTTTGGGCGCATTACCCCCTTTTTCGCAGGTTTGCGTTCAAACGTATACCAAACATCGCCATTTTGCTTTATTTGCATTATCAAAGACTAATGCGATAGCGATTGAAATAACCTATAAGAATATCTTTGGTTTTTTTTATTTCTGACAATCCTACGTCGAGTTCTACTGTCTACCGTTTACGCCTCTTTTATTGCAGCAGTGCACTGACCGCCACGTAAAATTAGAACCATTATGGGAAAATGAAAAAAAAGTTTTTATATTCTTGAAGAACGAATAACGAAAGACCATAAAGTTTTTTTACTGCAAGTTGTATACTTTTTGGGGGAAAAAAATCAAAAAGATCACCTATTTTCCGAGCGTTTCGACCGGACGGTCCCCTTAAGGAGGTAGTGGACTATTGGATACGTAGAATCGTTAGTTTCTTTGACGCTAAATTACTTTGATACCACACAATCGTTATAGACGTGCTTTTGACAATCTATTGTGGGCAAGGTTGCTTCAAAAGGCTGCCTTTTTAACATTTTTTTATTTTTCGTAATGCATCTACTACCACAAATAGCCACATTCATATAGATTAAGAATCTCTTTTCCTTTTTATGTTTCGGATAACTCTTACAGTATTTTTCGTTAACACCAGCACCGCCCGATTATTTTTCAACGCTCTCTTTGTATCTGCCATTTGTGTTTTTTCACTGTCACGCCAAAGCATTTTGCTCTCAGATAATTGCCTCACCTGAATCGATGTACACTACCTGCAGCGGCGCGCCGTACAGGGCTATCTTTAACGATTAATAACTTAGACAATTTTATACATTCCGACAATTTTTTTTAGGTAACCATTCGCAAACGTGGCCAAAGTAGATTGTGAAAAGCACGATTGTAACGATTATTTGGTATCCACGTAATGTAGCGTCAAAGAAACTACCGATTTCACGTATCCAATAGTCCACTACCGTCTTAATCCTTACCATATTCAGTTCAGCGTACAAAATAATATTAAAATACATATTTTCAAAATTTTATCTAAAAATAACTGCTAGGGTAAACCAACCAGTAATTGACCGCATACCAGTGAATAACAATTAGGCAAAGAAATGTCAATTATAAATTTAAAAATATTATATGTTTATAAATAGAGTGTAGTTACACTTAATATTACACATTCTAAAGGGTTTTCCGTTGATATTAATAATAATAATAATAATAATAATAATAATAATAATAATAATAATAATAATAATAATAATAATAATAATAATAATAATAATAATAATAATAATAATAATAATAATAATAATAATAATAATAATAATAATAATAATAATAATAATAATAATAATAATAATTTATATCCCATATTTTTAGTTACGCGTATTAAGCAAACATTAATAAGTACAATTCTTATTAAAAGTATGCTGTCATTTACTGGGCTTCTACACAATTTATAATCTTTTTTTTTTAAATTACGATAAGAATACGTAATTATTTTTATAGAAATTTCAAGAAAAATAAATTTAAATGCAATTTCAACAGTTGTTTTGTTCTTATACATAAATATATTCAAGTTGTAATCTCAAAGGTCCATAAATTCAAGAATTCGGTCATTCACTGGTTGGTTTAACCTAGTTGATTTTTACCAGAGTGTCTCCCCTGAACAGTGGACAATACCACGCCGATAAATAATAGCAAATCGATGTGGCTCAATTCCATTGTTTCTCGTTTCGTAGATCACACGTCATGAGTAAAAGACACTAACCTGATTAGAAATTGGCCCCCAACATTCATAAAGATATCCGGTATATTATTGTTAAAAGATACGCTCCGCATGATAAAGTGGTGATAATAAAAATATATAGTTCGATTTATAAAAATTACTTTGCTATTGAATTCGCTGTAAATAATAGTTTAAATGTAAATCTGAATAGTCTATTAAGTTCTCCCATCAAATCAAGCAACTTTCATTTCTTTCGCTTTTTCAATAGAAAAATAGAACAATAATAACGTGTATATGAACAAACCGTACTTTATACTTTATAAAAGATAAAATGAATAGTAATAATAAATATTAATTCCTATAGAACGTGAAACGATGATAAATATGGAACAGGATGTTGAAAATGTGGAACAAAATACAGTTCCCGAAAATTCACAGCCGCCAAAAAAACGCCGAAGGATTTCTAATTTAAAACGGCCGACTGCGAACAAACGTTTATGCGATTCTGCAAAAACGGAAAAAATACACCAGGCTGCAGCAAAATTAATTGCGAGAAACCAATTACCAATTTCATTTTGTTCGTCCGACGGTTTCCAGCAGTTTATGACCGCCCAATTACAAAACATGTAAGGAAGAAGCTATGAAGAAAAGACTAATGGGTCTCAAAGGTACGGTCGTGGAAAAAATAAAAGAAAAGTTAAAAGCTGCTGAAAGCGTAGGGTGTACGTCTGATTGTTGGCTATCGGTAGCGCAAGAATCGTACATAACAATAACTGCACACATTATTAATGCTAATTGGACCACAGATAGTTTTGTATTAAGTACATACGAGATGGAAGAACGCCATACCGGTCAAAATCTCGCCGACGAATTAGAAAAAACCACAGACTTCTATATACTACACGTGTAGTATATAGAAGTCTGTGGAAAAAACTCTCGCAGACTGGGAAATTCGTGACAAAGTAGTGGCCATTGTTACAGACAATGCCCAAAATATGCTGAATGCTATTTCATTTCTATCAGGAGCATCAGCCCATACAAATATCTCCAGCATGGGGTGTGCAGCACATACCCTGCAATTAGCTGTAAATAAAGCCTTAAAAGAAGAAAATGTACAACAGATTATCCAGTATTGTAGTAAAGTAGTTCGACATTTTAAGCATTCCAGTGTTGCAACCCAGGCACTGAAGCGAATGCAAGAGCAGCTGTCTGTCCCAAAAACAACATTATTACAAAGTTGTTCTACGCGGTGGAACTCAACGTACTTTATGTTGAATAGACTACACAAAAACAGGCTCCCAGTATCAAACGTCATCGCAGACAGAGCCATTACTTCTGCCACCGTAGCAGAATCACTAGAAATTACTGAGAGACAATGGAGAATGATAGAATCTCTGTTAAATATTTTAAAACCGTTGCAACTATTAACTACACTTTTTTGTGGAGACAGCCATTCTCCTATCTCAATGGTGAGACCACTAACAAAAAAAGTGATCGAGAAACATATTATTTTAAGGGATGATGATGACACGGTTTTGTCTCAATTAAAGGAGACTTTGATTTCGAATATAACGAAACGTTTTAAACTAGACTGGAACGAAGGTGATACTCTTTCACAAAGTCATGTATCCTGCTTCTTTGATCCGCGATATAAAAATCTGGAGCATGAATCAATTGATGTGAGACAACTGATTCGTACAGAAGTACAATGTTTAATTCAAGAAGCACCTATCCCCAATGTTAACAAAAAAAAGTCACGCGGGAAAAGTGCTCTTCAGTTTTTATATGATGAAGTTACCGACAACAACGACATTAACATTCAATTTGAAACGTATATGGCCGAGCCACAATTACGCTTCGACTTAGATCCATTTGACTGGTGGAAGGCTAGGGCAAATAAATACCCGGTGATTTCCCATGTTGCCAAAAAATATTTAACAATTCCAGCAACCTCGGCAATGTCGGAAAGATGTTTTTCGTGTGCTGGAAGCATTGCCACAAAAAAAAGAAACCGTTTACTCCCAGAGAATGTTAACACATTAGTATTCTTACACCAAAACAAACAATTAATAGATTAAACTTTATTAAATAAAATCATGATGTTTTTTATTTTCATCTGCAACCTAGTAGGGTAATTCCGGGAGACGCAGTCGAGCTGGAGAGTTGGACAAGTTACTATTTCTAGAGACGCGGTAGCGTCTCGACGCCAAGTACATGAAAGAAAAGACACCTTGTATATGCCTGTCGCTGCCGTGTATCTTTACTCGACGCACAGCTATTCCAACCTAACCTGAAACTTATTTCATTAATATCTCATCACGCCTGCAATATTTTCTAAATTTAAAGGCATTTTTCTTATGTAAACCGCATATAAGCTTTCGAATAAGACCAATTTCAATAAAATCGGTTCTCCCATGACAGAGATATCGTAATATCGTCTCATGGATCAGTCGAAAACGGTATAAGAAAAATTGTTCTGATTCTTCTTCTCCAGTCATAAATTTTTGTCGACATAATACGTATACGCGTTATGCACGCACACCTTCAGCCAAAACAGAACTAACACATGTTTCGTCGACTCTCGATGGATCTCGATGGATCGACTTTCTCGCAGGGATCGTCGTCCGTCATATATATATCTATATCTATACTCGAGCTCATTTTAGAAGGAACTTATTTCGCGCATGTTGAATGAGCTCATTGGTTCCAAGGGAGCATTTGTTTGATGTATAGCCACTAGTAGCTTGTTTCGGCGCCAACATGCGCAGAACCGATCTAAACTCGTCGGTCGGCAAGTTCCTTCTAAAATGAGCTCGAGTATAGTATTGAATTATATTATAACCTAGCAAGTGTCAATCAATTATAACCTGGCAAGTATTAAATAAGGTAAATTGTTAAAATTGGAAATGTCACGTGTTTTTACACCACATAGGACACTGATTATTGTCTCAATTAACAAGGTAAGTCACGAAAATGTTTTAATAGATTTTTTTTATGTATTCTTATAGATAGAAATGAAGGGGACGCACAGACTTGGAAGTTGTCCGCAGAAGGTTCGACAGAGAAGCATCTTCTTTCACACAAGTTTCTGGAAATTTGTACCATGCATGTACAAAAATAATATATTGTAATTAAGCATATGTTTTTATTCCAGCAAACTATTTTTAATTTATATCATTATAAGTTTAACGTAGGCAGAAAATCATTCTTTTGCCTTTTACGTCTCGCATTCATAGATCGACAACTAATTATAAGAGACTTACATTCCAAGTAATTTTATTTCATATGAAGATTCCATGAGTTTACAAATTTATTTGTATATATGTATGCGAAACTCTGTTTAAATACGTTTGATAAAAAGTTTCACAAAATTTAAATACCATGTGTCGATGTCACAGCAGAATACCTAATAATTAAATAATTACAGACACTATTATATGTAGATTCATGAATAAAATTATATGTATGCTATATAATAAGTAAGTACTATTACAATGTTTAATATTATTATTATCTGAAATACAATAGGATACGTTGGAACATATTACGTACACGACATTAAGCATTTCTGAGAAATGCCACGAATATTAATGTAAATTAGAAGATTAAGTTTCTTATTAATTAAAATATTCTACCATTTATAAATCCAGTTGGAATTATATTATTCAGAAGCATCGTGCTCTGAAAATTAGGAACCATGAACCGTAAGTTCAATCAATGTGTATAAAATTCTATTGAATTCTTATTTTGATTTTGACATTAAAGAAAATTATATTCGAATCTGTTTTTATAATATAATATATATATATACCTACCTGTTGTCACGAAAATTTTTGGGTCGAGCGCGATAACAGAGTTGCTGTATACCAGAACATGAAACAAGTCGACGTCAGCCTGGTCGAATCGCATTGGAACGAAATGATAGAACAGCCCACATAGCACAACGTCTGGTAAAGTCTTAAAGATGTCCAAAAAGCGTCTTAAAGACATCTCAGAGACGTCTTGTTACAAATCAAGACGTTCAGACCTAAAATGGACATAAACTAGACGTCTCTAAGACGAGGTGTGCTGTATGGGAGAAACGAGCGTTCCTTAAAAAGTCAATATTCCCTTGCAAAAGGGTTCCAAGCGCGGTAATCTTCTTAAACACTTTGCCTGGGTCATTCTTAAAAGTCTACGAAACAGAGCGGTAAACGTGGCAAATATTTAAAAAAAAAAAAAAGAAATTTACAATCGCGAGAATTCCCAAGTGGCGAACAACTGCAGTTTCGATCAACCGAGCGAGATATTTCAAATAGAACCAAAGAATGACGACAATTTATCAATATGATTCTTGTCCACGGTTGAAACTCTTGGTGCCATGAAAGATTTTAAAGACGCGGGAAACAAATTTGACTGTGGTGATCTTCAAGAAATGATTTCGGAATTGAACCATGATCAGAAGCGGATATTTGATACAGTTACGAAATCTTTGACGTATAAAGATAAAATTCTCAGGCTTTATGTGAGTGGAGAAGGTGGCACTGGGAAAAGTTTTTTAATAAAAACTATCAGACATTGGGTCTAGCAGATTATCTGAAAAGACACAGCAGTAACTGCTCCTACTGGAATTAGGGATTGCAATACCGGTAAACCGGTTTACCGGTTTACCGGTAAATCGCGGAAAATTTCCTGAAATATTTACCGGTAATTCGACACTTTTTTACCGGTAATTCGGTAAATTACATATATGTACCAATATAGCGCGTATATGCGTTTTATACTTGTGCCGCGCAAGTAAAAGATGCAAGTTACGGTTGCTCAGCAACCGGCGAGTGGTGGGAGAACGAAACAGTTGACAGTGACAAGCTGGGCTGTCCACGACCAAACCATTGATACATTTTATACAAACTAAAGTCTTCAACTCATAGTGAGTGGGGTAGTCGATTGCTCAGTTTGTGATATAAAGTGAATAAAACAAAAAATCAAAGGTAAGTAATGGGCAGAGATGACCCAAATTTTTATTTAAACAAATTTCGAATAACGAATAAAAGTTAAAAACATTATTCGTCGTGTGTCAAACAAAGTTGACTGGGGTTGACTTTATTCGATGAATAAAGCCAACCTGTTCACTCGTCGAACGCTTCAACTTTACCGCTCAATAGATCCCTCAACTTTAACTTTAACTTTAAGCTTAAAATTCGACGTCGAATAATCCTCCGGCGCACATTCGAGCTAGCGAGTATGTACCGGCGATTGTGGCCTGGCGCGCGCGTTACAATGTACCCAGTATCGCCCAATGACGATCCTAGGCGGTTCGAACGTGCGCCAGAAAACCATTCGACGTCAAACAAAGTTTATTTCTTTATTAAGAAATTAAGTTTTTCTTTCATTGATATTGTAGATGTCGAAGGCATTATATTTACAGAATTTTCGGAATCAGAATCACTAATTATTTCTGATAATTCTGTTGATGTTTCATTTTTATTATAAATACGTTCAATTAATTACCCGATTATCTTCCTAATTGTAGATTTACTGGTTTTATTAAAAATTCCGTAATCACATTCAACAATCGACGAATAAAAAACTCAACTTTATTCATCGAATAAAAAAAATTATTTAAATAATGAATCAAAAGTTACATTAACTTTAGATTATTTGACGAACAATGTAACTTTTATTTGATACATTGTTTAAATAACTTTTTATTTAGTCCATGCCCAACTCTAGTAATGGGTTTGTAAACTTTTATTTTTATTTTGAATATTATTATTTTTTTGTAGCAATGGATACAAATTCACCGTGGCATTATTTTAATCGTACAGCAGCAAGAGATGTAGCTGTTTGTAAACAGTGCACAAAAAAAATAAAAGCCGTAGGTGGAAGTACCAGCGGTTTACATAGCCACCTCAAGAGCCAACACAACATTAATTTATTAAAACGAAGAAAAGAAGAAATTGATGATACATCTACTTCGATTCAAACTGTTGATGTGGATTCTCGATCAAAAATTACTTCATATTTGAAGAAAACAAGTGATGAATCTTTTCCTGCCGTAGTAGCGCGAATGACAGCGCGGGATGGAATACCGTTTATTAAATTTTGTACCTCTCAAGATTTACGAATGTTATTAATTGCAAAAGGCTACGGAGACATTCCTAAATCTCCAAATACTATTAAAAATATTGTATTGCAATATGCAGATAAAATTAAGCAAGAAGTAGTCCACGAAATATCACAACTTAAACTTAGTAATGAAGCATTTAGCCTAACATTAGACGAGTGGACATCTAATAAAAACCGCCGATATATGAACATTAATGTCCATAGAAGTAACAACAAATTTTGGAACCTTGGATTATGTCGTATTCGTGGATCTATGTCTGCTGAAAGATGTGTAATTGTTATTAAAAGTAAACTAAAAGAATTTGGTATTTCTCTAGCAAATATTGTGTCAGTGACTACAGATGGAGCTTCAGTAATGAAAAAAACAATAAAATTGATTGATGCAAATCATCAATTATGTCTTGTACATGGAATTCAGTTGGCCGTAATCAAAGTTCTTTATAATAAAAATAATATTGACGCAATTGTGGACGAAGATCAGGAACATGTTGAATTACCTGATACAAATGATTATGACAACTCTGACGATGACAACGACGAAGATATTGAAAATAATGGTGAAGGTTTAGAAGTGGTACAAAACATGATTATTGATTCTCACCTAAATCCTTTACAAAACGTACAACTGAATTCTCTAATAACAAAGATACGGAAAGTAGTTAAAATATTCCGCAAATCCCCAACAAAAAACGATGATATACTTCAAAAACATGTAAAAGAACAGTTCGGTAAAGAATTCTCGTTGATACTAGACTCTAAAACTCGCTGGAATAGTTTGCTGGCTATGTTGGAGCGTTTCTCAATGCTTAAAAGTTGTATTAGAAAGAGTCTCATAGATTTAAAATCAGAAATCAATTTTACGGACAGTGAACTTACATTGTTGTCCGATACAATATTAGCGTTACAACCGATAAAACTTGCTGTTGAAACACTTTGTTCTGAAAATGTTAATTTATATATTGCTGATGTTACACTGAAATTCATGCTTGACGAATTAATGAATCAACACACGCTTTTAAGTAACGAACTTAAGAATGCTTTGATACAGCGAATAAAGGAAAGACGAACTTCTTATTCTGATGTTCTGCAATATCTTTCTCATTATAATGTCAAAAAGTCGAATGAGGAAGATTACGGAATTTTTAATAAAACCAATAAGTCTACAATTAGGAAGATAATCGGGGAGTTAATTGAACGAGTTTACAATAAAAATGAAACGTCAACAGAATTATCAGAAATAAGTAGTGATTCTGATTCTGAAAATTCTGTAAATGTAATGCCCTCGACATCTACGAGATCACTGAAAGAAAAACTTCATTTTTTAATAAAGGCAAAAACCGTAGTACCCACGCAACCAACTGTGATCAACAAAAAAAATAAAAGCATGAGTCAAGTTATAAAAAAGGAATTAACATATTTTCACGAAGAAAATGTAAAAGGAAAATATATCCAATTAGCATATGATTTCCTCATGACTACGCGACCAACAAGTGTGGAATCGGAGAGGGCGTTTTCCGCGGCAGGTTTGTTTTGTACGAGGATTAGGTCACAATTAAGCGATGAAAGTTTAAATATGTTATGTTTTTTGCGTGCATATTTATTAAAAAGCGTTGATAAATGAAAAATATTATAAATAAAGAATAGTTTTATTTGCATTTATTTTTTATAATGATTGATTAGACTTTTTTGTAATATATTTTCTTCTATTTTCAATACCTTAAAAAATACCGGTAAATTACCGGTAAACCGGTTTTGATTGAAAATTCTACCGAATTACCGGTAATTGAAAAAGTCGGTAAATTTGCAATCCCTAACTGGAATCGCAGCTTTTAATATTGAAGGTCTTACCATACACCGATTATTTCAATTACCTGTAGAACATGGGCATACCGCCCAGTATAGGCAACTTATGTTAGTGATGCAGCCCTTCAAATTGTACGAGATCAACTAAAAAACGTTGCTTTAGTAATCATCGATGAAATTTCGATGGTGTCTAACGTAACTTTCCTGTACATACATCTGCGACTTACAGAAATATTTGATACTACAGATTCCGATGATGCTTGGTTTGGAAAAAAGCGTATGCTGCTATTTGGTGACTTACTTACAACTTCCTCCTGTTCACGAAGAACCTGCTTTTATACAACTATCCAATAAGAGTATGGAGAAAAATGTTGGAGGGTTAGGTTCTTATAATTTATGGTCTGCTTTGTTTAGCTATGACGAATTGACAATAAACATGCGACAGAAGGGTGATAATATTTACAAAGACATGTTGTCGAGAATTCGCACCGGTGTAGTGACCGATTCGGATACAAAACTTTTAGAATCGAGGAAATTAAATTTCAAAGCGACAAATTGTTGTAATGACCGATTAAACGAATTATGTGATTACATGCTTAATGTGGGATCTAATACGGTGTGTTTACTTCCCACATGTGTTCAATGCGATTTTTTGAACGCTGCAATGCTGAGTCGATTTCCATCCGAAGAAATCCATTTGATTGCTCATGATACAATGAATTGTGCACCGTACTTGAAAAAAAAGGTGTCAAAGGTACTAAACAATAATGACGATGATAGCTCTCGAACGGCGGGACTTGCAAGGGTCGTAATTGTTAAAGTAGGAGTACAAATCATGATTAGAAGAAATATTGATGTTACACTAGGTCTTGTCAACGGTACCATTGCTAAACTTGTTTCAGTTATACGAGGTGTTGATAATAACGTTGCAAAATTGAAAATTATATTACCCACGGGGCAAGAACATATAATAGAACGTGTATGTGTTAAATTTGAAGTAATGGATAGAGCGTTCGTTATTAGAAAACAATTTCCTATTTGCCTCAGCTATGGTATAACTATTCACAAAAGTCAGGGACTAAGCTTGCAGAATGCTGTTGTAGAAGCAGGTAATTCAATATTTACTTGCGGACAAATTTACGTTGCTCTTTCACGGGTGACCACATTACAAGGATTGCATCTTATCAATTATGATCCATCTTCCGTAAAGGCACAAGAATCGGCTATCATAGAGTACAATAGATTACGAAAAAAATATAGACCTGATCTTATGACTATTTCAATTTCTAAAAAACGCGTCTCCAATGTTCGTGATGCTGTTTGGGCAGTACCTAATTATAATGTATCCGAATGTCAGAATACTAATGATCAGTATCACATCGTCGATACCACTCAATACTACGTAGGAGGTCTTCCCAATTCTGATGGTGTGTCTTGTTATGCGAATGCCACAATCCAATGCATGTTATATTGTTCATCCATAAGAGAAAACTTATTTTCGACTGAAAAAGCTGATCATATTATAAAAATTTTTATGGACCATATCATTACGGCAATTCGCAGGAGAAAAATACGCTTACAATCAGCTGCATGATGCAGCTGAGTTTATTACCTCTCTTTGTGATCATGAGATTCTTATTAAGAATGCAGTACAACACGAAATAACAACAGTATTGAGATGTTTAGCGTGTAATTACACAAGTACCACTATCAGTACAAATTGTGTGGTACATCTTGCACTGCCCAAGATGTTCAAAAAAGAAACATTTAAATTTTAAGATATAATAAAACACAATTTCACAGAATGGAAAAATCAGAAAGATCCTTGCAATAATTGTGATAATTCAAATTCAAATACAATGAAGAAAATCGATATAACTGCTTCCAAACCAATTCTTATTGCAAAATTACATTTGTTCGAACACGATAGTAGTGGAAGAACGAAAGTTGAAAATTTCAACATCAAAGCAATACCTACTACTAAAATACAATTGGTAGATCACTGTTATAAACTTAAGGCAGCGATTTTCCACCACGGTAAGAGTATTTCCGATGGTCATTACACGAGTATGGTAAGGGGTAAGGGCACAACGTGGGTATTCGTTGATGATTTACTAGTAGAAAAACAAGCTTGGCCACGAAAAATGCATACATATTTTTCTTCGAAAGATGTTAATTGTGGTTGTTATTACAGTTCAATGATAAATACGTTCAACGCCAAAGGCTGCTTTCAGCGCCAAAAGCTGCTTCGCGCACTATATACTGCACATAAAGTACTATACATTCATATAATACATATAAATCGGCAATGCGGTGCACATGTTTTTTTTGCGTAGGTGTTAAACTTACGTAGAATTTATCCTTAATTAAAAAATAATAAAAGTACACTCGCTGAGCTGCTTTGCGCTATTCCGAGTATTGCGAGTACAAGCTTTACTGGCCACAAACGCGCTTTATCTTCTAACATCACTCGATAGGCTGCAGTGCGCCAAGAACATGAATTAGCTTTGTAAAAAGAAGTGAGATCCCCAGAAATGGCCTGGAAGTCAAATACTTGGCGTGGCCAGGCCAAGGTATTCTCAGATCATCAAACAATACCCATACCTCCCCCCTCGCAGGCTTTCGGATAATTTGTCCATTTAAAACTCAGACAATATGAGTACATTTTCATTATATTGCGTTTTAAAAAAATTGTAAGATCACTCATCGACACCGATACCTTTCCTCTGACAAGCTTTCATATAATTTGTTAATTTAAAACACTGACAATATGAATACACTTTCATTATTTTGCGTTTTTAAATAATTCTTATTCAGCGACACCTTGGCCTGGCCACGCCAAGTATTTGACTTCCAGGCCGCGGACATTTTTTTTGTCTTTTATTGTATATCATTAATTTTGTAAAGCTATTAATTTACGACAATGTTTTTAAATGGGATTCTATTTGATGGGTTAATTAAAATGTCCACGATATGAGTAATGAAATAACACAGCATTTTAGCTGTGTATATGTAGTTGTGTCATCTTAAGCGTAGTTAGAAAGCACCTTTATGTACTTGCAGCTCATTTTGATTTCACATATTTTTTTATATTGTAATTATATTATTTTCTTTTTTATTTATGTGATTATATTTATTTGATAATAATACTTTATTCTTCCTTGACATTTTCATGTTTCTTTGTCTTTTTTGTGATTTTTTTCTATTTATTTTTTTGATAATACTGTTTTTCTTCCTCGACTTTTTCATGTATACTATTTTCTTTTTTTTGTGATTTTTGATAATATTCTTTTTTGTCCTCGATAGACTCTACATCTGTGTATATGTAAAAATGTGTTAAGGTTCAGAACAATTAATTCTCTAGAAATCAACTGTTTCGACCAAGTCTCCAGTCCGAATGCGTCTCCCGGAATTACCCTAAATTATGTTTGTACCTACCTATCACAAACTATTTGCGTAAAATCTAAACTAATAAAAAAAAATAAAATCTAATTCGGATATTTAGTTGAAAAATTAAATATGGATATCTTAATACACGTGAAACCGTATATTTCGATACACGTGTACCCGTGAATTTCAGTACACGGGTACACGGATACTACGATCCGTGAATTTCGATACACGTGTACACGTGTATTTCAATACCCGTGTATCCGTGTATTAAGAAGTACACGGATTTGAACACGGATATTTTTACGACACGTGTACACGTGTACACGTGTATCTTCAATACACGTTCTACGCCGGGATCTCTAATTCACACACCGCTGAACGATCAGGTGTTCTTAAGAGCATCCATGTTGTCCTGTTTACGTGAAGTTCGAAGAGTGGAACTCTGAAGGATGGTTTCCACCAATCACAAATTCGATAAGCGGTAAACGCTGTTTTAGAACGCGCTAGGAAACTGCCCGTGGGAAAGTTTCGCGAATTACGCTACTTTCGTTATATTACGAATTGTTTGCTACATTTTGACACGTTTAGAACAGGATTTCGGCTAACCTTCAGAAATCGAGCACTCGAGACGAGTCGACGACATTGCCGAGACGCACAAAAGTTAGTCCCTGTGAAATTGGAAAGTTGATAAATATGACTACTCGAACGGACCTATCAGCGTCATCAGCGTTTCGTGAGTGTGACCCGTGATTCCTTGCGCGTCGGAGTACAGATCCAAGGTTTTCCGATCGGTCGTCGTAGTTTCAGGAGGCGAAAAGTGTGGAGGTGCTCACGCGATAGTCTTATGAAATCTTACATTTAACGGTTGGCTCGAATTCCTTTCACAGCCGTAAGTACGAGTTCGATTACCTAGCATATCACTATGGGAAATCACGCGATCACGACGTGCATAAAGATCGAGAAGATTCCAGGCGAACGTCAGTCTTTCTGTACCTGTCTGTGCCAAAATGTCTAATTTAGCTAATGTATTGTACAGAGTATGACGTCTCATAGACGAGTACTTGGGACCATTCATTCTTGCTATTCTTATTATACTTTTCTATAAAATTAAGGATTAAAATTTCGAAGACTTACCCCACCTCCGACACCGTTTTCAATTAATACCTAACCCTCAATAGTCTATTGTCAAGCGGTTTCAAGCTATTCCTAGACCCTACCCACGATTTACGTACGAACTCCTGAATCGCTTACATGCTTTTACTTGTCTTTGTTCTATGACTACAAAAATAAAAGTTTCAGTCAAGCATACTGCGAGCCCTGGTGTAATTGTTATTTTTGTGCTACACCTTGCCTCATTCATCGAATCATCTCTGTATCAGTAGTATTCTATACCATAGTAATGATTTACTTTTTCATTAAATGTACATATTTATAGCACTCAATATAGTTTTGTTGTAATGAAACTACTATTTTATCTGTGTTTTACTCGATAATGATATAGGTGATTTTATCATTTAATTTAATAGTTTTTTGTTGCCAAGTAAATTCATTAATATTCTAACATGTGAAGAGCTATGCATCATTACGAACAATATACATGTGTTATAGATAGGTACCTATATAGTAACTAATAAAAAAGATTCAACATCGAACTTACAGATACCTTAGTGTTTCAGTTATTTTAAAAATTTGATGAAAGTCATTGTCACCTTTCCCTTCATTAATACCATTTCATGGCACAAAGGTTGTTATTTTATGTTTGGTTGCCCATATTAGTGAAAGTAATGTTATTTGCGTGAAAGAATTATGAGTGTTACGTAATAAATGTGATTTTGTTTTAATGAGTTTGGCAGATGTATTTCAAGGAATATTATGCAAAATTATGATTATGTACTGTTTTAATAAAGATAATAACTGTGAAGAACAACGACTGTGTAAGATTTATATCCACATTACTCCAACTACTTTTGGTTCTAGATGTCAACTGCAACCACACACAAATACCGCTACAAAAATGCAGGCCTGGACTCACAGGAATTGAGACGACGTAGGGAGGAGGAAGGGGTTCAATTACGGAAACAAAAACGAGAGCAACAGTTATCAAAGAGGCGCAATGTTCCTAACATTATGGCTGATGAAGACAATATTACAACAGATGAATGTTCTCTGCCTGTGGCACCATCGGTAATTTTTTTTATTAGGAATTAAGAACAACAAATAATCTCGCCCCGAATCATAAATTAAGCTGAATAATACATCCAGAAATATATTTAATGTTTTTTATGATTATCAAATTATCCGCCAAAGTTTTTATTTCGCAGCAGGCACCTACCATAACAGTTGAAATGGTGCAGGCATTATACAGCCCTAATCCAGAAGATCAATTAGCAGCTACACAGAAGTTTAGAAAAATGCTGTCTAGGGAACCAAATCCACCAATAGATGAAGTTGTACGAACAGGCATTGTACCTAAGTTCGTTGAATTCTTAAAGCATAATACAAACTGCACTCTGCAGGTCGGTAAATTAAAGAACATTCTTGTTAATGTGCAGTACGAACTTTTATTCAGTCGGAGTTAAATAGCGCAAATATGATATTTATTTCAGTTTGAGGCTGCTTGGGCTTTAACGAATATAGCAAGTGGAACGTCTGAACAGACGCGTATGGTAATACAGGCAGGGGCTGTGCCCACCTTTATATCGCTACTTGGTTCCGAATATGAGGACGTTCAGGAGCAAGCTGTTTGGGCATTGGGCAATATTGCAGGAGACAGTGCTGAATGTAGAGATCATGTATTAGATTGTGGTATTCTCCCTCCTCTCCTACAGTAAGTTTCCATCTTTCATACAACTTATATATTTTTATTATAAAGGATACTCCTCTGATTTATAAATTTAATATTTTGATTTTCCATGTAGACTTCTTTCTAAGGCAACCCGTTTATCAATGACACGTAACGGAGTATGGGCATTATCAAATCTTTGTCGAGGCAAAAATCCAACACCAGATTTTCAAAAAGTCGCACCAAGTTTACCAGTTTTAGCGCATCTCCTTAATCACTCGGATAGCGATGTTCTGGCCGATGCTTGTTGGGCTCTTTCTTACTTAAGCGATGGACCGAATGATAAGATTCAGGCAGCTATAGATGCAGGCGTGTGCAGGCGCCTTATAGAGTTACTTATGTAAGTATGTAACCCATTTTGCTACTACGTCGGTGTGACATACTCGGAAATATTGTAAGAATGAATTTACGATAAGGAAAAGCACGTCTTTGCACCACAAGAACTTGATAGCAACTTTTTATTGCCAGCAGACCACGGTTGTCTAGTGATCTCTTAGTCAATACATAACCAATATTTGCGAGTTCCATACTCTTTATATTATGTATACAAAGTGACACAATACCATTTTCATAATAACAAATGATTTATTGCAATGCAGGTAGTATATAGTATAGCTAGAGTATATATAATAGTAACGAAAATAACTCCTATTCTTAGGCACCAGCAAAACAACGTAACAAGTGCGGCTCTTCGAGCAGTCGGAAACATAGTCACAGGTGACGATGTACAAACGCAAGTCGTCCTTAACTGTTCTGCGTTAAGCTGTCTATTACATCTTTTAAATTCACCGCGGGAGCCTATTCGCAAAGAGGCTTGCTGGACAGTCTCCAACATTACGGCAGGAAATCCTCAGCAAATTCAAGTACGTACTTTAAGAAAATTTTAATATATCATTTAGTAAACGCCAAGGCTGAACTCAGACGGATTCACTTTAGAAGTCCGTCACAAAAAAAAAACGGTTATGCGTTGTGTCAACCACCGACAACGACAATTTCGTGGTACAGTTTTTTGTTGTCGATACAAAAGCGACAGCCCAACCACTGTTTTCTGGTTGCAGTGGGCTTCTAAAGTGGTCCGTTGGAGCACAGCCTAAACGCTAAACACTAAACGCTCGCGTTTCTTTTTCAACAGGCTGTCATCGATGCTCAAATATTCCCCGTTCTAATCGATATTTTGGGAAAAGCCGAGTTCAAGACACGAAAAGAGGCAGCATGGGCGATTACTAATGCGGCCAGCGGTGGTACACCTGAACAGATACGTTACATTGTTGTACAAGGATGTATTTCACCTTTATGCGATTTACTAACAGTGATGGATCCTAAGATAATACAGGTTGCATTAAACGGTTTAGAAAATATTTTACGCCTTGGAGAGCAAGATGCCATACATAATGGTATTAATCAGTATGCGGTATCTATCGAGGAATGTTACGGTAAGTGTAGAGTTATGTGGAGAACATTCCTGGAAACATTTATTTTTATCAAAAAATTCCAAATACGATTGATGTTTTGGTGTTTCAGGCCTAAACAAAATAGAATTTTTGCAATCTCATCAGAACATAGAAATCTATCAGAAGGCATTCGATATAATCGAACGATACTTCGGCTCCGAAGAAGAGGATACGCGAATCGTACCCAATATCGACTCGCAAGGGCAACAGTTTCAGTTCGGGGCGCCAGATTCATCCCAACTGCAGGTCCAAGGCTTTGAATTTTAATCGATTAATTTTTATTCAGGCACCGAGTGTATCTCCGGATTCGATCTTGTTTCGTTCGTTGCGTTTACGACCATTTCTCGTAACAGGACAATCTCAGAATCAGATCAGGCGCAAAGAGTGGTATATTTATACATATACTTTAAATTCCTTTGTATCCGAAAAAAAGTATCAGTGATATCTCGAAGTGATGTCTTTTTTTTGCTCGTCAATGAAAATGAGTAAAATGTTTGTAGGGTTGATGTACCATTTGTGGCCACTTTAAGGTATTGTACCAGTTTTGGCCACTTCTTAAAAAACATAATATTTTCCCGTGTAAGCAATAAATGTAACCTTATATTTTGGGCGGTATGCTAAACAAAATATTTATGATGTGAATTTCTCCACAGAATAATGATCTGCAAGCAATTAAAAAATAAGATAATTATGCACATGGCCAAAAGGAGTGTAATGGCCACAAACGGTACATCTACTCTACGTAGTTATTTTACATGGTTTTCTCTTATTATTTTAGTTACACCATACTACGCATCGTTCTAAGTTTACTACATTGCGATTGTGTTTCCTTGCAAACCTACGCCAAATTGTGGCAATACTTTTGTTTCAGTTTGTTATGATTTGGATAGGCCCAATTTCAAACTTCACACATAAACATATTTAGTATGGAACGTTCAGTTTATTGAAATTAACAAAATAAATATATTAGCGCTTAAGTAGAAACGGATAAGTACGGAAACAATGATCAAGACGGTTTACTGTTCGAGGCACACCTATACCTCGATTCCGACGTACGACTGACTGAATTACGAAAAACTTGCACAACTGGCAAGACGCTAATGACTGAAGTACGCGACTACGTAGCCAACACAGACAACATTACGCAATGCGATACTCGCATCCTTACTACACTAGGTAGGAACATGACCAATTAAACTTTTTTACTGTAAATACGTATCTTGTAATTTTAAGGCCATTCTATACAGAGTGCCCTTAAGAAATGAAGCAACATTTGCATCGGATTAACATTATACTTTTTTATTTTCCTTTCTCTTTTTTTTAAAGTTTTTTATATTTTATCTAATATCGGCGCCGATGCATTGTCAGAATAATTCCGTTCGTTACTAAAGTCTAAAGAGATGATGAAATTCCTGCATGTTTATGAAACCATGTCGATGTCTAGAATTGCGAAATTTCATCGCAAATGTTACTACTTAATTACATTCAATTGTATCTATAAAGTTTTAACAGGTAAAATTTCTACCTATTCTAACATTCTGTTCTATGATCAGACGTTGAACATCACAATGACATACATATATTTTGAAAATGCGTTTTCCCTTTCGTTATTCAAAATGAAATTTGTACGCGCATGTGCGATGAGAATCGATTTTTATCGTGATTGTACAGCACATTAAATTTTGGACATTCTGTATAAAAGGTCTGTTGACTGTATAAAATGTATTTATTATTTAGGTTTGACGGTACCATACTATATTATACAAGATAATAGAAATATATATTACCTACTTTTAGTTTCCGACTTGAATTATTATGACACAGAAGGACTGTATTATAAGATCCCGATGAGCGATAACTTTGCCAATATAATACTTTGGCAATGTGTACACTTACGAGTAACTTGCTGGCAATTTTTAAAATGCTTACCAAGTACAATACGAGCATATTGGAAAGGATTTGCCATTTTATGTTATGCACGCATATTCTCAAGTAAAATATAATAAAATCCTTTTGAATCTTCGTCATTGAACGAATTATGTCAATACTTGTTTTTAAGGATACATGGCAAATAGCTTGCTTTATCTTGTTTGATTATATCTGCAAATACATCTTCAATGCAAGTTTATCAAATTTTCATATAAAGTGCTTACAATAATTTTGTAAATTTATTCTCTGCTGAATTTGCAAAATTGATATTTGTTGCAGAAATATTTTTAGTTTTTAGTAGTTCAATAAACTTTGAGAATATCAAATTGATTTTTTATGTGCTTTTTCTTTAATATAATGTATCATGCAATTTTTCTCTGCTTTGATCTTATGATCCTGTTCCTAAAATAACATCGATAGAGACGCATTCTAAATGGGCAATTTATGACGCGAATAACGTCACGTGGACTAAAGATTGACGGTACTACACGATGACATAAACACATGATATGACATGTGTGAAGTGAACCTATTCATTGTATTTTATTTTTAAGCAAATAAACTTGTTATTAAAAGGCGTAACTAAAATCATGCTAGAGGCATTGCGATCTTGTTATATTTTTTGAAAATTTGTAGGAACCGCCAAATCATCATTGGAAATCTTTAGATAAAGATCTTGATTTTCTGTACTGTCATTTGGCGAAACAAAATAAAGTTGAATATTAATACACAAATATTTGCATTTATTTTAATAGTTAATATATGTATATAAACAACTGTTTCAGATACTCCAAACTGTAAAAATTGTGGATTTTGCTCTATATCAATATTACTTTACTAATTTGTTATCACAATAATGTAATGATGACTTAATTGTATTTTCTGCATTTGTTGAAAGATCATAGCTTGTGATGGGTAGGCAAAGAACAGCTTGTTTTATTTAAATTTGTACTTGATTCTGGCAATAATGGTACAATAATTCCATCTGTCAGCCTAGTTACCAGTGGATCTAAAACATCCATCTCTATATTTTTCGACAATTTCATCGTAATTTGCCTTTCGATGAATTCTATTCCTCTTTGTAATGGTTTGTATCCATCAATAATGACGGTCATAATATAAATAGCATACTCAACCAAGGGTTTTTCCCTATCGCAAAAATTGTGAAATGCTTTTATTGCTTCTGTATTAATGCTTAATAGATCCTCAACTATCTGAAAATATTACAAAATACAGTGGCGGACGAAAGAATGTTTACAACTTTTAAAATCGCATAACTTTTATAAAATGAATCCAAACGAGTTGAGTTTTTTTGAAAAGCTACAAGGATTAATTTGCTCAATGACGTGTTTAGTCGTTTGGAAAAAAAATGCACTCGGTCGGAATAGCAAAAATTCCGCGAAATTCACGGAAATCAGCAATTTTCGACCTTATTCTGCGATCTTTAAGCATTTATAGCTCAGAGCAGAGTTAACCGATTTTTATGAAATTTTAGGCATGTATACAACTTACTTCAATCTACAAACGGGTTTTTTGAATTTTCAATATAGGCTCGCAAAAAAAAGTTTAAAAAATGACCTTTACTACTTTTGTTTGCTATTCCGACTGAGTGCATTTTTTTCAAAACGACTAAACACGTCATTTAGCAAACTAATTCTTGTAGCTTTTAAAAAAAACTCAACTCATTTGGATTAATTTTATAAAAGTTATGCGATTTTAAAAGTTGTAAACTTTCTTTCGTCCGCCACTGTAAGTATTCTTCCTAGTAAAATTAAATTTTTAAAGCATAACTTGAAGTACGATAGAAATACAAAAAAATTGTGTAAAATACTTACCACTGCCCGCTTTTGTGCGATTTGTACTTTGAAATTATGAATGGTTTGCCCAACATCGTTTGGAAAATCTTTTGGTGTTAAAGTTAAATAATCATTGCTACCTAAAATTATACCACTTAATTGCCCCAGTAATTTTGCTAAGCAATTCAAAGTATCTGTTTCATTTCCAAATAAGATAATAGTCAGAGGTTTCTGAGGATACAAAGCTACATCATACATTCCAGATGATATATCATTCCAAATGTTGCTTTTCTGATTATAGAATTGTGTTTGAATTATACGCATTGATTGATGTAATATCTTATCTATTTCATCTAAATCAAGCTTTTCTGTTTCAGTCTTTCCAGTTTCTTTTTTCTGTATTATTATCTCCTGATTGTTTTCTTTACAAGGTACTTTTTGAATACAGATTAGCAAGAATATAATGAAAATAACACTGAACAAAAAGTAACTACCATATTTTGTAAAAGACGTGTCTTCGGGTGGATTGGGTAGTTGCTTATATGAGAAAGAAATACTGTTAGTTACATTATGCAAGGTAGACGTAGTTAAATTATTAATACTTCGTTTGTGCAACTGCCTTGTTACACGAGAATTGGATGCAGAAGTGAAAGGAAATTCTAATATCCGACTCGGTGACAAATCACTATTAATACTATCATTGGTACAAGACTTTTCTTGATCTTGTTTAGTACTGTGCACACTTTCCTGTGTCTGGGAACTGTCAGAATTAATTAAAGAATAAGTATCAGTCCCTAATGCATTATAGTTTCTTAAGGGTGGACGTGCTTTAGGAACAGGTGGTGTAGAAAGCTCTACTCGATTGTTAGTCTGAAAGAAAGTACATTATTCAACTGTTAATGTATAGTACTATTTCAAATGCACATAACAAAAACAACCTCTTATACGTGCAAGTATTCATACTCGTTATTTAAATAATAAATTTACATACATCGAATTCCTTCATATTTACATTATAGTCGACAAAGCAACTCGAAAACTTTCAAAACTGTATCTTTAAGTTACTTTAAAAACTATCACTTTTTATAGCTCATTCATTGATTGTTATGATCGCTATCATGATCATAGACCAGGAACAGTCTACGGTTCGGCAGGCAGGGTTTACAACGATTAGTCGGCAGGAACAGGCAGGAATCAGGGGGACCAAGCCGTCAGTGATTGGCCGAAGTTCCCGTTTAGTTAGCACCTTATAGGTAGGAGGCGCTAGGTACATCACACACACATACCTAGGTGTATCAGTGAGCACGACATACAACCTTTCGACGTTGGTGAAATGTTACCATGACGACCGTCGTCATTTTTAATTGTTTGGCGCAAACACGAGGAAGTGTAACCCACGTCACAGCCGACTCTAGTACTAGCCGTGCTGAAGGCAAAATGGCAACACCGCGAGAGTCCGGCTTCGATATACCCAACCCAACCTACCGTATCAGGCTCTCGCCCTCTCCCTACCAACCGGCCTGCCGGCTACACAGTCTCCCTCTACCGGCCTTTCGGTCTCCCGCCTATCTTTCAAATGTTTCAAATATTAATGTAGTCTGAAGTCCAATAAACGTGAGAAACGGAGCAATAATTCAGGTGTTTCATTTATTTATATTAACTCTACAGATCTTTATCTTTGTGTGTAGCACATTTATTTAATATAATCTATTTTGGACATTTTGTTTCATATACATTTTTTTTATAAATTTGAAATCATCATTAATAATGCCACGGCGTTGCTGCGTTCCCAATTGCAAGGGAAATTATGATAGTACTTTGAAAGATAATAATTACAATTCTATATTTTTATTCCCCAAAGATGAGGAATTGCGGGAGAAATGGATGGTTGCTATTCCTCGTAAGAACTGGACACCATCAAAATATTCTGCTGTCTGTAGTCTGCATTTTGCAGAAACTGATATTGAAAGGTATCAGGGTATTCTATCGGCCAATGGTGTACTGGAGAATGTTTTGTTGAGATGTCCAAGGCTTAAAGCGAATGCAGTACCATCCATTTTCCCCAATTTACCTTGTTATTTTGCAAAACGTGTGCTACCACCAAGAAAAGATCCTGTAGAGCGTGTACAAGAAATGCTCCAAAAGCATGAAAATTTAGTCCACGAATTTACTAATTCAGATTTGATTAGTAATTTCGCGGATTTAATAAATAATTATAAAGAAAAGCTTGAAATTTCAGGCTGTTGGACTATTAAAATAACAAATTTAAAATTTTATTTTTGCATGCTTGTATGTAATGACGATTCTGATTTTTTGGTACTAAATACACAGATTGTGATTAGTGACGACATGAAATTACAAGTTTTTCAAGAAAGTAATGAAGTATCGTTTAATGATTTAAAGTGGGTACTACCTATTGACAAGAAATTGTCTAGGTGGTCCCAGCTTCAGAACATATTAAGTAGATATAAAGTATTACAAAATAAACATTCTGACACTGATATATGTCTTATTGAAAAACATCTTGAGAAGTCTCTAGAAGAACTCAATAAGGCATATATTATTGCAGAATCAATTGACTTCGCTTATACCAAAAATCTCGAAATACTAACCGATCAAGTAAGAAAAATAAGAAATAAAAACAATAGATATAGATCATGCACCATTATTATGGCTTTCTCATTATATAGTCAATCATCAGCTGCATACAATTTATTAAGAAATTTTTTTATTTTACCTCATAAGAGATATTTACAATATCTTTCAGCCAATATGACCATTACACCAGATAATGATATAACAAATGAACATTATCTTATTAATATATCATCTAATTTAACAAACAGAGAAAAAGTAGTGATTTTATTAATTGATGAAATTTATATTACTTCAAAATTACAGTACAAATCAAACAGACTTGCGGGTTGCGCTACAAATTCTAACGAATTGGCAAAAACCATTTTAGCTTTTATGATATGCTCAGCTTTTGGAAATTTTTCTGAAATTATTAAATTATTACCAGTTTTTAATATTACCGGGGCTGAAATCTTACCGATTATTAATAAAATTATAGAATTTGTTCAAAATTGTGGTTTCGAAATAATATGTATTGTAGCAGATAATCATAGAATCAATAGAAATATGTTTAATAAATTATCTAATAATGGCATAAGTTTTCCTAATCCTTCACAACCTAATAAAACAATTTTTCTTTCTTTCGACTTTGTTCATATAATGAAAAATATTAGAAATAATTGGTTAAATTTGAAAAATGTAGATAAAACTTTCGTTTTCCCCGACATTCATACAAACGAACAAAGATTAGCTAAGTTTAATGATTTACGTACGGTTTACGATTTCGAAAAACATTTAATTGCTAAGAAAGCTTATGAATTAAATTATAAATCATTGTATCCAAATAATTTTGACCGACAAAAGGTTTTCCTCGTTGATAATATATTCCATCAGTCTACAATAGCAGCTATGAAAGATTTCAATTATACCGCTACTGCTCATTTTTTAGAAATATTTCGCAATTGGTGGGACATTGTGAACAATACAAGTAGTGTAAAAGGTACCAGGAAAAGAAACGAATTTTGTAAACCGATTTTGAATGTTAATGATTTTAGATGTCAATTTTTAAAGAAATTCCTATTATGGTTAAATTCTTGGCAAAATTTGGAGTCAAATGGCCATTTAACAGTAGATACTTTCAAAGCTCTGCACCAAAGTACTACAGTTCTTTTATTACTTACAGAGTACTGTTTTCAAAATTTTGACATATCATATCTTTTAGCTGGAAAATTTACAACTGAAAAATTAGAAAAACGATTTGGAAATTATAGACTTTTATCTGGTTGTAATTATCATGTATCATATAACGACGTAATTCATGCAGAAAAAAATATTAGATTAAAACATATATTTACAAAATCGGCAAATTCGTTTTCTCTTACTGAAATCAAAAATAAATTTCGAATTTGTGATGATAATAGTAACGATCTTCATGATCTTTCCATTGATGTGACTTGTTTCTCAGGAATCTTCGATACCGAATACTTGTCCGATTGTGTTGTAGACGATTCCATTAAAATTTATATTTCTGGTTACGGGTCCCATTCAGTTGCTAAAAAATTAAATTGCAATATTTGTCAATTATTAGTTGTGGAGGATAAAGGTAAAACTGTAGACGATGTATATTTTGATCACTTACAAAGAGGGGGCCTTTTTGTTCCTACTGAAGAAGTGATAGCCCCATTTATTCATATGTATGCAATAATGGAAGCCATAATAAATGATGGCATTTTAGAATCTCGATTTTTGCAGTCTGAAAATCATAAACATATTTTATGTAACTTAACATATATTAGTATTCAATCAGACATACATTATTTAGCATTTTCAGATACATGCGTTTGTGGTCGAGCTTACCACAGTATTTTGTTTAAATTATTATCAATTTTTTCAAATATTTTATTAAACGATTATGTGAAAACTGTAAATAATAGTCAGTTGGAAACGCGTACAGACATCGTTTCTAAAAATCGTAAATTAAAAACTTTTAATAAGAACTAGACTTTCAATGATTTTTTTTAACTTATTCTTTTCAATATGTTTTAATACATTAATAGAGATTTATTTATTTGCTTAGTAGATTTTTATTATTAATACTATTTCACAAGTTTCAAAGTTTTATTAGTAGTATTTCGAGAGAATGTCAAAGTATGTTTCGTTATGTTTTGTTATTAATATTATTCAAGATTATTTGTTATTATTTCAAAATGTAATACTTTATTTCTTTAAAAATACAAAAGTTATGTTTTTGTTATGTTCTATTTAAAAAGATTAATTTTATTTTAGAAAATGGGATGATATGGCTATTCGCGAACCACCCATTATAATAAAAAAAAGGTAATGCGCCATGGTAAATACCCCTAGGGTGGTGAGGAAATTTTCCACAATTATCATACTGTCCTCTAACACGATTTTATAATTAACTGCATAATTGTTCCTTTCAATATCTAATTATGCTAACCTCTTTTCCGCGAACACTTAACCTCTTTGGCTTCGTACAAATAATTTTGTCTATTTCAAGTCTCTATTAACTTATACATACCTTTATCAATGTTTAAATCCTTCAATATGGTTCACAGATGGTTTTAACTTGTTTCACGCTTATATTTTCTTGAAATCTCTGTAAATATTTCAAATATAATGTATCACAACACCAAACTATATAGTCCGAGGGTCCACAAAATATATACACCATTTATAAATATTAGTATACTTCTATATTAGTTCTACTTAGAATAGTTATGATATTTAAGTATTCCTTATACATAATTAATCAAAAATACTGTATATTAGTATAATTTTATATTGCAAAATAACGATAATTGTAATGCTGACTACAAAACTCCACTATTGAAAATAGGACTCCCGATCCGCACATGAGCGGTGTTGCCACGTTGTATAGCATGGCTAGTAGTAGAGTCGGCTGTGCCCACGTGGATCAGTCATCACATAAGATGATGATCCCTGTCATTTCTAAAATAAAATTTTAAATATTAAATTTTGGAATGACCAGAAATCCTTCAAATGGCGTCCTCACTTTCCCTGGTTTACCTTTTCTAAGGCCGTCTGACCATGGATCGTCGCGTTAGTGACGCGTATGCAGCAGATAGAAGGATATACAAAGAAATTGAATATATTTTCTTTTCCTATGAAAAGAAGAAATATTCAATTTCAATGTTTATCCTTCTATCTGCTGCATACGTGTCGCTGGCGCGACGATCCGTGGACAGGTTAAAACGGTGCATTACACGTATACACATACACATACGTCCCGATTCACACATTCACAGTTTAGTACGCACCTTATAGGCAGGAGGCGCTACAAACTCTGCTTCAACTTTCGTAAGAGGGAAGCTTGGCCCCCCTGGCAGGAATCAGCAGGAATAACCTGTAGCAAAGATGGTCTGGAATTCCTAAATATATCCTACTCGTAGTGAGGGGGGGGGGGGGGGGGGGGCAGAGAGTACCTACAGGAGTGGCATTATTTAATAATGTGTGCGTGAAAACGTCGTGACGTTGTTGCGTGGTCACGCGAACGTAGCCACGAAAATGTACAGGGTCATCCGTTAAAACTCACTGATATATATACTATGGATACGAGATTCCCATAAGCCGGCTGTACAGCGGTTGAAGCGAATTGAAGGGTCATTTTAGATGCCCGCGCCGCCACCGTTTAACCGATGTATTAAAGAAATAGCGCGAAGTTTGAAAATGTGGTTTATAACAGACTAAAAGAATAGTGTAATATAATGTATTATTATATTATGTATATAATGTAGTATAATCATATAATACGAATTGCTTGTGTGATGGTTGAAATTCACAAAACGTTAATCAGAGCAAATGAAATTCATGAAAATAGTGAAATAAATATATAAATGTAATATAAAACGAACTGAAGTAATGATTAATGAAGTTCGCAAAAACTGAATTTAAAGAATTTATCAACAGTTTTGTCGTTTGTTTTATTGTTATGGATAAAGGAGATGTAGGTATGCACTTCTCATGTTTAAGAGAAGCATTAAATGAAACTGAATTTATAATAATACTAAAATACATTTATTAATCTTACAATATATATACATATATATTTCACTCTTAGAGATGTAGCCTTTGGAATCTACGTAAGTCCAAGTCAGTCGTATTTACCCAAAATTCATGAATATATTAGGTCATACTCGCATTATTATTGGCAAGAGATTGTAGGGAAGAAATCTATGAAATAAGAAATGTTAATTTTTGTGAAATCTTTAATATTTCTATATAAATCATGTTTTATATAAAAGAAATATGTCATAATATACAAAGACAGTCTTCTCAAGCACCCAGAAGCAGAGCAATCAATTTCTTACACATCATGCCATGCACTAGTTTTTGTATTTTACAGCGTAAAAACTAACATCTTAAAATAATAAAATATAAGCAAAGACGTATTATATACATAAGGAATATATAGCCCTAAAAGTATATGTACATTTTACACCTGCATACTGCCTTTATTGATGTGCCCAAACTATTGAGCGAGTTAGAAAGTGTCGCATGTTCGTCCCAGTAATCGCAAGTGCATACTTTTTCGTTTCTGCGTACAAGCGTAATTCTATATAAGTAGAAATTATGGTTTTAGTAAGTTTATTTGTATGACTAATAAATTCTTCTGCGCTCAACATTTCCATGTTATGATTTTCGAGATCGGGGAAAAGATTATAATTTTCAACTACGTGCTGAAAAACCCGAGCTGCTAAAATAGCTGGGAATTTTGTCTCAATCGGTGGTTTTCCCAAATTTGTATTACATGCCCGACGGAAAAATGACTCTGTGGTGAGACAAATGTGTACAACACTTCTTGATGGAATTACAAGGTAACCGCGCGTAATGGCTTTCTTTAATATAAGCAGTAGGGTTTTTTCGATGAATTGATGTTATCTTTGTCCATTTCTTCACAAGCTACTAGGCATTCCAGGCATTTAATTTTTTTTTTAATGGATAATATTATCCAGCCTGAAATATACCCAGTAGCTTGCTGGGAAAAATCACTCAGGTTTGACGAAGCACCGCGGGTGATCGCGGGGCGAAGGGAAGTAAAGTACATCGGTTAAACGATGGTGGCGCATCATGCACCTTCAAATCGCTTCAAGCATCTCCAATCCATAGTATATATATCAGTGTTAAAACTGCATCCTACGCGCGCGCGAACAGGTCAATTTGGCAACACCGACTCACGGACGCATTCCACTACAACCATGTGTGGGGGATCTGACACGACCACCGTCAGATCCAGTGATGGGCAGTGGTGGGTAAAGCCACGAATTTTCGATTTTATACACGACACGTGTCATAAATGTAGTAAATGTCGTAAATGTCGTGAATGTGTCATAAATGTCGTATATCTAGAATGAAAATAACTAAACTATAAAACATTTTTCGTATAGGTTATGAAGAAGTGTCAATTTATTAATAATTATAATTGTGATTAAAAAAGTTAAATTAAATTAAGTTACACTGACGAAAAATGGATATTGATAGGTTAGTAAAAGAGAAATGCATTGGGAAACCAAGAATTTCATACGCCAACTAGTGACAGAAAATTGAATTACTGAGAGTAGGTCGATATCCGTCGAAGTCCATATGATTATCAGTGCTTAAATAGAATAGACATGTTGTGAAAAACGAGTGTTTTTAAATTTCTTTGAACACTAAATTTTTACTTATTCGATTAATATATACTTATTCGGAATGTTTGGTGGAACCGGATCTACTTTCAATAGTTTGCCAACTTACCGTCAGAGGGCTGAAATCTAAGCCACGTCTCCACTAAGTTTCCCAATATAGAATAATAAATATAATTTGTTTAAATTAAAAATTATGTTAATAAAAAGACTATTTTTATTTTAGGAAAAGAAGCTATCAATTAAAATTACAGCACCCTACTGTTCATTTTGTCCAATGGAATTGTATAATTGTTCATATTGTACATTTAAATGTATTGTATTTAATGTTTTTCTCGATGGAACTACATAGTTCTTATTTAGTGCATGCACAAAAGCTTTAAAGTGGCTTAATTCCGCCACACTGAAAGGGATATTGCACCAAAAAAAGAAATTTGATTACAACCCACACAGCACAACGTCCGGCAAAGTCCCTGGGACGTCTACAGACCGTCCCAGGAACGTCACAGGGACGGTCTGTAGACGTCCCAGGGACTTTGCCGGACGTTGTGCTGTGTGGGAATTTATCAATTTCATTTTTTCTGAAACAGATATTTTTATTTACATAATTTTCAATTCAAATAAATTTTATTTTTTATCGTACATTTATTTCTAATTACTTTACCTTTCACGATTCATTTTTTACTAGTTTTATCTAAACAATTACAAAACAATAATTAAGAGTATTAAGGCTGCCGTCTCACCGGGCCTTGAATGTGTGCGTACGCTCACACCAGCTAAGTTAAGCGTGTACGTATACGCGTGTAGCAAGCAATCCGTAAATTACAACTTACGTCCTGGAATCGGCACGAAGGAAGTTTTTGCGGGTACAGTTGCCTTCAGTAGACATCTGTGCAGGGTGGTCTGGTGCGTTTGAACGCTAATAAGCACCCAACTTTGAAATAATAATGAATTTATGACTCGAAAACTGTCAGAATGAAGCTTCAAGGCTTCTCCGTTGGTGGCGCTAATGGTGCACTGCAGCCATGTAGCACCAGCGTGACGTGTAGGCAGGGCCGACGCGAGGTTAGCTGGCGCCCTTGTGCAAAAAAATTTTTGGTTTCCCCAAATTTTTGCACTTGTTTTCTATTTAATATGTTTAAAAGAATTACATTTATATTTAGTTTATGTGGGATGTTAGATTCCTTTATTATTAAGCGTACGATCTAGTTTTTTTAGCGTCCCTTTCGACTGGCGCCCTTGTGCGGTGCACGGTTCCGCCGGGCCTGCGTATACGCGATGTAGTAAACAAACCGTAAATTACAACTTACGTCCTGGAATCGGCACGAAGGAAGTTTTTGCGGGTACAGTTGCCTTCAGTAGACATCTGTGCAGGGTGGTCTGGCGTTTGTACGCTAATAAGCACCGTACGTTGTAATAATAAGGATTTTTTCACTCGTGTACTCAGGACAGCCCGAAAAATGACAGAATGAAGCTTCAAGGCTTCTCCGTCACCGGCGCTGATGGTATATTCGTGTAGGAAATGATATGTGCAGGAGGTAACAACCTCAGCCACGGCGGCCCTACCGCCGCCAACGTATTCACAGGGTAGAGAGGTAATGACTCGTAGATTGATTTGGCAAGACTAGAAACTTTATTGCCGTCACGTGCATGACACCGTGCTCGTGAGGAAGACGGTGGTCAACCACCAACGATAGTCGCCTGTACGACAGACTTCAGCCAACAGGCTAGACACCACAAAACAGTGACTCGTCTACACCAATACAACACGCAGCGTCCTGCCAAGGCTCTCTTGAACAGAATGGACGAGTCCGCACGGCAACGCACGCACGAGCCCCGCGTCCCCACTCCTGCACAGTCCGCTAGGAGGGGGTGGCTCGAGAACTAAAGCTCGATCCCCACACACTCCCCCCCGAGTGCAAACGCAGTTGACTGCACGATTTACTGCATTAAAATATAAAATAATAAAAAGGGAATAAACATATTTACAATTATGTACAATATACACAATATATACAAGATATAACGCAGTATAGCGAACATGGCAGTGGATGCATTTACATGGATGGTTCTGTACCGGGCGCAAACGCTACTTTATTTCGCGCATACGTTCTAAAAACAGGGCGCTGCGGCGCAGTCGCCGGTACATCCGCCGACGAACCCGCGCTGTTTGGCGGCGAATCGTCATTATCTTCCAATATGAAGAACGCCGGTTTCAATAACTCTGTCGACACGCTACGTGCAGCACCTTTTACGACAATACGGTAGACTGCATCCGACACACGCTCTTCAACCTTATAAGGGCCTGAATATGGCCGTTCTAAGGCTTTTTTAGCCATATTTCTAAGAAACACATGGGTGCACATTTTTAAGTCCTTATAAAAGAATGCGCGCTTCTTATGATTATGCACTACGGGCACCGGCCGAACCTGGCGCATAAACTCTCTGAACTCTTCAATAAATATCTTAGGGTTCGGCGTTAAATCCTCGGGCAAGAAAAACTCCCCGGGAAGGCGAATCACCGCCCCGAACAAGAACTCGGCGGGATGACCGGTATCCGCTCGCACGTGCGAACGTAAGCCCAAAAGTACAGTCGATAAAATCCGTGACCAATCCTGGTTATTGTGGCACATAATTGCCGCTTTTAAAACACGATGCCACCGCTCAATCATTCCGTTCGCAGCGGGGTGATAAGGTGTCGTTCGGATTCGCTCACACCCGATCAACTCGAGGAGCGCAGAAAACAGTCTAGACTCAAATTGAGCACCCTGGTCAGTCGTAATAACCTTGGGAGAGCCGAAGCGAGAGATCCACGTATCGTAGAATGCTCTCGAAATCGTCTGAGCCGAGGTCTCCACTAATGGAACAGCCTCAACCCAGCGGGAAAACCTGTCAACCATCGTTAAGCAATACGAAAATCCATTGCTCACTGGCAATGGACCAATGATGTCGATGTGCACGTGGTCGAATCGACCATCGGGCGCAACGAAATGTTCGGGAATTCGCGAGACATGTCGCGATACCTTCGACATTTGACAGTCGACACAATTTTTACACCAACGCGTAATATCGCGGTGCATGTTAGGCCACACATAACGTTGACGAATAGTGCGATCAGTTATTTTGGCACCCGGGTGCGCTGGTTTATGGAACAGATCAAACACTCTTTCGCGTAACACCTCGGGAACGTAAGGACGGAGAGCCTCTCCAGACATTTCGCAAAAAACAGAGGTATGGGTCGGACCCCATTGCAATTTAACCAGCTTCAAACAAGGGTTCGTGGATTTATTTAACTCCAACAACTGAGAGTCGACAGACTGTTTTTCAGCCAGCTCTGTCAGACTAATCTCGACCGGAAGTCTGAGATCCTCAATTCTCGACAACGGATCGGCAACCACGTTACTCGAACCCGCCAAGTATTCAATCGCTGTCGTGAATTGAGCAATGAACGACAATTGACGCACCTGACGCGGGGAAGCCTTGTCAGAGCGTTGAGAAAAGGCATAAACCAATGGTTTATGATCCGTCACGATCCTGAATACCCGACCCTCGATAAAATAGCGAAAATGTTTTACCGCCTCGAAAACCGCGGTCAATTCACGGTCGTATGCGCTGTAATTCAATTGCGCTGGCGACAACTTCCGCGAAAAAAATGCCAAGGGCTCCCAAGAACCCGAATCCGATCGCTGCTCGAGGACCGCGCCTAACGCGAAATCCGAGGCGTCCGTCACAATACGCGTCTCCGCGCCAAGACGAGGATGAGCCAACAAAGTGGCTTCTGCCAAATTTAATTTGATTTTGTCAAACGCGTCCTCCGCCTCTTTCGACCATGTAATAGGCCTTTTATCATTTTTTTTGGAGTCCTTTAAATAAACATTTAAAGGAGCTTGCATTTCTGCAGCATGCGGAATACTAAGTCGATAAAAATTTATCATTCCAAGAAATCGCCTTAGTTCAATTACATTTTTTGGTTTTGGAAAACTGAGGATCGCTTCTGCTTTGGAAGCCGTCGGGCGAATGCCCTTGCTGCTGACAGTATATCCAAGAAATTCAATCTCAGAGGACCCCAAGACACACTTGCTTACGTTAAGACGTAGATGAAAACGCTTTAATCTCTCAAAAACTGTGCGGAGATGCATGGCATGCTCCTCCTCAGACGAGGATGCTACGAGAATATCGTCAATATACACGAATACAAAGTCCAAGTCACCCAGTGCGCGGTCAACGTAGCGCTGAAAGGATTGACTGGCATTTCTTAATCCGTAGGTCATGTATACATATTCGAAAAGACCGAATGGCGTAATAACCGCCGTCTTTTCAACATCCTCTGGCGCCATAGGAATTTGATTATACGCCCTGTGGAGGTCCAGAGACGAAAAAATCGTCTTACCGGACAAATTAGTTGAACAATCATGCAAGTGTGGCGTAGGGTACCTATCCGGGACCGTTAGCGCGTTTACCCGACGATAGTCACCTGCAATTCGCCACGTACCATCCTTCTTCAACACCATGTGTATTGGACTAGACCAGGGGCTCGACGACGGTCGACAAATACCCGCCTGAACAAGCGCTCTAAATTCTGCCTTAGCGGCCTTGAGCTTGTCCGGGCTTAATCGCCTAGAACGTTCCGAAATCGGGGGACCCGAGGTAATAATATGGTGAAATACATCGCTCTCGAACGGAGGGTCCAAACGCGTGGCGCCGGTTATTTCCGGAAACTCCTGTAGGATCTTTGCGTACGTTGATAGAGGATCAACCGTACTTACCGTGACAACGTCAACCGATTTCACCGTCGTAAACGCGAACACGTCGGTCGCCGAATCCACTAATCGCCGATTGCGTAGATCGACCAGTAGCCCGTAATGCGTCAATAGATCGGCACCTAAAATTGGGTACGGAACCGCGGCAATGGTAAAATTCCATTTAATATCGCGTCTCAGCCCGATGTCGATTGTGCGAAACGATTCACCGAAGGTATCGATACGCGTATCATTCGCGGCGAACAGCTTAAACGCGCTCGGCTCACCACGAATTCCCTTAATCGCCGGAATGAGCGATATGTCCGCCCCGGTGTCGATCAGGAACGTTTGTCCTGATATGCGATCTCTAACGTGGAGACGTTTACTTTTGTTGTGACCCTCAACGCTAGTCTCCGCAACGGAGGGCCGTTTTAATTTTCCGAAACCCAGGTACTAAATTTTGAACACTGCTTAGTGCACGAGAGAGGGTTCGAAGGAAATTTTCTGTGTGCGTAACATAATTTCTCAGCCTTAGCGTCGCCCGACGGGGCGGAGTCCTTATCCGAATTCACTTTGGACTGCGGTTTGGAACGTGATTTGGAACGCGATTTACGCTGATTCGAGGTACGTTCAACACGCTTTAATCTAACCGAAAGAGACTCGATGGTGTCCGTAAGACGCTTAATATCATTCTGCAGATCCAGCAAAGACGGACCCGTCGACGACGGTGCGCTCGCCGCTGAAGCAACATGAATTTCCGCAATAGTGGAATACTCGGCCATCTTATCGGCCATCGCTGCTAATTTATTCACGTCATCGACACCCGATGCCGCTAAAGTTGCCCTAATATTTACAGGTAACTGATCCATAAATATAGATTTCATGATAGCTTCGTCGCATTTGCCATCATTTAAATTTTTAAGTCTATTTAGAATAAGCGAAGGTTTCCCATCAGTCAGTACTTGACCTTTCAATAATTTTCGCAAATTAGATTCCGGGGAAACCGCGAAAGTCGAGATAATTCGCTCTTTTATTTGATCAAAAATGTCCGCGGGACGCGGCTGTAACGCCATTAAGTCTTTAATCGACGTCACAGTCTCGTAGTCCAATTCCGCAATGACCACATCAGCCTTCGTGGCCTGAACACTAATCTGTGCACTACGCAGCGATGCCTCTACTTGCATGAACCATACACTCGGATCCTCTTTAAAGAATTTCGGTATTTTGGGTACCCGGTAATGGTCAATATGCGCCCGACTCGTAGTCGAGTCGTACTGAGACTTGTCTGTATCATCTCCGCGCTGCGACATCTTTACATAAACTTAAACGAAATATGAATAAGAAAACAAATATATATACTGAATTATACAAAACGTTTAAGAAAAATGTAAGCGCCAAAAGAAAATATGTACAGCTGTGTATTAAAATATAATGCGATGTGTTTACAGAATTCGCCCCCCAAGACGCCGCGGCGGCGAGTCACCGCTACTCGGTAAACAGACGGACGCGACCAAACGCGAAGGGAGAACAACGAAATTACTTTTGTTGCGGTCTATTCGTTCCTCACGGTCATCGTGAAATTCGTGGAATTCGAAAACGGTTTGGCAACGTCGACGTTCCCGAACGCTCGACGCTCGCGCGAGACACAACAAACTTGAAGGTCAAACGCTCTGCCAACCAAGTACAGACCCATCCAAATGCATATAATGGTAAATTTGCCAGTTCGCTTACCGCACATCCACGTCGATTCAGCTTCTAGCGAATGATGCGTTGATCAACAGGGCATCAAGGGAAACCCTCAGCGTAACTGCGTGGCTCAGCAATGCAGAATCCACAGCCCAGGTCCTTGCAGAATAGCCCAGGCGAGAAGACAGACCAGCGATCTTCCTCGACGAGAGACAGCAAGAACTGCATACGAAGGTGCTACACCCACCGGAACAGTCGCCGTCACCACCTGGTCCAGAAGGTAGTCGCCAGTCGATGACCAAAGAACCAGATGATTGACAGCATCCGGCCTCTCACCCAATGTCGGGGTCACCAATGTAGGAAATGATATGTGCAGGAGGTAACAACCTCAGCCACGGCGGCCCTACCGCCGCCAACGTATTCACAGGGTAGAGAGGTAATGACTCGTAGATTGATTTGGCAAGACTAGAAACTTTATTGCCGTCACGTGCATGACACCGTGCTCGTGAGGAAGACGGTGGTCAACCACCAACGATAGTCGCCTGTACGACAGACTTCAGCCAACAGGCTAGACACCACAAAACAGTGACTCGTCTACACCAATACAACACGCAGCGTCCTGCCAAGGCTCTCTTGAACAGAATGGACGAGTCCGCACGGCAACGCACGCACGAGCCCCGCGTCCCCACTCCTGCACAGTCCGCTAGGAGGGGGTGGCTCGAGAACTAAAGCTCGATCCCCACATTCGTGCCTTGTACCATCAAAACCGGTGGAAGTCCAATCTAGCCGATAAATGTAGGAAAGACGCAGTTACCGAGACGTATCGAGAGTCGAATTGCGCTGTTGCCGCATTTCCCCTATCACTATTTTGCCATCAAGGAGGCTTGAATGAATCACGGCGAAGCGGTTGGAGAACAGAGATGGGCAAAGATAATATCTGGATAAACTCAAATAAAAGATAATACAGTATTGCCTCATTACGGGCTCGGTTTGGTGTACACGATGTGGAATTTTCGCTATTCCACCACTTCTGTCTCACTCTTCTCCGGCGATGGCTAGAGCGAAATGGAACGAGAGCGAGCGAGAGGCACTGAAAGCGAGCGAGGGTGATACGAGACAGACGACGAGATGTTGTTTTGTCTCGCTCCGTCTTTCGGACGCCTGACACTCCGTCCTTTGCGTTTGCGGCCGTCGCGCAGGCAAAGCGTTCCATCTCGCTCCCCCCTTTGGCCAGAAAGAAGCGAGAAACGAACACTGGGAATTAGGACTCTGTTCGCGATGCGGGCTGAACGCCGCACAGTGGGCCAAAGTGACGAAGTTTGTTTCAAAATCAAAGAACTTTTGATAGAAATGAGATAGAGCGATGATTTTTTTAAAATTAAAGCTGAAAGATTGCAGAATAAGGGAAAATTAGAGAGATTATGGTACGAACGTGTTTTAACTTTGGAAATCTGTGTTCAATTTTTTTTTAACTTGAAATCGATTTTTTCCAAAATCCTGAGATAATAGACAAATTTTGCGAACGGATTAGAAATCAGCGCGACAAAATCTATAGGAAATTAAGTCCAACATGTTAAGAAAAAATTCTAACCAAACATGGTATTGGATAAAACATAATTTTGTTGTCAAATTTCAAGTTCAACACAGATTTTCAAAGGTAAAGAACGTTCGTACCATAATTTCATTAATTTTCCCTTATTCCGTAATCTTTCAGCTATAATGTAAAAAAAATCATCGCTCTATCCCATTTCTATCAAAAGTTCTTTGATTTTGAAACAAACTTCGTCCCTTTGGCCCACTGTGCGCCGCACCGGTTCCGACCAGCGAGGACTTGGGCTGTTCGGCGGCGGCTTGTAATCTCGGTTGGAGAGGCATACAGTGTTGATAAAATGTAAAACGTCACGTTTTCAGTATTGAGTAACATACTGCTGAGGTTTTCCACATTAAAATGAATTCAAATACGGTATAAATCGGTTTATTGCTAGAACTATACTAGATAATTAAATATAAATGCGTAACATTTCTAATTTAATAATGCTAAAAATAATCCTTTTTATACCGTGTTTATATTCATTTTCATCTGGAAAATCTCAGCAGTATGTTACTGAAACGTTCATGCCGATATGATAGAAAATGTGAAAGTTTTACATTCCATAACAATCAAAACGAAAAATAATTAATCGATTATAATGAGGTAAATAAATTTATTTATAAAAAAAGAATAGAAATTTAATAATTATTTATTATTATTGGGTTGCCGCCGTGGCCTCCACGACGGCCTCCACCGCGGCCTCCACCGCGGCCTCCACGGCGGCCTCCACCATGGCGGCCCTCCACCACCCCCTCCATCATGCCCGTACTTCAGTCTTTTTATCTCTTTTTCCATCTGAAACATTAACATAAAAATTACATTTTCTAGTTTCTACGCCTACATATGAGCCGTTATTACTTAAAGTGGTATAAGTCCATTTACTCATACATTGGAAGAGTATGCTTTTGAACCAATTTAAAAATATTCGCATCCGTAAATCAAATCGGGTAATGTTTTTAAAACTATAAACATGTGTAATTTTATTATGGAATAATAATCATTAAAAATGTTAAAGAAAATAAACGATTTTCTAGCTACAGATCGAGTTATACCACTTTCAATAATAATAGAGTATTGTCTCGTTAACGGCACAGTTTGGTGTACCTACACGATGTGGACTTTTCGTTATCCCCACCACTTCTGTTTCACTCTCGTCCGGCGAAGGCGAGAGCGAGGTGGAATGAGAGCGAGCGTGTCGTTTGTCGAGTCGTTTGTCTCGCTCCGTGTTTCGGGCGCCGTGACACTCCGTCCTTTGCGTTCGCGGCCGTCGCGCAGGCAAAGCATTCCATCTCGCTCCCCCCTTCGGCCAGAAAGAAGCGAGAAACGAACACGCGGAATTAGGGATCTATTCACGATAGAAACTCCACGCTGGTCCCGATCAGCGACCACATATACGGAGACAATACTGTACACAGACGTTCAACACAACTTACTTTTGCCATTTTTCTCTCCAATCTTTCCGCCTTCTCCTCTGCCGTCTCCTGCTTCTTCTCCTTCTTCTTCTTCTCCTCCTCCCCCTCCCCACTCCCCGCCGAGCCAGTCGGTAACGTATCTTTCATCTGAAAATGATATGATGATTGTATTATTTTATGGCAAATAGTAAGATTGTACAGCGTGATTTTCTCGCTACATTCCTCAAAGACAATAGTCTAAGAGCTGGATACATAGGGGTCAACGTAACTCGATGCAGTCACAGTTCTTATTGTTGGATTAGTGTTGCCGAATACGAAATCGCTGGTCTGCCGCGTCAGTCCGGGGAACTAACGCGGGGGTGGACGGTCAAACAGGTAAAATTTCTAGCGTAATAGCGTCATTCTTGCTGTTCTGAAATTTCTTATACTTATTGTTTACGCATTTAAATGAACGATATGCAAAATGGCAGACCACCAAGTGGGCCCTAATGGCGGCTGCCGTTTCAATATGCGGCCGACGGCGGTCCCACTAGGGCAAAGGAGAAACAGATGTATATTTCTCCCTTGCACTATCGCAAGCCACGTATCGCGCTTTTCATCGACGTCTGCCAAGGTCTTATCCCCCACTTGGTGGTCTGCCATTTTGCATATCGTTCATTAAAAATGCTTAAACAATAAGTATATGAAATTTCAGAACAGCAAGAATGACGTTATTACGCTGGAAATTTTACCTGTTTGACCGTCCACCCCCGCGTTAGTTCTCCGGACTCACTCGGCAGACCGGCGATTTCGCATTCGCAAACACTAATCCAACAATAAGAACTGTGACTGCATCGAGTCACGTTGACCCCTACATAGCCAGCTCTCGGTCTACAATGCCGCCAATAAACCGTGCCTCGCTCACAATCAGTTACGTGGAAGTGACGAATTCCACGTTCTGCATTTCTCAACAGATCTTTGCGAAAATGGCATCAATCGATGTCGTGCCGATGAAAATGGTACCACGCTAACTTCGTTAATAAGTGTCCAGTTTACATGACATGATTTTAATCGGGAGAACACCATGAATTCATTGGTATCACTGCCATATCGATGCGATGAAGAATAAAGAATTTTTTAATACGCCCTAGTGAATCTCGGCACGAACGTCGAAATTCACGAAACTCAGCGAGGCGCGGCTTATTGGCGGCATCACCTTTGAATACTCTAGCTAGAGAGTCACTCTGTATAATAGTATACAATATAATACTTACAATTTCTGGATTCACCATTCTGGTTCCTATATTTATTGATTCACAGTCACTGTTCCGATATTTATTGATTCACAGTCTATTCGCAACTGTATGACTGGCAGGGACGGCGCGCTGCAGCTATCGCTGATGGAGGAGGAAGCATCTACAAGAGTGGTGGTAATGGGTGCATGAACTGCGCCTGCGCGATCACGCACACATAACCACCGCTCCAGTAGGTGTTTCGCCCTCCATCAGCAGTAGCTGGAGCCCCACCAATTCATTGTTATTTAGGTGCCCGGCGACTATCCCCACAATTTCGTGGAATTATTTGTTCGAGAGTAAGAGAATCCGAGAACGAGCGAGCGCGGACAAAAGAGTCACGCGTAGTTGCCGTCGATTACGGAAGAGAGAAAGCATGATACTTTGTCTCGCTTCGTCGTTCACGTGCATCGTGTATTCGAGCCTCGAATAACGAATAAAAATTATTTACCTTTTGTTCGTTATTTCAGATGTATATTCAGATAAACTTTTGCCCAACTCTGGAGGGTACGATGCACGTGAACGACGAAGCGAGACAAAGTAACATGCTTTCTCTTTTCCGTAGCCGACGGCAACTACATGTGACTCTTTTGTCCGCTCTCGCTCGTTTCCGAATTCTCTCACTTTCGACCAAAGAATTCCAAGAAATTGTGGGGATAGTCGCGGGGCTCCTAAATACGGTATTGTCGCCGTATATGCTCGGTTTGGTGCACCCGATATGGGCTTGTCGCTATTCCCACCACTTCTGTCTCACTCTTGTCCGGCGAAGGCGAGAGCGAGATGGAACGAGAGCGAGCGAGAGCCATTGAAAGCGAGCGAGGACGGTACGAGACAGACGACGCGTGGATGTTTTGTCTCACTCCGTCTTTCGAGCGCCGTAACACTCCGTCCTTTGTGTGCGCGATGGTTGCAGGCACTTACGGAAGCACGGGAACCGCTTCGCAATATCTTGACGCAGGCCCGGTTCAAGTCTTTTTTGCGCCCTAGGCGAACTTGTCAAATTGCGCCCTTTATTATAAAACATTTATTTGAGATTATTTATGACTTTACTCTGCAAAATTATGCAACTGCTAGAGCCTCAGGTTGACAACAAGTGCAAAACGGTCTTTTCATTGTTGGTATTGTTGAAAATAAATTTTTAAATGACATACTACAAATTGTACTGCAACTGTTTTAAACTACGAATACAAATTCAGAGTAAGGTCACCAATAATCTCAAATAAATGTATTATAATAAAGGGCTCAAGTGGACAATTTCGCCTGGGGCGCAAAAAAGACTCGTGCCGTGCCTAGCTATCTGACCGTCGCGCCCATGCGTCGAGTAGTCACGATTCTATCTAAGCACTCGGGCCGTCGCGCATACCCGCCGCGCATGCAAAGCGTTCTATCTCGCTCCCCCCTTCGGTCAGAAAGAAGCGAGAAACGAACACTCGAAATTAGGATTCTGAACACGATACGGGCTCAACGTAGAGAGTCATTTGTTGCAGAACGCACCACAGACGAATCTTCGAATTCACGTTTCACGTTCACGGTTCGCGTTTACGTTTTTTGTAACGGGCAGTAGGATTTTGAGTTGTGTTGCGTTGTGTTTGTGTTTGTGTTGTGTTTGTTGGTTTAGTGTAGAATGAGTGGCACTCTAAATGTGAATATGCAGGATGTGGAAGAAGATATGGACAATAATTCTCCGTTTCGTCCGCGAAAATTACGTCCGTCCGCAAGGAGATTTTCGAAACGGAAAGTATATCGCGTAAAGAGAATGTCTTTAGCCCTTCAGAAGAAGAAAAAAGAAGGCGCAAAAACGGCAGACGACACTGCCGTAGAACAATATCTAGAAGAAGTGGCCGGGGAACGTCTGGTAGAGGAACCATCAACCTCCGACGGACGACATCATACGCGACAAGAGATAATGTACTCGCCATCCGATGAAGATACTGATACGGTCAGTTCCGGAGAAACTGAAGAGGCACTTGAAGAATTTGATATACAAAGTAACGAAGAGGAAAACTTCGTTATAGAAAAAGTTGGGAAGGACGAGCCACAAGAGCAATCGAGTCTCCTAAATAGCAACGATATAATGAATTTCCCAAATGTGCTTGCTCAATTGCAAAAAATAGGTAAGCATGCAAAAGGTAGGGAAGACTGTGGCATTGAACACCTAAGAATAACTGGTGTGAAACGGCGTGGCTTCAACAGCATTTTCAGCGTAATGTGCACTTTATGCCATTACAAAGCTGAAATCTGTAATCAATCGGACGTAGCCGAAGAAGTGGATTGCAATCAGGGCGCCGTTAATGCAACAATTTTATGTGGAGGCAGTTATGCCCAGTTGCAACACACTTTTGCAGGAGTGAACATACGTTGCATGTTGAAGAGAGACTTCGTGAAGGATCAAGATGAATTCGCCAAGTCCGCAATTGCCGCTGCAGAAGAAGAGATGCTAGCAGCGGCTGAAGAAGAAAAACGTTTGGCGATTGAAAGAGGCGACGTTCTTTCCGGATCAGGGATCCCTCACATCCCCGTTGTGGCTGACGGAAGCTGGATGAAGAGATCCTACCGCAGTAGTTGTTACGATTCTGCGTCTGGAGTCGGCGTGATAGTTGGCTATCACACGAAAAAAGTTTTATTTTACGGCGTTCGAAATGAAGTTTGCAGAATTTGTCGGATTGCTGCGAAAAACAAGAAAGAACCCCGAAAGCACACATGCTTCAAAAATTGGAACGCATCTCGAGCATCGACTGCTATGGAAAGCGATGCTATAGTAGAAGGATTCAAGACCAGCGTAGAAAAACGTGGACTCGTTTATTCTACTTTGATTGCCGATGGGGACAGCAGCGTGTATAAGAAGATTATTGATGCTGATCCATACAAGAGACAGATTCGTGTAAAAAAAATTGAATGCACGAATCATTTGTTGCGAAACTTCTGTACAAAAATGAAAGCGATTATGAAGAAGACTACACCTGGACCATTGCGGCAATCTGTGGAAAGTAGCATTCGCCGGATGCGCACGGACATCGTAAAAGCCGCAAAGTTTAGATACAATCAGAATGTATCAATCGAAGAAAAAACAAAGAATTTGCATGGCGATATACAGAATGTTCCGAGCCACGTGTTTGGTGAACACAAAGAGTGTGCACAACTAAAATATTTCTGCGATGGAAAGAATAAAGAGAATGAAAGAAACATCGTTCCAGAATTGACGAAAATTGGAGTGTACCAGGACATAAAAGAAGCACTTCGTCCAGTGTTAGCTCATGCGGAGAGCTTACTCTATAACACGAATAATAACGCTGTGGAAAGCTTGAACGCAATAATTGCCAAGTACATTGGCGGAAAAAGATTAAATTTCGCCGAAAGAGGATCCTATACAGGAAGATGTGCAGCTGCTGTCGTGGAGTACAACAGTAACCAAGTGCACTCGCGATTGAATGCGGTAATGAAGAAGAAAACGCCCGAGGTTGTTCTCCAAATGGAAGAAAAGAAAAAGAAAGAAAAGGAAAAGAGAGCTGCAAAACAGAAGGAACCGAAGACTGCGCGATATGTACGCAAGCAATTGCCCTCGCAGAAAGATTTCGATTATGGACAAAATGCGCAGAAGCCAGACATGCCGTCCGAAATGTATGAACTGGAGCGGGAAAAGCATATGCAAATGCTCAAGGACTGGCAAGAGAAAAGACACGATATCGAAGACGAAACCATTGGACAAGCAAAGAACCGCAGATGGTTGCAGTACAGGTCCAAATTGTTGACAGCATCCAATTTTGGACAAGTGTGCCGTCGCCGACGTGACACGCCTTGCGCAAATGCAGTAAAGTCATTTCTGTATCCGCGGATAATTAGTGCACCCGCCGTGGAATACGGAAAAGAATGCGAGAATATTGCTCGCGAAGAATTGAAGAAGCAATACACGGATATTGCAGAATGTGGAATTTTCATCGACAGTTCCATCCCCTTCTTAGGAGCTTCACCGGATGGAATCATCGGTCAAGAGGGTATTTTGGAAATTAAATGCCCCAAATCAGCGGAGAACTTTACGCCGGAAGAAGCTATGGAAAAAGTACCCGCTGTCCGGCGCATGTTCACACGTAAAACAGGTATTTCAATGAGCAAAACGCATCACTATTATTATCAAGTACAAGGTCAGTTACATATTACTGACAGAAAGTACTGTATATTTTGCCTTTGGATCCCGAAGGGGCTGAAATCTATAAAAGTAGAGAGAGATGATGCGTTTTGGAAAAGAGAAATGGAGCCAAAACTGGTTCAATTTTATTTAGAATGCATGCTACCCGAATTAATAGATAGTCGGCACAACAGGTGCATGCCTATTCGGGAGCCACAATTTATATTAGCGGAGAGAGCGAAAGAAAAACCGAAAAGCTTGAAAAAGTGAAAAAGGTCTCCAGCTGAAAATAGTGAAACTGTTGTAACGGTCCGGCGTCGCTCGCGTTGTAAAGCGCGGGACCACTGACTCCGTCAGTGGTCATAAGTGCCAGCAATGGCACTTTTACTCGCTGATCATACGATCACGCGAGTCGATCGACGCCGCCGTCACTTTGCCAAGAAAGTGACGAAAGATATAATAAATTTGATCGATCCGGCGTCGCACCGCGTTGTAAAGCGCGGGACCACTGACTCCGTCAGTGGTCATAAGTGCCGGCAATGACACTTTTACTCGCTGATCATACGATCACGCGAGTCGATCGACGCCGCCGTCACATTCCTAAGAAAGTGACGAAGGAAATATTAAATTTAATTCACCCTTTAATTTTTTCAGACATATTTCTAAGTTTACAGGAGCAGATAGACAGAATTCAAGGGGCCCGGAATGAGAAGGCAGCACCTAGAGGGGGTTTTTAGTGGGTATACCGGAGACCGGGGAGTCCCACATAACCCCGGCAATACTGTAGCCGGGGTATGCATAAAGCATTTTCCTCCACAAAAAAAAAAAATGCTGATGCATATGTACGGGCGTCGCAGGTATGCATAATGTTCGACGAATTATTGAAACAAATTTTTACTTTTATACCAAACTTAGCGAAATGCCTGCGATCATTTGTTATAGGCGGACCTCTTGCCAAATTACTGCAAACCTGGTGTATGGGACAGTAATGCCAGGACAAATGGAATAAGTAACATATTTCAGGTAAAGTTTAACAGCTTATACATCTACATTAAAATTTTGTACGCTTATAAAACAACCCTATTTCTTAATGTATTTCATAATGTGTTACAGATCCACACTGCTTACGTCCTTTTTCGTAATGAGCGACCTGGGAAAATTGTAGGAAGACCGTCAATGGACATGATTCCCTAATTCCCAGTATTTGTTTCTCGCTTCTTTCTGGTCGAAGGGGGGAGCGAGATGCAATACTTTGCCTGCGCGACGGCCGCGAACGCCAAAGGACGGAGTGTCAGGCGTCAGAAAGACGGAGCGAGACAAAACATCATCCCGTCATCTCTCTCGTACCGTTCTCGCTCGCTTTCAGTGCCTCTCCCTCGCTCTCGCCTTCGCCGGACAAGAGTGAGACAGAAGTGGTGGGGATAACAAAAAGTCCACATCGTGTACACCTAACCGATCCGCTAACGAGACAATACTGTATTCTTCGAAAAATACAGTGACACGCAGCCATAATCGTACACTCTTGTCGCATAACTTTTTTAGAATTGGTTCAAACGACTTGAGTTTTTTTGTTAAAAGCTAGAATGATTAGTTTGCCAACTGACGTGTTTCGTCGTTTTCAACAACAATGCAATTGGTCGGAATAGCGAAAAAAATAGTAAAGGTCGTTTTTTCAATTTTTTTTGTGAGCCTGTAATGAAAATTCAAAAATCCCGTTTGTAGATTGAAGTATATGCAGCATGTATTACTTCAATCTACAAGCGGGTTTTTTTAATTTTCATTACAGGCTCACAAAAAAAAATTGAAAAACGACCTTTACTATTTTTTTCGCTATTCCGACCAGTTGCATTTTTGTTGAAAACGACGAAACACATCAGTTGGCAAACTAATCCTTCTAGCTTTTAAAAAAAAACTCAAGTCGTTTGAACCAATTCTAAAAAAGTTATGCGATTTAAAAGAGTGTACGATTATGGCTGCGAGTCACTGTACACACTTTTTTATCTGTAATTGTCAATTTCAAGGGGGCGAAAGCTGGAATGTCGAATTTCAATTCTCCAATGAAGTTGGATTGATTTATTGTGATGACTGTAACTTGATTAGAGACAAAAAATATATAAAAAAATGTTCTGTTAAACGATTTTGTCAAAAAGGCACTGACAACTAAAAAATACTTCTATTCTTGTACTACAATTTCGATGGTGTTTTTTAACTTTAAATAAAAACGTGGAGCAGAACATTTTGTCGCAGAATATGAATCAATTTAGTACAGCATCAAGTGTCGAAATGAATTTATTGCGAGATATCCTGCTCCATTTTCTTTAAAATGAAAATACACCATCGAAATTGTAGTATAAGAAAATAATTATTTTTTAGTTCTTAATGCATTTTTAATAGAATCGTTTATTATAAATTTTGTTATTTTCTAGTTTTTAGTGTTCGTAGATTTACATTTCATAGCTCAAACTTCTTTACAAATATCTTTTATTGTTGTATGCAGTTTAACAGTTTGCTTGAACCCCACAGTGCTAAAAGTTCGTAAAGAACGCGAGTGGTTGATTGTTGATTGGATTTGATGTTATGGGTTCTAATTTATCGGTGACTGGGTAATTTTTTCACCCCTTGGAGTTTTTTTCATAATTTTGTATTGTCATCCAAACTACGCACCCCTGCAAAGGTTTCAGACAATTGGATGGTTGGAAGTGGATTAAAATTGAGTTTCCAGATTTCAATCAAACATACGAACGAACAGGGAATCGTAGCTAAATAAAATCGTTTAGTGACACATTCCAAAATATACGTATTGTTAGTACTGATCTCTAGTTTATATTGATAAATTTTTACAATCGTGGAATAACAATTACGAAGAAAAGCATGTACGAAAGTATTAAATTGAAATATACTTGTGTCCAAATTTATGTTTTAAAAAAATGATTCAGACAATTCTTGTTGATAAACAAGATAATTTGATGTATAATTAGATAAAAAAGAAAGCGTCATATGTTTTTAAAAGAACTATAGCATTTATAGATTTTATTACGTTCGGCGTGTTACATTTCGGTGATGTACCTTATTAAAATTGTATGGTTTGAAAATGCACATTGATTATACAAAATATTACATCCTTTTACGCATAAATAAAAACTATTGATACGCAAATTAGTATTGTTTCATTGACATATTTCCTAAATTCACTAGCCAACCTCTCTATCTTTCATTGTTGCTATCTTCTTTTACGTTCAGCGAGGAAATAATTTAAATCGGACTACTTTGAACGAAACGGGCTTTCAATTCTGCAAATAAATTTTATCTGTAATATCGTTAATAACGACATTTCAATTTGTATCAGCCCACACAGCACAACGTCCCGCAACGTCCCAAAGACGTCTACAGACGTCCCACAGACGTCTTGGGGACGTCTGTAGACGTCTTTGGGACGTTGTGCTGTGTGGGAGGTTTGGTATCTTTCCATCTTTCCTTCTTATACTCTCGGACCTCTCTATCTTTCATTATTGCTATCCTCTTTTACGTTCAGTGAGGCTCTAACACTAGACGCAGCTGTCGTTCCGTATTCCTTTAAGACTTCTTGATAGAAAGAGCTGCGGCAACAGCGCGGCAGAGACAGAGTGAAAATGTGGTAACTATGCGTCAAAAATTTGTCTACATAGAGTACCTGGAGATGTCACCTCTGTAAGGGCGGTATTCTCAGTCGTTGCTCAAGCAAGCGCTTAAGCATGACTTAACAAAGTTCGCCTTATTCGAATAAGACGAGCTTAAGACTTCATGTATTTTCAGTCCGAACTTAAGATTTGCTTAGCGAAGAAGACGGTGCTTAAGGCTTGCTTAGCCAAGCAAATGCTTAAGCAAATCTTATATTATGTTCGGCAATTTGCGGAAAGTTACTAGCGTAGTATCCAATGAGGAACGGTTTTGGAAATGCGGCTTGCTGTGTTTGCGCAGGTATTCACAGTTATTCCTCCTTACGCGTCTGTTAGTAGTACATGCTATTCTTCACTAAAAATGGCAAAGAACGCTAAAAAACACTACAGCGATGTAGAAAAACGTTTATTTGTAGAGTTGTTAAAAGAATACGGGCCTATTATAGAGCGAAAGAAAAGCGATGCTAGTTGTATTAGCGCTAAAGACGAAGCTTGGGACGATATATGCCAGAAATATAATGCTTCGTATCTAATATCCGCTAAGGTAAGGGATTTGTTTATATAAAAATGGCAATGAAACTATACCCGAACGTAATTATAATAAATAGCGCGTGTTTTAAGAAAGGTATCAGGAGTACAAATAAGTCTCCGCCGTTTTTTATCTTAAATTGGGCATTATTGCGAAAGAACGGTACCTTATGTTTTATTCAAAGTATTGTCCATTGCTGGCCACTACTTTTCCCCATCTTTCTGGCAACATCCGGATACCGCGTCTGAAGAACGCTTCATCTTTTGACGCTATCCATAAATCGACCCAACTTTTGGTATCTTCATATGATATAAAGTGTTGCTCAGACAGGTCATGCGTAATTGATCGGAACAAGTAGTAATAATAATCTATTTTATATAATCATTGCAGAGAACTGTTCAGCAACTCAAAAAACTCTGGAGCAACATAAAAGCACAGCGGGGGCTGCTGACAAAGGAAAGGCAAGCAACAATGGCAACGGGTGGTGGTCCACCATTCGTTTCCAAATACCAAAAGTACGCTCCACAATTATGCGTGTACGGCTTTGGATATGGTTATAGCTGCAATGATACAACAGTCAATAAATATAATCCTTTTTTCATACTGAAAACCTTAATAATTATAAAAAATAGAATACTTACGTTATTTGTTCGTCTGTTTGTGGATTTGGAAGTGGTGTCATTAGGAAGCGTAGGCAAGGATACCCTCTATCACCAACAAGCATGCCATCCAGTTGTCGTTCCAAGTACCGCATATACAGTAATGAATTTTGAAATATGCGGCTATCATGTGCATTACCCGGCCATTAGGGTACTATGTCCAAAAATTCCATTCTTGGACCGACAACAGCCTGCAACAAAGATCATAACTTTAAACAAATGAAACGAAAACCTTAGAGATTAAAAAAAGAAAATGATATTCAATCATAATCGATTAACCAAAATATTTTAATCATGAAATAAAAAAATGGATGAAAACCTACTTGAACATTAAGTGAAAAGTATCCTTTTCGATTCCGAAATACTTCAGCAATATTTTGGAATCTTGTGTTCACTAATCGCACATGCGTGCAGTCGATGGCCCCATCGATACCAGGTAGACCGATAGCGCCATTGCCTTTCCCAAGGTTAACGAATAATCGCCGATTCTCTGTACGTGCTTCCACATCTCTTGGCATTTTTACATAATCAAAAATTAAAGTAGCAAGTAAATTACTCACACGAAAAATAATTTTGGACACTGTTGGTTGGGCGATCTGCATACAAAAATTATTTGACGCAGCCATTACAACGCAAAATAATTTTAGGTGCAGCCATTGCATTACTACGGTAAGAAAAAGAAATAGAAAAAAAACGGAGCGCGCACCAGGAATCGGAACCGAAGACCTCCAGCACCCCAAACACCTTATTATCGCACCGACGACCATTGCTTGGTAACAATGTTTGCGCAACTGAAATACTAGCATCGCGCAAAACTTTGAACTCAAATTTCTCGAAAACGAAGGCTCACTGTACAAAAACCCGTTACGGTTTTGTAACAATAGGTGTGTACTACAATGTCCACCCAGTCTCATTCCAGAACCGATTACAAAACCTGTGCAGTTCCTTTGTCAGCCAGTCGAGCCGGTGTGATTTGACGCAGTGTCATCTTTCGGCAATTTTTACAAGGCCAATTTTAAAATGTCCATATTTTTGACAATTAGACCATGAAGGGGAAGGATAGAGCTATATTTTGTTTTTTCAGATTTTTACAATCGCGCCCGATGTTAAAAAACTGCATTTGTTTATAATAATTGCACAGAAATGGTTCAAATTTTTTTTTTAAAAATTGAAATAATTTTTTTCTTAAAACTTCAATGTCTTCTCTACAAATCCCCGTAAAGCTCATCTCCATCCGTTTACTATTTCAATAGTTATAATTTATTGAAAAAAAGTTAGCACTTACCTTCAACCAGCTGTAAAATCTACATTTTTCAAAATTTTCAAAAATACTTCTACATATGTTTATACATCCCTAAAGACTACAACATATTCAAATTTGAGCCACGTCCGAAATGTTACTCCAAAAAGTGTCCGATTGCGCGTGGAATGTCCCACCCATAAGCTGATTTTGACACTCTGAACCTTTTATATGCAAAATAAATACCTTTTTTCCAATGCCGACTTACAAACAATTTTTTCTATGAAAATATTATATCCGAACATCAACTCTGTAGATTTTTAGCTCCTAATATTGAAATTTGTAAAAGTTACAATTTTTTTAAGATTTCCTTTGCTTTTCTCGACATGTGATAATCTAGAATTATTTTACAAAAGCTGTGATAAAATTTCAATCAAAAAATTATTGGAATACATTCTAGAGACCTTGAAATTGACCTATGATTTTTTTCATAATGATTGGATTCTTTGGATGAGAATGGCAGTGGTTCAAAAATTGCTCTGTGTGTGAGCCACCCAGGTATGTCAAAGTTGATCGTAAAAGAGGTGTGTCAACGAAGGGTTAAAAATACCCGTGTGCATGTAAGACAATACTAACGCAATCAAAATTTAAAATTAAAACTTGTAGTGTGTTTGTATAGAAATTAACACTAACGATACATAGTCACAATTTTTAACCCTAATCGAGATTTTACTGTAGATCCTACATTTTTAGAAGTTTGTCGACAGTCTCGAACGTAGGAGAAGAGAGCGAGTGGAAAAAGGACTGCCGCTTGTCTCCATCTTTTTCATTCGCTATCCTTCTCTGCGGCCGAAACTTATTACCACTAAATATGTATTATCCAAATTATACCGTGTTTGGTGTAACTAATGATTACAGAAACATCACAAATGTTCCGATGCTTTATTTATGAAAATATTATTATTATTGCATTACTGTGAACATCATTATAATATATCTTGGTGATACGAAGAGGAACGTAACGTGATACAAATGTTCCTCTTAGACAACGTGATTCCCTCGCTACGCAAACCAAAGGAAATGCACATTTGGCCACTTTTCTTTTCACACGCACACATATGCACAACCGTCTCCGCTACTCGCAAGCAAAGGCAGCCACAGGCAGATATGCTGCGCTGCGATACGCGGCTGTATGGGTATGCAGGCACGCGTGCACTTGACCGCGTGTGAAAAGAATACTTTTCGCATTTCAATCCTGGGTCATCGCGAAATCGGACACTTCGGAGTAGCATTTGGGATTTTTGTGAAACTTGCATATGCTGTAGTCTTTAGTGATATATAAACGTATTTCAAAGGATTTTTCAAAATTTTCAAGATTGTGGAAATTGACTCGTCTTCATTCAATTATAACTGTTGAACTAAGAGAAAGGTAAGAATGAGCTTTTGGGTGCTTACACTGGGGAAGTAAGAGTACCTAATAAAAATCATGTCACTTAAAAAAAAACAAATTTTAGACCATTTATTCTGCAATTGTTTTAAACAAATGCAATTTTATACTAGCAGGGCGCCATTTAAAAATTTGAAAAAAATTGAGGATAGAGCCCTACTTGTGCTCTTTGCAGTGTGACGTCCTGGCCCCACCACGGTAGCGCGACTTAGTGTCGACGAGCGCCACCAGAGGTCTCTAATCTTTCCCGCTAGTCCTAACTCTCAATATCATTCGTATATATACAAGTTCCAAATCATATCCTCTGTGTCCCCGTGTGTGTCTAGGGCAGGGGCCGTCAGCTATAGCCCTACTGATGAGGCTGGCTGGCGGTCCCAAGACGAAACCCACCTCTTCTTTTCCTCCTCGATCCTCCAACGCCGATCCACCCGCCCCGCATAGATACTCCATGGTGGCGTTACTGGGCCGGCCTTAGAGTTTACGGTGCGTCGGAGGCGACGGGGCAAGAACTCCCTTCTCGTCCTGAACGTTCCGGCAATTCAGGACGTGACAGCAGACATGTTTTCAGAAACGTGGACACTTTAAAATTGGTCGCATGAAAATTAATTGAATGTGACGCTTTGATGGCCACGCAAGATTAGGAATGAAAGACATACAGTGGCGTGCAAAAGTTCCCGGCCAGATGTTTTTTTCAATTTTTCTTCCGAAAGCAAAGTCTAAAGAACTTTTTAATATTATTGCATATAAGGACATATTGTTTAAAAAAAAACTATAAAATAAATTAACGCTGTTTGCTTTTATATATGTTTATTTCAATAATTACTAAATTAACATGTTCAAAAGTTCCCGGCCAGTCTCGATTCTACGTCTTCGAAAGCTAAGTATTTCGAATAATAACAAAAGCTGTTTCGTTCAGTTGATACAAAGTCATCAAAACAACAACATGGCTCGGAACACGTCGGTTGAAGTACGCAAAAGAGTCATAAAGTTGTCAACAAACGGTAAGTGTTCTCGTGAAATTGCTTCATTATTATCCATCGGGAAATCGACAGTAAATGATATAATTAAAAAGTACCGTGCTGGTTATGGTGTATAAGATCTCCCACGAAGTGGACGACCCCGGAAGACAACACAAAAAATTAATCGTATTATTAAGCGTAAGTCAATGGGAGATCATAAAAAGACTGCTGTGGATATTGCAAATGAATTACACCAAGAAAAAATTGTCAAAGTTAGTCGCTATACAGTGACGAGAAGATTACATGAAGCTGGACTTTTTGGGCGAGTTAGTAGTAAAAAACGGATATTCTTCCGAATGGCCCAGTGGCCGATCGAGATGAGGTTTGGAGGGAGGAGTGGGAAGGGAGTGTGGACCCTAAATCTGAAATTGTAGCTTCGGGTATTTATTAGTTTCTAAAATAGTAATAAAAAATTATTGTTAATTTTTTAAAATTTTTTTGGACGTATGTGCAGGCACCTCTACCCGGCGACCCTCCTGTCCCCCCAAACTGTTTTACGAACTGCTGGACGCGTTCCCCTTACCTCCGCGTTCTCCTCAGGCGTCGGAAAAGCACGCGTATATAGCTGAAGTTCAAAGTCAATTTTCTCGAAAACGAAGCGCGATATTAAAAAATTGTATTCTATATTTTCATCTTATTTTGGCCTCTAGAATCACCCCCTAGAATATTGACTCTCAGTAGAATAACACCCTATATAGTAGGATGGGTCGCATTCACAAATTGCTGGTTCAAATCTCCAAACTCACATCGGTTCGCTTCCATGCTTTACGCGCCCGTAAGCGGCCGCGCACCCTCCGCACTCATCTAGCCCCAACCAATACTAATACCCAGGACAAAGTGGAAAGTGGAATGCGTTATGTCGGAATAAATCAACAGACATACTAAAAGTTTTTTTATTAATATCTCGAAAACTAACAAATTCCCGAAGCAACAATTTTAGATTTAGGGTCCACACCCCCTCCCCACCGTTCTCCCCAAACCTCGTGACGATCGGCCACTGGGGCCATTCGGAAGTACAGCCAAAGACAGCTGTTGATATACATATTTGAAGAATATGAATAATACTGTATTATATATAACAAAATACCGTACTGCTACTACTACATCACAAACTGTAACTGTATACAAATCTGTACCGTAAAACATAACTTACATTTCTCGACGCTTTTTATATTTTGATAAACGCTTTGCATCTGCGGCTTCCTTCTTTGATTCCATGGCAATGGAATGGTCACACACACTTATCAACACTACAGTAACGAACCACGCAGGAATGGAACAATTCACAAATTATGAATATTCCATATGTATCTGCGCAGTAAATAAAAGCCCGATTGCTTCCTGCGTCTTCACTGTAGTGCAAACGGCAGAAAACTGATCCGCTAGCGTTGTCGCTGCATTAGTTACAGATGCTGAGAAGCAGAACAAAAGATAGTGGGAAAAGGACGGATATATGCGTTCTGTTCCTCTCATTCTCATTAGGATTGGTGTATGCTGATACATTTACATAGAGCATGTACTTCCGGGAATACTTTTTGGTGTAGAAATGTGCACAGGAAAGGATTTTTGATTATCCTGTGCATATACTTTTGACGTATCATCTTTGCGCGTTGAACCTTTACACGGGCCGCGACGGGTCGCTCGGTCCTTGGTGCAAGTGAAATACAAAATATTGAGTGAGTGAGAAAGATAGTTTGCGTTCTGCCCAGCGATTTCAAGAAAGAGTCGCAAGTTGTGTAGTAGGTTCACCTACAGGAGTAGTGGTAATGTGTGCGTGAACCGCGCCGGCGATTGTTTTCTGGCAACGCTGCACAGTGGTTCCAAAATGGGAAATTTTGGAAAAAAATTGGGTTCTCTATGTATTCTTATAGAAAATTTTGCGCTGATTCCGAATATATACCATGTTCCTATACCTAAAATAAACGATTCATGTGTTTTTTGGCCAAAAACCATGAAAAATCACGTTTTTTCACATATTTTGCGATATTGAGCAGTTTTCTTCTGCCTCAATGTAATTTTGTCCAATAGAAAAGTTGTATAGAATTAAAATATGCGTTTTTTTAAATTCTTTAAATTTATTTGTAACTGTCAATATTCGTTTTTTGAACGGATTTTGTACTTGTACAATGTTTAGACAATTTTGTCTAATATATCTAAATATATCAGTCAACGATATATTTTCTGGATAACATTTTTTTTCGCCTCGAGAATGTTGTTATACGATGGGAAAATGTTATGGCCGATGTCTTTCACCATTTTTCTAATGACTTCATATTGATATTTATAAAGTTTAGCCTGAGCCTACTAGACTTGAGGCGCAATGCACGCCCGCACTCGCCTTCGGTTGTCTTTTGGCGGGCACCATGGTGATTTTTACACGCGGCGCGGAAAAACAAATGCATGTGACCATGCACTAGTGTCCAACAATGCGTCTAGCACGGCAATAGTGCCCATTCAGATGAGCGACTTAACAGCTACCTGATTAGTATTATTTGTATACTTGAATAGTGAACATGGAGAAATTTGCAATTAAACACAAAGTTTTGTGCGATATAATTTTTAATCGCGACTCTTTTGACAATTTGTTACAAGTTAATTACCATTACTTAAGTGATGAGCAGTGCGCGTATATTATTCAGCAATACCAGAAGATATTCCTACCCCATTTCAATAAAAAATTCAAAGCAGTCTATGAAAACAGAAAGAAATTTCTTTCAAAGTTTCAAGTCTGGCTACAAGGTTATTTCGAGGTATCATTATCTCATCTACCTGGCACGTCTGACAATTCAGCATCTGAATCATTAAACATCATAAGACGTGGGAGGCCATGTAAATCGTTCGACGAATGTTCCAATCGTGCCAAAAAGTACAAAGTTCAGAGTCACCGAGAAACATTTTCACAAGATTTAATTGATGCCGCTTCTTCCAAGCCAGCCGATGCACATTCTTTTCAGAGTAGCTCTGATTCGAAAATGGATCCCGATTTGGCACTAGCCATGATGACTCAAGCTAAACTTTCTAAATATCAATATGAAGTCATTAAAAAAATGGTGAAAGACATCGGCCATAACATTTTCCCATCGTATAAAAAGATTCTCGAGGCGAAAAAAAAATGTTATCCAGAAAATATATCGTTGACTGAACATTCAGCCAGTGTTCCGCTTCAGGACTTGTTTGATCACACCACTAAAAGGATCATCGAAAGTTGTCCGAGCATGACAGGCACCGATACTTATGACCTGGTGCTGCACACCAAATGGGGATTTGATGGTGCTTCTGGACAGGGTCAGTTTTCACAAAAACTCACAGAAGAATCTGCCAGTGTTTCAGATGCCCATGTTTTTTCCACTGCTATCGTACCATTGAAGTTAACGTGTATAGGAAACGAAGAGGTTCAGTTGTGGAAGAACTCTAGACCTTCGTCCACGAGGTTTTGTCGACCCGTAAGATTTGCCTGCACGAAAGAGACTCCAGATATTGTTATAGGAGAAAAAAATCGAATGGAGAATGAAATACAATGTTTACGAGATTCTCTAATCCCGTCGGATGGGCACACTATACGTGTAAAACATAAATTATATTTTACAATGTTTGACGGGAAAGTAGCTCAAATTGTGACCGAAACAAGTTCTGCAAGCAACTGTGTGATTTGTGGGGCCAAGCCTTCGGAAATGAACAAATGGCCAAAACTTATGAAAAAAGAATTAAATGTTGAAGCCCTTAAACTCGGAATGTCAACAATGCATGCCAGAATCAAATTTATGGAGTATGTTCTCCATCTGAGTTATAATTTGCCGTTGAAATGTTGGAGGGTCAATGAATCGACAAAAAGCATAAAAAAAGAAAATAAAATTGAAATTCAAAATCAGTTTCGAGAAAAACTTGGATTACTTTTAGATATCGTTAAGCAAGGGACAGGAACAACTAACACCGGAAATGCATCAAGGCGATTTTTTGAAAATTACGCGATAACTTCAGAAATAACTAAAATTGATGAAAATCTTATTAAAAGATTTAAAATAATATTGGAGTTAATCACGAGCAATTATGCAGTTGATTCAGTTAAATTTGGTGCATATGCTCGCGAAACCGCACAGTTGGCTATAAAATTGTACCCCTGGTACTATATGCCAGCTTCGGTGCACAAAATTTTATTACATGGCCAGGAAATAATCGAACAAGCCGTTTTTCCAATTGGAACCTTATCGGAAGAAGCCCAGGAAGCGCGAAACAAAGAGTACAAATACTTCAGAACTTTTAATACCAGGAAATCATCTCGAAAGGCAACAAATGAGGACATAATGCATACGTTACTAATTTCTTCTGATCCATTTATATCAAAATTACGACCGGAGTTAAAAATAAGGAAACTTCCTTTGAGTGAAGAGGCAAAATGTTTATTGCAGAATTAAAACGATCAAGGTTAGTATCAGTGATCATTTTACGTACTTTGTTTCGACAAAATTGTCTAAACATTGTACAAGTACAAAATCCGTTCAAAAAACGAATATTGACGCATATTTTAATTCTATACAACTTTTCTATTGGACAAAATTACATGGAGGCAGAAGAAAACTGCTCAATATCGCAAAATATGTGAAAAAACGTGATTTTTCATGGTTTTTGGCCAAAAAACACATGAATCGTTTATTTTAGGTATAGGAACATGGTATATATTTGGAATCAGCGCAAAATTTTCTATTGAAAGGCGACACCCACAAGAGCGATCGACGGTCAACAGTAGCAATTAGGTATTAACCTGTTTTTACGAAAAAAAACTTACAAAAACGTTTGCATACGGTACAGACGGTGATTGACGGTGAAATTTTTTAATGGGAATTGTACCTCAAAATATGTACTTTCAAACCTTTCCAGTTTCGTTGCGGAGGTAGACGGAGGTACCTGAAAAAATGGTGATTTCTAAAACACCTCGGTATTCTTGGAGATATTGTTATATTCTGACAACAGGTTTCAATTCTACTTCTTTTTGCTCTACACTATGTAAAAATGAGTAATAAAACTACTCCGGAAAAAAAATGTCCACTTAGTGATATGTAGAAATTTTGGCCATACTTCTTTAGTGCGAGTTTTTCCGCACTTGTAATCGGTTTTAAAGGCTAAGTGACAGGAAATGATCAATACATAACCGATGAAAAAATATACCAAAAAAAGCAATACGAAATTGTGACATGATTTTTTGAATTTTTTCCGCCTCGGAACCACTGTGCGCTGGCCCTTGAGGCTAGCAAAGGCTTGATCGTCAGAAATTGAAGCTAGACCGAAAGCTATCGGTGGTCACGCATGCGCACAAGCGATAACAGCGCCATCACTTGGGATATACCTAGATCCTAGATCCATACTTATTATTCCTTGATAGGCTACGGCCAAGTATAGATGTATCAGATCAGATCAGTATTATATTATATTATAGTTTATCTTTAAACACAGTGACATATTAATAACCTTACCTCCAACATTCTGGTAGCAGAGCGTGGTTTCTGCAAATATTACCGGGCAGGGAACGAGCACGTGTACGATAGTTAAGGTTAGAAAAAGCACGTGGTAGTAACAAAGAAAGCGCACGATGTCGGAAGGCATTGCTATCCCATTTAATAAGATAGAGTTGCTCAATGATAAAAATTATCATGTATGGGCATTAAAAATAGGTGCTGTACTTCGAGCGAGAAAATTATTTAGAGAGGTGCTCGAAAGTGCAGAACCGCCGGTTGCCGTAAACCCGGATTCTCCGGAAGGCAAAGCTAGAGAGAAATGGGAAGTAAAAAATGACGAAGCTTTCGGTATTATAATTACAACTTTATCAGATGATCAAGCTGGTCAGTTTCTAGCAGAGCGAAAGGCAAAAGTGATATGGGAGGAATTAAGCCGCGTCCACACTGGAAAGACGGAGGATAGACGAATCGACATTGCCGTGGAATTGAAAAATATTAGAATGGCCTGGAAGTCAAATACTTGGCGTGGCCAGGCCAAGGTATTCTCAGATCATCAAACAATACCCATACCTCCCCCCTCGCAGGCTTTCGGATAATTTGTCCATTTAAAACTCAGACAATATGAATACACTTTCATTATTTTGCGTTTTTAAATAATTCTTATTCAGCGACACCTTGGCCTGGCCACGCCAAGTATTTGACTTCCAGGCCGCGGACATTTTTTTTGTCTTTTATTGTGTATCATTAATTTTGTAAAGCTATTAATTTACGACAATGTTTTCAAATGGGATTCTATTTGATGGGTTAATTAAAATGTCCACGATATGAGTAATGGAATAACACAGCATTTTAGCTGTGTATATGTAGTTGTGTCATCTTAAGCGTAGTTGGAAAGCACCTTTATGTACTTGCAGCTCATTTTGATTTCACATTTTTTTTTATATAGTAATTATATTATTTTCTTTTTTATTTATGTGATTATATTTATTTGATAATAATACTTTATTCGTCCTTGACATTTTCATGTTTCTTTGTCTTTTTTGTGATTTTTTCTATTTATTTTTTTGATAATACTGTTTTTCTTCCTCGACTTTTTCATGTATACTATTTTCTTTTTTTTGATTTTTGATAATATTCTTTTTCGTCCTCGAAATTTTCATGTACTTGGCGTACTTTTTACTTTTTTAAAGTTTTTTCTGGGGATCTCACTTCTTTTTACAAAGCTAATTCATGTTCTTGGCGCACTGCAGCCTATCGAGTGATGTTAGAAGATAAAGCGCGTTTGTGGCCAGTAAAGCTTGTACTCGCAATACTCGGAATAGCGCAAAGCAGCTCAGCGAGTGTACTTTTATTATTTTTTAATTAAGGATAAATTCTACGTAAGTTTAACACCTACGCAAAAAAAACATGTGCACCGCATTGCCGATTTATATGTATTATATGAATGTATAGTACTTTATGTGCAGTATATAGTGCGCGAAGCAGCTTTTGGCGCTGAAAGCAGCCTTTGGCGTTGAACGTATTTATCATTGAACTGTAATAACAACCACAATTAACATCTTTCGAAGAAAAATATGTATGCATTTTTCGTGGCCAAGCTTGTTTTTCTACTAGTAAATCATCAACGAATACCCACGTTGTGCCCTTACCCCTTACCATACTCGTGTAATGACCATCGGAAATACTTTTACCGTGGTGGAAAATCGCTGCCTTAAGTTTATAACAGTGATCTACCAATTGTATTTTAGTAGTAGGTATTGCTTTGATGTTGAAATTTTCAACTTTCGTTGTTCCACTACTATCGTGTTCGAACAAATGTAATTTTGCAATAAGAATTGGTTTGGAAGCAGTTATATCGATTTTCTTCATTGTATTTGAATTTGAATTATCACAATTATTGCAAGGATCTTTCTGATTTTTCCATTCTGTGAAATTGTGTTTTATTATATCTTAAAATTTAAATGTTTCTTTTTTGAACATCTTGGGCAGTGCAAGATGTACCACACAATTTGTACTGATAGTGGTACTTGTGTAATTACACGCTAAACATCTCAATACTGTTGTTATTTCGTGTTGTACTGCATTCTTAATAAGAATCTCATGATCACAAAGAGAGGTAATAAACTCAGCTGCATCATGCAGCTGATTGTAAGCGTATTTTTCTCCTGCGAATTGCCGTAATGATATGGTCCATAAAAATTTTTATAATATGATCAGCTTTTTCAGTCGAAAATAAGTTTTCTCTTATGGATGAACAATATAACATGCATTGGATTGTGGCATTCGCATAACAAGACACACCATCAGAATTGGGAAGACCTCCTACGTAGTATTGAGTGGTATCGACGATGTGATACTGATCATTAGTATTCTGACATTCGGATACATTATAATTAGGTACTGCCCAAACAGCATCACGAACATTGGAGACGCGTATTTTAGAAATTGAAATAGTCATAAGATCAGGTCTATATTTTTTTCGTAATCTATTGTACTCTATGATAGCCGATTCTTGTGCCTTTACGGAAGATGGATCATAATTGATAAGATGCAATCCTTGTAATGTGGTCACCCGTGAAAGAGCAACGTAAATTTGTCCGCAAGTAAATATTGAATTACCTGCTTCTACAACAGCATTCTGCAAGCTTAGTCCCTGACTTTTGTGAATAGTTATACCATAGCTGAGGCAAATAGGAAATTGTTTTCTAATAACGAACGCTCTATCCATTACTTCAAATTTAACACATACACGTTCTATTATATGTTCTTGCCCCGTGGGTAATATAATTTTCAATTTTGCAACGTTATTATCAACACCTCGTATAACTGAAACAAGTTTAGCAATGGTACCGTTGACAAGACCTAGTGTAACATCAATATTTCTTCTAATCATGATTTGTACTCCTACTTTAACAATTACGACCCTTGCAAGTCCCGCCGTTCGAGAGCTATCATCGTCATTATTGTTTAGTACCTTTGACACCTTTTTTTTCAAGTACGGTGCACAATTCATTGTATCATGAGCAATCAAATGGATTTCTTCGGATGGAAATCGACTCAGCATTGCAGCGTTCAAAAAATCGCATTGAACACATGTGGGAAGTAAACACACCGTATTAGATCCCACATTAAGCATGTAATCACATAATTCGTTTAATCGGTCATTACAACAATTTGTCGCTTTGAAATTTAATTTCCTCGATTCTAAAAGTTTTGTATCCGAATCGGTCACTACACCGGTGCGAATTCTCGACAACATGTCTTTGTAAATATTATCACCCTTCTGTCGCATGTTTATTGTCAATTCGTCATAGCTAAACAAAGCAGACCATAAATTATAAGAACCTAACCCTCCAACATTTTTCTCCATACTCTTATTGGATAGTTGTATAAAAGCAGGTTCTTCGTGAACAGGAGGAAGTTGTAAGTAAGTCACCAAATAGCAGCATACGCTTTTTTCCAAACCAAGCATCATCGGAATCTGTAGTATCAAATATTTCTGTAAGTCGCAGATGTATGTACAGGAAAGTTACGTTAGACACCATCGAAATTTCATCGATGATTACTAAAGCAACGTTTTTTAGTTGATCTCGTACAATTTGAAGGGCTGCATCACTAACATAAGTTGCCTATACTGGGCGGTATGCCCATGTTCTACAGGTAATTGAAATAATCGGTGTATGGTAAGACCTTCAATATTAAAAGCTGCGATTCCAGTAGGAGCAGTTACTGCTGTGTCTTTTCAGATAATCTGCTAGACCCAATGTCTGATAGTTTTTATTAAAAAACTTTTCCCAGTGCCACCTTCTCCACTCACATAAAGCCTGAGAATTTTATCTTTATACGTCAAAGATTTCGTAACTGTATCAAATATCCGCTTCTGATCATGGTTCAATTCCGAAATCATTTCTTGAAGATCACCACAGTCAAATTTGTTTCCCGCGTCTTTAAAATCTTTCATGGCACCAAGAGTTTCAACCGTGGACAAGAATCATATTGATAAATTGTAGTCATTCTTTGGTTCTATTTGAAATATCTCGCTCGGTTGATCGAAACTGCAGTTGTTCGCCACTTGGGAATTCTCGCGATTGTAAATTTCTTTTTTTTTTTTTTAAATATTTGCCACGTTTGCCGCTCTGTTTCGTAGACTTTTAAGAATGACCCAGGCAAAGTGTTTAAGAAGATTACCGCGCTTGGAACCCTTTTGCAAGGGAATATTGACTTTTTAAGGAAAGCTCGTTTCTCCCATACAGCACACCTCGTCTTAGAGACGTCTAGTTTATGTCCATTTTAGGTCTGAACGTCTTGATTTGTAACAAGACGTCTCTGAGATGTCTTTAAGACGCTTTTTGGACATCTTTAAGACTTTACCAGACGTTGTGCTATGTGGGCTGTTCTATCATTTCGTTCCAATGCGATTCGACCAGGCTGACGTCGACTTGTTTCATGTTCTGGTATACAGCAACTCTGTTATCGCGCTCGGCCCAAAAATTTTCGTGACAACAGGTAGGTATATATATATATTATATTATAAAAACAGATTCGAATATAATTTTCTTTAATGTCAAAATCAAAATAAGAATTCAATAGAATTTTATACACATTGATTGAACTTACGGTTCATGGTTCCTAATTTTCAGAGCACGATGCTTCTGAATAATATAATTCCAACTGGATTTATAAATGGTAGAATATTTTAATTAATAAGAAACTTAATCTTCTAATTTACATTAATATTCGTGGCATTTCTCAGAAATGCTTAATGTCGTGTACGTAATATGTTCCAACGTATCCTATTGTATTTCAGATAATAATAATATTAAACATTGTAATAGTACTTACTTATTATATAGCATACATATAATTTTATTCATGAATCTACATATAATAGTGTCTGTAATTATTTAATTATTAGGTATTCTGCTGTGACATCGACACATGGTATTTAAATTTTGTGAAACTTTTTATCAAACGTATTTAAACAGAGTTTCGCATACATATATACAAATAAATTTGTAAACTCATGGAATCTTCATATGAAATAAAATTACTTGGAATGTAAGTCTCTTATAATTAGTTGTCGATCTATGAATGCGAGACGTAAAAGGCAAAAGAATGATTTTCTGCCTACGTTAAACTTATAATGATATAAATTAAAAATAGTTTGCTGGAATAAAAACATATGCTTAATTACAATATATTATTTTTGTACATGCATGGTACAAATTTCCAGAAACTTGTGTGAAAGAAGATGCTTCTCTGTCGAACCTTCTGCGGACAACTTCCAAGTCTGTGCGTCCCCTTCATTTCTATCTATAAGAATACATAAAAAAAATCTATTAAAACATTTTCGTGACTTACCTTGTTAATTGAGACAATAATCAGTGTCCTATGTGGTGTAAAAACACGTGACATTTCCAATTTTAACAACTTACCTTATTTAACACTTGCCAGGTTATAATTGATTGACACTTGCTAGGTTATAATATAATTCATTACTAATTAGATATAGATATATATACATGACGGACGACGATCCCTGCGAGAAAGTCGATCCATCGAGATCCATCGAAGGTCGACGAAACATGTGTTAGTTCTGTTTTGGCTGAAGGTGTGCGTGTATAACGCGTATACGTATTATGTCGACAAAAATTTATGACTGGAGAAGAAGAATCAGAACAATTTTTCTTATACCGTTTTCGACTGATCCATGAGACGATATTACGATATCTCTGTCATGGGAGGACCGATTTTATTGAAATTGGTCTTATTCGAAAGCTTATATGCGGTTTACATAAGAAAAATGCCTTTAAATTTAGAAAATATTGCAGGCGTGATGAGATATCAATGAAATAAGTTTCAGGTTAGGTTGGAACAGCTATGCGTCGAGTAAAGATACACGGCAGCGACAGGCATATACAAGGTGTCTTTTCTTTCATGTACTTGGCGTCGAGACGCTACCGCGTCTCTAGATCCATTTGAGGAAAGAGAGCTGGTATATCACGTAGTACGAGGAATCAATGAGAAATACGAAAATGTTGCCACAGTCTTGAGGGCACAGCGCTCAATAAAATTAGAAGAAGCCCAACAAACATTAGAGGAAGAAGAATATAAACAAGCACAGGTGGCAAATATGGTAGAAAACGCAGGCTCAAGCCAGTAGAAAAATGAAAAGGCGTTCAAAGCAAAAGTACACCACAAAAAGAAGGATACTTACCAGAATAAAGGATGCTATATTTGTGGTAAAACAAACCATATAGCAAGAAATTGTTACCACAGGGCAAACAATAATGATAACGAGACGAAAAGTAAAAAGAAATTCAATAACGCCTCGCATAAGTACCATAGTCGATTTACTTGTGTCTTTTTTATGAAAAAGAAAAACGAAGTGCTCAATCACTTCGTTGAGTATGTAAATAAATATGAAAATCAGTTGAATAAGAAGATAAAGAAAATTAGAACAGACAACGGGACAGAATTCATTAATAAGGAATTTGAAAATTTTACAAAAGAAAGGGAATAATACATCAAAGAACTGTACCGTACAACCCTCAAAGCAATGGTGTTGTAGAAAGAATGAATAGGACCCTACTCGATAAAGCAAGGGCATTGCTGGCAGACGCAGAATTACCAGCACGTTTCTGGGGAGAAGCGGTCGCCACAGCAGCATACTTAAAAAATATGTCGATATCCAAAGCTGCGAAGAATGTTACACCAAGGGAAATATGGTCAGGTAAGAAACCTACTGCATCTTACCTTAAAGTATTTGGATGTATTGCATACTATCATGTACCAAAAGTTATGAGACACAAATTAGAAAATAGGGCCAAAAAGGGCATATTCATAGGGTACTCCAACGAAACAAGAGCATATAGAGTGCTAGACCCGAACCTTGGAACAGTTTACGCAGTAAGAAGCGGAAAATTTGACGAAAATGCCAAAGGCTCGGAGCTATTAAAAGATAAGTGGCCTAATATAAAAGATAATATTGACATATTTCCTAACCTAGATGAAAGCGAGACAGCACACGAAAGTGAGGTTATGCCACAAGAAGAAGAAACAGAAGAATCAACGCGTAGGGAACAAATAGAGACGACAGATAACGAAGTAGAAACAGAAAACCCGATAGAAACTCCATCAGGAAAAGGAGGGAGAAAGAAGGGAGTTACGCTCAAGGAAATTGAACAAAAACACAGAGAAGGAATGCAGAGAAGAGAGGAACAATTACAAGAACAAGGAGCCAGAAGATCAGACAGACTGAAGGAGAAAGGAAACCAAGTAAATATAGTGAATCAATACATAATACCCAAAGATTATGAAGAAGCAATAACACTAGAAAATAAGGTCCTATGGAAGGAAGCGATGGAAAGAGAAATGAGTTCCATGGAAAAGTGCAGAGTATGGGAAATTGTACCGAGGACTGAAGAAATGAAAGTACTAAAAAGTAAGTGGGTATATAACATAAAAAATACGTCAGATGAAGAAACCAAAGGATACAAAGCTAGGCTAGTGGCCGCAGGGTGCTCACAGCGAGAGGGGGTAGATTATGACGAATCCTTCTCACCAGTAATAAAATTAGAAAGTTTCAGAGCACTAATGGCAATAGCAAGCATCAAAGGATTGAGTATACGACAATATGATGTCAAGACAGCGTACCTGTATGCAAACCTGCAGAAGCCGGTTTATATGGAACAACCCAAGGGATTCATAAAAGCAAACAGTACAAGCCTAGTATGTAAATTAAATAAAAGTATTTATGGACTCCAGCAGTCGGGGAGGCACTGGAATGAAAAATTCGATGAGATACTTCAAGATGCTGGATTCAGAAGCGTACCAGAAGACCCATGTGTATACAAATTAATAACTGGAAATAAAATGGTACTAGTGGGAATATATGTGGATGACTGCATATTCTTAGGATCAGATGATAAAGTTATCCAAAAAGTAATATCTCAATTAGAGAAGAAAATCGAAATTAAAGAAATTAAAGAAAAATTAAAGTTTCTTAACATAGAGATAGTCAAAGAAAACAACGGTATTTACTTAACGCAAAGAGGATATGTAAATCAAATATTAAAGAAATATTCAATGGAGAATGCCTCTATATCAAAATCACCGGTGGCATACCAACAGAAGTTAGACCAATTTAAAAACTCACAGCCGGTGACTAGAACCGAATATTATTATTATTATTATTATTATTAAATGTCTTTATTGCACCATTACAATTAAATTACAATGGAGAGTAGGCGAGGTTCAGCATTAACCGCTGCTTTACAACCTAACCTAAAAAGTTGTTGATACATAAAAAGATGGAAGAAAGAAAGAGAACAAGTAGACTAACACTAAATAAATAAAACAAAATAGCTAAGAACAGGGAAAGTATAAGAAAAAGCAAGAGAAAAAGCCATTTACATAGGGAACTGCGAGAGGATGAAAGAACGAGCACTCAGCTTAAATGCAGCAAACGATGACAGAGAACGTATATTAGACGGGATGTGGTTATAATAATAAGAAGATATGTAGGAGAAGGACGCAGTGAATTTAGAGGAGCGATGGTGAGGTACAGACAAATCAAGACAGCGTCTCGTTGACATATAGTCACTCGAGCGCATGGACAAATTGGAGCGCAGCAGAACATACAGATAACTCGGCGTACCTGTTGCAAGTATCTTATAAACAAGACAGCAGAGATGGAAAATCCATCTCTGCTTCATCTTTAGCCAGCCAGAACGTTGGAAAGAAGGTGTTATGTGATCGTACTTACGAACATTATAGGAGAAACGGAGACATGAGTTCTGCACACGTTGGACAACAGACAAAAGTGAAGAGGAAAGACACGGACCATACACTACATCGGCATAATCAAAAATGGAAATAATTAAGGCTTGACATAACAAGAGCTTTGTGTTGGTAGACAATATACGACGTGAAGGGTAAAGGGAACGCATGCGAGAGAAGGCAGATCGACATAACACAGCAACATGACGGTCAAAACACCAATGGGGATCAAAGGTCACACCTAAGTTTTTTAACACAGGTTGTACACCAAGGACAGAGGAGCCAAAGGATATGTTAAAAGAGGACAGATTACTGAGGAAGATAGGAGAACCAGCAACAAGAACAGTGGTTTTGGTAGGATTAAGCTGGAGGCCATGAGAGTCAGACCAGTGAATAAGTCGACGTAAATCAGATTCAACTTCTGCTTTAGCTAGATCAGCACAGTCGGGATCAAAAACCTTAATTAGCTGGGTGTCGTCCGCATACATATAAGCTTGGCAATGATTACATACCTCAGGCAGATCACTCACGTAAATACTGAATAAAAGAGGACCAAGCACAGAGCCTTGTGGAACTCCACGAGAAGTCTGTCTAATAGACGAGATTAGAGGTAAAGATCGTTTGAGCACAACCTGCTGAGTGCGCGATGAAAGATAAGATTTGAGGAATAACAAAGCACTAGGCGACAGCCCAAGGTAACTAAGCTTGGCACCCAGCAAGTCGTGATCAATTGTATCAAACGCTTTTGAGAAATCCAAAGACGTGATACAAGTTAAGCGGCGCGAGTCAAATGCACGAAGAACAGTATCCGAGATGTGGAGCAAGGCAGTGCTCGTACTATAACCTCTACGAAAGCCAGACTGAAACGGCGGAATAGCGTTGCATGAGTCAAAGTGCCTCAGCAGTTGCGCAAGACAAAGCTTTTCAAGAATCTTGGAAAGGAAAGGCGTAAGAGAAATAGGACGAAGAGAATCAAGGGTGGTGGCATTAGTAGACTTGGGAATAGGATAGACAAAGGAGTGCTTCCAAGCAGCGGGGAAGGACCCGGATAGGACAGCAGAATTGAAGATATGTAGCAGAGAATCAAGACAGTAAGGAACACAAGTAAATATCATGATGCCAGAAATATCATAGGGGTTGGAGGAGGTAAGTTTTATGCCTTTAAAAACAGAGTAAAGATCGCCTAATGAGAAAGGTGCAAAAGTGAAGCTAGAGGAAGCAGAGGACTCACTCGTATGGGATGAATAATAGGAAATGAGCTCAGGAGACACAGAGGTAGAAGGTAGAGAATCAAGAAAGTGATTATTAATAGCAGAGGGATCCGGAAAGGAATCAGGAACAGAGGAGGAATGTGAAGGCCTGTGAAACCCAGCAATAGAGAGAAAGTGCCAGAAGCTCTTAGAGGAGCCAAGACGGGAAAGATTCTTGAAATATAGTCGCTTCTCCGTACGAATAGAGGAATTGACGAGGTTCCGAAGCATTTTGTAGTAATCCCAAGCAGCTGCCGTTCCAAATCTCCTATACTTAGTTAGCGCACGATTACGATGGTTCATAAGCTTTTTCACAGTAGGTGTGAGCCACGGCATGGGAGTCTTCGAGACACGCTTTAGACGCACAGGCGCGAACTGATCAAATAGAGCAGTAATTAACGTAGTAAACGCTTCAGCTTTGGAGTCCGTAGTCTCCAAGTTATGGATGGACTCCCAATTGACCTGCTCAGCAGCGATACGGAAGCACTCAACAGGGATGCTATTTAGGTCTCGACTCAAAACATAGCGCTGTCGCGTACGTGTCTTAGGAATATCAAAGAAGGCATATATTAAACAGTGATCACTAATGTGACTTATATCATGTACACCCGAAGAGACCACGTCCACATCACTGCTGACCAAGATTAGGTCAATCAAGGTTGACGAATTTTGCGTAATCCGCGTTGGTTCAGTAATGATTTGCTTTAAAGATAGAATAGACATAATACTATGAATGTAATGTAGATCTGAATTGCTAGAGTTATTGAAGTTGACATTAAAATCACCTAGGCATACTATGCGATCAACGTAACAAGAAATATCCGTGAGAAAAAGTTCCAAATTTTTTAAAGACGTGATCGGGCAGCTAGGTGGACGATAAATAGATAGTATTGCCAGGCGACTGTGATTAACATTTATAAGCACACCAGATACATCAAGTAAGCTGTTGGAAAAAAGGTTGTCGGGAAACGTATTAAAGATACTATAACAATGAAAGTTAGAGTTAACATATAGAGCCGTACCGCCTCCACGAGAGAGGGAGTCAGAGCACCGGTCAGAACGAATAAGTACGTATCCAGGTATATATAAAGATACGGAGTTATCCGTGGTACGCAGCCAGGTTTCACTAAGCGCTATTACATCAAACTTGTAGTCATGCAAAAGATCATTTAAGCCAGAAAAGTGAGCAGTCAAAGAACGAACATTTATATGCGCAACAGAGAGACAAGTAGAATTAGCACTTAGTAGATCTGAGAGCGTAGAGGAGACAGTAGAGTTGACCAAAGATGGAGTAGCAGACGCAGAGTTTTCATCCGAGGAAGAAGAAGATGAGATAGATGCCAAAGATCCCAAAGACAATAAGCCACGTAGATCACCGGTAGAGAATCCAGCAGAAGGACCAGCAGGAAGCCGGTTCTGACGAGATGCAAGTCATTGTTCCTTGTTGAGATCCGATGGCGACGAGAATCGGGTGGTCTTAGAGGCATCATCTTTTTTTATATATGTAATACCACGCCTCATCCAAACATATTTAAAATTGTACTCCTTAGCCATCTTCTTCGCTTCCTTCAGAGTATTGCGTTCAGTGACCGTGGAGCGTTCGTTAATGTATACTAACGTATTCGGCCAGGAAGGGACAATTTCCATAGCCCGCAGGTCCTTCTTAACACGCTTTTTCGAGATCCAATCATCGCGAGTAAGAGTAGAGATAAACGAGATAATGAGTGTCTTGAAGGCAGCATTGGAGCTCTTGAGCCACAACGTAGAGGAGACATCTGACGGTGAAAAAGGCACCTTTATGACTTCTGCAATTCTCGTGATTACCTGGAGCGGTCCGTCGTTAACATTACTAGGAACTCCAGATATGACCAGCTCATGATCCCTATTGGACCGCTCAATACGCGCTATTCTCCTGGTCACATCCTCAAAAGGCGCAGGAAGAGAGATAGAAGTAGAAGCAGCAGCAGCAGCCCCAGATGCAGTGGCAATAGATTGTGATTGCTCAATAGCCGTAAGACGTCGATCAAGAAGGTGTTGATCACTGGATAGGTTATCGACGCGCGCAGCAATGTCAGAGACTGAAGAGGACAAGGTATTCAACGAGTTGGTACACACATTCACCCGGGCAACTAAGTCATCAAGAGTATTCAGCTTAGCAATTATTTCCTGCAAGCAGGTACGAATATTCTGTAGATCCGGAGACAGAGGCACCTGGGAAGGCTGTGTGTGCAAGTCTAACGACTGTCCAGGAATGGAATTAAGACCCCCAGAGTTGACCGGCGAGCTGCCACTGCTGGGCTGTGTAGATATTGCATCATCAGCTGATGCAGACTGCGATGAGGTGCAACCACAGCCTGTACAGATACCCGATTTCGGCAAGAATTTGGAGCACATGGGACAGCGAGCCATACCGATAAAGACAGTTATCCACAATAGTTTGAACACAGAGATAATAGATGTCACTAATTGCAGACAGCTGACTCCTTGTCCGTAACCACGAAGCACCAGAAAAAAACCTCACAAAAACAGTAACGGCAATCCACAGAGTTAGCCAAGGAAGGCACCGACGAATAAGAAGTGAGATAATCCAGTTAATACCGAGATTTACAGCACAGCACAGCAGACGTCAATAGATATATACTGGATCCACACAAACACAAGTCACCGAAGCGCAAAATTCACGCAAAACTAAGATAAAAGGCCGAAAAATACAGAGCGAGATAAGAACACAACCGCTCTCGAAACGACCTCTAGCGGTTCCCTCATCAATATCAAGGAATTATCATCAATATCAAGGAATGCTCGGAAACCTAATGTACCTAGCGGTAAGTACAAGGCCAGATATCGCTTTTATAGTATCTTATTTATCACGTTTCAGTCAAGAACCTAGAAAGATACACCTGGAGGCGGTGAAAAGGGTTTACAGATATATAAAAGGAACAAAAGAATATGGATTAAGATACGATAATAACAGCTTAGAAATCAATGCATTATCGGACGCCAGCTGGGATGTAACACCTGATGCGAAATCATACACAGGATATATTGTCAAAATGGGAGATAATATTATTAGTTGGAAGAGCCAAAAACAAAGCCTCGTAGCATTATCAACGTGTGAGGCGGAATTAATTGCTATGTGTGAAGCGATGAAGGAAGAAGCGGCTCAGTCAATTGATAGAAAGCCTGGGCATCATTACAGATAAAAATAAACCAATAAAAATAAAAACCGACAGCCAAGCAGCAATCAATTGGGTAAAGAAAAATAATGTGACGGCGAGGACAAAACACATTAATAGAAAGTTCTATTTTATTCGAGACGAATGGAAAGGTAACAACATAGAACTACAACACACAAAGACTGACAACTTAGAAGCAGACCTATTAACCAAGGGGCTACCTACGGAAAAGCACCTTAACTACCTAAATAGGATTTTGGAAGAAACCCCCGATACGTGACCAAGAGGGGGAATTGAAGCTAGACCGAAAGCTATCGGTGGTCATGCATGCGCACAAGCGATAACAGCGCCATCACTTGGGATATACCCAGATCCTAGATCCATACTTATTATTCCTTGATAGGCTACGGCCAAGTATAGATGTATCAGATCAGATCAGTATTATATTATATTATAGTTTATCTTTAAACACAGTGACATATTAATAACCTTACCTCCAACAGAAATACGAGTGACTGCCGAACAGTAAAGATCGTAAGTACCTTCACGCTTACTACTCCTGTCTTTTTCACTATATGTGCCGGTTATTCTAAAAGTGGTCTAATAAGACTGTATTCAGACATATTCCGGGTAAAGTGTCATTACTGTCATAGTATTGTTGTAATTTTTTGCGCAAAATCTATCGTGTGAGCTGTGATTGTTTGAGTGTCGCGTGTTTCTCAAGCTGCGTATCGCCATTGCAAGGCTGCCTCGCGTGGCACACTTCGCGGAGTGGAGAGTCTGGAGACTACCTCAATCATTATTACTTTACGAGGCATCAGCCGTCGATTTTTCGAGGTGCTGGAAGGTGCTTCGCGGCCCCAAGATAAAAAATCGCATGGCTAGGGCGACGCAAATATCATGCTGGAGGTAGGGCGAGACTGTCGCACGAGTCTGCCTCGCAAAGTGATCATGATCGAGGTAGTTTCCAGATTCTCCACTCCGCGAGGCGTGCCTCGCGTGGCAGCCTCGCACTGTCGATACGCAACTTCATGCTCAGAGATTCGCGTATTCATTCTCACGTAGAATAAGAAAGTTATGTTATAATTTACCCGCGAAATGTCTAGAAAAGGTATATACATTCGGGTGGAATGTTGGTTTCCTTTAGTTGAAACTGAAACCAAGTGATGAAAATTAAACAGTTTCTAAACATCAGAAGTGGAAAAATCTGAAATTTTAAAATTCAAGGCTCGGATGCAATAAGGAGACTAGCGTTCGAAAATGTGAAACAGTAGGTATTGTCCAAACGCTAAGAAAAATTGGAAAATTAAATTTTATTAAACTGGATTTTAAAAAATATAGTGTTGTAAAGCTCGTCACGGCACACATTTTTTCTTTTTACAGTTTCTTTATCGAATCATTAGTATTCGAGATAAAAATTATAAACCAAACAAATGTCTTTGACCAAAGTCAATACCATTTTAAACAAAAATTGCGATAACTTGAGTAATTATTATCGGATTGTTATGTTTTCCTTCATGTTTTCTCGATCAAGTTGACCCCAAAAATGATATTAGTTGGACCATAATTAAGGAAATTACGTGAAAATTTGTTTGCAGAATTGGAAGCCCGTTTTGTTAAAAATAGTCCGATTTAAATTATTTTCTGTCAATTTAATCGGGAGAATGCCAGGAAACCATTTGAGTCATTTTCATATTGATACGATGAAAAATAAACAAATTCTGTTTCTATATAATCGATGACACATCGCCGAACAGGGGCGAGATCTAGCGCGGCTCGGTCCACAAAGGTTCTCGTCGGTTATTCGAGCATCTAAGATCGTATTCAGATATATTGGTCGGTGAGTTTCGTAATGCGTATTCTCCCACTATACCGCTTGCTGGCCTCGGCGCTCCTTTTCTCAACGTTTTCTGACTCGTTCTCACCTTCGCAGAACAAGAGTGAGCCAAAAGTGGTGGGGATAGCGCCAACCTTCTGGCCTGACAGGCCAAACTAATCTGTCAGCGTAGAAATACACACATCAGAATAGGTGTGACTTAGCTCCGAAAAAATTAAGGAGCTTTATTGGACAGAACATTGATTCTTTCTCCATAGCTTCATCTCGTATTGGTCTATGCATAGCGTCGTAACAAACACAACTACTACGCTAACAATAAGAATAAATAACAGCCACACGACTACGTTCAAACGGAGTCGAGCAGCATTCCCGTTACCCCACCATACTCTTCGATAGCCGAGGAACTCCAACTGACAAATCCACGATCGTCAGGTGGTGGTGGCTGATTTCTTCTTGATCGCTGTTCGCGAAAACGAATCGACCGGCCAATATATCTGAATAGGATTTTAGGATAAAGATAGAATGAAAGATGAAAAATTATTCGAAGCCCAAGATGAACGGTCTTCTAATAAACAGTGGAAACTAATAAATACCCGAAGCTAAATAGAATTTTAGATTTAGGGTATACACACCCTCCCCTAAGCCTTGTGTCGAGCGGCCACTGGGGCCATTCGGAAGTAGATTCTTTTATTTAAATAATGTCCATCTCTGCATAGAACCGTAAAGAATTATAAAAAAATCGGGGTGTTACCTGTTGACCGATTTAGAGACTTTTCCTTGGTATATGTTATATACAACAGACGGAAGAATAATAATAAGAGCAATAATTGCAAATAATTGCTATACCTTCCACATTGTGAAAATATGATCAGTAAATCAATATGTCAAGTATTAGTAAAAAAGTTCCAATCTCTCCTTTTTATTTTAAATAATGTGGCCATATAATTCGAAAGTGATTTCATGTGATGTATGTGTCACAATAAAAGCGTTAATTTAATAAATGTACACGGTTCCCAGCAGATTCTATCGTAGTCAATATATGCCTAAAATGCATATAACCTAACCTAAAATCGTCCGAAAATGCATGCATTGACTGCATCACGCTTTTACTGTGGCTCGTGTATCCAGCTAACACTTCAATTTGCTATAATACCACGTTGGCAGTCCTCCCGAATAGGCGCCATCTCGTGTGCACTAGCTCAACTAAATTTGTCACGTGACTTGCTCTGTATTATCGCCAATATGGCGGAACTCTGATTTGGGAATGCAATCACGCGCTGACGTTTATTGTCCTTATATGAGCAGATTTTGGATTGGGTGAGGTCTCATTCGAAGGAAGAAGGTTCAACGCAGCCCGCTCTGGTCATCGTTTGGATCACTCATATTATCACATATCAACACAATCTCTTTGAACCATGACCAGAGCGGTCTGTATTGAACCTTCATCTTTCGAATGAGACCTCGCCAGCCCAAAATTTCCTCATATAAGGACAAAAAACGTCAGGGCGCAAACCCATGTTTCGGGCCTGATTGTGTCGGTATACAGCGCGCTGCATTATCCGTGTCTACCCCCTTAAATAGACATGTTGAGAAAAACGAGTGTTTTTAAATTTCTTTGAACACTAAATTTTTACTTATTCAATCAATATATACTTATTCGGAATGTTTGGTGGAACCGGATCTACTTTCAATAGTTTGCCAACTTACCATCAGAGGGCTGAAATCTAAGCCACGTCTCCACTAAGTTTCCCAATATGGAATAATAAATATAATTTGTTTAAATTAAAAATTATGTTAATAAAATGACTATTTTTATTTTAGGAAAATAAGCTATCAATTGAAATTACAGCACCTTACTGTTCATTTTGTCCAATGGAATTGTATAATTGTTCATATTTACATTTAAATGTATTGTATTTAATGTTTTTCTCGATGGAACTACATAGTCCTTATTTAGTGCATGCACAAAAGCTTTAAAGTGGCTTAATTTCACCACACTGAAAGGGATATTGCACCAAAAAAGGAAATTTGATTACAATTTATCAATTTCATTTTTTCTGAAACAGATATTTTTATTTACATAATTTTCAATTCAAATAAATTTTATTTTTTACCGTACATTTATTTCTAATTACTTTACCTTTCACGAATCATTTTTTACTAGTTTTATCTAAACAATTACAAAACAATAATTAAGATTATTAAGACCAAGACCACGCTTTGGAATACTTTTTTGGGGTTATGAACGCGGCGATTATACGTAGTTTTTGACATTGTCGACGTATTCTACAGTATTCTATAGTATTCGCATGCAAACAACAAGCGAGTCAGAAAGAACTATATTTTTCCAACACTTTAATTGTTGAAACCTTAAAATAATGAATATTTCTATTTACGAAATTTGCGACAAATGACACGTATAAAATGGGTTTAAAAACGACATATTATACATACATTTGCGACACGTAAATGCATTTACGATGCGGCGTAAAATACCGACCCACCACTGGTGGTGACTAACCCGGGTAAAGGGGTCACCACCTTCATTGTTCACGAAAGTAGCATGTTAGTGACACCTACCGACGTTCTAGGCTAATTAGGCAGGCGGCATCGGCCTGCTCACTCACGTGGAGCGCGAATCGCGTCCCCTTCCATCGACTCGCGGTCCATGGAAGGGGAAGGCTTGCTCTTCCTAGAAATTGACCATAATTTCTGGGAATCGGCCACTCTGTTCTTGACCTCGCTACAAGTGGTAATTATACTTCGCTTCGCACATTGCTTGCGCTACTTATACCTTTGCTTCGCACATTTGCTTGCGCTGCTTTTCACTTTGCTACGAAACTAAGCTTCGCGACATTGCTTCGCTAGCTAGACTTGTTAGTTACTGCTTAATAGTTTTATTCAAAATTTAATAACTCTTGTAGTTAAACTGTCCATTGTGTGTGTAAAATTCATATATTTAACATTGCTTGAATGTACAGCTTTCACTAATTTTGTACTAATTGAACTTCAACTGCGTGTATAACTGTGCATATAATCCATAAGTGTAAGAGTTATATATATATATATATTGACGTTGTTACCTTTACATAAAAATCTAAATTATAACTAATTGTGACTATAAAACCAATAAGTACTAAACCATATACTTTACTTTCGAACCATCAATTATAAAATCGCTAACACCGATCCCCTAAATTACATTTCTAACATTTTTTGGTCCTTCGAGCCGGATACAGTGCCTATAAAACAGTTCAAACAGTTTTTATACGCGAGTGCCCTCCAACAGTCGCGTGTGACCTTCTTCCGCGACGCCTTCCGCAAACAGTTTTTATACACGGGTGCCCTCCAACAGTCGCGTGTGACCTTCTTCCGCGACTTCTTCCGCAAACAGTTTTTACAACAGCGTGACCTCCACCTGCAAAACAATGAGCCACCTGATAGAAAGTCAACGTGACCTCAACCGACGAATCGCGAACACGTTTGAAAACCTGAGGAAGCTCGGCGCGACTAAATTTACCAAGGCAAACGTTACTTCGCGATTAACGGCCCTGCGCAAGAATTGGGCTAAATTCGAAGCGCAACACGACCAATTACGTGCTCTAACGTCCGAGAAGCAAATAATGGAGGATAATTATTGGAACGAGGACGAACCATCGCGAACAGAAGAGGTGTTCCTTGAACAAGAGAGCCTGCTTATGGAAAAGCTGGATGAGATAGAGAAAAATGAAAGGATTCTGACTCGTACCATGGAGCGTCTGGCCTCTGAGGAAAGACCGGGTGATCGTTCTCTTGCTGCGGTCACTCGTACACCGTCTTCACTTCAAAAGATTCCTTTACCTACCTTCGGAGGTCAACATAAGGACTGGCCATCCTTTAAAGGGCTTTTTCGATCATTAGTACTCCGAGAACCCACGCTATCGGATGCGGAGCGCCTCCACTACCTCCGTGGGGCTCTTAAGGGAGATGCGGCGCTTCTCCTTCGCAATATTCCCGAAGATGAGGAGAATTTCGAGGCAGCGTGGACGCTGGTACAGGAACGCTACGAGAATAAGCGACTGATGGTTAAAGCGCAACTAGCTACAATTTTTAACTTACCAACGCTTACACGCGAATCTGGAACAGAGCTCAAGCGTTTATTCTACACCGTGTGCGATACGGTCAAGGCCCTTGCAAGCATGAAACGGCCCTTCGACGCCAGCGGCGACTGGCTTATCCATTTAATAGTAGAACGGATAGACCCACAAACCCGCCGTGAATGGGAAACCCTCATCGGAAAGACGAAGACACCGCCGACCTTTCAAGAGCTACAGGAATTCCTGGAGGGCAGAGTCAACACCCTTGAGGCCTTGGAGGAGGAACGCAAGGGGCCCAAGAATTCTACTGCGAAGCCCGCTATGCACCAGAAGACGGCCAAAACGCACCAGGTCAGTCAAGTTAAGCGCCAACCAGACCCGTGCAGTATCTGCGAGGCAAATCATTTCATTTTGCACTGCCGAGAATATAAATCTAAAACCGTTGCCGAGCGCCGCGCGGCGTTACAAACCGCCGGTCTCTGTTACAATTGTCTCTGCAAGCACCACGTGCGTGATTGCAATTCGGAGAGACGCTGCCAGAAGTGCAACGGAAAGCACCATACAACGATTCATGAGGAAATAGAGGATCGTACCTTCGACAAGGAGTTCACTACTAAAACTTCGAGCTGTGTGTCAACCGCAGTACCTGCAGTTTTACTGGCCACAGCAAGGGTGAAGGTGCTACAACAAGATGGTGGTTCAAGGCTGGTGCGTGCTCTAGTCGACCAAGGCAGCGAGGTGTCCCTCATCACCGAGGCACTGGCTCAGCAGTTACGTTTACCAAGAAAAGCTGCCTACATCAATCTTCTCGGTGTTGGCAGTCCGCAGCCAGAACGCATCCGTGGAAAGGTACAATTAGAATTTTCTGCATACTTCAATTCTACAGATCGCCACGTGATAGTCGCCCTGGTACTGCCCCGGATTACTTCCTACCAACCACGAATCAATCGCCGTGCTGCTGCGTGGGATCATCTTAAGGGACTTACTCTCGCTGACCCTGGTTTCGACGCGGAGGGGCCGATTGACCTTCTGCTGGGAGCCGACGCCTTTGCCCTCATCTTGCGCGATGGTATTGGTAGGAGCCGCCCCAGCGAACCCATTGCCCAGCAAACTACGCTGGGATGGATCGTGTCCGGACCCGTTACGCCAGACACTGGCTCCGAAGCCGTCAAGCGACGAGGCCTGTCAGCCCAGTCATGTTCCACCGAGGAGGACCTGCTGCCCTTAGTGCAACGCTTCTGGGAACAGGAAGAGATTGCGGTATCAGCTGCGTATACCGCCGAGGAACAGCAGTGCGAGGACCACTTCCAGACGACACATCAACGCTTGCCGTCCGGACGCTATATGGTTCGCCTGCCATTTCGTGAGACACCGGAGCTCGGCCAGTCTCAACCAGGGGCCAGAAGGATGCTACAACGAATGGAAGCCAAATTCAAGAAGGATCCATCGTTTGCACAGGACTACGACATATTCATGCGTGAGTATATGCAACTCTCGCACATGTCAAAAGTAGTCAATCACTCCACAGAAACGAGCTACTACTTGCCTCACCATGGGGTTATGAAGGAAGGCAGCACCACTACCCGATTACGTGTGGTCTTCAATGGATCCTTTATCACCACGTCTGGTCGATCGCTCAATGATATGCTACTGATCGGACCCAATCTACTGCCAAATCTGCAGCAGCTACTTCTCCGCTGGCGGATACATCGGGTTTGTCTCACTGCCGACGTGGAGAAAATGTACCGGCAGATCCTGATCCACCCTGACGATCGCCGATTTCAACGCGTTCTCTGGAGAGAAAGGGGAGACCGTGAGATAAGGGACTATCAGCTCAACACGGTCACTTATGGGTTAGCGTGTGCCCCTTACTTGGCGATTCGCACGCTACAGCAACTGGCACTGGACGAGCAAGAGCGGTACCCGCGTGCAGCTGCCATATTACAACGCGACGTCTATATGGACGACGTCTTGACAGGAGCGGACTCGGTGCAGGAAGCCATCGACCTTCAAGACGAGCTACGCCTACTTTGCAAGGCGGGAGGATTCAACCTCAGGAAATGGGCCTCCAGTCAACCCGCTGTCATGGAACAAATACCCGCTGAAGATGCCATACCGGAGTTCAAATGGCAGGCGGGCGAAACTCATTCAGCCCTAGGAGTCAACTGGAGCCCGGCGGACGACTGCTTCCGTGCCCGCGTACAGCCCCCAATGCCGGGGAGCGGGATAACACGACGATTGGTTCTATCAACACTTGCAAGGATATTTGATCCACTGGGCTTGGTATCTCCAGTTACGGTTAACGCCAAGATATTCATGCAAACACTCTGGTTATTACGTTTAGATTGGGACTCACCTTTACCGCCGGTAGAAGCCGGATACTGGACTCAGTTCTTAGCGGACCTGCCTGAGCTGAGCCGTATTGCTGTCCCTCGCTGGATCGGACTGAGGCCGACAGCTCAGCTGCGAGAACTACATGGGTTTGCTGATGCCTCGGAACGAGCCTATGCTGCCGCGATCTATCTCAGAGTCTTGAACCCCGATGGCACAGCAAGGACTCAGCTGATCACGGCAAAAACAAAGGTGGCACCGCTGAAGAAGATTTCGCTGCCTCGATTGGAGTTGTGCGCTGCCTTGCTGCTAACCAAACTTATGGCACTTACTTGCGAGAGCTTAAACGTGAGTGGAACCACCCGTCACATGTGGAGCGACTCCACCATCACGCTCGCCTGGATTCGAGGTCATCCTGCTCAGTGGAAGACCTACGTGGCGAATCGAGTGTCCGAAATACAGCGGACACTGCCCGACGCGCAGTGGCACCATGTGGCCAGCGCGGACAATCCAGCGGACTGTGCCTCCAGAGGAATCCGGCCCAGTCAGTTACCCGAGTTTAAATTATGGTGGACAGGACCGAGCTGGCTGCAAACTACGGCAGGATGGGCCGCCCTCAATCAGCCTCCACTACCAGAGACCGACTTGGAAGCCCGAACTGCTGCGCTCGTGACGTCGGGTGAACCTGCAACAGGCGAGATATTTTTAAAACGATTCTCATCCGCTCAATCTCTATTTAGAATCACCGCCTGGTGCTTGCGGTGGCTACAGAAGAGTACCATAAAGAAGAAAGGAACTTACCTGCTGCCAGACGAGATAGATGCAGCCCGGAACCGCTGGCTGATCATCATACAACACCAGGAGTTCAAGTCTGAAATCCAACAATTGCGACTGGGGCATCCATTATCAAGCCGTAGCCGGCTGCTGCGGCTTAATCCATACCTAGACGTCCACGGGCTCCTACGCGTTGGAGGACGACTACGCCATTCTGCGTTGCCATTGGACGCCAAACACCAGGTGCTGCTACCTCCGGATAGCAGGTTGACGGAACTCCTGGTGGACGAGGCCCATCAACGCACACTCCATGGGGGAACGCAACTCGTTTTGGCCACATTGCGCCAAAACTACTGGATTCTGCAAGGAAGACAACGGGTAAAGGCTGCCATACTACGATGTCCGGCTTGCATACGATGGCGAGCTTCAACTGGACAGCAGCTGATGGGCGACTTACCTGCTACACGTGTAACACCGGCCCGCCCATTCCTACACGTGGGAATTGACTATGCCGGCCCTGTATCGCTGCTAATGTCCCGGGGAAGAGGTCGACGCACACATAAGGGCTATGTGGCGTTGTTCGTCTGCCTGAGCACGCGAGCGGTCCATCTTGAATTGGTTTCTGATTGTAGCACTGAAGCCTTCCTCGCTGCGCTGCGCCGTTTCACGTCACGTCGAGGTCTCTGCGCTGTGATCCAGAGCGACAGAGGTACCAACTTCGTGGGAGCCGCCCGCGAGCTGAAGGAGATGCTGACCCATCTCGACACCGGACGCAACCGCATCCACTCCACATTGCTGAAGGAAGGAATAGAATGGCGGTTCAATCCTCCTGCTGCTCCTCACTTCGGAGGACTTTGGGAAGCAGCCGTCAAATCTACAAAGTACCACCTCAGGAGGGTGGTAGGCGATCAGAACCTCACCTTCGAGGAGATGTCGACGCTGCTCCATCAGATCGAGGCCTGCCTCAACTCTCGCCCACTACAAGCTATGAGCGACGATCCCAGCGACTTGACTCCACTGACACCTGGCCACTTCTTGATCGGCGACGCCCTACTGAGCGTGCCCGATCCCGTCATCGAGGACGTCCCAACTTCTCGCCTCTCTCGATGGCATCGGCTGCAACAGATGCGGTTGCAATTCTGGAGACGCTGGGCCACCGAGTACTTACAATCACTCCAAACACGTAACAAGTGGATACGCCCTCACCCTCAGCCCCGCGTCGGTGATCTGTGCATAATTAAATCCGAGTTAACCTCACCTGCGCGATGGCCTTTAGCCCGAATTACTCACCTGCATCCGGGCAGCGATGGTCTAACTCGCGTTGTCACTGTAAAGACTGCTCGTGCCGAATTCGTGAGACCCATCACGAAATTAGTTTTCTTGCCATTTGCACAGAACACCGAACAAACACCATCACTTCGCGATTCCGTCGCATTAGATCGCGATCAATAATATCACTCGAATTATCTGACATCTCCACATGAGTTGAGCGGCGCCACGGTCGGCCCATGTATCGATCCATATCTATGATCATATTCATCGAGTGATGAATGCCGGGGAGAATGTTCACGAAAGTAGCATGTTAGTGACACCTACCGACGTTCTAGGCTAATTAGGCAGGCGGCATCGGCCTGCTCACTCACGTGGAGCGCGAATCGCGTCCCCTTCCATCGACTCGCGGTCCATGGAAGGGGAAGGCTTGCTCTTCCTAGAAATTGACCATAATTTCTGGGAATCGGCCACTCTGTTCTTGACCTCGCTACAAGTGGTAATTATACTTCGCTTCGCACATTGCTTGCGCTACTTATACCTTTGCTTCGCACATTTGCTTGCGCTGCTTTTCACTTTGCTACGAAACTAAGCTTCGCGACATTGCTTCGCTAGCTAGACTTGTTAGTTACTGCTTAATAGTTTTATTCAAAATTTAATAACTCTTGTAGTTAAACTGTCCATTGTGTGTGTAAAATTCATATATTTAACATTGCTTGAATGTACAGCTTTCACTAATTTTGTACTAATTGAACTTCAACTGCGTGTATAACTGTGCATATAATCCATAAGTGTAAGAGTTATATATATATATATATTGACGTTGTTACCTTTACATAAAAATCTAAATTATAACTAATTGTGACTATAAAACCAATAAGTACTAAACCATATACTTTACTTTCGAACCATCAATTATAAAATCGCTAACACCGATCCCCTAAATTACATTTCTAACATTCATAGAGAAGGAAAGAGCGTTTCGTCCCGGGCCCGCCAGAGGACTCGTCAGTAAGGCTATCTGGCGGGACCAGAGTTAGGCAAAATGTAATCTACTTACAACTTACAAATTACGTTTAAAATGTAATTGTGTAGTTGGTTACACATTATTTTGTGTAATCGTTAATGTAGGTGGTTGACCACACTTTTATCAACCAGATAAATTGAAGATTACAGAAAATAATGTGTAATCAACTACACAATTACAGTTTAATCGTAATTTGTAAGTTGTAATTAAATTACATTTTGCCCAACTCTGTATTAGACCGCGTTGACGCGTTAGTGTGTTCGGATTCCGGCTATAAACGAGAACTATCCGAGAAGGAATTAAACAGGGAACAACTCGTGACAAAGGAACTGTGTTTATTGCGCGCCTAATCAGGCTTACAAGGTTACAACGCGATGCACGCGGTGCGGAATGGCGCAGAACGTATGTATAGAGACTCCATTGCGTCCTCCGCGTTCGCGAGTTTTTGCGAGATTGCCTCGACCCATCGCCTCTCCTCTAGGCGCTGCTTCCGGGACCCTGGCTTCGAGGCTTGCTGGTGGTCGGACGGTGGCGCGCGTGTCGGGGCGGTGGCGAGGTCGCCACCCCCCCCCCCAGAGGGCTCCGAGGAAGGAGGAGGAATCGAAAAAGTTACGCCACGTGGTCGACTTGCGTTCTGTGTAGGCCGGGAGAGGATCGCCGGCCGTGCGTGTGCCGGCGTGAAGGTCAGAGCCTGCGGGCGCAATTGTGAGGTAGGCAACAAGGCAGGCTACACCCTCGGCGGTGAAGTAGGCAGCAAGGTAGGCTGCACCCTCGGCGGTGAAGTAGGCAGCAAGGCAGGCTGCACCCTCGGCGGTGAAGTAGGCAGCAAGTCAGACTGCACCCTCGGCGGTGAAGTAGGCAGCAAGGCAGGCTGCACGAAGTCGAGCGTGGCTCAGGCCGCGGCTCAGGCGGCGGTACAGGCTGCGGCTCGGGCAGCGATACAAGCTGCGGCTCAGGCAGCGATTCAGGCTGCGGCTCAGGCAGCGATTCAGGCAGCGACTCAGGCAGCGACTCAGGCAGCGATTCAGGCAGCGACTCAGGCTGCGGCTCACGCAACAATTCAGGCTGCGGTTCAGGCAGCGATGCCGGCTGGGCAGGCCGCGACAACAGCGGAGTGGGCTGCGACGGCGGCAGAGGAAACCGCGATGAGGGCGGAGCTGGCTGCAACGGCGGCAGAGTGGGCCGCGATGACGGGCCCGCCACCTCTGGGTCCTCTTCGACGACAAATGCCGGTTTCAACGTTTCGGTTGACACCGCCCTCTCCTCGCCGTTTATGCGAATGACGAAAACCCGGTCGCTGACCAGCCGAACCACCTGGTACGGTCCAGCGTAAGGGGGCTCCAATGGGCGGCGCACCGAGTCGACACGCCTGAAGACATGAGTACACGAATCCAAGCTCCTAAAACTAAAAAGACTACTTCTTTTGGAATGATTGCTCGTCGGCACGGGCCGCACAGTCCGCATATGATCGACGAGCTTCTCCGCGAATCCCTGCGGGTTCGCACGAACGTCTCTGGTGACGAAAAACTCTCCAGGGACACGGAGCGTAGTCCCAAACAGCATCTCAGCTGGAGAGGCGTGTAGGTCCCGCTTGAATGCCGTACGCATTCCCAGCAGAACGAGAAGTAGTATAGCTATGCCGGTTCTAACCCAGGTCCTCTGAGGGGAGCGCGGGGGCGGGGGGAAGTGAGGGCGCGCGGGGGAGCGCGGCGGAGGGAAACATGGGCGCGGGGCCTGCGGGGAGAGGAAGACCGGAGTGGGGGGAAGCCACAATCGTGGAGGGGATCAGTCCAGGCCGAGCCGCCGCGGAGACCGGGCCCACCGCCGAAAACTTTTTGGAGGGAGTGAATGACCCCCGAAAAACTTTTTCAAACCCCGCTCCACCACCGGAAATTTTTTCCGAGGGAAGGGACAACCTTGACCCACCCCCAAATATTTTTCCAAACCATTATGTGACATGCGGCGCGAAGAACGAAATAGATTTATGCAGTGTCTACAAATCTTAGAATTATGTGGCGAGGAGGAAGACGGGTAAATAAATTGGAGAAATAATATACGTTTAAGAAATTTATTTAAAAATAAAAGAATATAATTTAACATTTTTTCTTCCTACGAGCATCAACTAGAATATCACCGATGGCGCATGCTACCAGTTCGCAATCAACAAGATACTCCTCGTCGTAGTATTCGCTATCACGTATTATTTTAGCAGCACGACGCGCATCTAATGTTTCACAGGCAACATCGCTCTGCCGTAGCACGTTAACAAAAGTTTCAAATTTTACACTCGCATCTTCTGCAGTTTGATACAACCGCGGATACAAATACTCTATACATGGCTGAAGACTAAATAAAAATATTGCTGTATCCAGTGTGAAATACACTGTATCATCACCATCTGTCATCTTTATAATTGGCGAATCAGAGATCCGAAAAAAGTCCAACGATAAATTATCAATCCCCATCGAAGATAATCCAGGTAATCGTGAACGTTCTTCGATGTTATCACGGTTGTCGAATAGTAGACCCCATGTATGTCATGATAATATGAGATGATTTCCATGATTGTCGCCGAGAAGAACTTCTACATCGACCGTACGACCTACGTCGATTCCAATTTCCAAATATTTGCTACCCATGGTTGTTAATGCGTATCTTCTGACCATGATACGTGATGTTCGGCGCGGGCTAAGAGAACAATCAAAGCTATGAAAGTACTCCATACGATGATGTCATTTTCACGGTGTAAAGAACGAAATAAACGCCGAATCTTAGAATTAGGTGGCGAAGAGGAAGACGGATAAGTAAATGGAGAAAAAATATACGTTTAAGAAATTTTATTTAAAATTAAAAGAATATAATTTTAACATTTTTTCCCACGAGCATCAGCTAGAATATCATTGATGGCGCATGCTGCCAGTTCGCAATCTACATGATAATCCTCACAGTAATGTTCGCTATCACATATGATTTTAGCAGCACGACGCGCATCTAATGTTTCACAGGCAACATCGCTTTGTTGTAGGACGTTAACAAAAGTTTTAAATTTCGCCTCCACATCTCTACTAATTCGATGCAGCCGTGGATACACATAGTCTATACATGATTCAAGATTTAATAAAAATGATACTGTATCCGGTTTGAAATACAGCGGCTTATTATGTAGCATCATCCTTACAATTGGAGAATTATAGATATCACAAAAATCCATCGTTAATTGATCCATCTGCATCGAAGGTGATCCAGGTAATCGTGAACGTTCTTCGATAGCATCACGATTGTTGCATAGTAGACCCCATGTATTATATGGTAACGTGAGATACATCCCACGATTGCCGCCGAGAATAATTTCTACATCGATCGTAGGCCGTACTCTGATTCCAATTTCCAAATATTTGCTGCCCATAGATGTTAATGCGTATCTTCTGACCATGATCCGCGATGTTCGGCGCGGACTAAGAGAACAATCAAAGCTATGAAAGTGCTCACTCGTATTAGGAATAAACATAAAAAAAAATTTTGAGAAGATGTGAAAATTAAGCCTTACCAAGCAACTGTATCCTCCCCGCATTGAGCTATGCCATCATCTTGCACGATCGGAACGTAATAATTCATGCGTTCAATGTTTCCTTCGGCACTACTGCACATTTTTTCAGAGCACAATTTGTTTCGTCGAAAGTCACTGAGGCTACTGAGCGATTGATTGAATAGCGTTCGGGAGACTGGCTTAAATAGAGGTGCAATTGCTTCCCCCACCACAGTATTTTATTCTAAAGCTAACAATTTTTCCATAATGTTTTTTAATCTTAACATCGCAGCATATCACATGTAATTTGAACCCATCCTCAAGGATAAAAGTCTCAACACGTGCTGAATGTAATATAATACTTTTGCGCGCCAATTCGCCATACGCGTGAATCATAGAAAGAATTTTGCTGTATCAGCAGAAACTGCATAGAACCATGTTGGGTTGGATCGTCAAAAGAGTAAGACAGAGATCGCAAATCATGACACCGGTCATAAAAGCGCGCTCCAAACTGCACAAAGCTTCAAATCGTTGCAACGTGTTGCGCGGAAAAGACATTACATTTACATACGATCATGGAAGAATTCGCGCAAGTAATCCGCCAATTATTGGATCAATCCGCACGATTGATTTCGCGGGAAGAATACCTCGCGTGGGAAGAACGGTGCAACGAGTGCATCGAGTCTTTAGAAGAACACAGCCGCGTAAAACGTCCTCGATTATCGATCGGTGTTCGGCAATCGCTGGTTGCTCGAATCGCACAGCTCGAAGGACTAAAATATTCGTTGCGCGGTCGTTTCGTACGCGAAGGTGCCGGACATTCGAGTACGGGACTTTTGTGGCGCGAAATAGACACTGCGTTCGATAGTCGCGTGTTAACTGGTGCCGTGCTAAATTCGAATTACATCGAGCCACGCAACTTCCTTCGGGATGCGGCGACCATTGTGCTAGAGCATGTGCGGGACACTGTGAGGAAACATCGGCACCTCAAAGTGAACACTGTATTCAACGGTGAATTTGTGGCGGGTGATAAGCATGTTTGTAAAAGCATCAACACCCGAAACTGCGAACTCTTTGGCACATCCGATCTGCAAGAGTGGTACCAGAGATGCGTCATCGAACCCACCCTAACATCGCTGGAAGAGTTCCAGGAACGCGACAGCGGTTGGGCATTGACGAGAATCATGAATCTGACCATCAGTGTCAACAAATACAATCCGCTGCGCGCGGGGTGTCACATCCAGTTGCCGCAGGAATTGTCATTGAAGAAGGCAACGATCAATGTGCAATCCCCGGACAATGCGTGTTTCGCGTGGGCAGTGGTCGCCGCTCTCCATCCTGCGGAAAGACATCCCGATCGCCCAAGTTCATACCCGCACTATACTTCGATATTAAATCTCCAGGGCATTGAGTTCCCAATGTCCCTGTGGCAAATTGGAAAATTTGAGCGGTTGAACGAAATCTCCATCAACGTGTACAGCTTCGAGATGGAGAAGACGAAGACGGTCTTTCCGTTGCGCCTCACCAACCAAAAGAGGGATCGACACGTCAACCTGCTCTACACGCCGAATCAAGAACACGGCGATGTAGAGCACTTTGTGCGGATCAAGAATTTGTCCCGGCTGGTGAGCGCACAGCTGAGCAGGCACCGCAAAAAGAAATTCATCTGCGATCGGTACGTATATAAACTTATGAAATGTTGAAATGTCTCGCGAAACAAATTAAATAAAAAAATTTTTGGGTTTACAGATGCATGCACTATTTCGGATCTGCCACGAAGTTGGAGGCACATGCAGTGGACTGTGGCAAGATGAACGACTGCGCCATCCTGCTGCCTAGCGAAGGCAAAAATCTGCTCTGCTTCAACAACCACTGCCGGAAGGAGCGACTCCCCTTCGTGGTGTACGCAGATCTGGAGTGCATCATCGCAAAAACGGAGGACAGTCACCGAATGGGTGATAATAATAATATTAAATTATGTGCGTATCAGCACCATAAAGTGCACAGTATTGCATATTATATGCATTGTTCGTACGATACATCGCTATCGACGTATCGATGTCGCCGCGATGCAGATTGTGTTTCATGGTTCGTAGATGAACTTAAAAAATTTGCGAATTTTGTCAAACCCATTCTGGCCAGTAATGTTCCCATGCATGATTTAACTCCTGAACAGTTGTCGACATTTCACAATGCAACACACTGTCATATTTGTGAAGAACCATTCGAGGCTAGCGATGTACGAGTCCACGATCATTGCCATCTGTCCGGACGGTTTAGAGGCCCAGCACATTCGGAGTGCAATTTAAATTATAAAAACGCGTTTTACATCCCCATAGTTTTCCACAATTTATCCGGCTATGATTCACATTTCATTATCGAGGAAATAGCTACCGCTTTCGAAGGTCACGTTGACGTATTACCCATAACTAAAGAAAAGTATAATTCTTTCACAAAAAATGTCGAAGATACAGCTGATTCAGACTCGCGAAATTGTATTAAATTTGCGATTCATCGATTCGTACAAATTTCTCAACACCAGTCTCGACAAATTAGCATCCTTTCTTAGCACAGATCAATTAAAAATTTTACGATCCCAATTTGAAACATTATCCACCGAGGATTTCAATTTATTGACGCGAAAGGGTGTCTTTCCATATGAATATCTTGATTGCGAGGACAAACTGCAGGACCCATGCTGACCACCGCGCGAGTCATTCTACAGTTCGTTAACGGGTGAGACTGTATCCGAGACCGATTACGCACACGCCGAAACTGTCTGGCAGCGTTTCGAGATTGGAACCTTGGGCGAATACAGCGACTTGTATTTGAAAACACATGTCTTGTTATTGGCAGATATTTTTGAAAATTTTCGCGAAAGTTGTATCAAGAGTTACGGATTAGATTCAGCGCATTATTATATTCTACCTGGTTTCACATGGGATGCAATGCTAAAACATACTAAAATTACATTCGAATTGATCACAGACATCGATATGGTCATGTTTACGAAACCATGTTAATGTAAAACTTTTGACACATTGGGAAGGGCGATATGGCGCACAGTGGGAAAAAATCGGTGCGTCACCGGCCAAAAATCTATAACTTTTGAACGGATGAAGATAAAGTAATAATTCTTTTTGCGTTAATGAAGTTGATATGTCCTTCATTAGTTAGAAAGCATTACGTTACTTATATTAAGTAATACTTAATTACATTAACTAATACGATAACATTACTAACATTATTTCTATTTAATATTCAAAAATATTTTTTCTGGACACTCTTCTTGAATATCCTTCCCCTTTTGTTGCAACCTTAAAGATGATATTAAAGGATCGGATGAAAGTAACATAATACGGCAGAGATCTTGAGATTAGAGATCTAATCAGAGATTAACTCTTTATCTTGATATTTTGAAATATTTTTGTTTTCTTTCTTGGTTAAATAATTAAACTCTGAGTGTTTTAGGATAGAATGATCCAAGTATATACAGGAACATTGATTTTTAACTACAAGCATTCGCCTACTATGTCTTCGAATTACATACATTGTTTCAAACAAACGAATCACTACGTTTCACGGTTCCACTGTTAATGTAGTACTATTCTACCATATGTCCCTGACGTGTGTGCAAAGAATAATATCCGTCTCTAACCGTTTACGTATAATATAGAAGTTTAAAGAAAAGTATGCAGCTTTTGTGATTGATACGGTGTGATTTTACTGCGGTGAATTATTCTGAAATAAGTTTAATTGAGTTCAGTGTGGTAAAAATGGAGTACACATATAAATCTTTATTTAATATCTTTATAGAAGAAACTAGTATGAGTGAAAAAAAATTTGTTAATAAGATAGCGGAAAAGTATGGAGTTAAATATAAAGATGTACCACGATTCTTTAGTATTAACCTTGCTGGAATTTATAATAATATAAAAAGTAAATACAAATTTTCATATTATAATAAAAAAATGTTTTTGGCAAAGAATTCTCGATGGCTGGAAACAACTTTCTCTATAAAAGGTCTAAATGAAATAGGCTGTGTACCGATACCGAGCACATCAAAAGGTCGACCAAAGAAATCGTATGAAGAGAGTGCTGACCGGTCAAAAAGACGAAAAAGAAGTGAATTAAACGAAAAGTTGTCCACTTTAGAAATAGATATGCCAGAAATTATCATCTCCAATTATAAAAAAAATCACGATTATAAAAGAGCAAAAATTTTAGAGGCAGTCGAAAAAGCAGAGAAATCAGAGATAGATCGGATATATGATGCCATATTTTCACCGACAGAATTAGATACTTATTCTCCTCAAGAAGCTTTGGCAATTTTCCTTGATTTAGGTTTATCTAAGGCAAAATATCAAAAATTAACTCAACATCTACAAAAAAAGGAGTAAAGCATGTGTTCCCTCCTTACTCTGTAATTACGGAAACGAAGAAGAATTCAATGCCAGACAATTGGAAAGCCACAGAAATATCGGCAGAATGTACTCTTCAAGATTTGTTGGATCACACTGCTAAAAGAATTCTGCAAACTAAGCTACCAGAAGAAATAGCTGAATTAAATTTTGCTAATTTGATATTGTATTCTAAGTATGGTTTTGATGGATCCTCAGGTCAGAATCAATATAATCAAGCATTTTCCATAAATGCTAATGACATTTCCGATACAAATTTATTTATTACTTCATTAGTTCCGCTGAGGTTAAATTTTGCTGCAGATAGTGAAGAAAATGCCACCGAAGTATGGAAAAATCCCATGCCATCATCGACACATTTTTGCCGACCACTCAGGTTTAAATATATAAAAGAAACCAAAGAGTTAATTCAATTGGAAGATACAAATTTAAAAGAAGAGATACGCATGCTAAAGGAAACAAACACAACAATATACGGAAAAAATATAAAAATTAAACACAAGCTGTTTTTCACAATGGTTGATGGAAAAGTAGCCCAACATGCTTCGGGAACTTCAGCGACCACTAGATGCGTGATATGCTCTAAAACTATGAAACAATTCAATTCTCATGGCAAAAAAGCACCGGAACATAATGCTGAATTTGGTTTATCTCCTTTACATGCAAGGATTCGATTTATGGAGTTTCTATTAAACGTTACTTATGAAAAATCTATTGGATTTCAAAATATAAAGCAGGATAAGGCAAAATTAGAAATAAAAGAAAAAGAGAAGACAAGAATACAAAAAGAATTTAGAGAAAGATTAGGCCTTATAGTAGACACACCAAAACAAGGGTTTGGAAATACGAACGATGGCAATACTGCCAGACGATTTTTCGGAAATGTCAAAATTACAGCAAATATATTAAATATGAAAGAAGAAATTGTCGACAGATTTAATAATATTTTAAATATGATCAATAGTGGATTGAAATTGAATCCTCAAAGATTTGGGAAGTATGCGAGAACTACCCTCAATTTATTTAAAAAAACCTATCCAGACAGAAATTTAACACCAACCGTTCACAAAATTCTGAGCCATGGTGAATATATTATTAGTTCTCATATTTTACCCATCGGAGAATTGTCTGAGGAAGCCCAGGAGGCTAATCACAAAGAATATCGAAGGTTAAGACTCAACAACACTTGTAAAATATCAAGACAGAGAATTAATCAAGATGTCTTCTGTATGATGCTACTTTCATCGGACCCTTTAATATCATCCTTAAGACTGCAACGAAAAGGAAAGGATATTCAAGAAGAGTGGCCAGAAGAGATTAGGAATATTTTCGAATTTTAAATAGTTATATTGTAAGTAACATTATCATTTTAGTTAATGTAATTAAGTATTACGTAACGTATTGTTGTCACACTGGGTTGATCCCATCCAAGCCAATTTTCAATCAGCTGTTGTTTAAGAGCTATCTGTTAAATTAAGTCGACACAATTTTGAGATCAAGTTTGAACATGTAGAATATACGTTCATCGTTGAAAAATAATATTTAATGCATCATCATGTAACAAAAATTTTGAAAGAAAAAGTTCCTGAAAATTTTTTTTTGCTTAAAAAATCACTGGGGGAGCGTCTCTGTCTGTAGAGGATACACAAAATTACTACTACATGGCACCAGTAGTACCATTTTCAATGATGCCTCAAAGATATTATACCTTAAAGTCAAATTTTGAGTCATTTTGCCCCAGTGTGAGAACCGAGGGTTAATATAAGTAACGTAATATTATATAACCAATGAAGGACACATCAACTTCATTAACGCAAAAAGAATTATTACTTTATCTTCATCCGTTCAAAAGTTATAGATTTTTGGCCGGTGACGCAGCGATTTTTTCCCACTGTGTGGCGCGGAGGCAATGATCGCGAAACCGAATTTCCACAGCAGAAGTGTTTTTTTCGGAAAATTTAATAGCTGTTGAATTGCGAAATCTCGATGTGAAATTCAACAAACCGATATACGTGGGTATGTGCATTCTGGACATATCAAAAATTTGTTTGTACGAATTTCACCACGAGTACATGTCGCCCAAGCACGGAAAAAATTGTAAAATTCTATATACCGACACAGATAGTCTCTTTTATCACATTCAATGCGATGATATCTACGAGTCCATGAAACACAATATCGATAGATTCGGCACAAGCGATAATCCTACCGACAATCCATATAATATACCGCGCGTAAATAAGAAGGTTCCGGGGCTGATGAAGGACGAAAATAACGGTGCGATAATGACCGAATTCGTAGGTCAGTAGTATAGCAAGGGGGATTCTAACTCAGGTCCTCTGAGGGGAGCGCGGGGGCGGGGGGAAGTGAGGGCGCGCGGGGGAGCGCGGCGGAGGGAAACATGGGCGCGGGGCCTGCGGGGAGAGGAAGACTGGTTGCGCGCGCACGTGCCGCGGAGTGGGGGAAGCCACAATCGTGGAGGGGATCACTCCAGGCCGAGCCGCCGCGGGCCCACCGGCGAAAACTTTTTCCGAGGGAGTGAATGACCCTCTAAAAAATTTCTGGGGGGGCGGATCCTGTATGAAAAACCTCTTTTTCAGACTCGATCCGCTCCGCAGAAATTTTTTCCCTCCAAATATTTTTTCAAATTAAAGTATGTGGCGAAAAGAGAAGGACGGGTAAATAAATTGAGAAATAATATACGTTTAAAAAGTGATTATATATTGTTACAAAGAATGAAAGTATAAAAGAATAATAAAAAAGAATATAAATATAAAATAGAATAATAAAAAAAATGAATATATAAAAGAAGATATAATAAAAAAAAATAAAAAAAAATTAAAGTGACGGTGAAGATGATGACGATGAAGATGGTGGTGACGGCGATGGCGTCGCCGGTGGCCACCAGGGTGGCGTGTCAGACGACGACGATGACGACGACGACGCCGGTGACGCCGCACGCATCTCAGGTGCCATCACCCACCCTGGATGTGGTGGCGGTGGCAGTGGGCCGTGAACGTCGGCCAGAGGGGTGATGGGCGCCGTGGCCGCCGCAGGGGCCCCCCCATCAGGCGATGCGGCACCCATGGGCGCTCCACCCGAGCCGCCATCGCGGGGCCATTAACCCGCTGCAGCTCCTAGAATATACACACACAGATACGTCGATATAATTTTGACACATAATAAACATCAAATGTATAAAATAATGCAAAGTATTACATACCTGCGGAGGCGGCGATGGCGGCGGGGACTGCGGCGGCGGCGATGGGGACTGCGGCGGCGGCGAGGGCTGCGGCGATGGCTGCAGCGACGGCAACGGCGACCCCCAGTCGCTTCGACCACGTCGGTGACAGCGGTGGCGAATTAGAATTCTAGAACATAGAACACCACGATATTGACACGAATGCCTGATTTAATTTCACTCGGTGTCAACGGTTAAACGCGATAAATATAAAAATATTGATAAGTACATACCTCGGGGTCGCACTCCGGGGCAATCTTGATTAATCCCATTATTTTATAAAAAAAACTTGGTTCACAAAAAACTTGGTTCACAAAAAAAAACTTGCTTCGGACTGTTAGCTGTCACGATTTGAATGCGACTGGTCTCGCTACATCTCCTGGCTCTCGCATGCAAACTCCTATCATGAAACTGACTGTTGCTTACATTGCAAAAGTAAGATGCTACCGTTCTCTACCTTCAGTTTCGCTGACGATTCTTAGGCGATGTCTACAAATCTTAGAATTATGTGGCGAGGAGGAAGACGGGTAAATAAAATGGAGACAGAATATACGTTTAAAAGTGATAATATATTGTTACATATATATATATGTATATATATATATATAACTATATATATATATATATATATATAACTATATATATATATATATATATATATAACTATATATATATATAACTAACATAGAAAAATATAGAAAATATAGAAAAAATATAGAAAATATAGAAAAAATATAAATAAAAAAACTATTTTAAGGGGAAGGTGGCGAGGGGGAAGGTGGCGAGGGGGAAGGTGGCGAGGGGGAAGGTGGCGAGGGGGGAGGTGGCGAGGGGGATCGCTGTCGATTAGGCCTTTCATACGGCCGCCGCCGCCGCGATTGTATAGGGCCAATTATTGGCCCCGACCGCCGACTCCGCAGGTCCTGGTTCCGGTCCTGGAGTGTGATCTCCTCCAGGACCTGTGCCAATAGCACTAGCTGCATGCGCAGCTGTTCTGGGTCCTAGAACCAGTACATAAACGTTGATATCATATTAACATATTAACATAATAAACATGAAACACACATAACAATACAAAGTATTGCATACCACTGGAGGCGGTGATGGCGACAATCGCGGCGGCGGCGACGGTGACGACAGTGGCGATGGTGATGGCGAGTTCTAAAAAAAACACAATCAACAATATAATAATCACATGTTAAAAAAACATAATAACGAAATAAAAAAAAAAAATCGTAATTAAGACATAATTAAAATTGGCGAAAAATTGTAGAGTATTAGGTACATACCTCATTATCACGCCACACCATATCTGTCAATGTTCGTCTGTAGAAACCCATGACTACCACCTGCCACAGTTGGAAGTGCAATTGGTCTCGTTGCATCTCCAAGCTCTCGCATGCAAACTCTTATCATGAAAACCGAGAAGTGCATAGCTTGCAAAGTAAGATAGCTTTGTTCTTTACCACCTTTATCACAGGCCACCTGTATTTTCGATGACCACCCTCTCCTTATTCTAGATCACATCACTTCGAACATGTATCGAACGTCAATCGTACCACTTTCAACGTGAATCGAACGTGTAATGAACCACTTCGAACATGTATCGAGCGTCAATCATACCTCTTCGAACGTGTATGGTACCACTTCGAACGTGTATTGGACGTATAATGAACCACTTCGAACATGCATCGAACGTCAATCGTACCTCTTCGAACGTGTATCGAACGTGTATTGGACATGAGGAGATTAGGTTGGGGGAGGGTGAAGAAAAAAACATTTTCATATACATTAAAAAATTGATTATATTTTATGCATTTCTCTGGTGTTTTTTAGACCACCAGAGAAATATTTTAAATACATTTTGCATGGCACAGTGTTTCGCGTGTCTACCACATCGCAGAGTATTAACTACATTTAGCTTATTTAGAGATTTGATATCCTCGTAGTTAATGTCCAGCGTCTCAATGACCACGCCCGCTCTCGTATTTTCATCCAGGAAATCCGCAAGCCAGTCGCGTTTCTGCAGCCCTTTAACGTATACGATATGGGATGTGTCATCTTCTTCGTCGATCGCATCAGCTACAGCTTTCGAAATTAGCCGTTTTGCCATACTGTATGGAACGTCTCCATCGTCCCAACGTAGTCCATGATGTTTTGCAATCAACCATCGGATTCTTGATTTGTCGGATTTTGTAAGAAGATAATGCGGCATCGAACTCCCAAAAATATAGTGCGAGAGAATTGTCCCCTTTCGTAGGGCAGCCACTTCCTTGACGACAAATCTTCCATCGACGATGAACCCTTGCAGGTCAACAAATGTTGGTACGACCATTATCGGTACAATTTAGAGGTCCGTTCGCTTTCAAGACAGACGGGAGAATGCAGTTTTTCTCGTAAAGCATCTCGATTTTCACGATGAAATTTTTTTGCGAATTTGACACATGAGAGGGCGGGCAAGTAGCGTGGCAATTTAATTTATTTTGCGCACCACGTTTGTCAACGGATTGTATTCAACCACTCGATCGTGCAGAATCAGACAGTAGGCCGTAGTATTTACCGGCACATTCTCTTTACACTCGAATTCTATGCGCACATCCACTGTACCATTCTTGATCGACTCATTTTGTCGCGAGCAATCAATTACCACGAGGGGGCCAAATTGTAAAAATTCAGCCACGGTGAATAATGCCTCGTTGCAATTATGTCCGTAATACGTTTTACCGAATTGCGTATACATATGATACAAGATGGCATGCTTATTCTTGTCAAAGTCCAAGTTCATGTCATCGTATGGGTAAAATTCTGAATTGAGAAAAAGTTTTACATTGGTCAATTTACAGTTGTTGAACATAGTAACGTCTTCGCTCATCACATTCCTTCGACCAGTCTGTAGAGCAAGGATCACGCAGCGCGGCTTCTCCAGCTGTGCAGATGCCTTCACGGCCCATGAATGCTTGGTCGTGCTCTGTAAGAGAGGATACTCGTACAGATCCCACAATTGAAAACAAATGCTCAGGTTTTGTCCACTTTCCAAAATACGTACCAACGATAGCTTATTAACGTCGTTCAGCGTCACATGAGGCATCCGCCATTGTAGTTTAAGTAATTCAATTTCTGGTTCCAACATCGGTGATCCTATCAGAGCATTGTTGTCGTTGCGAGAGCGTATTAAAATCAATTCATGGCGCGAATTAATAATCATGCGTTTGTAGTTCTCGCAAAATCTCAACAAATATTTGAGCGGGACGCAAAAATTGAAATGATTTTTCACTATTAGCCCATCGCGTCGTTTCAAACCCCATCCAGCATTCTCCATATTTTTGTCTTCGTCAGATGTCATCGATACATAGTTTTTAAGCGTGCTAGTTATTCCAACGTTTCTGTTGCGATCAATCTCCACGCCATTCAGCTCGTATCGAATCTCATCGAATAAGAACGCCACACAATTATTTCCCAACATCACCGTTAACACATCATTTGGCTTATTTATCTTCAATTTCCCTGCCACATAGAGGAAACTTTCACACGGCAATGTGTATAAATCCTGCTGCTGTATCGGTATTCTTATCTCATCGCTGTGTCCAAACGTCGTGTTGACGTATGGGTTGTATGTGTGAGTCTCGAGCTTGACGATGCGATCATCAAACGTCGGCTTCCCTCCAATGCTTAGAATATCAGCCATTTTTTTTCAACTTAAATGCGCACAATGAATCCCAAAGATTGCAAAAATGCAATGTTCGCAGCACTGAGCCTCTTCTTTTTAACGTAAACAGAGCTATTGTTGTTGTTGTTGTTGTTGTTGTTGTTGTTGTTGTTGTAAACAATTTCACTTGGAAGAAACGGGTTTCTGGAGTCATTTAATACAAGCATTTCTTTCGCACCACACGTATTATCGTCGCCATCGTCATACGTACAGTCTGATGGTAATCTCTTCACCTCGAAAATCAAGCAATCCTCCGTCTTGATCCACAACGCGTATCGTTAGATCCGTAATGACCCGTGCGATGATTGGAAGGTATATGATCTGCGCGGGCGTTTCCGATATCTTATATCCTGGTGGGACTCTCGGAGAAAATTCATGTATCGTACGTACACGCCTTCCATTGTTGTACGCGCCAGCGGTCACGCTACATTCTATACGAATAATGTTCACGTTCATGATATTAATTGGATCGTCCGATTCGTACCACCGTCCTGGTTCTAATACCCGATTCGTCGAGAACCCTAATAGCGATCCAATGTTATTGGGCTTTGTAAAATCTACGGCGAACCGACAGTACAGTTCGCTTTTCATAGTGTTGTTGTTGGGGCGCAAACTATAGGATACGCATCGTTGTCACCATCATCGTTGTTGTTGTTGTTGTTGTTGTTCTCATCGGTGCCGCTGAGATTTTGAGGATACCGCTCGAGTAATCGCTGCTTCAAATACTTGTCAATGGCGTCTAGTTCGTAGGAGCCGTAGGGAATCAAAATGTATTCATATGTGGTGTCCGTACCGTTGTTGTTTTTGTTGTTGATGCCATAGTTTGTGGCGAAGTAGAATTTATCGTTGCTCGAGTCCATGTTTGGTATCGTGTGATAAGTTTCAAAGGTTGTTAGACCAAGCTCGTAATCATCGTCGCTCAAATCTATGGGTGGAAAGTAACTCACCGCGAGGGTGCTACTCTTGCCGGTTAGAGTGAATGTTAACGATATATTCCGAGCTGTACGATTGGACTGTTACTGAATCAGAGTGGCGGGAAGTCAATCCTTAAATTTAGTGCCGATCGTTTGTAGAAAGCGTAGACATAGTTGTCCACAATTGCTCTGATCGTACTTCTGATAAGACGTACGATTGTATTCAATTTGCACAGAATCTTTATCCAGATATTTTACCAATTCCATAGGCGGCCGAAGATTCCCAAAGCTGTCGAAATATATTGCTCGACACCCTCTCTTCCCAGGCCCCTCCACATTGTCCAAATTTACGATACCGCTCTCGTTTCGACGTACTCCTCCAGCTGGTAGCGCGTTACGCATAAAAACACCTCTAAAGAATGGAATACGCATACGTTTTGCCAACTCCTCCAATTGTGCATTGGTAGTTATGCCCGTGGGCATTTTTATTTTTTTCTCGACGTTTTTTTTTTCGTTTCGATATTCTCTGTCCGCGCTTGTACGGTGCGAGATAAAGTCCGCGACCTTCCATGGAGCGATTATGACGTTGCATTTCCTGCAGCTGACGTTGCGCCGCCTTATTATCGTTTACCGCCTTGGCGATCCCCGCCGCTCCACCAGCCAATGATCCGAGAACACCTAGCAGCGGGAGAAGTGGTAATATACCACCCCGTTTTGCCACCGGAAGAATCCGCTTTTTCGGCGCTCTCTTCGGAGTCCTTTTGCGCAATTTTGCTTTCATCCCCATTCCGATTTTCGTCTTGGCCTTCATAGCCGCCCAAACAGCCGTAGCAGCACCTCTTTCACCCAGAGTCGAGTCTCGCGCAACGATTCGTTTTCGCGCTTTGTTAGCGAGAACGTTATCTGCCGCGTGCCTTTCGCCGAGATCGTTGCTACGCGAATACGCAATATCGTGTTCGCGACACGCTGCGTCCAACGGATTGATGCCTTGATCCCCTCTAGCCAATCGTTTTGCTAGATGAGTTCCCGGACCGCAAAACTGATATCCCGGAATATGTAATTCGATAGGTAGCGCGTTTATCGCCCGATTTAACAAACCACAGCCTTTCTTTACTCTCGTCGGCGACATTCGCCGCAGTTTTTAATCAATGGTGCTGGACCGTCGTTATGCGTTAGCTGCCAAGGGCGATTATAATGCTCCAGACACCGACGATACTGTCGAACCTCAGAATCGGCTTTTATACGCTCGGGGAGTCTGTCCCACAACTGATCAATGTGTCTCCCAAACTCTCGGAGTAGAATAATCTTTGGTATATATTTCAACTGCTCAGAGGTTATGTCTCGAATATCACAATTATCCGACAGGGCCAGAAGCATTTTGAATACTGAACTGTTTTGCTTCGGTGCGGACCTATAAATAGGGTCCCTCGACGTATCAAAATCATTTTTCACAGTTCGCGGAGAGGATGCGATTCGTGCGACAACCTGTGACGATACGCGTGACAAATTTTGACGATAAATCACGAGTGATGTCTTCGAAAACAAGACGCAGACATGGTAGCATGCTACCAAACACTATACGCTGCGTCATTTGTGGCCCATCAAATTGTGGAAAGACCAACGTGCTGGTGAGCTTGTTGGAAAGTCCTCACGGCGTCCGCTTCGAGAACGTGTACGTGTACTCCAAGACGTTGCAACAGCCGAAATACCAGTATTTGGAGAATTTATTGACTCCGATAGATGAAATTGGCTACTTTACGTTTTCGAATAACAGTGACGTCATCCCACCGAGCGAATCGTTTCCTAATTCCATTTTTATCTTTGATGACGTGGCATGCGACAAGCAAGATACGATAAGGGAATACTTTGCAATGGGGCGCCACTCGAACGTTGACTGTTTTTATCTGTGTCAGACGTATGCAAAGATTCCCAAACATCTTATACGCGACAATGCCAATCTGTTGATTCTGTTTAAGCAGGATGGTACCAACTTGAAACATGTGTACAACGATCACGTAAACACTGACATGTCTTACGAGGATTTCTGCGCTTTGTGTCGTAATTGTTGGCAACGAGAGTATGGTTTCGTGGTAATAGACAAGGATAGCGCGATGTCCAATGGACGTTATAGAAAGGGATTTAACGAGTTTGCCATACCGTGAGACGGTCAATTGTCGTCAACACGTCGGTGGGAAAGCAACAAAAATGATGACTGATATCGATACTCTGGAGATTAAGGATCGCGAGAGAATAGCGAATAAAATTGCAAAAACAAGCGATTCCATTCGCCGGAAACATCAGGCTTTGAAGCCTGGCAAGATGGAGGAAGATGTCGCGTTGGAGAGATACTTCAAACCTATCGTCGAACCCCTAAAACATATCGTGGAAAATACTGCAGCGGCAGAAGCTCATGAGCATCACTACACATCACCGCTGATGAGCACAGACGTTGAAGGGAATGAAACATTAACGCCTAAAACAAAAATCCATTCGAAGGGGAACACATCGCGCAAGGCAAAGAGGAAACGATACATGTCAACGGAATATTCACCCATAACTTCAACACCAGTTCAATCGAAGCATAAACGACGGAATGTCACATCAAACGAGTCTCCCGTTCCTCCCACACCAATAAGTACATTTCCCAGCGTGCGATCGCTCTCGGGCATTGATGACGACGTTTTCGCAACTAGTCTCAATGAGTCGTTTGTAACATCTATCAGACAACAACTTCAAACACCCGAGGGACAAGAAACGTTTCGCAGTCATTTCGGTCCGCTGGGGCAAAAATACATGAGCACAATCATAAGTGGTGATAGGGATGGAGCAATGGACTATGTGTACGGCGTATACTTTAGCAATAGTAGAACGATGCTTGGGGATAAGACTTTCGATATAGACAAGGATGATAATATAATCATAGATGGTGTAAAATACAGAGGAACACCCGGCCTTTACGAACTGATTTTCAAGAGAATTCCCGATGATGCTGTATACACCGATGCCGATAAACAAAAATACAAAAGTATACTGCTGGCAACGAATACCCACAGACGCGATCATGGTGCTAAAAATCCCATATTGGGCAACAAGGGATACAAGTACAAACATGTAATTGCACCGCTAGTCCCCCGCGCATCAGCTAGTAGGGCAGGGAAATGTATAACGGTGCCACGAGCCATGGTTGTAAACGATAACAAGATCGATTACGTACACTGGGACGATCCCAACGAGCTGGTGGATCGATTGCGTTTGCTTGAGGCGTCGCGTCAGGCGGGTAACAACTCTCACGATCCCGAAATTCTATCCATTGTCGAGGAACTTCGCGAGGTAGGCCTCATTATATAAATTAAACCGCACACCGATGATGTGCACTGTATGCATCGAGATGCCGATCAATAAATTTGGAGTAACGCTCGAGAAGAGTGGAGCAGCTAGAATGGACTATTACAAATGGAGTGGTTTGCTTCGAAATTACATGCGAGATAACGCTCATTGCGTGGTTGGTGCCGACTTTGATGCAAAATCACGCAAGATACGACGCGTAGCTCAACCGGTGGCCGACACCGATGTCGTCAATAAACTATACATGGAAAAGAACATTAAACTTTTGAGAGAGCAGCAGGAAGAATTAGAGAGGAAACTGATCGCGTTTCAAAGAGATATGCTGACGCTGCAAAACAGCGTTCAAAAGATATCGCAGGCGTCGAATTCTATCCCACAGCATCAGCGCTGCGAAGGAGAAGCGTGCGAGACGATTGAACTTGTCCAGAATTTTCTCGGGCCGATGGGGAGCACTTAATGCACGTGCCCGATAATTATCGCATCATTCGTGTCAAATCACCTCTGCGATCAAACATGCAGCCATTATCGAAATCCAAGAGTAAAGAAAACCACGGTCGCAAGAAGCTACAACTCGTTGAGGAATTGCATGCTCCAGCTCGAAGACATTTTCCGCGGAGGCGCGTCATAGTGCATGGATACGATGATCTGTGGCAAGCTGACATTGTAGAAATGCGTCCATACTCGCGATTCAACCAGGGTCACCACTACATACTCACCGTCATCGATGTGTTGAGCCAGTATGCATGGGCGTTACCGCTCAAGACTAAAAGTGGCGCTGAGGTGACTAAAGCGTTTGCAAAGATATTTAGAGATCGATATCCGAAAAATTTGCAAGGAAAAGAATTTTACAACGCCGATGTGCAGAAACTCTTGACAAAGCATGACATTAATCATTATTCGACGTATTCGGTGATGAAGGCGTCCGTCGTAGAACGTTTCAATCGAACTTTGAAGAATGATATGTGGAAACTGTTTACGCTGAATGGAACCTATAGATGGACCGATGCGATACCAAGTCTACTTGCAGAGTATAACGCACGAAAACATAGAACCATCGGAATGCGTCCTTGCGATGTTACCCCTGCGATCGCCGATAAGCTGCTAGCCACCGTATACAGCAACATAAAGATCGCTGCTCCAGCGAGATTCAAGTTGGGCGAGTTTGTGCGCGTGTGCAAATTTAAAACCATATTCGATAAAGGCTATACGCCGAATTGGACAACGGAGGTGTTCAAGATAGCCAAAGTACAAGCAACGAATCCCGCGACGTATCTGCTGGTCGATTCCTGTGGATAACCTGTTGCCGGAGGATTCTATGAACACGAGCTGCAACGCGTCACCGATCCTGATGTATATCTAGTGGAAAAAGTGTTGCGTAGAAAGGGGGATAAGGTGTACGTCAAGTGGTTGGGATTTGATAAATCATACAACTCATGGATAAATAAAAATAATGTATTGTAAAAAATAATATATGGTTCAATAAATACAATGATACATACAGGGTGATTGGCCCGAAACGCCTGATCCGCCTCGCAACCGTGACGAGAACAACCCCCCGTGGTGTCCCCCCGAATTTATGGCTTTCGACCCTCGAAGGGGTTGGAGTACCTATTAAGAAGTGAGAAACCTTCGATTTCATCATTTCTCATCAGATCTGTGCGAAAGCGACGCCAATGGATTCCTGGTGTTCCGTCGATTAAAATCATACCAAACATCATGCAAATCGGACTACTTTGACACAAGCTATTTGTATTTCTTATGTAAAAGTAGTCCGATTTACAACACAAATAGCTTGTGTCAAAGTGGTCCGATTTGCATGATGTTTGGTATGATTTTAATCGACGGAACGCCAGGAATCCATTGGCGTCGCTTTCGCACAGATCTGATGAGAAATGAGGAAATCGAAGGTTTCTCACTTCTTAATAGGTACTCCAACCCCTTCGAGGGTCGAAAGCCATAAATTCGGGGGGACACCACGGGGGTTTGTTCTCGTCACGGTTGCGAGGCGGATCAGGCGTTTCGGGCCAATCACCCTGTATATGAATGCGTTAATATATACAATAATAAATACAATAATAATTTTCTCTACATGCGCGAAGAATTTTATATTATACAATAATTCCACTATTTATAAGAAACGAGTTAATAAATACAATTTCTATTTTTACAATGGGATATTATAATGACCCCAGGGCAGAGTGTCGATCGAATCGGGTACGATATACCGCTTGTCGTCGTATGGGCTTAGAGCGATTTTAGATTCCGAAATGGTGTACACTTTATGACATTTAGATCGTATGCATGATTGTCTGCGAACCATTTCGATCTCCCTATGCAAACATTGCGCGTAGTCGTCGAAAGTTATCGTTCTGGCTATAACGTTGGTCTTGACGCCTTTCGCCTTTTTCGTATCTTTTTTGCCGTCTACGCGAAGTGCATACATTTTCGCTCTAAGACCTACGAATTCGGTCATTATCGCACCGTTATTTTCGTCCTTCATCAGCCCCGGAACCTTCTTATTTACGCGCGGCATATTATATGGATTGTCGGTAGGATAATCGCTCGTGTCGAATCTATCGATATTGTGTTTCATGATCTCGTAAATATCATCGCATTGAATGTGATAAATGAGAATATCTGTGTCGGTATATAGAATTTTACAATTTTTTCCATGCTTGGGCGACATGTACTCGTGGTGAAATTCGTACAAACAAATTTTTGATATGTCTAGAATGCACATACCCACGTATATCGGTTTGTTGAATTTCACCTCGAGTTTTCGCAATTCAACAGCTATTAAATTTTCCGAAAAAACACTTCTGCTGTGGAAATTCGGTTTCGCGATCATTGCCTCCGCGCCACATCGCCCTTCCCAATGTGTCAAAAGTTTTACATCCACATGGATTCGTACATTTTCCATAGTTTTACCGAATACCGCGTTGTTCATCAATTTGTACAAATTTTTTTCAAAGTCGTTTGTCGCGCTTGTTCTAAACCGTGTATTGAGTTCGATGTAATCGCGAAGCCAGGGAGATTGAGCGAATTGAAGCACGCGGTGTATCTTTGTAGTACGAAGACCGTGACGCGTGCACTGCTGCAGGTTGCGGTAATGGATGATGTAACGCTGCTTATCGTATACCGTCGCGAGTAACTTGTCCTGCCTGCTGCCAGGTGGTTTGGCACGCGTCGGGCAGAACGGTAGATCGGTATGAGCATCGTGCAGACGTTGCGGATGTTCCATATCTACCTCGAGAATGTACCCCGTGGGCGAATCGACACCGATTGAAGACACGTCAAAATTTGCAGCATCTTCGACCCATTGAAATTTAGCGTATGGTAGGGGCTGACACATTGCCCATCCATACAAATTGTTCACACCAAAGTACATCAAGTACGATGACTTTTCCGATGCGTCGTAAGATGACATGTACTTGTTATTGGCATGTGCGTATCTTCCGGAATATTTGCTTAAACCCCCACGTATACCGCGTTCGATAAACATGACCATATCGATGTCTGTGAGCAATTCTAATGTAATTTTTGTATGTTTTAGCATTGCATCCCATGTGAAACCAGGTAGAGTATAATAATGCGCTGAATCTAATCCGTAACTCTTAATACAACTTTCGCGAAAATTTTCAAAAATATCTGCCAATAACAAGACATCTGTTTTCAAATACAAGTCGCTGTATTCGCCCAAGGTTCCAATCTCGAAACGCTGCCAGACAGTTTCGGCGTGTGCGTAATCGGTCTCGGATACAGTCTCACCCGTTAACGAACTGTAGAATGACTCGCGCGGTGGTAAGCATGGGTCCTGCAGTTTGTCCTCGCAATCAAGATATTCATATGGAAAGACACCCTTTCGCGTCAATAAATTGAAATCCTCGGTGGATAATGTTTCAAATTGAGATCGTAAAATTTTTAATTGATCTGTGCTAAGAAAGGATGCTAATTTGTCGAGACTGGTGTTGAGAAATTTGTACGAATCGATGAATCGCAAATTTAATACAATTTCGCGAGTCTGAATCAGCCGTATCTTCGACATTTTTTGTGAAAGAAATATACTTTTCTTTCGTTATGGGTAATACGTCAACGCTGCCTTCGAAAGTGGTAGCTATTTCCTCGATAATAAAATGTGAATCATAGCCGGATAAATTGTGGAAAACTATGGGAATGTAAAACGCGTTTTTATAATTTAAATTGCACTCCGAATGTGCTGGGCCTCTAAACCGTCCGGACAGATGGCAATGATCGTGGACTCGTACATCGCTAGCCTCGAATGGTTCTTCACAAATATGACAGTGTGTTGCATTGTGAAATGTCGACAACTGTTCGGGAGTTAAATCTAGCATTGGAACATTACTGGACAAGATGGGTTTGACAAAATTCGCAAAATTTTTCAATACGTCTACGAACCACGAAACACAATCCGCGTCGCGGCGACATCGATACACTGATAACGATGTATCGTACGAACAATGCATATAATATGCTATGCTATGAACTTTGTGGTGTTGATACGCGCATAATTTATTACCCACTCGGTTGTCCTCTGTTTTTGCGATGATGCACTCCAGATCTGCGTACACCACGAAGGGGAGTCGCTCCTTTCGGCAGTGGTTGTCGAAGTTGAGCAAATTTTTGCCTTCGCTGGGCAGCAGGATGGCGCAGTCATTCATCTTGCCACAGTGCAGCGAATGAAGCTCCAACTTCGCGGCAGTCCTGAAATAGTGCATGCATCTGTAAACCCAAAAATTTTTTATTTAATTTGTTTCGTGAGATATTTCAGCATTTCATATGTTTTTTTATACATACCGATCGCAGATGAATTTCTTTGCCTTGTGTCTGTTCAGCTGCATACCCACCAGCCGGGACAAATTCTTGATCAGCACAAAGTGCCCTACATCGCCGTGCTCTTGATTCGGCGTGTAGAGCAGATTGACGTGTTGATCCTTCTTTTGGCTGGTGAGGCGCAGCGGAAAGACCGTCTTCGTCTTCTCCATCTCGAAGGTGTAGATGTTGACGGAGATGTTGTTGAGCCGCTCAAATTTTCCAATTTGCCCCAGGGACATTGGGAACTCAATGCCCTGGAGATTTAATATGGAAGTATAGTGCGGGTACGAACTTGGGCGATCGGCATTTCTTTCCACAGGATGGAGAGCGGCGACCACTGCCCACGCGAAACACGCATTGTCCGGGGATTGCACATTGATCGTTGCCTTCTTCAATGACAATTCCTGCGGCAACTGGATGTGACACCCCGCGCGCAGCGGATTGTACAGATTCATGATTCTCGTCAATGCCCATCCGCTGTCGCGTTCCTGGAACTCTTCCAACGATGTTAGGGTGGGTTCGATGACGCATCTCTGGTACCACTCCTGCAGATCGGATGTGCGGAAGAGTTCACAGCTTCGGGTGTTGATGCTTTTACAAGCATGCTTGTCACCCGCCACAAATTCACCGTTGAATACAGTGTTCACTTTGAGGTTTCGATGTTTCCTCAAAGTGTCCCGCACATGCTCTAGCACAATGGTCGCCGCATCCTGAAGGAAGTTGCGCGGCTCGATGTTATTCAAATTTAACACGACACCAGTTAACACGCGGCTATCGAAAGCTGTGTCTATTTCGCGCCACAAAAGTCCCGTACTCGAATGTCCAGCACCTTGATGCACAAAACGGCCGCGCAACGAATATTTTACTCCTTCGAGCTGCGCGATTCGAGCAACCAGCGATTGCCGAACTCCGATCGATAATCGAGGACGTTTTACGCGGCTGTGTTCTTCCAACGATTCGATGCACTCGTTGCACCGTTCTTCCCACGCGAGGTATTCTTCCCGCGAAATCAATCGTGCGGATTGATCCAATAATTGGCGGATTACTTGCGCGAATTCTTCCATGATCGTATGTAAATGTAATGTCTTTTCCGCGCAACACGTTGCAACGATTTGAAGCTTTGTGCAGTTTGGAGCGCGCTTTTATGACCGGTGTCATGATTTGCGATCTCTGTCATACTCTTTTGACGATCCAACCCAACATGGTTCTATGCAGTTTCTGCTGATACAGCAAAATTCTTTCTATGATTTACGCGTATGACGAATTAGCGCGCAAAAATCATCCGACACAGTTTCTGCTGATTCCGCATAATTCTGAGATTCTACGTTCCCAAAAGTATTATATTACATTCAACACGTGTCGAGACTTTTATCCTTGAGGATGGGGCTCAAGTTATATGCAACCGTGCGATATGCTGCGACGTTAAGATTGAAATACATTATGGAAAAATTGGATCCTTTAAAATAAAATGCTGTGGTGGGGGAAGCAATTTAAGTCAGTCTCCCGAACGCTATTCCATCAATCGCTCAGTATCCACAGTGACTTTCGACGGAACAAATAGTGCTCTGAAAAAATGTGCAGTACCAGTGCCGAAGGAAACGCCGGACACATGAATTATTACGTACCCATCATGCGAGATGATGGCGTAGCTCAATGCGGAGAGAATACAGTTTCTTGGTAAAGCTTAATTTTCACATCTTCTCAAAATTTTTTTTATGTTTATTCCTAATACGAGCGAGTACTTTCATAGCTTTGATTGTTCTCTTAGCCCGCGTCGAACATCGCGTATCATGGTCAGAAGATACGCATTAACAACCATGGGTAGCAAATAATTGGAAATTGGAATCAGAGTACGGCCTACGGTCGATGTAGAAGTTCTTCTGGGCGACAATCATGGAAATCATCTCATATTATCATGGCATACATGGGGTCTACTATTCGACAACCGTGATGCTATCGAAGAACATTCACGATTACCTGGATTATCTTCGATGCAGATTGATGATTTATCGTTGGACTTTTTTCGGATCTCTGATTCGTCAATTATAAAGATGACAGATGGTGATGATACAGTGTATTTCACACTGGATACAGCAATATTTTTATTTAGTCTTCAGCCATGTATAGAGTATTTGTATCCGCGGCTGTATCAAACTGCAGAAGATGCGAGTGTAAAATCTGAAACTTTTGTTAACGTGCTACGGCAGAGCGATGTTGCCTGTGAAACATTAGATTCGCGTCGTGCTGCTAAAATAATACGTGATAGCGAATACTACGACGAGGAGTATCTTGTAGATTGCGAACTGGTAGCATGCGCCATCGATGATATTCTAGCTGATGCTTGTATGAAAAAATGTTAAATTATATTCTATTAATTTTAAATAAAATTTCTTAAAACGTATATTATTTCTCCATTTTATTCACCCGTCTTCCTCCTTCTATCCTCGCCACTTAATTCTAAGATTTGCAGACACTGCATAATTCTATTTCGCTCGAGCGTTCTTCGCATCGTTGAATGGCGTCATCGCATGCAGGTGTCCCGGCGAGGACTCATATTACACATGATCGCGCGATACGCTGCGACGGTAAATCGGAACGCTTTAGAATACTGTTCGCTTTAGAATAAAATGTGTTTGTATCACTATGTAGCGCTGTCTCTTTCCCTCTGTCGAATTCAGCTTTAAAGTAATGCTCTATCTCTTTCCCACCCTCCGAATACGCGGTGCGAAAACGCCGATCTTTCCCGAGATCGTCCGAAACAATTCCCAATAAAAATAAATTATTATTTCTCTGCGTTGGAAATGTCTGTATGTCGCATATTGGTTTGGAAAAAAGTTTTCGAGGGTCATTCACTCCCTCCGGTCAGGTCTAAAAGGTTCTCGGGGGTGGGCCAGGTCTGGAGAGGCCTCCGCGGCGGCTCGGCCTGGACTGATCCCGTCCATCATCGCGGCTTCCCCCACTCCGCGGCTCGTGCGCGCGCAACCTGTCTTCCTCTCCCCGCAGGCCCCGCGCCCATGTTTACCTCCGCCGCGCTCCCCCGCGCGCCCTCTCTTCCGCCGCCCCCGCGCTCCCCTCACAGTACCTGGGTTAGAACCCGCTTTGCCTTACTACTATGGTGCCCTGCTAATAGATTGCAAGTGCACATTGGAAAGTGTGTGGTACTCAGGGCCTCCCGAGCGAGATCCTATATGAAACATCCATATAAATTAAATGATGTCGAGCTTAGGGACGTAACCGAAGTCATCGACCTTGGGGTCTGCATAACACCTTGCTTCGACTTCAGATCCCACTATGCGCGCTGTACTGGTATTGCACTGAGAGCTTTGGGCTTTATCTCTAGATTCGCCAGGTACTTCAGGGACAGACAGTCTCTAAAGTTGCTATACGTGGCCCTTGTCAGGCTTCATGTAGAATATGCTTCAGTAATTTGGAGTCCTAGGCATGCGAAGTATATCAAATCGATCGAAAGAGTGCAGCACAAATTTCTGAGGTTTGCCACTCGTATCCTAGGCAATCCCATGCATAGAGCTGATCACGATTATGTCACGGTACTCGCATCGTTTAAGTTGGTCACCTTGGAGAGGCGTAGGCATGTCGCTGACGCGATTTTTCTATTCAGGATTATAAATGACCACATAAGTTGCCCAGACTTGCTAGCCTTAGTTTCGTTAAATGCTCCGGTGAGGAACATGCGGTCTAGGCTTCTCTTTGTTGTGACGCTTCCGAAATATCGGCACTATGCGATCGATCTATTAATAGGGCGATGAGCATTATGAATAGTGACTTTAGTTGCGTTGATCCTTTTCAGGGATTCCTGATTTCAGTAAGGTCATTATTATATAAGATTGTTACCAATTCTCACGGAGACACTTGATACTATGTTTGTGGTTATGTTTAGTTTAGTTAACCTAGTTATCTATTTTATCGGCTAAGTCATTTAATTGTTCAGACTCTGTTATTTGTATCTGTCTTGTTTTGAAAACCATGGGGTTTCCCCGTAAAATTAATAATAATAATAATATATAATTGAATAAAAATTTAATAACTCAATTTGTGCAAGTAATGATACAGGGACAACTAGCCTATTGCTTATCGGCGCCATGAATTTTAAAAAGAGCATTATACAAAGTATTTAAATAAACAGTTTGCAAAAGCTTCTCGCAACAATCATGGTTAAAAAATTGAAAAAAGTAAAATGAAGTAAACGTAAAATTTGGTAAATTTTCCACCATTAGAAGGGGATAATTTCTCCCCATTTTATGGCGCAAATTGCATTCCAATATCTTTTGTAGTTCAAAAGTTATGTGGAAACAACCCCAAATTCTTCAAACCGGGCCACTAACGCGTCAGCGCGGTCTAATACAGAGTTGGGCAAAATGTAATTTAATTACAACTTACAAATTACGATTAAACTGTAATTGTGTAGTTGATTACACATTATTTTCTGTAATCGTCAATTTATCTGGTTGATAAAAGTGTGGCCAACCACCTACATTAATGATTACACAAAATAATGTGTAACCAACTACACAATTACATTTTAATCGTAATTTGTAAGTTGTAATTAGATTACATTCTGCCCAACTTTGGGCTAATATCGCTGCTGGACCATTGCATACGTAGATAACGGAATCGGCGCGGTTGCACTCTTAAAATGGCTACCGTTCACTTACTCGTCTGCTACGTCCGTGAGGCGGTGTTACTAAATTTACCTGTTCGCGTGCGCGTAGGTTGCAGTTTTAACGGATGACCCTGTATATGGTAACATTAAAAACAAAATACCTTTTACAACATCTAGAAATTAAGACACATTTTTCTAATTGTCGTTTCATTATATATCTGTGTTTGTAAAAATATGAATTATGCTGGGTGCTTAATATACCGTACGCATATAAAGATATTGTAAAAAAAAACAATACTTGGACTACTATAACGGACACGTCTCAGAAATGTCTGTTCCAAGATGTCTTAGCATCGTCTAGTACAGATGTCTTAAAGACAAACGCTACAGACATCTTAAACACGTATGCTACAGAACTCTTACAGGTGTCTGTAGCAAACGTCTTTAAGACGGTTACTATACGCCTGCTCAGGCGACTATCAGACCTTTGACAGAAGTCTAGAGGGCGCCTCAGAGACACCGGAGAGACGGCTTCACAACGGCCATGTTACGACTAACGAGGTTCACACTTTCAGACCTAGAATGGTCATGAACCAGATGTCTCTAAGACGAGGTGTGCTATCTGGGATGTTTGTTCATAACTGCTTTCTGCATAGGATGTGTATTTCATGTTCTGTTTCAGTGTTTTGCTAATAAAAAAATGTCTAACCTAACAAACTTCATTTTCTGGGGACATCCCCTCATCTATTTTTCCTTTTCACTTATAATTCCTTAATGCCAACGTAGAATATTGTAGCATAAGCACATTTCAAGTAATTAAAATCTACAATGAATTTTCTACGTTTGCAGTCTGCTGGTCTCTTTCTGTTTAAATAACTACAAGTACAACGCAACAGCTGAGAATTTCTTTCCACATTTAAAACAGAATATGGAAATAGCAAACAGTTCCCTCTCGCGTGCACCACGTAGCCGCGTTTCTATGAGTATTACCATTTCTGTGCAGAAAAAATCTGCTGTAATACCGACCGGCCCCACGGGCCAGACCACGTGACTACCCCCTTAAGGGGGTAGACACGGGTAATGCAGCGCTCTGTATACCGACATAATCTGGCCCGAAACATGGGTTGCGCGCTGACGTTGTTTGCCCTTATATGAGCAAATTTTGGGCTGGGCGAGGTCTCATTCGAAAGATGAAGGTTCAATGCCGCCCGCTCTGGTCATGTAATAATACAAGTGTCCAAAGTAGAGAAAAAATTGACAAAATGCACTCGCAGTTTCCATGTATTTGTAGATCACTAAAAGAGTTTTCTGACTCAAACGATGACCAGAGCGGGCTGCGTTGAACCTTCTTCCTTCGAATGAGACCTCACCCAATCCAAAATCTGCTCATATAAGGACAAAAAACGTCAGCGCGTGATTGCATTCCCAAATCAGAGTTCCGCCATATTGGCGATAATACAGAGCAAGTCACGTGACAAATTTAGTTGAGCTAGTGCACACGAGATGGCGCCTATTCGGGAGGACTGCCAACGTGGTATTATAGCAAATTGAAGTGTTAGCTGGATACACGAGCCACAGTAAAAGCGTGATGCAGTCAATGCATGCATTTTCGGACGATTTTAGGTTAGGTTATATGCATTTTAGGCATACAGGGTGTCCCACGGTAGACTGGACAGCGCCGTAGCTCCTAAAGTATTGGAGATAAAATTTTTTAAAAAATAGGGAATTACATGGTTCGAAGGGGCTAATAAATTAGCCCGAACGAATTTTTTTTTCGATTATTATTTTAAAAAATACGATGGTCAAGTTCGGTTTTTCAAATGGAACTATTTTTTTTGAAGTCCTGAATTGATAGTGCGTTCCAAGACAAATTCAATAAGCATCAATGTATACACTTTATTTTCACTGGTTTTTGAGATATTGCGCTTGCAAATTTACTGATTTTTACTGCAAGAAACTCCTCTGGAATAGCAAGGACCGGGGACGGTCTTACTGGCGCCACGGGTGGCACTGCCTGTTGAAATAGATACCTACCTGCGAAAGGTCTACGCCAGGCCCAAAGGCTGGACAATTCTTTTCCGCCAGAAATGCTACTTAGGTAGGTACATCTGCGGTATCGAGAAGCGCCTCGTTACTTTTATTTCGCACTTGCTTCTAGGCGCGGATAGCCAGTTCGTCTGGGAGGGATGCAAGTTGGATTGGTTAGGTTTGGAGGAGTGAAAGTTGCTAGACTAAATTTCAACTATAGGGAGCAGATTGTATCAGAACCAATCGGATTTGCATCCCTCACAAACGGCTGCACTCTTGAAGAGGCCCTCTTCACAGCAATACCTTCTCCACAATGCCCACCTTCTTTCGCACGGAATACGTCAACGCATGGTTTTGTTTTGATATCGAAGCTCATGTTTATACTCGAGAGGACCACGCGTCGACAGCGGGCTACCCCTTTTCTTACCGTGTCTCTCCACGAGGAGTATTGCCGATGGATTGTAGAAGCGCAGATGTCTGGATGCCAGTTGTTGAATTCAGGAGACTATAGAAACACTTTATTACAAAACACACATGTACTATAATTAAAGTAAATCGTATTCCTCTCGGGCAGAAGTCGCCCGACGTTCGTCAAGAAGATGCGGCCGGGTACCCCGTGGCGAGGACAACCCTTCGCAGGGTCTCGCTCGATTTTTATGACTTTTACCGGAAAAAGGTACGAATCCTGGGCCGAACGTAACGAATTGAGGTCGAGCCCCCGCAGTCGAGGGTGAAATATCCATTACAGCGTATTAAGAAATTCTTTTCTTCAACGTATCGAGAGGAAAGTGACGCGAATGGATTCCTTATGTTTTTCTGACGAAAATCATACCAAATATCATGCAAATCGGACTACTTTGATAGAAGCTATTTGTATTCCCTATGTAAAAGTTGTCCGATTTACACGACATTTAGCATGATTTTCATCGGGAAACCACAAGGAATCCAACGGCGACACTTCCATATCCATACGATAAAGAATAAAGAATTATTTTATTTCTGAAACAGATACAGGGTAATTATGGAGGTACGCCCGTCAAGAAGATACGGCCTGGTACCCCGTGGCGAGGACAACCCTTCGCAGGGTCTCGCCCGATTTTTATGGCTTTTTCCGCAAAAAGATACGAATCCTGGGCCGAACGTAACGAATTGAGGTCGAGCCCCCGCAGTCGAGGGTGAAATATCCATTACAACTTATTAAGAAATTCTTTTCTTCATCATATCGAAAGGGAAGTGACGCCAATGGATTCCTTATGTTTTTCTGATGAAAATCATACCAAATATCATGCAAATCGGACTACTTTGACACAAGCTATTTGTATTCCCTATGTAAAAGTTGTCCGATTTACATGAAATTTGTTATAATTTTAATCGACGAAACGCCAGGAATCCATTGGCATCACTTTCTCCTTCGATACGACGAAGAAAAGAAGTAAACATTTGAAATCCTAAACATTTCTCACGTCTTAATGATATTCCAAACCCTTCGAGGGTCGAAAGCCATAAAATTCGATGGGCACTGCGGGGTGTTGTCCTCGCCACGAGGCGACGGGCGTACCTCCAGAATTACCCTGTATTTGTTTAGGAAATAAAATAATTCTTTATTCTTTATCGTATGGATATGAATGTGTCGCCGATGGATTCCTTGGGGTTTTCTGATGAAAATCATTACAAATATCGTGTAAATCCGACAACTTTTACATAGGGAATACAAATAGCTTGTGTCAAAGTAGTCCGATTTGCATGATATTTGGTATGATTTTCATCAGAAAAACATAAGGAATCCATTGGCGTCACTTCCCTTTCGATACGATGAAGAAAAGAATTTCTTAATAAGTTGTAATCGATATTTCACCCTCGACTGCGGGGGCTTGACCTGAATTCGTTACGTTCGGCCCAGGATTCGTACCTTTTTCCGGAAAAAGCCATAAAAATCGGGCGAGACCCTGCGAAGGGTTGTCCTCGCCACGGGGTACCAGGCCGCATCTTCTTGACGGGCGTACCTCCATAATTACCCTGTATCTGTTTCAGAAATAAAATAATTCTTTATTCTTTATCGTATGGATATGGAAGTGTCGCCGTTGGATTCCTTGTGGTTTCCCGATGAAAATCATGCTAAATGTCGTGTAAATCGGACAACTTTTCCATAGGGAATACAAATAGCTTGTATCAAAGTAGTCCGATTTGCATGATATTTGGTATGATTTTCGTCAGAAACACATAAGGAATCCATTCGCGTCACTTTCCTCTCGATACGATGAAGAAAAGAATTTCTTAATACGCTGTAATGGATATTTCACCCTCGACTGCGGGGGCTCGACCTCAATTCGTTACGTTCGGCCCAGGATTCGTACCTTTTTCCGGTAAAAGTCATTAAAATCGAGCGACACCCTGCGAAGGGTTGTCCTCGCCACGGGGTACCAGGCCGCATCTTCTTGACGAACATCGGGCGACTTCTGCCCGAGAGGAATACGATTTACTTTAATTATAGTACATGTGTGTTTTGTAATAAAGTGTTTCTATCGTCTCCTGAATTCAACAACTGGCATCCAGACATCTGCGCTTCTACAATCCATCGGCAATACTCCTCGTGGAGAGACACGGTAAGAAAAGGGGTAGCCCGCTGTCGACGCGTGGTCCTCTCGAGTATAAACATGAGCTTCGATATCAAAACAAAACCATGCGTTGACGTATTCCGTGCGAAAGAAGGTGGGCATTGGGGAGAAGGTATTGCTGTGAAGAGGGCCTCTTCAAGAGTGCAGCCGTTTGTGAGGGATGCAAATCCGATTGGTTCTGATACAATCTGCTCCCTGTAGTTGAAATTTAGTCTAGCAACTTTCACTCCTCCGAACCTAACCAATCCAACTTGCATCCCTCCCAGACGAACTGGCTATCCGAGCCTAGAAGCAAGTGCGAAATAAAAGTAACGATGCGCTTCTTGATACCGCAGATGTACCTACCTAAGTAGCATTTCTGGCGGAAAAGAATTGTCCAGCCTTTGGGCCTGGCGTAGACCTTTCGCAGGTAGGTATCTATTTCAACAGGCAGTGCCACCCGTGGCGCCAGTAAGACCGTCCCCGGTCCTTGCTATTCCAGAGGAGTTTCTTGCAGTGAAAATCAGTAAATTTGCAAGCGCAGTATCTCAAAAACCAGTGAAAATAAAGTGTATACATTGATGCTTATTGAATTCGTCTTGGAACGCACTATCAACTCAGGACTTCAAAAAAAATAGTTCCATTTGAAAAACCGAACTTGACCATCGTATTTTTTAAAATAATAATCGAAAAAAATTCGTTCGGGCTAATTTATTAGCCCCTTCGAACCATGCAATTCCCTATTTTTTAAAAAATTATATCTCCAATACTTTAGGAGCTACGGCGCTGTCCAGTCTACCGTGGGACACCCTGTATATTGACTACGATAGAAACTGCTGGGAACTGTGTACATTTACTAAATTAACGCTTTTATTGTAACACATACATCACATGAAATCACTTTCGAATTTATGTTATAATTATATGGCCACATTATTTAAAATAAAAAGGAGAGATTGGAACTTTTTTACTAATACTTGAAATATTGATTTACTGATCATATTTTCACAATGTGGAAGATATAGCAATTATTTGCAATTATTGCTCTTATTATTATTCTTCCGTCTGTTGTATATAACATATACCAAGGAAAAGTCTCTAAATCGGTCAACAGGTAACACCCCGATTTTTTTATAATTCTTTACGGTTCTATGCAGAGATGGACAATATTTAAATAAAAGAATCTACTTCCGAATGGCCCCAGTGGCCGCTCGACACAAGGCTTAGGGGAGGGTGTGTATACCCTAAATCTAAAATTCTATTTAGCTTCGGGTATTTATTAGTTTCCACTGTTTATTAGAAGACCGTTCATCTTGGGCTTCGAATAATTTTTCATCTTTCATTCTATCTTTATCCTAAAATGCTATTCAGATATATTGGCCGGTTGATTCGTTTTCGCGAACAGCGATCAAGAAGAAATCAGCCACCACCACCTGACGATCGTGGATTTGTCAGTTGGAGTTCCTCGGCTATCGAAGGGTATGGTGGGGTAACGGGAATGCTGCTCGACTCCGTCTGAACGTAGTCGTGTGGCTGTTATTTATTCTTATTGTTAGCGTAGTAGTTGTGTTTGTTACGAAGCTATGCATAGACCAATACGAGATGAAGCTATGGAGAAAGAATCAATGTTCTGGACAATAAAGCTCCTTAATTTTTTCGGAGCTAAGTCACACCTATTCTGATGTGTGTATTTCTGCCCTGACAGATTAGTTTGGCCTGTCAGGCCAGAAGCTTGGCGCTATCCCCACCAGTTTTGGCTCACTCTTGTTCTGCGAAGGTGAGAACGAGTCAGAAAACGTTGAGAAAAGGAGCGCCGAGGCAGGCAAGCGGTATAGTGGGAGAATACGCGTTACGAAACTCACCGGCCAATATATCTGAATACGATCTTAGATGCTCGAATAACCGACGAGAACCTTTGTGGACCGAGCCGCGCTAGATCTCGCCCCTGTTCGGCGATGTGTCATCGATTATATAGAAACAGAACTTGTTTATTTTTCATCGTATCAATATGAAAATGACACAAATGGTTTCCTGGCATTCTCCCGATTAAATTGACAGAAAATAATTTAAATCGGACTATTTTTAACAAAATGGGCTTCCAATTCTGCAAACAAATTTTCACGTAATTTCCTTAATTATGGTCCAAATAATATCATTTTTGGGGTTAATTTGATCGAGAAAACATGAGGCATCGATTGACGTTTCGCAAAGATCTGATTAGAAATGCAGAACTGCAGATTTGTCACTGCTTAGTGCGCAACATTGTATGGCCCCGCTGGTTCCGAGCGTCGAAACCCACGAAACTCAGCGAATCGCATGATTGTCAGCGTGAAAGACAAGAGGGGACTATCCACGGCGAAGGAAAGTCAGCCTTCTATCCAGAACGACTTTATTGACAAACTTTATATTCACGTCAAATAAATACTTTAATTATAAAATTTAGGCGACGAACAATTGTTGAATTTCGCCAGTTCTTACATATGCATCACTTGGTTGGGAATTCCTGATCCCAGAGTTTCATGCATTTACCTATTGAAATGTTGCTTCAATACATCGGGAAATCGCATTGCTTTTTCTCGTACATACATATATCTGTTCGCCAGTGGGTGTCACGAATGGCGCGACTTTGGTTTCCCAAATAAATTCACATTTATCAAGGCCCTCGCCTGAACCGCTTGACAAGGAGACTGAACGACGTAAACCGAGTGCGAGCGAAATAGCGCACCAGCGAGAGACCCTCGGTCGACGGCGACTTGAATCATCCAGTACTGAATATGAAAATGTTCATATTTCTCATTACACCTTGATAAGAGTGTTACCACCGATGGATTCGGTTTATTTTTTCTTATGAATACATGATTACATGTGTCTCGCTTAGTTTCGTGGGCTTCGATGCTCGCAACCAGCGGGGCTATACAATGTTGCGCACTAAGCAGTGACAAATCTGAAGTTCTGCAATTTTTAATCAGATCTTTGCGAAAGTGACGTCAATCGATTCCTTAGGTTTTCTCGATCAAATTGGACCCCAAAATGATATTCGGACCTGCGCATATTCACTAGACCAGGCGGCCACATGGAAGGGTACCCTCCCACACAGTATTAGTGGTAGTTAGAACCAGAGCTGGTTAAAAAATTATTTTAAATAAAAAATTGGTTCGAATAAAAGGCAGAAATTTTAATCGAAACTCATCAAATATAAATAACCCGGAGTTATTTATTATTCGAAGCGTCGTAAGTAATGTTTTCATTCGACGGGAATTCATCCGAAGCTTCGAATAATGTTCTCCCTTTTTTTTATCTAGAGACGCGGTAGCGTCTCGACGCCAAGTACATGAAAGAAAAGACACCTTGTATATGCCTGTCGCTGCCGTGTATCTTTACTCGACGCACAGCTATTCCAACCTAACCTGAAACTTATTTCATTAATATCTCATCACGCCTGCAATATTTTCTAAATTTAAAGGCATTTTTCTTATGTAAACCGCATATAAGCTTTCGAATAAGACAAATTTCAATAAAATCGGTCCACGCATGACAGAGATATCGTAATATCGTCTCATGAATCTGTCGAAAATCTTAAGTTCTTCTTCTGATTCTCCAAGGAATTTTTCGTCAACCATAGTACATATATATATTTTCGTCGTCAAACAGAATATACGTATAAACGCGTTACACACACACACACCTTCAGCCAACACATGTTTCGTTCTTCGTTCGTCGACTCTCGGGATTATTCGGCGGGGATCGTCGTCCGTCATTGTACATACATATATATATACTATTTTGAATTTTATAACCTACCAAGTGCTAAGTGTCAAATAAAGTAAGTTGTCCGAATTTGGAATGTCACGAGTTTTTACACTACATAGGAGACTGAATTATTGTCTCAATTAATAAGGTAAGTCGCCAAAATTTTTTTAATAGATTTCTTATGTAGAGTCGCAGACTTGGAAGTTGTCCGGAGAAGGTTCGATTCGACAGAGGAATCTGGGAATTTGTCAAATAAGGTAAATCGACAAAATTTGTCAATCAAAAGACATAGCATTAAGAATTATTAAGAAAGTAGATTATGGTGTACTGCTTGCAATGTAGAGCAAGTAACATTAGTGAATTAGTTAAGAAGTTAGATGCTTTTCAATCTTTTGTGAAAGACATTCGTAATACTTTAATAAAATCCACAGTAGTTGTCACGCTATTCATTAATTTTTTAGATTCCCATTATTTTTCAATTCACCAATAAACATACTAAATTATTATTAGTTTTATTCCAACACCAATAAATTGTGCGTTAAAAATATTGGATCTCCTTTCTGCCATACGCTCTCACCTGCTTTGGATACATTATGTAGTCTCTCCACTCACTATAGCAAAAGGCCACTCTATTTCTATAAATAATTAATAAGTTCTACGTTAAGTTGTATATAATTATTAAAATGTGGCTTTATATATATATATATATATATATATATATATATATATATATATATTTACAGATAATCATCAAAGCAGAAGATGATGCAGTGTGATCTACGTTGGACTACGTACGCACAAATTTTCACGTAGGGTTTTGCATACGCAATTATTCATTCAATGATCTTTACATATGAGCACTTGTGATAACTTATTATTATAAATAATTAGTAAATCCTATTTCAGTTAACGATGCAGACGAAGAGAATTATTTTAACAGCTGAAAAAGAAAGTGACCTTGCTGCAGGAGCAAATGAAATATGTATAAAAAAATAAAGTTATTTTTTATTTTATATTAAAAAATATAATTTATTTTAAAAATGACAGTTATCTTTTATTTAATTAAAAATCACGGCCACGATCCTGGCCACGGCCCTCGCCACGACCACGACCACGGCCACGGCCACGGCCACGGTACCGCTCGGTAATGATGGCCCGGAGGAGGGCGGCTTGGTCGCGAACCGCCTGCACTATGGCCCAATCTTCTTGCTGGGCCCTCACCTTCCTTCCGCTCCTTTGGTGCCGCGCTACGCGCGGTTCTGTAATTAGTAATAATAATAAACAATATTTATTAGTAAAATGTTTTTTATTTAAATTTAGATCTATTTTCAAACATTCTAAAAGTATAATATAACTTCTTTAAATCTGTATGTATTTACCATTAGCAGTGGTCGGCCTCGCTGGTCGTGGTGGTGGTGGTGGTGGTGGTGGTGGTGGTGGTGGCGGCGGCAATGATGGCGGTATTTGTGGCGATCGTGGCCGCGGCGACTCCGTCAAGTTGAAACTGTCTAGCTCCATTTCTATGTCTAAAATAAATTAAAAATTTCATCATCAAATGATTGGAAAAATGAATTTGAATAAATGTATATAATAAAATTTTATTATTTACCATCTAGGATGGAGCCCTCCAGTTTATTCTGCAAAAATTAATAAACAATTAATTAGCAAAAAAGATCAAGAATTCATAAAAGCGGCGTATGATAGAAGAAAGTCATACATGTAGTGCAAGGGTAAGTATTGTTCAATTGCAAATTGGAAATTAGGAAATATACAAATTTGAAAACTGAAATAGTGTATGATGCGAAATTATAAAAATTACATTACATTACATTACTAAATATGTTTCTCTTCTCATTACTTCACGAGCCTTTCAATTATTCAATCATACAAAAAAATGTAACGTATTATATTATAAGTTTATTTTATGAACGATTCGCAGTTGTAACTAGTAGTAAAATAAGAAGATATTGGACACGTTTAAGCTTATATTCTAACTTATAATGTCAACAATTAGAAATATCAAACATATCTGATCTGAGTTGAACATAAACGAACCTGTAAACTACAACATTTTGAGTCGTTGATAGGCACGTTACCTACGTTAACTATCAATGGAAGTAGACCGTAACTGTATAATAAGTGAAATAATACAACAAGAAGATATGAGACACGTTGAACCATATTCTAACTTATTACGCCAACGATTAGATATATCAAACATTTCTGAGTTGAACATTAACGAACGTGTAAACTACAACATTTTGATAGTCTTTGGTACGCACTTTGCCTATTCTTGTTGAATTATAATTTATAACGCCAACGATTAGAAATATATCAAACACATCTGAGTTGAACGTAAACGAACATGGAAAGTACCACATTTTGAAAGTCTTGGGTAGGCACTTTACCTATGTTAACTATCAATGGAAGTGGACCGTAACTGTATAGCAAGTAATACAACAAGAACATATTGGATACATAGAAGCATATTTTAACTCGAATGTGTTTGATATCTAGAGACGCGGTAGCGTCTCGACGCCAAGTACTTCTAATCGCTGGCGTTACAAGTTAGAATATGCTTTAACGTGTCTAATATCTTGTTCTATTACTTGCTATACAGTTACGGTCTACTTCCATTGATAGTTAACATAGGCAAAGTGCCTACCAAAGATTTTCAAAATGTTGTACTTTCTATATTCGTTTACGATCAACTCAGATGTGTTTGATATATTTCTTATCGTTGGTGTTACAAGTTATATAGATAGAATATGCTTCAACGTGTGCTATATCTTCTTGTTTTACTAGTTACAACTGCGAATCGTTCACAAAATTATGTTAATCTTAATACGTTACAGTTTTTTGTATGATTGAATTGAATAATTGAAAGGCTCGTGAAGTAATGAGAAGAAACATATTTTGTAATGTAATGTAATTTTTATATAATTCGAATTTCCAATTTCCAATTTGCTATTGAACAATACGTATCCTTGCGCTAGATGTATGACTTTCTTCTATCATACGCTGCTTGTAATCAGAATTTAAGTGACGAAAAAATCTCAGCTCTTTTTTATTACTTACATTATCAGCCATTGTTTGTTCTTTACAGACCGCAGTTACGATCGAGAATGGGCTGTCTCACCACGTGCAACGCTGAGGCGAGCTCCTCCGCTGCTCTTTTGTTTTTTAAGGAGCCCGCTTTTGGCATAGATGCGGACACATTCTGCCGCGGGCTCTTTGAATTGTTGAGTTTTAAGCCGTGAAGCTAATAAGGGGACGCCGCGGATGTGGAAATCGCTTTTGTAACAACAGTATATATGGGGGTCGTAGTATTCATGTAGTATGAAAATACTATTTCGGCTTTTTGTCGAATGGGTTAACAATTTGTCCCGTGGAAATATATTTTGTGAATATTTATAGTACGTTACATATATTATATATTATATATTATTTATTACTCTACGCAAATTTTAATGTTAAAAATACGGCTATTTTAACGGCTATCCCACTTTACCTGCTCGACAATTGCAGGCGTCGCAAGTTTTGGAATGAAATATTTTCGCAGTACAAGAACATGAAAACACCGGTGAAAGAGATGATTAGAATAATATGTTATGTTATAAATGCATTTTTAATTACCCTTAAAATTTGCGTAAGGTAATAATAATATGTAGCGTATATGATACGTAATATCCACAAAATATATTTCCACGGGAAAAATTGAAAAAAAATGGAATACATGGGGGGGGGGGTTACGGAGGACTTGAACCCCGGCCGCCCAGGTGACAATCTAACGCGCTTCTGTTGTACCCACGAAATCTTGGGTATTCTGAATCCCAAAAAAAGACTTCGAAAAAGTAAAAAAATATGACGCCAAGTACTATTGCCCAGCCGAAAGAAGATCCCCAGCAGGCGGTCTCGGGCAATGCAGTCCGCCGATGTGACGATTGGTCGACTCACCTATTTGGGTACACTTTTAAAGACGGGGCACACGTATTTTGATTGCTTCAAAAAAGTAAAAAATCACGCTAAGTACATGAAAAAGTCGCAGACGAAAAAGTGTATTATTATTTGTACTTCTACGTTAGAATTATATTATATTAATAAAATTCGGACCGTATACGGCTGAAAGCGTAGGTATTTAAATTCAAAAGCCAATGGTAAAGTAGTCTCACCTGACGGCGGCGGGACGTGATTGGCGGCCTATTTTCTTGGTACGATTAGGGCTCCCTCTGACCGACGGGCATATGGGGTTAAGGTCGCGCGTAAAGCATAAAAAAAAGAACAAAGCGGGCGACCGGAGCTCACGCATGTCACGGCGTCCGAATATTCTTTCTGATTTCCTTGCATGTAAGTGTGCTTCATTATTATTAATTAAGGTGTACGCATAATGAAATGAACATATTTTCCACGAATAAGTTATTGTTTCATTACATGTGTAAATAATAATAACCTGCGCTGATTTTTGCTAACCTATTTCTTTATTGACATGTGTATTTTTTTAGTTCAAGTCCCTTGGAAGGAAATTCAATTCTTCTCGTGTAGGAGAAGCAAAAGAAAAAATATTATTATTTTGTTGTATATCATTATTTTTGTAAAGATAAATATAGAACATTAATAAATTAATATTAATTTTCGACAATGTTTTTAAATGGGATTCTTTTTGATGGGTATTAATTTACGACAATGTTTTTAAATGGGATTCTTTTTGATGGGTATTATGTAATACATTTTTTTCTTTGTATAAATAGGCATTGTTATAATTGGCGCAATTTTTGTATATCATTAATTTTGTAAAGCTATTAATTTACGACAATGTTTTTAAATGGGATTCTTTTTGATGGGTTAATTAAAATGTCCGCGATATGAGTAATGGAATATCACAGCATTTTAGCTGTGTATATGTAGTTGTGTCATCTTAAGCGCAGTTGGAAAGTACCTTTATGTACTTGCAGCTCATTTTGATTTCACATTTTTTTTATATTGTAATTAGATTATTTTCTTTTTTTGTGTGATTATATTATTTTCTTTTTTTTGTGATGTACTTGCAGCTCATTTTGATTTCACATCCTTTTTTTATATTGTAATTATATTATTTTCATTTTATGTGATTATATTATCTTCTGTTTTTGTGTGATTATATTTTCTTTTTTTTGTGATAATAATTTACGACAATGTTTTTGATGGGTTAATTAAAATGTCCGCAATATGAGTAATGGAATAACACAGCATTTTCGCTGTGTATATGTAGTTGTGTCATCTTAAGCGCAGTTGGAAAGTACCTTTATGTACTTTATGTCTTTTTTTATATTGTAATTAGATTATTTTCTTTTTTTGTGTGATTATATTATTTTCTGTTTTTGTGTGATTATATTATTTTCTTTTTTTTGTGATGTACTTGCAGCTCATTTTGATTTCACATCCTTTTTTATATTGTAATTATATTATTTTCTTTTTTATGTGAATATATTATTTTCTGTTTTTGTGTGATTATATTATTTTCTGTTTTTGTGATGTACTTGCAGCTCATTTTGATTTCACATCTTTTTTATATTGTAATCATATTTTTTATTTTTTATTTATGTGATTATATTTTTTTGTTAATTATACTTTATTCGTCCTTGACTTTTTCATGTTTCTTTGTCTTTTTTTATATTTATTTGTTGATAATACTCTTTTTTTTCTCGACTTTTTCATGTATACTATTTTCTTTTTTTTTGTGATTTATTCATATCCGAAAGTTATTTCAAGCTTGGCGAGCCTCGAGCGCCTTTGAACGAAGTCGTCGGCTCCTCGACCCGAGCGTCATTGTATCGTTCACCCGTCTAATCGGCAGCGCGAGGTTGCTCGGCGATGTGTCATCGATTATGCAGAAACGGAATTTCTTCATATTTTCATCGTATCAATATGAAACTGACAACAATGGATTCCTTGCATTCTTCCGATTAAATTGACAAAAAGAAATTTAAATCGGACTACTTTTAACGAAACAGGCTTTCAATTCTGCAAACTAATTTTATACGTAATATCGTTAATTAAGGCAGTGAGCGCAATCAACGGACTAACCCACATTCTTTTCGAAATTGAATGAGTACTAATAAAGTATTCCAACTTAGAACCATATTCTTGAGACCGATGTACGCCACTGTGGGGTGGCCTACGTTAATATCATCTTTTGAAACGATACGTCACTATTGTGGCTGTCACACGCAGGTGGTGAAAAATCAAGCTAACCCTGTCGTAGCCAAAATTTTTGAAATTGAGACGGGTATGAGACCAGTCGACACATTGTTTTCAGACCTCGTTACAGAAATCTGGGGTGTGAGGAGTAAGCCGGCCATAAAAGCGGAGCGCCCAGCTCGCTTACCTGGGCCGGGAAATCCCGAATAGCTCCTTGCGACGTTAATTTGAAAGAGACCATCCTAAAATTCTCGAAGCTCGAGCATCACCGCTGTCCAGCGCTCGCTGACAGCTTCGAACGCCGGGCCTCCGTTTGAAAGTCGAACTTCGGTCACATTCGGGCCTCGTAGCGGGCACACACCCGGTGCCTGGTTCGTTCGCGCTCGGTGTTCGGAACGCATTACGTCACCGATCGTGGGGAGTCGTTCCAGCGCGAACGTCCTTCCTTATCGCTCCAAAAACAATGTATTGATAAAGAAAAGAGGAACAAACGTAAGAAGATGCCTGTTTCTTCTCCTTGCATTTGATTTCCGACGTTGTAATGCTTTAGACGTGTCGCAATAAATCAATCCATTCCTGTTCAATCTTAAAATATCCTCGTCTTGTTTCTTGTTCTTAAATAGTAGTTCTAAATCGTTTAAATCGTTTGACGTTCTATAAGTTTTATTGAGTTCTAAGTGTTGGTTACAAAACATTTCGTTATTTCGTTCATTTAACTTCACGCGTTCGCGAGTCCTTCAGGGCTTAACGGACATCGAATCTCGCCGAAATCCCCACAAGGCACGAATATCCCCGGACGGCCGCGCAACATAGCGATGTGACCATGGACCTACAGGACGGTGCATAAACTAGACTTATAGACGCGGGGGGTGAAGATCTCCGCGGGGAGGGAAGGAATACTTTCAGCTATCTTGTACCGGTCAACTAGTGTTGCCCTCAATATCACGCAGTGGCAAAATTTAAAACTGTGCAATTGAATTTCATACATTTTAAGTATGAAAAAATGTATTTCATACATTTCATATAGTTTGATATGGAGGATCAATAATAACACAATATATTTAGTGACCAGAAAACAAAACAAGTTTATTAAAAATTATTCGCTTACTTTCTGATGTATTGTTCTTTTGCTTCGCACTTACGCATGAAAAGTAATTTTTGTGTTTTTTTCAAACTACTCTTGTATCGAACTTTTCGTAGAAGTTCTAGCTTTACAGCCACTCACTATGCAAACTGGCATTTCCACAATTCAATTTACAAATAATCACATAAGAATTAGTCTATACACTACACCAAATGACGCTGAACAACACTGATGAACACTGATGTTGACTGATGTCGCTGATGAACGCTGAATGACGCCAAATAACACCCAGCCACACCAACGCCAAGCCACGATAAGCTACGCTAATGTCGCTAATAGTACTAATAAGTAATCATGCCTACAGAGTGCAGCACAAGTTGACCGGTACAAGATGGCTGAAACCTGTCCTTCCCTCCCCGCGGAGATCTTCACCCCCCTCCGTTTTATTTATTCCTAGTTTCCATGACTTCGTTGTTGTTGCGTGGTCCTGCAGCCAGCGATGGTCCTAGGGGCTGGGTCGATGCCCGTGAAGCGCAGAACCGCTTTGCTCGGAGTCGCGCGTTCGCGTTTCAATAAATTAACACTTCAATTATACAACTATTTGATATCTTTATATTCCTAACTGTTTTATTATAACTCTCAACAACTTAAAAATGGAAATATGAATTGTAACTATTGTAACTGAGCTCAGAAATAAACGTGTTATCGCTAATACAGACAGGATTGGAGTGACCCTCTTTTGGCGTTGTTATTTTCCGTTTCTACGGTGAAAAAGACAAAAGCTAATACATCGAGCGGCTTCCTTATATGCCATGCAAAAGTCGAAATTCAAACATGTTGGCTTCGCATTGATTAAATCTATGACGTGTACAGAAATTATAGATTACAATATAACAACCCAACGCATCCTAATGAACATAAACTAAACTTAATTATAATGTCTTCAAATATACAATTCGCATTTTTATTTAAGAAAGCGTCAAATTTAAACTTTAGCTAATTATCATGCCAGACAACCTCGTAGCAGAAACTCCCAAATCTTTCTATAGTGAAAACACATTGTTACCAACTCGAGGTTGCGCGGTACGCAACATTGTAACAAGCTGCCATTGTACTTTCCGTTTATATCTTGCTGCGCATTATAAAAACTTCTTCTTAGTTCCAAGCGAGTTTAATTTCAGTATCATATATAAAGCGTTCTTGAGGACTTGGTTAGGTGGCTTGCGTGTAGACGAATGGATGTAACGAGTGTGTGTAAGATTTGTAGGATATTTGTTAGTTTAAGAGGGTGCATTGTAAGAGGAGGTATTGAGAAATTGCGCAGAGGAGGCCGTGATAAGGGGTAAGTGTAGGGAGTGGAAATAAGCGGGTATAAGAGGAGAAGGAAGGTGCAGAAGCAGAGAGAGAGCAGTTGAGGTTAGGGCTCACAGTAGGATGGGAGACCGAAGCAAGTCGGTAAGGAAGGCAGCAGGGGCGGTGTGTAAGGAAGGTGGGACGGAAGAGAGGACAGTGACAAGAGCAAACAGAGGAAAAGGCGTAACAGCAAGGATTGAAGGCGGGCTAGATAGATTCTGGAAAGGAAAGGAGAAGAAGCAGGTGTGCAGAGGAAGGAGAGGGTGGAGGAAGGAGCACAGGAGAGTGAAGGGGCGGAGGAGTTCGAAGACGAGGGGAAAGAAATTAGGGTCATGCTAAAGGGAATGTGGGAAGAAATGAGACAAATGAAGGAGGAAATAAAGAAAGAGATAAGAGAGGAAATGAGGAGAAAGGTAAAGAAATGGGAAATGGAAAGGGAGCTCTTGTCGGAGAAAATAAGGAAGCAAGAGGATAGATTAGACAAAATAGAAGAGAGGAGAGAATTAGGTGGTAAGGAAGGGACAAGAAGGATGGAGGAGGGTATTCAATCGCTAGATGGGACTGTTGGAAGCGCAAGAGAAGAAACACAGGAAAAGCAACACAATAATAAGGGGTCTACAGATAAAAGAGGAGGATGTAAAGGAAGGAGTGAGATATTTCTGTGAGAAAGAATTGGGTGTGCAGTGTGATTTTGAATGGGTCAGAAGAATAGGGGAGGAGAGGGGAGGCACAATGGTAGCGAGGGTGGACAACTGGGGGAATAAGCAAACGAATATGAGGCGGAAAAGCAGGCTGGGAGGTAGGAAAATTTTGATAAGAAGATACAGCAGGAGATTGTGCAGTTCCCTAAGACGGGAAGGGATAAGGGGAAGGAGGTAAAAGCGGGATACCAAAAACTGAAAATTGAGGGAAAATGGGTAAGGTGGCAGGTGGCAGAGGGAGCCGGGAAAGGTGCAAATTTTTAGGGAGACCTTGCGGGCAGACACACGGGGCACAGAAGAAGGAGATGAAGAAGGGAAAGTTGGGGAAGGGGGGGAGTATAGTGTTTTGGAACGTGGCAGGATTAATGGGTAAGGATAAAGACTTTTGGGAGTTTGTGGAGAAGCAGGACTTTGAGGGCTTTACGGAAACATGGATTGAAGAAAGCAGATGGAGCAAGTCCAAGAGCAGATTACCCAAGGGCTTTATATGGCAATGCCAGCCGGCGACAAGGAGGTGGAAAAGGGGAAGAGCGATAGGAGGGATAGTAACGGGAGTTAGAGAAAAGTGGGGGATGGAAGAAGAAAATAGAGAAGAGGAGGGTTTAGTGAGAAGACAGATAAAAGTGAATGGAGAAGTATGGAATGTGTGGACGGTGTATCAGGGCGAAGGTATGGCAGATCTGGAGCAGAAAATGCAAAGAGCTATGCAGGAGAGGGAGGAGGTGGTAATATTGGGGGGGGGGGGGGACTTCAATGCGAGAGTAGGAACAGAGGGTAGAAAATGGGAGAGCGACGATGAGGAGAAGGGAAGTAAGAGGAGCTCGAAAGACAAAAAGACAAACGCGGAAGGCAGTAAGCTAATACGAGTAGCGGAGAATAGAAGATGGCAAATTTTAAATGGTAACATGATGGGAGACGAAAATGGAGAGTATACATATGTAGGAAAACAAGGAGCAACTGTAATTGACTACGCGTTAACAAATAATGAAGGATGGAATAGAATAAAGAGTTTCACTATTAAGGAGAGTACAGAGTTGGATCACCTACCACTGAAGTTAATGTGGGATGGAAACAGGGAGGGAGAAAGGCAGGGGGTAGGGAAGGAGAAGAAAGAAGAAATCACAATATCGGATGAGGAAAGCATTAGGGTATTTAGAAGTAAGTGTGAGGAGTATGAGGAACAAACATAGGAAGTGCAGGAAGCATGGAGGAAGCTGAAAGGATACACGAAGCAGTGCATGGTAACCAAGAAAAGCAGGTGGAAGGTAAAGAAGATAGGACATGCGGAATGGTGGGATAGGGAATGCAAAACAATGAAGAGGAAAGTTAAGGCCGCCTATAGGAACTGGAAGAAAGGGAGCATAATAAGGGAGGAACTCGTTAAAAGGAAGAAGGAGATGAGGGAACTGAGAGAGAGAAAGATGAATGAGAGTAGAGAAAAAACTATAAAGGAAATAAAGGAGGCAAGGACGGTAACAGAGCTATGGAAATTTATAAATAAGGAAAGGCGAAGGAAGATGGTGATAGGGGATAAGATTACGATGAAGGAATGGAGGGACCATTTTATCAAGTTGTTGGAGGGAGCGGAGGAAAGAGTAACAATGGAAAAGAGGAAAAGGTTAGAGGCGGAACACGAAGAAGAGGAGTTGACGGAAGAAAAAATTCTATAGCAAGTAAATGGGTTGAAAAAGAAGAAAACAGCAGGAGAGGATGGGATACCTGGGGAGGCGTGGATATACAGCGTAGGAAAGCTGAGAGAGAGTTTAATACAAATTGTAAAGGATGTGTGGAATGGTAAAGGTTTTCCGAGAGATTGGAAGAAAGTGGTGATTGTACAGTTGCACAAGAAGGGGAATATTGAGGAGGTGGGCAACTACAGAGGGATTACACTGCTGGATACAACATATAAAGTGTATGCGGCCGTGTTAAATAGGAGGATAGTGGAAGATCTACAGGGAAAGGGAATATTAAATGAAACGCAAGCAGGGTTCCGGAGAAATAGAGGAACGATGGATAACGTGTACGTTCTGCAACATGTAGTGGAAAGGGAGTTAAGCAAGAGGGGAGGAAAAATGTTTGCATTCTTCATGAATCTAAGTGCCGCTTTTGATAGTGTGGAGAGGGCAAAGCTATGGCAATGTATGGAAAGAAGAGGGGTAAGGGTAGGTTTGATAGAAAGGGCGAAGGAAGTGTATGAGGAGGTAATAAATGTGGTGAGGGTTAATGGAATAGAATCAGAGGAGTTCTGGACGGGGAAGGGAGTTAGACAAGGGTGCGTGCTGAGCTCGACCTTGTTTTCGGTGTATTTATCGGATCTAGAGGGGGAAATGGAGAAAGTACAAACAAGGGGGGTGAGAGTGGGTAAGGAGAAGTTTTGGTCGTTGGATTACACAGATGATGTAGTAATGATAGCGGAGAAGGAAGAAGATATGAGGGAGATGTTGAGAAGATTGAAAACATATTTAGGAAAGAAAAAGTTGGAACTGAATGTTGAAAAATCGAAAATTATGGTGTTTAGCAAAGGCAGAGGTAAGAAGAAGAAAACAGAGTGGAAATGAAATGGGAAGGAAATTGAAACGCTCAAGGAGTTTAGATATCTGGGAGTGAAGCTACAAAAGAATGGGGACATCGCAGGACATGTTAGGGAAAGGGCAAAGGCAGCAAATATGGTAGTAGGACAAGTGTGGGGCATAGGGGAGAGATTATTTAGAGAAGATTGGAAGAAAAGGATGTTACTGTTTGACTATTTAATAATGGGGATAATGATGTACGGGGTGGAAATTTTTGGATGGAGAGAAAGGGAGGAATTAGAGAGAGTGCAGACAAAATATATAAAGTGGTGCCTAAAGCTGGACAGAACGACGCCTGACTATATTGTATTGGGGGAAACTAGGAGGGAGAAGCTAAGGGTTAAAGCGGGAGCAAGGGACTGGGATTCGAAGAAGGAATAGAGAATGCGGAAGGACCTTGCCTACTGAAGGAGTGTCTAAGGGAAAGAAAAAAATGGGGGTGTAACACCAGGCACAGCAGAGAGAGGACAGAGTATTTGAATAGAAACGGGTTCAGTCAAGTAGGCATAGAACTAGAAAAAGGGATGGGGAAGGAAATAACGGGAATACTGAAAGAGAGGGACAGAGAAAACCAAGGGCAATGGCAATGGAATAGGAAATGGGAAGCAAGATACAACAAAATGTACAAGTAAATATTTAGAGGGAACTTGCCAAGATATTTGGAAGAGAGAGGAATAAGAGGAAGTCAGATAGCGAATTCGGACGGTCGCAGTGGTGCGCACTGAATGCGCCTTTTAGCCAATTGGAAGCGAGAAAACTCGCACTCAGTGCGCACTAGTGCAGGTTGCCGAATCTGCTAATGGCGAGAGAAAGATGTGGAAATATGGAAGAGGGGAATAGGTACTGGATGAAGGAGGAGGGTAGGAGGTGTAAGCTATGCAAAAGGGATATAGGATCACTTAAGCATCTGGCGGAAGACTGTATAGAAAGACTGTGTGGAAAGAATAAATGTAAGTGTGGAAAAATACTTCAGGAGAGAAGGGTGGAGGAAGTAGTGGAATGGCTAAGGGGTATAGAAATAAGGAGGGCAGAAAAGATAGGGAAGGGGAGAGGAAAATGAGACCAAAGAATATTAGTGTGCAATAGAATGAAGTAGTAGGAAAGGGAATAGTGTAATAGAAAAACAGATAGTATGGGGGAGAGGATGCGTTAGATATACAGGGGCGAGATAGGGTACACGGAAAGACGGCAGCACTGTTTCCAACGGTGCTCGAAAAGTGAGCACCGTCGGGAACGGTGCCGAGCACCGTAAAGTCCGGTGCTGAGGCTCATTCAATGCGGTGCTTAGCACCAAATTCACAAGCACGCATTCACAATCTGTGATTGGTGCAAATATCGGTTCTGCGTACCGTTCACAACGGTGTTCCTGATGAATGCGCACTGAAATCATCGATGCATTGCTATCTTACATCTTTGTTTTCCATGCGCGTTTATCAGGAACACCGATGTGAACGGTGCCCAGCACCGATATTTGCACCAATCACAGATTATGAATGCGTTTGGTGCTAAGCACCGCATTGAATGGGCCTCAGCATCGGATTTTACGGTGCTCGGCACCGTTCCCGCTTAGAGCATATACTATGGAGGTCTCATTGAAAGCATGAAACTGTCGCCAACATGGCAGAGTTCTGCAACGGGCGGATATATCACGGGTTTACCCGTCCGTTACCCGTCCGTCTTTCGATTCACCCGACCCGCCCGGACCCGCCGGCGGGTAAGCGGGTCAGCGTCGATTTCTATCCGCCCATACCCGCCCGGAGTTGACGGAACTTTTATCTGACTCGCCCGTATCCGCGCTATACCCGCTAATGCCCGCGCTACGCTATACCCGCTAATATCCGCGCGTTCAAACCGAGTTAATATATTATTTATATTATAATTATTAACAAAGGGAAAGTAACAAATATTCCAATACTGCAAAGAAAAATAAATGCTTTTAATATAGGACTAATAGCATAAAAATAATATTGCACTGTATACATACTATTACAAAATAATAAACACAAAACATTGTAATTAAACATAAATAAAGTGTCATTTAACAATGATATTTCCACTTCTTCATCAGACAAGAAATACTCAATGGCTGCATTACATATTGCATTCACAATCTGCGTTCCTTTAATAGCATAAGCCATAAGCGGTCCAGAAGTTAAAAAATTGCCGCAAAAACTAATTTCTGTTACAAGTACCGTCGTGTGCTCGTAGAAACATTCTACCTCACAGTATCGCAGAATGTTTTGTAAATAGCAAGAATCAAGAAAACCATTTTGCCAGGAGTTGTGGACGCAATTGGACATAGTATTTGTACTTCAACTACAGATTTTTGGACAGATAAGTATACGAAAACATCGTATTACACCGTAACGGCACATTACATAGATGAATCGTGGGGTTTAGTAACAAGAGTAGGTATTGTTCACAACAGACTTTCCAGATGAAAACAAAACCGGCAAAAACATAAGAAGAGAATTGAATCGTCGATTTGGAGAAATCGGAATTCCATTGGATATGAGACATTATATTACATTTGTCACAGGTCAGGGAAGCAATGGACACCATCGAACCGTGGCCAGCCTTGGAAAATGTTGAAAGGTTGAATTGCTCTGGGCATCAATTCCACATTCCACAATGTATTAAAAAAACAATTCCTTTCAGAGTACGCTGCTGCTGATTATGATGAAGATTGTATTATGCATGTATTACGGAATAGATTTGAAGATTATGGTCTACAAAAATGAAAAGAATTAATGAAACTTTCAGATCCAATGAAAGAAGAAGTAAAAATATTTGTACAATGAAAATATTATACAATAAAGTTAAATGTATGCAAAAAGAAATAAATCTAATAGAATCAATATATTTGAAAAATTTCGATTAGGATATGTACAGCAATACAAAAGAAGATAAAGAAGGAACGCATTTTGTCAAAATTACTTACGTATTATTATGTAGAAATAAAATTGCGTCTACCAGTTCGGGCTTTAAGCGAGATCTCCTCTCTTGTATAAGAAAACCAGCGGAGCTAAAACATCTCTCGCTTGAAGCGCTGGTTGCCGGTATCGCAAATACTTTTTTTGCAATAAGGTTCAATTTTGGCAGGAGATGGTTGTTGTCCTTCCACAAAAAAATGTCCTCTTTGTGGTTTAAAATTTCAATACCGCCAGAATTTACGATTTCATGCGTAGCTTTGAAATTGAAAAATACAACGAATAATAGAAGAGACGAATGTTTTCTAGCATTGAAATTTGAGCAATATAAAGATAACATACAAATATTTGTCGTATCGTGTGTTTCGTTTCATAATTATCAGAAAAATGTTATCAATATATTACAATTCGCTTTGTACACGCAAAGCAAGAAATATTTAATGGTTGCATTAGCGGAAGACGCATGTTTTTGTAACTCATCCCTTTCAAGTGTCTGCCAGCGGATGATCTAGAAAGGTCGCTCGTTACCGAGCAGTTCCACAAACGAAGAAAGCGACATAAGCGACACCGAAATGTCGAAGTTTCGACAAAAGTCAAGAACCGAGAAAACAGAGTATTTCATGAATGACCCGAGACGTAAACCAGCGAAAGAATGCTTTGAAGCAATCCTATTGAAATAGGTTCAGTTTACGAAGCGTTTAGGCTTAAGTGTCGAGGGTAGAGTTAGCCCATCAACTGTTTAATTTTAAAGAAACCAGAAATTATGTAAATGTTACGAGAGATATGTACCAGATTGCGTTTGCAAATTGTGTTGTGTGGCATACACGAAGGGAAAGTGTATTGTTAAAAAAAGATAATGAGAAACGATTCATCATTTCTTCAGTTCTTCCTAAATGTACATATTATTTTATAGAAGTAACTGTCATTCTCCCATTATTTTTATGTTTCTATTTTTTGTGTATTCATAATATTTAAAGTTATTTTGACAGTACTTTCAATAAATACTTATATTAAAATGGTGTCATAGGGATCAATCCTATATTCTTTGATAAAAAGAAAGAAGAAAATAATTACACCTTTTTATTAAGTATTTATATAAAACATTTTTTGTGGTAGTATTCTACTGTTCCATTATGTACATTACATATTCTAAAACAAAACGTATTACAAGTATTTTTGTTGATTCATTATTTCAATTTAAATTAAATTTCTGCATGTATTCATAATTTCTTGAATTTGATACAATGCATGCCATACTGTTCATTCGTAGAATGAAATAAATCCGCGTCTTGATATAACAACTGCCGAATAAAGTGCTAGTAAAGTCGGAATTGAAGTGCAGCTAAAGGCACGGGTGCGAACGGATAACAGCGCGACTACGGGTGAGTCAAGTACGCGTCGCGACAGCTTCGGGCGGGTAGAAATCGACGCTGACCCGCGAACCCGCAGTAGGTATACTATGAGAGTTCTGGACCCTAGGGCGAGGGGGTGCGGTGGTGCGAGGGGGGTACCGCGCGGGCGAGGGGAGGGTGGAGGGGGTACCACGCTCTTCGACGAGATGGGTGAGGGGGATGACGTCACAGGGGGGGGGGATTTCAAAATTTTCAAAATGGCGTCGCGCGCATTTCGTATTGGCGCCACCTATCGGGTGTTTAAGATACTTTGAGTCCACGTCGGTATTTGGGGTCCGTGTTGGTGTTTGGGGCCCATGTCGATAAATTTCCTAGGTTTTTCATACATTTCGTATTGGCGCCACCTGGTGGATGTTGGATTTTAAGATACTTTGGGTCTGCGTTGGTATTTGGGGCCCGTGTCGGTAAATTTTCCTAGGTTTTTCATACATTTCGTATTGACGCCACCTGGTGGATGTTTAAGGTACTTTGGGCACGCGTCGCCACCGCGCAATCTCCGTACGCGTGCGAGGATCGGTGCGCAGGCGCGACCGCGACCGATTCGTGGAAATTCGCGTCTTCGACGATGATTTCTGAGAAAGAGGGTGGACCAGGAGAAAAGATTTTTTCTGAGGAAATATTTGAATCGTGGTACCGGTACAGCACATGCGCAATGATGTAAACATAGAACGATAATTATTGTAAATCAATCATCGCGATAGCCCATGGAATAAACACGACATTGCACCGTGCCATCCCGCGTGTTTATATCTGAGCAGGATTGAACGCATTTTTGGTGCCTACGTGCACGCGCTTCATGCCATATGTTTATATTTGAATCGTAGGACCGATACAACGCACGTGCAATGATATAAACATAGAGCGATAATTATTGTAAATCAATCGTCGCGATAGCCCATGGAATAAACACGACATTGCATTCGATTATGATTTCCGAGAAAGAGGGTGATATCTGAGCATTGACTTTTCCCAAGAGCATGCCTCTAAGAAGTATCCTCGTGAAAATGTAATGTACCGGAAGCAATAAATTAGGCGTTGCGATTACGCGACCAACTAAGCAATAATTATTCGGGGTAGAGTTCCGAGTATTTTCACGATCGAGAATAGGGTGAGTATCCTTATCGAGAATAGGGCGAGCATCCTTATCGATGTGGTTGTAAGTCATTCGTCGCGGTAGTCCATGAAGTAAACACGACATTGCACCGCGCGATGCCATGTGTTTATATTTAAATCGTGGGAGTGGTACAGCAACCCTGTATGGGTGAACCGAAATCGAAGATACGTTCGGACTGCAGCTAACGTAAGCATAGAGCGATGACGGCACAAGATCTCGGGTAGGGTAGGTGGCTAGTATATTAAACTCTCAGTCACTCGGTGAAAATCGTGAAATACGTTACGCGTGCATAACATGGACTCTTTCGTGAATTCGTATAAGTCGTTGCAGGGGGTGATCAAACAGTTGCGTACCGAAGAAGAGTTTAGTGAGTGGTTTATATCGTGTAACGAGTGCATGCATCTTATCAATGAATATCTTAAGACTCAAGGAGTATCGGAATTTGAACAACTACGTTTGAAAGTACTTAAGATTAATATTGAAAAAGCGCGAGCATGGGTTCGAATCAGAATAGCAAACATACTCATTGAAGAGGACGCGCGAGATGCATTGCTAACGTCTTCTTCCGACGACGGTGATTATTGGGTGAGTCCTTTATCGTCGGTGCCGCAGTTAGATGACGAAACACTGGCAATCGAGAGGCATAAGATTCACGATACATTAAGCATCCCATCATTATTCGAGACGTCATGGATCAACATCTTCCGACAGGGATTTATGCAATTATCGCGTGAACATCGTCAAGTGTTACGCCATATCGCGCGATATAGTGTTGTGAGTAAATGCACAATATATTGCATCGTTGCTGATAAGGATCTGTGTCGCAAGCGGCCGAAGTACACTACCGCGATTGCATGTACACCGTTGACGCTTCTACACGACAAGTACGAGAAGTATTGTGTCCTGAAACATTGAAACTCACAGTACACGAGTTTTTGTCTCGGGAATTATCAAATTTTTTTGATGATTGTATGAGTCTAGCGCGAAACTCGAGACGTGTACTTGTACCGCTGAGTTTTCGATGGCCTGCTGAGGACTATGACCATTTCATCTGGAACAGGCGCATCAAGAAATTGAATGAAATCGTACGTCTCTGGGAGGTGAAATATTTGTGAAGTAGTTAATTATGTGTGAAGAAGTGAACATGGAGATGATCATGGACATGTACAGGGTTTTGACCCAGAGGTCGAAGCTTATACATTCTGTTAAGGAATTCCTAGACTGGTCGAATCAGTGTGACTCGTGTATACGACGCATCGTTGAGTATCAGAGCAGCGGAGGAGTGTCCGTGACCACGCCTGGCGTCGTTGATCGTGCAAATAACAACAATGCGTGCGGACGTGCGGGAAAACAACTTTTCGCGAGTAGGGTACGGGGTTTCGGCTCAATCGACGACACCCAAAGTCGTATGGGAAGACGTGGAAACTGCGTTTATAAGTCGTATTTCGACCGGCGCGGTCATCAACGTGGGATACGTCGATCCACGTCAATTTTTGGAGGGTGATCGACACATAGTAATGTCACGCGTCACGAATGCTATCACGGCACATAATGGTGTGTCTGTGAATACAATCTTAAACGCGGAGTTTATGTTAGGTGCGAATATGGACATGAAAAGTTTCAATACGCGAAATCACGTACTGTTATTAGATTCGAACGTGCGCGAGTGGTACTCGAAGTGCGTGATCGCTCCCACGCTAGTGGCACTCGATGAGTTTCAAGATCGTGACAGTGGATGGGCCCTAAGGGCAGTGCTAAACATTTTAGTAAATATTAATAAGTATAATCCGCTTCGAGCCGGTTGCGATATCGACGTAAAGCTTGCGCAGGCCGTGGTTCTGAAAAAAGCGGTGGTGAATGTAAAGAGCGGGGACAATGCATGCTTCCTATGGTCGGTTGTCGCCAGTTTATATCCAGCTGCTACGTATGGGAATAGGTATGGGTCATACCCACATTACGGGACGGTGCTTTGCACGGACGATATAACTCTTCCCGTGACGTTGAATCAGCTGGCAAAGTTCGAGAGTTTGAACAACGTGTCGGTGAACGTGTACACGTGGTCCGATGGAAGCTGTGCACCGCTGCGTTTAACCAAGGATAAACGCGAGAGACATGCAAACCTACTACTTGTGCAGGATACCGAGGGCACTAATCGTTATCACTTCACCTGCATTCGCAGCCTATCGAGGTTGATTTCGAAGCAGCTCGGCAACCACAATGGTCGAGTATTCGTTTGCGAAACGTGAGTAAAATGCGGAATATTTTGATCGTTGTATTATTCATTCATATGTTTTATTATTGATGTTGTTATCGTTGTAGATGTCTGAATTACTTCTATTCGATCGAGCGATTAAACAAACACAACGTGGATTGCCAACACATGAACGAGTGTACCATCGAATTGCCGTCCGCGGAGGATAAATGGTTGCGATTCAAAAATTTCAAACATAAAGAACGAGCACCATTCATCGTCTACGCGGACTTCGAGTGCATGCTGGAGGACGTCGAGCCTGCGGAGCGGAGTCATACGTACACGTACCAGCATCACAGAGTGTACAGCGTAGGATACTACATCCATTGTTCCACCGACGCGTCTCTGTGCCGTTATCGCGCGTATCGTCACAACTCCGAGTGCGTGAAATGGTTCGTGCAGGAACTTCGTGACTTTGCTGACACTGCGTATTCGTGGTTGCGAAACGCGAAAGAAATGAAAACGCTAACGAATCAACAGTTGCATAGTCATAACAGTGCGATCGTGTGCTACGTGTGTGGACAACCCTTTGTCGACACGAACATAAAAGTGCGCGACCATTGTCACTCGACGGGTGTGTACCGAGGCGCGGCCCACGTGTCTTGTAACTTACTGTTTCAGCGATCGTACACGATACCGTTTGTATTTCATAATCTGTCGGGCTATGACGCTCATTTCATAATTAAGGAGTTGGCGTCCGCGTTCGAGGGACAGATCAACCTGCTGCCGGTGACGAAGGAACGGTATATATCGTTCACTAAACACGTCAAGGGAATCGACTCCAAGAACAACGATTGGAAGAGGGGGCTGAAGTTTAGATTCATCGATTTGCTGAAGTTTTTGACCGCGAGTCTGGAGAAACTCGCTTCGGACCTTGGCAAGGAACGGCTTGTGATTCTACGACACGAGTTTAAAGACACGCTGGACTATCAATTCAATCTCCTGACCAGGAAGGGCGTATTCCCATACGACTACGTAACGTCATACACCAAGCTGAATGAAACGTGTTTACCGTCCCGCGAAGCTTTCTATAACCGGTTGAACGATAGCACCGCGTCAGAACTTGATTACGCGCATGCCGTGAACGTGTGGAATACTTTCCCCATAAAGACATTAGGCGATTACAGTGATTTGTATTTGAAAACAGATGTACTGTTACTCGCAGACGTATTCGAGGGTTTCCGCACTGACTGTATTTTGAGTTACGATCTGGATCTCGCGCATTATTATACATTACCAAGTTTCACGTGGGACGCGATGTTTAAGTATACCGGTGTACAATTAGAACTTTTGACGGACGTGGACATGCTACTGTTCGTGGAGCGTGGCATATGCGGCGGTCTGAGCCAGTGCTCGCACAGGTATGCGCGAGCCAATAATAAGTATCAGCCCACAGCGAAGTACGACAAGTCGATGCCGTCAACGTATCTAATGTACTTTGACGTCAACAACTTGTATGGATGGGCGATGTCGCAGGCTATGCCACACAGAGGGTTTCAATGGTTGGACGATGCGACAGTGACCGCGCTCGACGTGTCATCCTTACCCGACGATAATGGACCCGAGGGATACCTGTTAGAGGTGGACATCGAATATCCCAAAGAGATTCACAACGCACACGCGGACCTTCCATTCTGTTCGGTGCGCGAGCACGCGCCACATGGTAAACAGACCAAGCTACTTGCCACGCTCGACGATAAGGAGCGATACGTCATCCACTATCGCTACCTGAAACAGTGCGTGCGATACGGATTACGCGTGAAGAAAATTCATCGAGTGTTGCGATTTGATCAATCACATTGGTTGCGTGATTACATTCAATTGAATACCGATTTGAGGACACGCGCCACGAGTGAATTTCAAAAGACTCTATACAAGTTAATGAATAACGCGGTGTACGGGAAAACAATGGAAAATGTGTGGAATCGTGTAGACGTGAGACTGGTTATGCGGTGGGACGGTCGTTACGGTGCGGAAGCGCTGATCGCGAAGCCTAACTTTCATAGTCGTACGATCTTTTCGGAACAACTCGTTGCAATCGAAATGCGAAAACTTAAAGTGAAGTTAGACAAGCCGATATATGTGGGGATGAGTGTACTGGACGTATCGAAAGAATGCTTGTACGAATTTCATTATTCATATATGCGTGCCAAGTTCGGTGATCATTGTAAGGTTCTATACACCGACACCGACAGTTTAATGTATAGTGTGGAATGCGAGGATGTGTATGGAACAATGAAGTGTGACATCGCTCGGTTCGACACGAGTGATTACGCGGTGGACAATCCGTACGGTATGCCCCGTGTGAACAAAAAGGTACCGGGACTCATGAAAGATGAGAACAATGGCACCTTAATGACCGAATTCGTCGGATTACGATCAAAGATGTACGCGACTAGAACGTTTAACGCTGCATTGGAGTCTACGATTGAAAATAAAAAAGTGAAGGGTGTGCGGAGACACGTAGTCGCGAATGAAATACAATTTGGCGATTACATTCGCAGTCTTTATGATCTAATCGAGAAATCGGTTCGACAGAGTAATATACGCCCCAAGAAGCATGATGCGTATTCCGTGAGTGAGGAAAAGAATGCCCTCAGTCCGTTCGACGATAAGCGGTGTGTCTTAGCCGATCGAATCAGAACCCTTCCGTGGGGGCATTATCGAATCCCCGAGCTCCAGACCCACGAGTTACTCGAACGTGCGCCCGACGAGCCCATCGTGCCCCACGAGTCCTTAGAGCCTCACGAGTCCCTAGAGCCTCACGAGTCAATCGTTGTATAGTGTGTTTGTATGCTTGCATGTACATATGTATATACCTTACGTTGTAAACCTTTCTTTATTCATACCATTAGGAGTCTATTTACGAATATCTAATATATGTATATAGCGTAGAATAGTTAAAGATATATTTTTACTTCTTTATTAAGATTAATTATATGCATATGTGTGAAAAAAGAGACGAATAATTGAATAAACGTGCAATATATGTATTTATTTATTTCAGTAACATAGAGCGTGTTTATAATCGGGAATCATAGAATATCCTTATCGCTTATCCACGAGTTTCGCGACGAATCAAATCCGAGCCATTTAACGTACACCTGGTTTTCCTTGCGACGAATAATCTTCTCGATCAGATAGATGTCCGGATTCGCGACCGAATGCAGTTCGTATTCGTAGAATCCACCCGAGATCGGCTCTCCTGCGGAATCGCGTAGAATGTACGTCACCGGACAGGTTCGTTGTACGGTTACGATTTCGAACACCTCGGTTGACCAGTTCGGAATGTACCTCACAATGTTGCTCACGCGTACCTTGTCACCGACTTTGAATTTCGCGCGTCGTCGTATACCTTTCGATGTGGATAGGGGGATGGGTTCATTCACGGCCAACGACAAACGTGTCGCGGGGGTCACGTCAACGGGTCGGGCGTTGATCGTTCGATGCTTGCGATGATTGTAGGTGCGTACGAGTGTAGGTAACAGGTCGATCCAACGATAGGACGCGTTCAAGCAGAATTGTTTCCACATGAGGTTTTTCAGCGTACGATTGAAACGTTCGACGATCGACGCTTTCATCACGCTGTACGTGGAGTAGTGGTTGATCCCGCGGGTCTTCATACATCGTCGAAATTCCGCGTTGTAAAACTCCTTACCCATGTCGGTTTGTAAATTTCGCGGGCATCTATCGCTCTGTCGCAATACGATCGTGAACGCCGCGGTCACGTCGCGTCCGCTTTTCGTTTTCACGGGTACGGCCCATGCATACTTGCTGAACGCATCGATGATCGTTAGTATGTAGTGATATCCTCGATTTTGCTTCGCGTACGGACGCATCTCCACCAAATCGGCCTGCCACAAATCATCGTAGCCGCGAATCACGACGGGTCGCTGCGGAAAATTTCGTCTCGCGGGTGCATGTAATTCGTTCACTAATTGTACTCGCTCCTTGTTCATGCTTCGCGGGTTGGCGGGGATGATCGCGGCGATTCAAGGATGATAGAAGTAGTATGAGTTCCTCGAGTGTTCGTAAAATACAAGCGGTGCACGTTTTTCGCGATCGTTCGTCATCATTCGACGATTCGGAGCCGTAGCCGCTATCGTAAGGGTCAGGATCAATAATCATCGGCGTCGTCGACCCTCATTAGCTTTTCGCGACTCCGTTTGTTTGTGCAGATTCGTGATCGTTATTGCAGTCGGCGTCGCTGTTGATGTCGTGAACTCTTCGAGTCAGTCATTCAAGTGATCCGAGCGTCGTTCCATCGCGTTATTTAAATTGTCCTCTAACCGAGATAATTGCGCGTTAACTCGCGTCTCGAGTTGAGATCGTTGATACTCGGCGTCCAGTCGCGCGTTCGCGATAGCCGTTTCGATTTTTCGGGTAAAGCGATCGTCCGCCGCGGACAATAGTCTAGTCATTGTCATCACCGCTTCGTTGTTATTGTTGTTGATGTTGTTATTGCGTAACGAGGTGCCAAACTTGTTCACCGACATAACGACGCGTGCGCGCGAACACTACTGACGCGGCGATTAAGGGATCGTTCAATTTAAGATATGTCCGGCCTCGCGAAGTTCCTCCACGATGGATGCGATTTCGTTATCGTGACCCGTATGACCTGCCGCGAGCGACGCCATGAGCAATCTCAGTCTATCGACCAATTCATTCGGATTGTCCCAGTACACGTAATCGATCGCGTTATCGGTGACCGTCATGGATTCGTCAATGGGCAATCCTAAACCCTGTCGCGTGCACGCGGTGCCCGTACCGCCCACGCCGTTACCGCTGCCCCTAACGCGTCTGATACCCGATGTCCATACCCTGCCGATTATCGCGGATATAATTTTCTTGTACTTGTACCCCTTGTTACCAAACGTGCGCTTGCTCGGTGAATGGTTTCGCTTATGCGCGTTCGTTGATAATAAGATGCGTCGGTACGAGTAAAAATCCGCGTCCGTCCACGTGCGAATGTTCGGCATTCGCATGAACAACAG